>OY718805.1:1200000-1815000 GCA_963070105.1 Litomosoides sigmodontis
CAGGAATCGGTCCAGTCACGGTAACGATGCGAACGTGAGAAATAAGGTATTTTGTTGAAAATTTCTTTCACTGAAGTTGATATATATCACCGCCACTCTGCACTTCACTTTACGTTAAAAGCAACATTACGTAGACTTCAATGGACGTATGAAGTTAATTATTTGAAGCTTATTCCACTCTAGAAGCTACTCTTAGGTGTAACATATAGAAAAAGCAGGAAGGAATATATAAAACTGCGTTGTCCATCGTTAGTTTTTCTAATACTAAAGTAATATTGTTGGTGCAGTTGAAACGGAAGTTAACTGTGCCAAAGTTATCGCAGCGGAAGGCAAAATTAGCTAATGAGGACATCTCTTCGGACGAAGACGATTTGTTATACAATGACCACGACAAATTTGTTGAAAATCCAAGTGACGAAGAGCAGTATGAAGACATGCATGAAATGGCGTACCATAAAGCAAAACAGCTTTTGGACGATATTCAGGTGTTTAAACGATTTTATGGAAGGTTTTAGACTTTTGCTAACATATTTACATTATCAGTAGTACATGTGAATTTTAGTCTAAAACGTATGATTGTATTTCTTCACATGGAATCAAATTAGCTAATCATTTGGTTGTAAAATTTATCTTCTCATACCTAATTAAATGGTTTTTTCTAACATTGCTTTCAAGTTGATATCAGTGTATAATTTAGACCGAACAGCTGAATGAAGAGGGCGATAGTGAAGCGATTACTCATCGTTTACGTGATGATGCTTTATCAAAAATTGCCACTCGACATCGAAAAGTTGCAGAGGGAGTACAACTGAGTGGTAGTGCGGTACAGTATAAAGCTCACAGGTTGGTAATGTGGTTTCAATCATATTGTTGTTTATAAAAATTTATGAGAAACTAACTTGGGAAAAAAATATGAAGGGATTTGAAGCCAGAATGCTAGCCGTTTGTCCATTAATTCTAAAAGAAATTTAGTAGGTTTGTAGATAACCTTTTCTTTGCAGTTGGCACTCAACTATTTATGGAGAATCAGCAAATTTCTCTTTGCTAATGAGTAATAAATATGTTGCAATTGTTTGATCGTCTTGTGGCTTTAATTTCTAGAACGTTACCAGATACATTCTACTTCGTGATGTTAACTGCCATATACTTTTTGTGGGAGATGAATTTTGAAATATCACATTTTAACTACGAACAGGTTATTAGCGGAAATTTGGAAGGCAATAAGAAAGTTGATGCGCATTAAGTTGAATAATATTGTCGCTTGAAACTATGTAGGATTTTAAGTTTCAGATACTCAACTGTCGCGGTTGTTATGTCACATGATGACAGATATGTGGTGAGTTGCTCAAAGGATGCAACGATAGCGAAGTGTTAGTTTATTAGCCAAATTCACTGACATAATATTCTTTCAATCTATATTTAGTCAGAATACTCAGAATCTATATTTTTTGGTTCACTGGTATTTTGAGGTCCTCAGCAAGTGTAGAAAAAACTAAGTTCCTTGGAAATTACTTTAACGCCGCAAGCTGCCGCTTGACGCACATTGAAGGCGAAGTACTAGACTTCGTTCTAAGTCCCGTTGCGCTGTGAAATACGAGCTTTCAAAAGTGCTTGCTGAAGGATAATTTTTCCTACCATGGCTCAAACACAAATAAGCTCTACATGTTCGGATATTCTTTGCTTTCGTTGTTCCGTTTTTCCTAGGGGAAATTGCATTATTTTCAGATGATTTAGAACAGGGAAAGGTAGTGGCTTCCATAAAATACGTTAAAGGAAATTGCATATCTCATCGGGGCCAAATATTTTGCCTTGCAATTTCGGCCAACGATCGATATCTTGTAACTGGTGGTAGCGATTGTATTGTACGGGTTTGGAACTTCAGTAATTTGCAACATGTCAAAAATCTTGCCGGACATATGAATGCAATAACAGGTTTGTTTTGTGGTTACCTTATATAATTGGTTTTGTCTTGATTTTTACATTCCTTGAATTTTTTGCTTTTAATTCTTTTGTTTATGAAATTGTAAAAAAAATTGCCATGACTAAGCTAACTTGTCATGATTTTACAGGATTAGTATTTCGATTGAATACTCAACAACTCTATAGTTGCTCCAAAGACAGAAGTGTTAAAGTATGGGATTTGGAGCAGCTAGGATATGTAGATACGCTCTTTGGTCACGTTGATGCTGTAGTAGACATTGATGCTTTATCAAAGTGAATTTTCCAAAAAATTTGGGGTGCCTGAGAATGAATATAACTTTTATTTGGTGTTTGTCAAATTTTCAAATTTGACAAAAGTTTTGGAAATTTCGGGAAATTCCGAACTTGATTAAATTGGTATACGCTGCTAACTTACCAGTGGCTTGCAGATTTTACTAAAAATTTGAGATTTGAGAGTATAAATTTATTTGCAGGGAGCGTTTGATAACGGCAGGCTCTCAAGATCGTACGGTAAGATTGTGGAAGGTACCTGAAGATAGTCATTTGATATTTAACGGTTATTCAAGTTGCTTTAGCATTGATTGTGTGGCACTTATCAATGAAGATCATTTTGTGTCCGGTTCAGCTGATGGGTTAGTTAAGTCGTTATTATCTCTTACTTGAGTCGTCATTAAAAGAAATCAGAATTAAAGTGGGACGAAAGTTAAACGGCCATTTACTGCCAAATTCAGTAAAGTACGGGAAACAGATGATCATAATTGACTTTGAGAAATTGATATTTATATGGCACTCACACTTATTAGTTTGTCTTTTACTTCATTTGGTTTGCTAAAACTATTGAATATATCAGTTTAATTCCACCTTTTTGATGGAAGTTTTTGGTCACCTTCGTGCTTTTTTCAGAAGTTTATGTGTTTGGTCGACATTTAAGAAAAAACCAGTTTGTACACAAGTAGAAGCACACGGTCGTGGTGCTGATAATCAGGCAAATTGGATTGTTTCCGTTGCAGCACGACGATACACAGATCTTATTGCGTCAGGTTCATGTGATGGATTTGTTCGTTTGTGGAAAGTCGCGGAAGATTATAAATCAATAGCAAACATTTTGTCTTGTGAGAGAGTAGGTTTTCGCAATATTTTCCTGTACTCTCATATGACTTGGTTTCTGACCGTTCAGAGAACTAGATTATTCAAAAATAACAGGATCAGCATTTCCATGTTTTTTTGATAGAGTAAATCAGAATGTCAGTAACTGATGCAAAAAAATTTTATTGTAGAATAAGATAAAATTGACGTTGATAATCCATAATGTTGAAAAGAACTGTAAGGGGTATATATGGTTAAATTTTCCTTGCAGTTTTCAGTTAGTTTGCATCCCATTCAATGATGATTCTTCTCAGTGCAATTCATACGTTTTTTGTGTATTTTAAAAATAAGTTTGAATTTCTTTTTATTCAGAGTGGCTTTATCAATCGACTCAGGTTTTCGGATGATGGTGAAGAAGTAGTGTGTGCTGTGGGTCAGGAACACAAATTTGGAAGATGGTGGAAAATTGCTGAAGCCAAGAATGTTATTACAGTATTTTCACTTACGTATGATGCTGTTGAATGATTGCTAAATTATTTTAGTGAAGGGCTGTGCTAAATAACCGAGTAGTTTTCTCATTCAAAAAGTTCTAAAAGTAAATGGTTTCTCATCCTCAAAGGGGATTTAAATGCATTGTAAATTTGGTTGGCAGTGAAATAGTACAAATAATTATTTGAATACTGGTAATTACCAGTTGATTTTTTTTGTCAAATTAAGTGTGGAATGTTTGATAATTTGGGGCGTATTCTGCTTTCTTGTTTTCATCGTTCTAGAATTTTTGGGGCACTTCCTATCGATTAATATCGGGAGTCAAACTAATGATTGAATTGATATAAATTGTGACTTTGTGCTCTCAATTTAGATCAAGTTCTTTTCATAACTCTTCATAAAAAATAGTAATGTTCTGATATATTCGCAGTGCCTGATGGAAAGTGGCTGAGCGGCATATTGTACTAAGTTTCTCCCTTTGTTATTCTACTGATTGTTTTCGTTCGCATTCTCTTTTTGTATGTTATTGTTCTGAATCACTTGAGAGAAAACAGAAGAGAGTTTTGAAGTATTTTATGTCAAGTTTTGCTAGGATAATTTCGGTTAATTTCTTTTACTTTTATTTATTATCTTTTACGTAAATACATCATAAATCCTACAGCAACTTGATATTCAAGAAATTAGTGGACAGCTGTGAAATGATTTTTATACATTTTGAGAGAAATGATTTCTGACTTTGTGTTCATTAGTTCTGAGTTTGGACTCACATTGTCTTCATAAAAAGGAGGTGAAAATTTATCCTTTGAATAGTAAATTCTAGAAATGTTGACGATGTCGTCACAGAATCTGATTAGAAAACGATTATCTGAATTATCATTGCTTTGTGTTGCATTTTGCTTGGCATCCTTCTTCCGCTTATTGTTACTGGTCGTGGAAATTTCATGTGATGTTGATATTTTAGAAATTTTAGTTATTTTAATATCTTGATATTGTCGCTAATGCAGTTGTCATTACTGATTGATTTAGTTTTCAATTTGTATGGGTGATTGATTGAGGAAATGCTCAAAATAATAATGGATATTTGTTAAAGCAAATTTTCATGTACTACATTTTCCTCATTACATCCTAACGCGAGAACCTCTTAATCAATTTAAAACACTTATATCAGTCTCGATTGTGTTGCATGATTATGTACGATATTTTTCAGCTTCATCTATCATATCATCGATGGTTTGCAAATAGCTTTATCCCAATGTACGTCGAGTTAAATCTACACAACAAAATATAGAAGTGAAATGGAAAATAATTTGAAATTTTATTAAAGTTTCACATGGAATATATCAATTCGATATAATGTAATAAAATTCAATCAATTATTTCATCATTTCTCACATCTGTCCACTTCATTCTAGTACAGCCAACAGCATTCAACCTTGCAATCTTAATTCATTAATTTACTTAAATGAAATTTATAAAATGGTCTGATCAAGAAAGCTAAACTAACTGATCAATTTAATCGTTTTAACATAAATTTGAAATCATATCTATAGGGAGCATTTTTTTTCCACTGCAATAGAGCCCTTATCAATGATTTTCAAATTACTGCTAACTCTATAGTTAGTGTTGTACGATCAGCACTGTATAAATAATTAACAACATTATATGTCAGTCGGCTTCCAATAAACTTAGAGTTGTTGGAATATTATTTTTTGCTGTTAGCGAATTTTCAGTATTGATTTGTTAAGTGATAGTATATAGTGTACTTCGATATATGTTGTCAGTTGCAACTGTTTTAATTATTTTTTAAAATTTGAAAAAATTGGAAAAATTGCAAAAATGATAGCGCTGTAGGAATGGAAAAAAATGGGGAAAAGTATCAGTTTTGAATTCAATAAATTGCAAAAGAGAATGAGTATATTTTTTAGCGTAAAACAAAATGAAAACAAAAAATTGTTGAAATTTCGTAAGCTTAAAGTTAAATTTATTGATTGGATCAATTCGTCGTCTCTCACTTATCGTGATCTCCTCGGATAAGCTGTCGTAGCTTCCATCCACAAAAATTTCAACGCTATCATTTCACTGTGCAAATAGTTCAATGTGCAACCTTCAAACGCTCATGAACAGCTGTTTGTCAGACTTTTTTTTTGTGTCAATTTATTGCTGAAAATGAAAAATTTAGTGACTTTCTTCTCACTTTCTCACTTTTTTTTTTTTTAAAAAAAACGTAAATTTTTGAAAGGAAAAATTTCTTTTCTTTTTTTTCTTTGGATGAATAAGTTGAAGTGATGTTAAGCACTGGCTTTGCAGCAGTGGAAAATTGTGAAGCGAAATTATTTTTGCCTAATTTTTGCAGTATCGTTCCCCCTCCTCTTTCCGTACTTTTACATATTGCGTGACTTATTATCATAAATAGCAATCAACGAATTCACTTTTGATATTAAACTTCAATGATAACTGTTATTTTAGAGAAGCATTTTTTGTAGAAAAAAAAGTGCAAATAAAATTTTACTAAAAATCCAAACACGTCGCATTGCAATTTCAATAAGTCTTCTTTACCGTTTCCATTCATCAATTTGAAAATTTGTAAATAATTGACCGAAATGTTCATTTTCCATCAATTATTCGGCGAAAAGCGAAAAATGGAATTCCATCGGACCATTTTTCATTTCCCTCTATTTCTTACTGTTTTTTTTTTCCTCTGAACGATTAAAAATTGCAAAATAAATTAATTTTAAGAACTTTCTCAAAAATATTTTGCAACAAATTTTATCATCCACAGAAATTTAAATTTTGAACTGATAATCAATTGCTCACTTCAATTCGTTTCGGTTCCGCTAATCAAAAATTCTTAATTGTGTTCTCTTTCAACAAGCGAATTTCAAAAAGTTTTTGCTTAGCGAGAAAAAAAAGTTATAGCTTTTGCATATTAGCTGTTGTAACAGTCAAGGAAATGTTCGCTATTGCTAAAAATTTTTAATTTTTCTTAGAATTTTAAACTTGCAGTTTTTAAACGATCATCGTTACTACTTCAATGAATGTTGAGTGATGTAATTTTTAAAATTAAAAAAAAAATTTCGTCGCTTTTTTTTGAATTTTACCCCTTTTCTTTAGTAGAAAAATCTTATCGTTGAAATTTTACGCTTTCCTAAAACAATTCAAATGTTGGTTTAACTAATTCAAAAATGATAATAATTGGGGTGATCTTTCTAATTTGTTCCATAAATACTCACCTGAAATTCGTTCTGGCTGAGTTCGAATTTACCTCAGCAAGAATTCTCGCAATAAGTGACGCTAACAGGATGGCGATGATGATAATGATAGTGTTAGTGATAACGGCGACAGTTACTACTGTGGAAATTATGAATGGCTGGCTAATGTAGTAGGCGGAAAAGGGGCCAACAAAGGGGGGGAGGGAGTGGGGAAGAAAAAGATCGTTGGAATTGAACATCTGTTTTGGGTTGGTTGCAAAAGATGAGAGGTCCTAGCAGCTGCTGCTGCTGCTGCTATACCGTTATTTATTCAGCAATTTACTTCCGTACTCATTCCGTTTGCTTCATTTCCGGATTTTCGATCCGTTTCGGCCAACGGTTTCATATCTCCCCTTGAGCTACCACCATTTACATTCCGTTCGCTCAAGTACTTCCCATAAAAAGCGCTTTTTTGATATGTAAGAAGTCTAACTTCATTTTCAAGTGAATATCTTCTCTTGTATTTTTTCGTGAAAATATGCACAGAAATTATAATTATTTCATGCCATTTCAGCTAATTCATAGCGTTTATTCAAAATTTCAATTTTATCTTCCAAATATTTTTTCTTCAGTTTTTAAATTTTAACTGCTAAAAGGATGGAAGTGCGCTTGTCATAAAAAGTGAACGAAAAGGCAAATCACCGATGGAAATGAAACTATCATTCCTTCCTCTCTCTCGCTGCTTCTCTCTCTCTCTCTCTCCCTTCCTCTCCCTATTCTTTGCACTTGACCTACTTCTCATTTTATTTTTTGTCCTTCCTATCCATTCTTCCTCCCTTATTTCTTGGCATCTTTTATCTGTTCGTATTTTCTAGCATTGTAATTATCGCTCTCATTCTCTGTGTATTTAATCTCATGCATTTTGAAATATTCCATTGCAATTAAATCTTTTACTCTTGTAATCGCTTATCTAATTTGAATTTTCATGAGTTCATTTAAGCTGAAAATGCTTAGTTTAGGGAAGGAGGGAAGAGGGAAATGAGAAATTTCAGGAATGAATAATTTTTTTTTTCATTCTATCATCGCATATTAATATAAATGTCAGACGGTGAAGCTGCCTTCTCATCTCTTTCCTCTCTCCCTCTCAACCATTTCCATTATATTTCCTCTTCATTACAACTGAAATATTTATTTTTATCGTTTAATTGATTAATTAATCAAATTGCAATGTAAATCTTTTAAGAAACAAAATAATTCCGCCCAATATGTGTATTAAACATGAAATTTTTCTTCATTGAAGTAAACAAGAAACTTTTTGTTATTTTTTGAAACTTATTAATCGATAAACACTATAAAATTTCACGCTTATGACGCATGCCTGGATGACACACGTGATCGGGATAACGTGTCCGAGATGATAATAGGGAAAATTACTTGAAGTATATTAATTGCTTTAGTAATTAGTGTAGTAGCACGCATTTTAATGTCTAGAAGTATTAAATAACTCACATTGCCTTAATCATTTCTTCGTAAATTTAGCAGTGGATGAGAATTGAGATTTAAATTAGCCAACAAACGGAAAATAAAAATGATTGCCTCCTGTTTCATTTTCATTCTCATTCAGTGAAATCATTCTGCACTGCACATATTTCTTGGTGGCGGCGTACACGTAAAATCGTTTCATATTACGTCAATTTTACGACGGATTGATGAAATTTAACGGAATTTATTATTCAGATATTTAGTGGCACACATCTTACTGTTTGACGCTTGAATTATAATGTTTTATTTCTTGCTAGGGATTGTTCACTTGGTGGTTTCTGGGTGAAGAGAACGAGGTCACGAATTATCATTTATGGCTAATTTCAACAACTTGGTTGTTACTGGTAATAATATTTTATGCATTTCACCTAAATTAACCTTATTCAACGTCAGTGATTGAGAGATATTGACGTGTATTCAAATGGGCGCATTTATCGAAATTGCGAATTGGAATTGAAGATATATTTGAAAATTTCAACGATCAAATTACAAAAAAAAACTGCTAAAAATACATGCAGTGGTGCAGAAGTAGAATTATTTCAACAATTGTGGTAACTACGATGGTGTTATTTGTGGTTAAAAATAAAAGTTAACATATACGCATCACGTGTTGTCACTTACGGCTTCACCGTTACGTTGCGTATAAAAAAAGTAGCAATATTATTCATAAGTAATTCTCTACGTAAGAAAGTGATTGTTTCCTGATGACAGCAACGTTGCATTGTAGTTGTATCTGCTCGTGGCTTATCGCTTAAAGGCCATAACAAATTGGAAGCATTCGTTACTTTAACAATTGACAGTAAGGGAAACTGGAAAAGTAAAGTACAGACGGATATCGTTCGAACAGCAGCTGATTGTAAGTGGGACCAACGATGTGAATTGTACGTTTAATTAGTTATCCGAACGAACCGGTGATCACATTATATTCAAATAATAGTTATAAATAATAATAATAATAGTAATAGTAATGGTAGCAATGCTAATTAATAACAGCATTAGTAGTAAATGATAATAATTAATGGTATAGTAGTTAGAGCTAATTAATTATGATAAATGTTGGCAGAATAAATTGGTTTTTTTTGTTTTTGAATATTACCACAATCAAAGTTTACTTTAAGTACATTAAACGATTTGGATTCACTATTAACAGTAACTGTTAATCATCGTACGCTATTGGGTACAAGCGATTGCATTGGCGCAATCGAATTGCCGTTGCGTTCATTAGTAGACGTACGTATGCCCACGTGGTATCGCTTATGTAAGAAAGGTAAATATGACAGTAATGGACAAGGGATGAAATATCGCGGTGAAATATGCCTGAAATTTGAATTTTCCAACAAAGTTTCGACTACAGCAAGCAAAAACTTCTCAGCTTCATCACTTTCACTGCATGGCACATTTCATGGTTTGTTTTTTTCTGACGTTTGCTCAATTATTTTGCAGCCGTTAATTGTCGAACAAATTTATTGTACTTAAGAATCGATTACATTAGTGAATTATAGATTATAAGTTAGAAAATGCAATCAATTTTTGTTTTATTTAAGGCCTATCTAAATTTAGCACAGTAATATGCTAAATAACATTTGTTCTTATAATATAATCGATAAATTACGCTTAATTTTCACAATTACGATAATTATTACCGTACTTCCAACTTATGAATTTTAATCAATTGGTTAACGATTAAGAGTTAACAGTTACTGTGGCGGTCTTCTATCCAATTCCAAATTTTCTTTAGGTTCCAATAAACTTGATACACTGAAGCGTAAGATGCGATTTGGCAAAAGGAAAAATAATGACATGCCACCGGATACCGCTTCCTTAATAAGCCTTCCACAAGCCGGTCAACGCCGGTCCTCGCTCTGTGAAGTTTGTCCAACTAATCCGAAGTCGGATCGCACTGCAGCAATAGATTTAAACCGTGACGGACTGATAACACCGCCAGTTGCCAGAGATGGTACTGCACATTATGCAACGCTATCTTATAGCCCAAGAAGCACCACCGCTCCATTCGGTCTGTCATCTTTTTTTTTTTTTTTAAATTAATTTAACAGTTTTTTGTTTAGTTAAATTTAAGTAACTGAATTCGTTTGTTACAGCGTTACGAGTATTTGTGATTATATTACAGTATATTTCTATATTCCTAACTTAAAAACACTACAGTACAATTATAAGCAGTCACAGCATTTCTTTTTAACTATCACTACAATATTTTTCATATTCCAAGCATTACCAAACACATTATCAGTTATTAATAAACTAATTAAATGTTCACCTTCTCATTGGTTCTTACTTATTTCTATAAAAGTAGAGAATCTCTGTCACATGAAGACGAAAGTATAGCCAAAGATAAGTTATGAAATAAAAGATGAGAATTTGGAGAGACTGTTATCGTTTCCTTTTTGTTCATAAAAAACATTGCTTTGACATAATAATGTTTAAGGAATTGATGGAATATTGTTTGGCTCACAACGCACGTCAATATCATCGAATCGAAATTCGTTAAATTCATCTCCAATACTAACAGCTGGAGAAATTGATGGTCTCGAATCACCAGCTATAGCTTCACGTCCACGTAGTGCTACTTCATCCGGTTTTGGTTCTGCACGATCAACTGTTGTCAATAGTTCCGATTTAGCTTCGGTACATATATTTGTTAGATGTCACCAGGATATTCTTAATCACTAAAATTTTCTGAATTACAAGAATATTCTATTATGTTTGCAAGCACATCCATTTTCTTGTTTAAAACGAATTGTGTTACAATTTCTAAATCAATTCGTAAGACTCAAGTCTGGTCCTTTATAAGCAAAGTAACAGATTATCTTCTCACATTTTGTTTTGCCTTCCTCCCAAACTTATACTCATTTAAATTTACTTCTTGAAAAAGAGAACTAACAGATTTCACTAAATCGTTTCAATTTTGATTTTCAGACTTCACATTATCCGTCACATGAAGATTTATTAAAGAATATCAATGATTTACAAAATGAATTAGCACGTAAGGATGCGAAAATTAACGATTTACAAGATTATATTGGGAAATTATTAGCAAGAATTATGGAGAAAAGTCCAGAAGTGTTGGAAGTTAAACTGTCACGTGGTTTCTTCGCACGACATTAGCGCCGGTGTTTCTTTCTCTTTTCTTTCTTTGATGACTTAAACTGTGAATTCAATTGTTGCTACTATCCACTAGGACATAACAGATCAACTCTATGCGTCAAATATTTCACTGTGTTTTAGTTGCGTGACTGGTATTTATCATGGAATGCTAACATAATCGTTTTGCATAATGGCCTGTCTATCTCACTGTAATTACGATGTGACATACTTGTAGCACTACCTTACTGTATTATTGTTATTAGACAAATGAGATCCTGAATTTCCTGTAAGATTACGTGACACTAATACCACTGACCTCCGGTGTACTTAAATGCAAAAACACAATTGTTCCTGTGCGATATGTCTGTAGCAATCACAGCACAAGCATTTTTAACTGTTAACCTGTGAAATTTCAGGGAAAAATTCATGATTTAATCTCTGAAATTCCCTCATTATTTTAAATTATGTGCCGTACCAATTCCTTTAATTCGTTTTTTCCACGTTCTATATGCACTTTTTTTTCACTTAAACCAAAAAAAAGGAAACCGAACGCATCTTTTCTTTTGAGCAAAACGGTGTAGATCATTATTTTGTCAATTATCAGAATGTCTGACAGTGATAAAGTATCTGTGGCAAGGTAAAGTCAAATCTAAATCACACACTTTACTCGTACCTGCATTTTCAACATAGATTCATTCAGATCACTGTCCTGTTTATCACTTAGTATCAATGTTCAATTTGGTATTATGCTTTAGACGAAGAATTCCTTTCCTCGTCCATCTTAACTTATTGTCGTTACCTGAAAAAGTCTAACAGTTGCTAAATAAACGACTAAACTAGTTTACCTGGAAGTTCAAATTCGGAAAATTTTTATGATAAAATTTATCCGAATTTGAAGGAAAGAGCTTAAAATTTTTGAAACCTAAATCTTTGCTCACCGGTCCTCAAACTGCCGAACTATCCTGCCGAAAAGGGAATCTATGAGTGGACCTCGGACCGAACCGCTGCTGAGAAGGCATAAAAATAACGAACTTCGGACGGTTCGTTAAATTTCGATCCATTTGTTCGAAATTTGTTGGCTCATATATCGCCCGCGATTTGTGGACGCTTTGTTATCTTTGACCTGTTTGTGAGTCGATGCTCGGACCTTTGAAACATTTTTATGGTTTGAATAGAGAACTAATGAAAGAAAAAATATGTAATCTAAGAAATTCCTACGGAAGGAATATTCTTACCAGATATCCTAAAGGCTTTATCAGGATGATGGATTGGATTTCACAGTTTCGTGAAGGTTGTATTGGATGACGAAGGGGAGAGACTTCCCGGGAGAGACTCTTTGTTTTGAAATATTCTTCAGAATGTGTCTGAGATTTTTAAACCTCGTATATCTTTTCTGAAATAGGGGGTAATTTCCAGGACTTGCTGTTATGATGGGCTCCTCTTCTGAAATACGTGCATACCTTTCCATAAATCCCAGAATAGTAGATTCTTTCTGGGAATTTACATGGTTGAAAATTAACTGTGACGCATGGCATTAAAGAGACCAGGAGATTTAGCATCTTATGATAATGGACTAATCGCACATTTCTTAATTTTTTTTTTCGAAATTTTGAAGGTCGGAAACAATCTTACTTCAAATTGTGCGCTGAATTTGCTTCGCACATTGCAGCAATATTTTTCCAGTTATGGAGGCTTGTAAGTGTAAAAGATATGCAGCGTTTGATGCCAGTACAAGTGAAATAGTGGTTGCCTTATCAGATATAGATGAAGCTCGTTCAACAGGTAAGAGATATAAAAGTGAAATTGTTATGTATGTTTTGCTGAAAAAAAATATTTCGGAATCCTGGATTTTTCGCAGTAGTACTATCGGAATTCCCGGTGGTTTAATTATCGACAAATATTAAAATAGCGAATGATATAATGAGTGTTACAGCTGACTGGTGAGATTTCGACATTTTTGCTCGCAGAATTTTTATCTGAGGTTTTATGATTGAGTAACAAATGAAGCCTAAATTTTTTTATATTTAAACCTATTGATAATACGCTTAAAAATTCTGTTGTCAACATTCATGACTGATGTTTGATATGCATTATAGCGCAAGTAATTAGATTCTCAATATGGGAAGTTTTATGTTACCCAGAGTAATTATTTTTCTAGAGTAATTATTTGGCAGCGTATACTTTTTATTTTTAATCATTTAACACGTTATTGCGATTTTTAAGTTTTAGAATTCTCTTAAGTCCTCGTGATCGAAGCAGTCATAGGGTGTGTAACAGTGCTTATGATTCAAGATAAGTAATGGTATTCTTTCTAAATGGTACCATTACCTTTGTATTATTTAGGTTATGATACATTTCTAATATGCCGCTGTGTATTCTGTGATTACCTTAAACTGACTTAATTTGTTCTATGGTACTGTAAGAGTATTTTTTACTTTGTGATATCCAGGAACATCGGATAATGCACCGGTCGGTGATTTAATTCGAGCGGTTTCAATAAAACATGTCAATCAAACAATTTTCAAACATCCAGGAATGCTACTGCTTGTCCACGAATCACACTGTGAGTGTTTTACTCGAACGTACCTTCGGCATCGTAAACTGTCTGGAAATCTTAGACTTTAATGTTGTTAGTTCTTTTTGAAGCAGGGATTTTTTTTCATATTTTCAGTCATTTTCTCTCGCGCACAACATGATGCAAAACTCGTCACACTTACAGTATCTGAGTGAGTTATACTGTTTAACTTTAATTGTTTCGAAAAAGTTGAGAAGAGAACATAGGTCTGAGTCTTTTCTGATCACTCAAAGACCATGGTTGAAACATTTGGCATTCTTTTCTAAGGAATGGAGAATTGAAAAAGAAGAAAGCGTGACACAATTGCATTTTTCATGTTAGAAACAGCTTTAAAAATAAGCTCTTTATTCATAACCGAGTCTAAAGGATTTTTAGAGTTGCTAAAAAGAAGGCATTGATTTCTTTATCCTAGTGATATTCTATTGTTCTACTGTTTAAAAAAAAGTGATCTAAATTCCAGTGTCTTGTCATATAGTTTACAATATCGTTCCATTATTCGATCAACACTGTCAACAATTCCTGTATCAGAATTTGAAATTAGAGAATCACTTACGACAGCAGAGCTTATTTGGTCGCTTGTTGAGGCTATTTTCATTAAAACTCATGGTATGTGTAGTAGACTAAAACGTAAGGAAAGTGCAAATTTTCTATCCTTGTTTAGAGAATTATTTTGTAGTAAACAGGATAAAAATGAAACTTGGAAATATAAGAATAATTTTGCTTGGGAAGGTCGTTAGTGAAAACAAGATCATGCACTGTTTATCCTACGCAGCAATAAGGTCTTTTATTAAAAAATGTATGTAACTTTGCTTAAGATTCATCTGTTGTCGTTGACCTAATGACTTGGGCTCGTTTATGCTTGGCACATACCCCATACGTTGATGAAATTTCGAACTTACTTCGCGGCAGCAAAATAAAAAGACTTGACAAGCAACATTTTTGGCATCAGGTAAGTTGGATGTTTGCTTTAAGCTTGTTGATTCTGCTTTATTATAATTGATATGTGATTGCGAAAGACTGAAAGGCATCCATTTTATTTTTGAAATCTTAAGCAGAAAGATCAAGAATAATTTCTAATTACACTTTAATACACTTTAATTTTTAGATTATTTACTTTGTTCTGAGCGGTATGTTCAATAATGCGGTCACTTTTTTGGAAACATACGGTGATTTGTGTGATGACGACGCTGTACGATGCTTGGCTAAGGTGATTTCCGAAATAAAAATGGATTTATTAAGCAATGAAAATACTGCCATGGATTTTGTCAGTGCGCAAGAAGTGAGTGCTTTTGGAAATGAACCATACTAAAATTTTTTAAAAGCTGATTTATCTGAAGGAAAGCATATTTTAGATTAAATGAATGGTAGTGTTGAAAGCAATTGTTAACATTATTTCGATGGAGTTTTTCCTCCTTTCGAAGCACAGGAAAATTCTCTTGAAAACCATTAAAATTTTTTGTTTTTAGGAAGTACGTAACATGTGCGCAAGTGGACATTTTCGAACTAATGCTGAAGCTGAAAAGGTGGCGATGATTGTTGCTGGTGATATCCCAACCATAACATCGGTTTCAGCTCAATTGGACAATTGGTTTGAATTAGTACCACCATACTTATTATTCGTTCGGCCATGTGCTACTCTTCCTCAACTCAGAGATGTTGTCAAGGTATGCGAAATTTAAATATCAGATTTCGTGGATTTTAGTAACACATTTTCAACAAAGCTTAACTGTTATGTATAAAAACTCACCAAACGAAACGTTTGTGATTAAATATCTGTACAAGTAATGCCGCTGAAGAGAAATAAGATTGAAAATGATACAGTTGGAAGTGCTTGTTCGTTGGAATAGTTATAGGTATAACTTTTTGCAGGATTGTTTAAAAATTTTCGGCATAAGTAAATGTGACGGAATTGATGCGGTGATGTGTGAGCTCTTTTCATTGGAAGCATTGCGAGCTCTTCATCGAATTTCAACTTCAAGCACCAACTGGTGGTTTCCAGCTCATTTAGCAGATTTGCTACAAAAAGCCGATGAGCGGATAACAAATGCTTTTGGCACGGATATACGCCAACACTTGGTTATTGAATATGGATCGTCGCTCTTTAGTGAACCTGGGTGTGACATTATTTTCCCCATTGCTATGGAAAAAGTTTAAGGAAGGTTTAAAATCTATTCGCCAAAAGGAAAAAAGGCTGAAAATTGTTCAGTGATTAAGATTGCTTTACAAATAATTACAGATTGTGGCAAGTGGGATTTGATTATCTCCGTGAAACTGGTGATGAGGGATTGGCTCACTTAAAGTTATTGATTGAACAAGTACCTGTGGACAATGAAACTGTTGCTACGAAGTTATGCTCATTATGTGATGAAGTAGGTTTTGATCAAACACGAAAGGATATTGCACGAGTCATGGCTTACAGGTAAACATGAGCAAACTTTATTTCATTTCAGGGTCGTTTGTTTTCTATTTTCACGATAAATATTATCGGTTCTCACATTTTAAAACAAGAATTGTAATTTCTTCGCTACTTATTTCTAGACTGTTACGTGCCAACCGGTGGGGCAGCGCTTTATCGTGGGCCATACGGTCACGTGATGTCGGAATTGTTTCTACCGTTGCTGATGAGGTGCTGTTAAAATGTGCACCCGATGAGTTTTCGTCTATCATCGTTGTTGAACATTTCACAGAAGTGATGCTACTTTCATCATCATTTGCATTTTTGCACCGCTTTTATAAGTTTCGAAAACTGCTGCAATCGGACCAGAAAGTCAAAGCTGCAGAATTGCTGGTTTGTTGTATATTCTAACATAGTACTGTCAGTTGAGTTATAGCAAATGTAATGATCTGCAAAAGTGATCCGACATAGCAGTTAAGCCTTTCTTTTAAGGGGTTGTTAGCTTCTGTTTCACTAGTCATAAGCTGTCAAAGATGTCCGTTTGGTTAAAGAAATGGATTTTCTTTGCTCAATAATGATAATGTTAGCGTTGCCTTGTGAGCTACGCGGCTTACGAGTAGTTAATGAATGAACTAGTTTTCGGCACTCTTTTTCATATATAATGAAGAGTGAGGGAATGTTTTATGTGTTTATTTATTCGTTTTAATTTAATTTGTTTATAGGTAGAACTGATTGTTTCTAATGTAGTTCCAAGAAACTTTGACATTATACTTATCTCCGACTTGATTTCTCTTCTCGGTTACGAGGACGAGGTATTTGTTACTTTACAAATTTCACCTAACGAAAAATTTTGGTATATTGCTGTTGAATCTGATATATACGTCGGATATCAGATGAATTAATAAAAAATGTGTTTAATAACTCGTTAGCAGTGAAGAGTCATCCTTTCAGATTATTTTAAGCAAAGATGGCACTGAGCGACTACTAGAATATCTAATACACTATGAAGCGGACAGTTCATTTGATCATAATTTTGATGTGTGGAGAATGCGTTTACGTACAGTGCGCTATTTATTGTTACAGAATTTGGCTCGAAATATCACTTCCTCTTCTTGACTCATTTGTGACCTTTTTTCATGCTCATTTTTGTTTGTTGTTTTCTTGATCTCTTTCAAATTGGTATTTGAATTTTTTTAGATATAATTACGCATAACTTCAGCAATTTTTATTAGCTTCATTTACTCCACAACCCTGCTGTAGTTAATTTGGTGATATTACGCTCTCTCGGAAATGTACGGAAGTTAGTTTCCCAAGTGAAAATTATAATATTCAGAAGGATGTGATTTCTTCCGAATGCATCATATCATAGTTTCAACAAATCACAATATAATTAGAATTATTAACATACCTATTCAGACATGTCTAAGTGAACCAAATCTAATTTGCCGAGTTGGTCATAACAGCGCTTATTTGATTGTAAAGCATTACTTTTTAATTCGCTAAATGTTTTTGGTTACATCTGCTAGGTTACGGTTCATTCGTCGAATTCATTGCTGAAAATTTATTTACCTTTACCAATATGTTTATTGTTGTTATGAAGGTTCTGATAAATTGTTTGATTATTGGACAGACATAATAATGAAACGATGAATGGGTTTACATTATCTGCAGGGTTGAAGAACTTGAAACTCATAATGTTATTATTGCTGTTTCGTCAATGGGATAAAGTCTGAATAAGGACTGTTACATGAGTTTAGTCGTCTAATCTGTTTTAAATTTTAAAGAAATCTCGAAATTTATCTCTTTTATTTCTTATTTTTTCACTAAATTTTTATAGATTATGAATAGCAAGTTAAATTAACAGTAAATGAATGTTGCCACATAATTTCTGGGGCGAGTATTGCTTTAGGTTTTTATTGAACAATTGATAATTTATTCTCATATCTATCGAATCCTCGTTTTTAATCTAGAAAATATGATGTATGTTTAATGAATTAAAATCTGGTACGCATTTAATGAAGTGACATCTATCAAATTTTCTAGATTAAAAGTTTTATTGCGCGATAAACTGCCTAAGTAGTTAAGTAATTCTGCCACATCGTCTTATGACTTCCGATAGATTTATCGTTTAACAGCTTTCTTTTTCATTCCCTCCCTCTCTATCTGTCACTTCTTTATCATTGATTTGAAATTTCCGGTTTTACCGCAAGCACTTGGTGAGAATCA
Source organism: Litomosoides sigmodontis (assembly GCA_963070105.1). NCBI lineage: Eukaryota > Metazoa > Nematoda > Chromadorea > Rhabditida > Onchocercidae > Litomosoides > Litomosoides sigmodontis. The sequence continues at coordinate 1,218,545 of OY718805.1, forward strand.
GTTAAATCTTTTTTTTAATCCTCGAACTGCAGTTTTTTCTTCATTTCAAGGAAGCAAACATCAATGATACAAATTGGAGACTAACCTCCCAATCATTCATTAAATGATTTCCAAACATTAAATTTCAATCACAAATTTAACCTGAATAGAATTCAAATTAAACATCGTGAAAAATTTGAAAGATCACAAATGCGATGGACTGAGACTGGTAGTTTCACATCGACGAACTCGTCTATTCCTCAAGCGTTATTGGCAGTGGTGGTAGACTTTTCTGCTTTATTCCAACAATTTTTCTGAATTTTGCGGTTGTTTCTCATTTGGAGTTCTCTGCAGTGTATCATCCAATTCATCTGATTACCTTTTACATTCTCTCCATTTGCGTCTTTTTTTTTTATTATCCAACAAGATTGCAAAGCACAAGTATTTTCCATTATCTTTCACTCTCTGGCACATCTTGTCCTTTGTCCTTTCATTTTTTGCTATCTCTCTCTCTCTCTCTCTCTCTCTCTCTTGGTTATAGGAGTATTTTGCTATGGTGCATTAGTTTCTACAATTTTTTGTCGGTTTTTTCCTCTTCACCTACGCTGTATTTCTTATCATTTCTAATTAAATGCTATATCTCTTTAGAAGTATCCACGGATTAGATTCTTTTTTTCGCGGCGAAAAATTTAACTGATTGAAAGGCATTAATCGTTCCTATATATTCATCCTCAGCTTGCTGCTCTGATATTGAACTCTTGCAAGTTTAAACCATTTGCTCCATGCAAAAACCGCACGGTGATTAATTTATCTCGCTGCTTTCCAGCAGTGGCAACCAATAGTGTATGATAAAGAATCGTGTTTTTTTTTAGTAATTCAATTCCTTGTCTTCGAGGTTTCTTTATTACTTTGAATTTGCTCTCAAATCATATCTGTTCAGGTTATTTGCTGATTTCGTATGTTATGATGCAACGTGACAGTATGTCCGGTTCATCGCAACAACGATTACCATCTTTTATGACACCAGCAACTATGGCAGGAAGCGGTCGATTGGACCCTTTATCATTGGGTGTCGTAGGTATGGATAATCGACAAGCTGTTGTCATCGATATCGGTACTGTTCTAACGAAGTTCGTCCTGTTTTCACGTATTTTTTTAATGAAATATTTGAATCTGAATTAGGTTTGTATTATTTTTTTCGTTTTCTGATCAAGTTATCTAATTTTAGCAAAACTAATCATGCAAGAACCTTATTTTCAATTTGGGAATAGATTTACTTCAGAGTTGGCTATGCAGGTGAATTCGTTCCCCGTGCAATAATACGAACAGAATTAGTGGATGATCGCACTGGTGAAGCGATAAAAGTACTAGGTGACACACTTACTGAACAGGAACTTTATTATAGATTGGCGAAATTTTTCCGAGAGTTATTTTTCAGGTAAGCTAAATGTACTTCACATTAAACATCTACACATTTATATGTTTATGCTAGTTGTGTGTTATCCTAAATTATAAAATATCTTCTGAATGCATAGAATATCTTTTTATGCAGTAAGCATCAGAAGCATAGTCACCTGTTGTTGCTGTCGAGCTTTTAACTCGCCTCTTTGAATTTACAATGCTTATCCTTACCTGTGGTTAAGTCTTCTAGGACATCATGTTGTTGATTTTCGATCCATCTTTAGTCGTTTGTAACTTTCAGTTTGAAAAATTTCAGAGTTCTAGTTCTAAGTTTTGTTTTAGAATTTAAAACTTGTTATGGTATGTTTTCTAGATATTTATTAACGGTTGCCAAGGATCGTCGAATTGTAATAGTCGAAAGTATTTTGGCGCGGACGTCACATCGAAATGCCATGGCACGCGTGCTGTTTAATGCTTTCGACGCACCATCAGTACTTTTTGCTCCCTCACATTTGCTGGCATCGTTCCCATTTGGTGTATCGAATGCTCTTGTTATTGATGTTGGATATTCGGAAGCAACCATTGTTCCAGTGAGAATATTTTCGAAGAAAAAAATATATATATATATATAACATTTAACATATCTATGTCATTAGATTTCGAGCGGGTATATTTTTAGCTCTTCCGTCATAGTTGATGACCGGAGCTAAAAATTCAGAACATCTCATGTAATTTTGATTATTCTCAGAAATATTGAAATCCTTAGTTCTCCATTGCGCTGCTTTTTTGACTTCAAATAAATCTCAATTTTTTATTCAGTTTACAGATTCTGGAAGGTGTTACCATGTTGTATCAGTTGGAAACTTCGTGTATTGGTGCAAAATGTTTGGAAGAGCGTGTTTACGAACTGTTACGCAAGTAAGATTTCATTTTTATCAATTGAAGAAACATGATTACTGTTTGATTTTGTCTATTTAATTATGAAAAGAAAAAATATTGTATACAGTCTAAAACACCGGAAAAATTTCCTCCCAATTTTAACCATAGTGACGACTAACATTAACAGCGACGCCCCATTTTGCTTTATTTACTTACTATAAAAGCTTATTAGAATATGTTATGAAGCAGCTATTTCTTAAATGTCAAAAAAAGCAATACAGAAAGGACTTAACCTTACGCATTGCTTCTTATTTCAACCATGTACTTCTGTGTGATTCTTTCAGGTACGGTAAAGTGCTAACGTTTTCTGGTAGTGAACGGTCATTGAATGATGAAGATGACTTATTACTGAAAAAAGAGCATATTTTGGAAGATATTGTTGTTAGATTTTGTTTTGCTACAAAAATGGATCGTGGAAGGATGATACAAGCATCCGGTAAGCTTTAAGGTGCTGAAATTGAATGAATAATTTTTTTTATTTGTTTGTGAAGCTTAAATTTAAGTGAAACGAGAATGTAACAAAAAAGATAAAAAATGAAACGTGGACGGAAGAAAATGTCAATTTAAACTGCAGAATATGATCCTGAACGTGAAATCCCGAAAGCACCGTGTGATGTCCACTTACCGTTCGGTGAAGAAGTTCTTGTTGTACCAGGTCTTGTAAGGTAACATTAAACGTAGTTTTCGTTCACGCAAAAGTTCTATGTTTTTTAGTTTGTAATTATACACTTGTTTGCTCCTAGGGAATGGACAGCGGAGACAATTTTCGAAGAAAATAATGACATTAAATCTTTGCCACAATTGGTACTTGATGCCGTATATTCGGTAAATATTTTGTATTATAGCGTATTATCACTAATTTCGAAGTCTATTTGTGTTTTAAAGTTAAACATTTGACATACTGCCTAACTCTCACCTCTTGTTTATATAATTAATAATGGTGGTTAGGTCATTTAGTGGTAAGATCCTCCTTCACCGAAAGTATACAGTATGTGATATGTGCCTTCCAATATGTAATCTGTTCTTCAATGGGACAGTTTTTTGGACATTTCCTTTGCCTGTTGAAATACGTCGTTTTACTAATGACCAAATATTCAGTGTCCAATTGATGCGAGAAGGAAGTTGCTAGAGGGTATAATACTTGTTGGTGGGACAACACGTATGAAAGGTTTCTCTTCCCGGCTCCGAGATGAAATTTTGCGTTTATTGACAACATCGTCTTATGTGGGTAAATTAGGCAATATTAAATCCGTCAAGTATTATCGATTGCCAAACACATCAATTGAATTGTATGCCAGCTGGATTGGAGGTAATTAAAAAAAACTTTACATGTAAATTGATTTCAAATGCAGTTTTAAAAAGGTCAACTTCCATATTTAGCTACTGCATGTAGCTTGAACTGACTGATTGTTACAGCATTTCATAGAAACAGGTATGTAATGCAATATCGGTTAGTTAAAATCATCTTATCACGTTAAAAATCCATTACTTTGTTATGTGGGTAGTATGCGTTGTCAGGATATTGAAAATAGTAATTTAAAATATATGACGATTTAGATGATGTAGTAACATTGATTACTTTAACCGTCTGCATTTAACTTACATACCTCTTAAACTGTATTTACGGTAGTATATCAAACCATCAAATATTATTTTACTCAATGGTCTGAAGGGTTTGTTGCTCCTTTATTCGTTTGTGAGGTTTGCTGTTTTATAAATCTAAAACATTTGTCAATATATGTAGTAACAATTTACAGGTAGCATGTATGGAGCATTAGAAGTACTGCAATACCATTCCTTGATGCGAGAGGACTGGGAGACACGGGGTAGAGTGCCGGATTGGACGAGCAGTTTTTATGGGATGAATTCTGATTCAACGGGAAGATGAAATTATGCAGTAGTGTCATTTTTGATGTATAAAAAATGTTTTTTCATACTTTTTAATATTTGTTCAAATTTACTAAATAATTTATTGAGATTTACTCCAAATCGATTTTTTTTTTGGGAAACTTTAGAAATTTCAACATCATGCAAAATTTTTGTTATGTGCATTCCTTCAAGCTCGAATTTCATTGTTTTGAAAATTCGGAAGATATTTTTGTTGCATGTTATAAGTTTAAGTATCGCTTCAATGTGCATATGTAAATTATTGTTTAATAAAATTTATTTTTATTTTTTTATTGTGTGTCAATCGGTTTTCCCACCGAAGTTAATGTCTTTCCGTTAGTATCTTCTCCTTATGGTGGATGGAAACACTGAGACATTTTTCCGATTCCTTATTTTACTTTGTAATGATTCCTGAACATGATATTCACTACTTACGTCGTTATCATGAATCATTCCACTCCATCATCGACCGATTTGCCTTCCTACTTGCATTTTTTTCATTTCACTTCCTATCTGTTCATTATGTGTGGTATCTATCCTACAACATTCTAATTTATGAAAACAGAAAAGTGTAAGTGAGGGAGGACTGCGTATTATAGATGGATGTAGGAATAAAAAATTTTGGGGCTTCTGGAGATGGAAGTACCTTATTTCTTCGGGTGATATGTTACGATTTGTCTCTATTTTTTCATTAGATGTGATGAATATTTGAGGCATACTTTCGTTTCGTCGTGATTGGTTAAAGTAGCTTTCCTCAAAAGAAGTTTATTGCAATTGAATAATCCCTGATGTCACACGTAAGCAATGTTGATATTCAGTAAAATGAACGTTAAAATCCACCGAAGTACTGAATATCAACATTAATTGTTGATAGTCAATATTTCGATAGGTTTTACGTTCGTTTTTAATATTTCCTACTTTGTCATTATTTTAAGTAATTTGCAGGTTGAGGGATCGACATTCAGTTTGAACTAATTAGTACGACTGCTCATATTCGATCATTGTCATTACTTTCTTAGAGGTTAATTTTAATTACTTATCTAAGTTACCAATGAAATAATGAAGGCTGGCGCCAAAAAGAGAATTTAAAGAGCAAAATTATAAAAAACCGTAACTTGTCGGATCTGCAACCTGTCTTTTGCTTGCTGCTAAGAACTCAAAACCTGAGTTTATTGCACTTAAAAATGAGTCATGTCCTTCATCCTCGTAAACTCTTTCTAATGTTTCAACAGATATTTTACTTCGTTTTTTGATAGATCACTGTGTATTGTGTTAAAAAAGACATAACTAATATTTAGCTTTGAAGGTTGTCAGAAATTTAATTTTTTGTGTTTTGTCGAAGAAGTTAAAAGGGTGTTAATGATATTGATAAAAAAAGAGGGTGAAAAGAAAAACCACTTTTCAAATGTCGCTCACTAGCCAATAAACGTTTTTGTTATTGAAGTGTCTGATCTTTCATTGGATCTCATTTTACAGTTGAGTTGAAAGCGAATTTAAACTCAATAGTTCAAATTAAGTTCAATAAGCTTTTAAAAATTTGTTTTGAAATTCAGGTTTTAATTTGGAAACTTCAGTAGTCAGGAAATTTTGTTACTCTATTTTATACATTTTTAATTCAAATTTTCCTTTATTTAAGAAGTGGAATGAAGAAATGAAAGGTCAATATGATCTGAATAATGGGAGTGGAATTTTTTTTACTTATTACCTGTCCTTGTATATTTTTGTGTCATCCACATAGTCTGCAGAGGCTACTTCATTGTCTCGAACCCCATTATCGGATTGGCTTATCGCCATACTTCTCTGATTAATTAATAAAGCATCGTAAGGGTTTTGTAAAGGATTTTTTTTGATGGAAAACTTGTTTTTTTTTATTTCCATGTGTCTATAGTTTGCAGTATTACTGGTGTACTGAAAGAAATCTTTGAGATTTCAAAGCTTCGATTTTTATTGAAGGCATGATTTGATGAATTATTGTTGTTCACATACTGAAAAAGGACGAAGAATTTTCAGAATTTTTTTACAATTTTTTCAAAACAAACGCAGTGGAGTTGAACGACAGGGAACGAGAGAAAAAAAGAAAGGAGTTGAAAAGGATAAGGATTATTACCATACAAGAGGTGGAGGGTTATTTTTTTGACTTTATTATTTTCTTCCGTCCTGATATGAGTTTTCTTTTTTTTTGAGGAGTTTATACCCTAGAATTTATCTGATATAACTTTATTTTAAGCATGTCTTTCATTGTTTTTTGTTTTCATTTTTACCATTGGTTTTTTATATGAGGTCAAGTGTGTGGCTGCTAATGCATCAGTATTTTTTCTTTTCATTTTGTTTCAACTTGGTGTTAAACTTTCATATTTTATCAGCTCTAACAAAATTTCAGATATTTGTCCAAACTGAAGGTGATTTGCTCACAATCTATAAAAAATTAATATTGAGATATCCAGGAAATTTTGGTTTCATAATACACCGTAAAAATATGTAATCGAGCACTCGGCTTCTGATAATAAAAACGATATTACGCTTCATAGTCATGTGTAGTTCTGTAGTTCTGTTTTATTTTCTTAATTGTGACGGTTTGTTATCTATCTGAATAGATAAAGTATTTTGGATGGGTAAAAGCGTATGTCATAGTTACTTGATCTAAATAATCATGTAGGAAGAGATGCTCAATTAGTTATTAGATGATCGATGTTTTCTCTTTTCCACACTTTTCTATTCGTCTTATTCTTGCTAATTTGCACCATTTTTGGCAGCGTTTCTTTACTTAAGCTTTTTGAAAGAACTCTCTTCAATTCTTTTATTTAGAGAAGCACAACTGATCATTTTCTAAGAATTTTTTACCTTTTCTTGCAACTTAATATCAGTCTGTGTAATTGCTGCGATAACACCATTTCTAAACTAAAATAGAAATAAAATCATGTCGTTGCAAAATACTTCGTTATTTTGTTTATGGAAGAAATGGATAGTTTTGCATTATTTGTTTCAATGGATGATGAGCTATAGTAAGAGTTTGAACATAGCTGTTGAGTTGTTTTTACTTCTAGCAATATTACTTTGTGAGATGAAACTTGAATTTATTCAGTCCATTTTTGTAAGCAAATTACTAATCGGTAAATGTTGGAAAAGTTTTTCAGATTTTAGAAATTTCAGGATAGCATCGGAAAATGTGGCGTCAGATGGGCATCAATTATGTGCGATACTCCCAAATTGCGGCATCAGCTATGCGAAAGTGCCTAAAAAAGGGACTGAAGAAAGAAGCGGACAAACCCGTGACAACAACCGTGAAAATTACTCCATGGGAAAATGGGAAACCAGTGAAGAAAGACTGAATTAATTTCCTGTCAATGTCATCTACTTCGCTGAATAGTTTTCTTTTTTTTGCTTACTATTTTGTTTTCATATTTTCGTTATCTGAAAAATTAACAGTTGTACTGTAGAAAGTTCCTTTCTTTCTGATTATTCTTAAGCTTTTCTGATCGGTTCTCTCTGGCGATACATTTTTCATTCTGTGAATTTCCACTTCACTGTTTTCTTTTCTTATTGGTTTTTCACCAAGAATGATTCGATTTATTCGTCTCTAATTTATAATTTCCTAGTAAGGATTTGTGCTTTTTGTTAGATTTGTTTGCCTTTAAAATTGAGAAGAGTAGTAAAATGATGACAATATTATGCATTCAATATCTACCATCATTTCATATTGTTAAATTTTAGGTGTTTATGATCAGAGTTATATTATTGCGAATCTCGTGTTGCGTCGAATTTTTTGCGAGCAATATATAAGATTATGAAATAAAACTTCAGGATGAGTACGGCTGTAAATAAAACAACGGCCGTTATTGGTGGTGCAGATTTTGATGAGGAAACATGGCTTGTAGAACCACCCAATGTACCCACACAGTCAAATAGCGCACACGGTTCTGGACGAATTGCTGAATGGCTACAGGTTTGATGACTTGTTTATCTTTCAGCACTCAAGAATTGTTAAAATGTGATAGTTTTCAGATGTTATGAGAATTTTTGCAAATTACTACTTGCAAATATAAATGTGTCACAGTGTGCAAAGTGTTAATGGATTTTAGAATGCGGAAGAATGCAAGGACATGATAATTATACACTCACGTAACACTGCGTAAATGCATGAAATATTTGTAACATTCTGCATTATTCATATTTTAGGGTGCAGCGATGAATGTTGATTTCCAAACACGAAGTGCATTAAGCAGAAAATTAGCCATTCAAGCAGCTAGGAAAAGTTAGTTCTATGCATTTTATTAGCATTTCCTAATACAAAATTATTCGTTTCAATGATTTGTTATACATTATGGGGGAAAAAGTTTAGATTTAAGATTAGTTTGGCAATGAAATTAGTGGATATTAAGGGAATTTTGAGAGAGAATTGCGTTACTCTAACTTATGAACTACTTTGAAGGAACTAAAGACATATGATAGTTTTCACACTTAAACTTGAAATTTTGTATGAATTATTATTTGTGTGATGTATGCAATATTTTTTAGAGCGTAGAATTGATTCATTAGTTATAAATCCTCTCTATTCTTCTTCATTGTGTATAATGCATGCATGTACGGTAAGTGTTGTAGTTGTTCCATGTTATGGCACCTAATAACTACACGAATAGTATTAACAAATTACCAAGTCCTTAATATCTTTATTTTCGTTGTATACTTTCTTTTCATTACTAGTGAAACGTAATCCTTGCTCAATATATTGCTCGCTCGTAGCATCAAAATTGTTTTCATTTTTCTCACTGTGTTAAAATTTCATTCAAATGGAAAATATAATTTTCAAAAGAGGAAAGAGTGTCACTTAGGTGATCATTTTGGATCGAAAATTTCCAAATCCATTTCATTGATTTTGCAATTGGTATGATGAAAGTTCTTTCTGCCCACCAACAACATCATCATCATCATCATTATGATATCCTGGGGCGTTATTATCATTGCAATTATGACTGTTGCGAAAGACTTCATTTACTCCTACTGTTACTTCTCTCCTTAATTTTTAATAATGGTTGCTTCTGTATTCTGTTTTAAAAACGTGTGATTGGAAGAGAAAATGGGTTGAATAATAAAACACTGATAAAGATCTTCTCACTTACGCCTTATTTCCTTCACTTCTCCTCTGAATTTCGGTTAGTCGCAAAGCTGAAGCTTTTTTTGGGGAGAATTGTGAGTGACTATGTTTTTTTCCTGGAACTATCTCTTTAGTCTTAATTTTTATGACATGACAAGCGGAGCGATTGTTGGGATTATAACAAACTGAACGATTCCGTTGTTCTTCGTGTTTCTGTGTGTCATTCCCTCTGCCTTTTCATCATTATATTTAGTTCTCTTAACGTGTATTTCTTACGTAATACCATTACGTTTCGATTCGATTCTCTTCATTTAATAGCATTAAATCGCTTTTGGTTTGCTGTAAGACATTGCTCCATTTCTCCTCTTTCATATTATTATACCGCAGAAGTGATGGAAAGACAGAAATTTTCCGTACCATTCATTCCATCGGAACCTAATTCTGTTTACAGTATTTCTATTTTTACTTTTAAATTGCATAATTTTCCATTTATAATTCCTCATGAGTTTTTTACATGTTTTTAATTTGGTTTTTTTGAGAAGGAAAGATTTTAGTAAAGCTTAACATGCGGCACATGATTTATTGCACTCAACGATTAGATCTGTTTCGCTTCTCTTGATCTGTTTGCTGCCTATTTCTTCCGTCCGCATTTTATGTTTGACTTCAAAGTGAGTGATAATGCTGAGTGTTGGAAAATATTATGAGTTGAGTAATTTAAGAGCTCATTTCCTCTCTTCCAAGTATTTTACGAAAGAATGAAAAAAACAGCTGGTGTGAAGTGTTTCTGACCGCACTGCTGGTTTGTACCTTCAGTCATAGCGCAGAAAGTTTGAGATTGGAAGGAATGAAGAAGTAGAAGAATGAGTGGCAAGTTGTGAATTTTCAAACGAATACATTACAATCTGTTTTTTATTGATTTGCTGAACTATTTCAAAAAAAAATGATGTTGCAAAGTGGCCCGGAAGAGTGTAGAAGAGAGCTTACACGTTTAATCGTACTGCAGTATTTTATTTCTTTCTTATCCTCATTTCTCGTTTCCCCCAAAATTTTTCAGAAAAGTTTACTTTCTGTGTTTAAAAAAATGATTTATTTATGCATTTAATGTAATCGAATATACTAACTTTTTGCATATAATCAATATTTCTATTTTGCAAAATTTTGCAATACCTAATGATATCTTAAGTGAGATTTGGGGTGAAATTCTTTAGGTGGAATTTTCTTTTGATATTGCACTACCGGTAATTTCAGTACGAGTTCATGATAAGCAGAGGAACGGGTTACTTTAACGCTCCAATTGTGCACCGATATATAGAAATTATTGCAGTAAAATTTTCAACTTTTTGTACTTCCTACTTTTCTAACTTTCAGATTTCTGTAACAAGATGTGCAAATGGCTTTGTTTGTTGTGTTAAATTCCATCCTTATGCATCCTCTTACTATTACCATGATATTATTTTAACTTTGAAGGACTTTTCGCAATTCTTTTAAACATATTTTCGAATTTTAAGTGACTAACAGTGCAATATGTGGATTAATTTCGATTGCTTTTGTATCTATGATTATCCACGCACTTAAATGATAGCCATGCTTTAAACGAGTTTGAAAAATGAATGGAAGGATAGTTGTTGTTATAATCACTTTGTTCTTGAACGCTTCAGGTCTACATATATAATTTAGTTTTTGCAGCTTTTGTAAATGTATTGTTGTGATATTTGTTATTATTTATCAACGGATGTCCGCAAATATTTTCTAGAAAAAAAGGCTGAAAAATTACGCGGAAAAACTGGAAGTTTGAGCGAACATAGACGAGAATACATGGATCGAGTACAAGAGGAACCGATAGAAATGAACCAATTTTGTGGTGATTATGATGATGAGAAAATTTTCAAAAGTGAAAGAATCGCATCAAATTGCGATCATAATCCTACGTCCGTGGTGCATAAAAAATTAAGCGGGCAATATTCGGACGTATGTTGCGAACAGCAGCATCACGGAATCTCGGAAACCACTTCATCATCAGTATGTTCTGTGCTATCAACTGAAAATGTAGCAGTAATGTCAGGTAACGTTGATGGTGGTGATAGTGATGATGATGAAAATGATGAATTTTATGATGCAAGCTCAGATTTTAATGATGCACCACTTTCATCTCCTGCAGCTAGTACACTCGTCGATACTGATACTGACAATATCATATCGTCTGCGGTCGCATTACAAAACGGTAAAATTATTTCAAAGTTATTTTCCTCTCACCAAAAGCGTGTGTGTATGAGTAGACTGATTGAGTAATAAAAAAAACCTTTGACTAAACTTGGATATTGTAATCGTGAAAAAAAGAAGAGTGACTGAATTTATTTGAAAAAACTTCCCTTCATTGAATTATTACCGTATCATTTTCTGATATGCTAATGGATGAATGTTTTCAAAAGCTTCGTGATCCCACTTGGCTTCTTTTTTTCGTTAGCTATCAAATTTTGTGTTTCGAAGTGCTAGTTTCTGTTTGTTTTAAAATGCTAGCTTTTAAAATTTTAATTTACATGTTTCCTTTCCTGTCGAACATCTGATTTCGAAAAAAAAATTGACTTTTTTCAAAAACATTGCATTGCTTTAATGCTATGAACGTACAAGCAATTTGTTTGATAAATTTAATGACTAAAATATAGCGAATGATATATATCAGCAAACTGATTGCTAAGTTATTCAGATGAAAGCAGCTTGTATGGATGAATATAAAGGGAATATCTTGCTTTTTCCTTCTTAGCATGTTATTTTAAAAATCTTGTTTAATTTTTATAGTTTTCATTTTCAGCAGTCCTGTTTGATTTTGTCTTCGTGATAAGTCGTATGATTGATTTTCTTTACAACAGAATTTTTTTTTTTTAATTTGAACCTCGATTTATGCTTATGCACATGCGTTTTAAGCTTGTCTCTATTGCTAAGCATCTCATTCTTTCCAAAAATAGGTTAGAACTTTTTTTTTTTGGTTGATAATTGCACATGTTACTACATAATAGTTAATGATTGTCTTAATGCATTTTGTAGTACAGCAATTTTTTTATGATCTTTTTAGGAAACTAGGAGCCTACATTATATTTCCAGCATCTGCTAAATAAAAATTTTGGATAATGTGGAAATTATCTGAACCTTGCATGTTGTGAAACACTTTCGTCATAAAATTCCAGTCCTATTCTATAATTTGTTGGATTAAAATCGTCTCGTAAAAAGAACACTAATGGAGTAACATGTATCACTTTTATTGTACTGTAATATTTCATTGTCACCATTTCCCTGCCGGTCGCTTTTTTTCCTCGCTTCATCAAGCATTCATAAACATCCTATAAGTTATTTTTATTTTAATTTCTCTTATACGAATTTAGCATTTAATCTGCAACATTTGCTCCTTTTGGTCTTACCTTTTTCACTGTTTTCTCAAGGCGTTTAAACCACAACACTATGCTTGCAGTATTGCACTCATTACAATTTTAACTTTTGGATTGAGATGGGAGTTTAAGTGTCATGGCAATAATTCGGAGATCAAGAGGTACGAGGATAAATGAAAATTGTTACAAATAGTTTTCGAGAATTGTTTAATAACTGCCGTAGCTGAATTGAAAAATGTAATATCACTGCTATTTAATGTATTGAATTTGAGAAATTTCTTCATATGACAGGAAAGAGTGGGAGGGAAGAGAGAGTTAAAAGTGTACTTGGTTGATTCGCATGCTTAGATTTTTCGTTTTTCTTTTTAAAAATAAAAGTAAAAAGTAATATTCTGCTTTTTAAACCATCCTTTTATACTAATTTATGTGCACGGGCGCACACATGTATGTGCGTGTGGTGTATGTGTGTGTACGTGTGTGTACGTGTTGTATATGCATCTAATTTTAAATTAACACCTTCGGCAATCTTTTGAAATGCGCAGATTTTCATACTTAGTTTACGTGGAATTTCAGATTCACGTGAGAAAATAATTTTGAATGGATCATCGCTTGCAGCAGTAAGTGAATGCGTCGAACCATCTGTTGAGGTAATTTTTTTTACTTTGAGAGTAAATTTAATTTATTTAATTTTTTTTTCACTTGTAAATTTAAATTATTTGCATAAATTGTCAGGGATTATTGCAATGTATGATATGTTAATAATGTAGAAAATAGTTGAAATTATACTGTTTACGTTATATTTGCAGTACATTGCAAATAACATTAATCTACTAAGTTCAAATGGTTCACGTTATGAAGCACGACAAATTCGACAAGTTAATACTGCACGTGTCCCGCCAATGATTGCCCAAAATGTGGTACTACTTTTTGGAATGCATTTCGGGTTTCGTTTTAAAACGTAGCATTGAAAACTTGTCACATATCGTCAATGTAAACAGCAATTTGTTAACGGTTTCTTCCCTTAGTTAATATTTCACACTTTTAGCTATTCCTTAGTCATTTCTCTTTCATTTTGCAGCGATCATCATTTCTGGATAAGTCAAAATCACCACATGGATTAGCGAAATCCCAATCACCCTCTACACAACCGGATCTAAAAGATATTAAAAGTATCGTTGAACGACAGGAAGCAGGTTCTTTTTCAAGCTCTCAAAAGTTTTTCTCAAAAAAAATTTTATTTTATGCATGGTTCTAAAAGTGGATATCTTGGTCGCGTAATTCATATATGTTTGCGGTTTCTTCTTTTTGTGCTTTTTTTTTCGAAATATTGTACAGTTTAACTTTACACTAAAGTCTTTCAGAATTGAGACAAGAGCTAAGCAGACTGAAATCCAGTGTTCAGGGTGAGATTGCAAGCAAAACGCTTCCTTCAAATGCTCGTTAGTTTCTCATTTTAGTCATCTTTTTTTGCTAGATATTATTTTGCTTCAACTTTATTATAAGTTGAATTTTTTCGTTTAAACAAACAAAACAACGTACAAAATTTATTGAAATGAATTGAATATTTATTGTGTAAATAATCAAGTACAGTAAATGTCGCTTCTACTTTTCTTTACTTTTCATTTCATTTTAATCTTTCAGTAATGTGATGTTTTTTTTAATTTTTCGAATCGGCTTTTCTATTTACATTTACTAATTTGTGGTGGAATTGAAGGTAAATCTCAAGTGCAGTCTACGAGATCAGGAACGATATCATTGGCATCATCAAGATCTATTGAATTTAGTGCAAATGGTTCGAAACTATCGGCTGTTACGTGTTCATCTCCTATCTTTCATACTTCTGTAAGTTATGCCTCATTTTTTAATATCCTTCTAAGTGAGGATTTCTCACAATAAGCAAGGGGAAAATATGTGTTCATGGAAACTTCAGGACATCACAGTTAAAACTTTATGGTAAGAATAGCTTTGATAGCAGTGTACTTTATAGCTATTCACCAAATTCAATCCAAGCTTCATCTATCGTGGAATGATTTTCTAAAACCGTCAACATTTTATTCACTGACATGAATTATTTTTTTGATAAGAACTCGTGTTTTTAGCGTTTGCCGACCCCAGTTCGGAAGAGTCATGGACGCAGTTTGATTCCAACACCACGTGCTTCTACGCTATCGAAATCGTACTTTTTCAAAGATCCGTTGGCCTAAAATGATTTTACTGAATTAGACTGAAGTAGAACGCTTTCATCAAGTTGAAACGCTTTATTCTACCTAGATTAGCCTGCAAGTGTTTTGTTGAGCTGGTGGAAAATTTTATCTTTCCTTGAATTACACTTATTTGCTTTGAACTAGAATTATTTTAGAATTTTTTCAAAACACCACAAGTTTTATAAAGTTGCTCAATGAAGGAGATTTGAAGTAGTTATATCAAAATTTCAAGAAAGACTGTTTTCAGAGCTATTCGTGACATAACCGGCGGTAGTACGCCTTCATTGGTATTATCGCCCCAGCATGTATATGATGGTACACATTCGGAATGTGGCGGCATATCACATAATGAACAGAGATGGTCTGACGAATGCTTCTGAATTATAGGACGGAAAAATAGAGTGGCACTTCTGTTACTGAATCGAATGCGAGCACGCACCATAATGATTATTTCCTCTAAAAAACTATTCTCCCTTGCGCAATATTATACTCACGAGCGATAGACGTCAATGTTGTCACCTGCATAATTTTACGCGTATATTTTTCCTCATTTACATAACTGAATGCACGAAGCGTAAGCGTTGAGAAAAAATAACATTACTAATTTTGTTATGATCTAAACTAGGCCTGTTTGTATCGAAAGAAATGCGTGGAACATGATAGTGTATGTGTTATATTGTGCTGCTTGTGTCTTTTGCATTATTCCACTTTTTTTTTTCTCCGAACGTGAAGTTATCAAGTTAGTTACTAAATTTTTAACTGCTGTTAAATTTTAATTTTAAGTTAAATGGAAGTTGAATCGAGGGATGGTTATGCACAGATATTTCAATAATTTTGATTTCAAAATTTAGTTATCTCTCATCTTGCAATATTTTGAGAGGAGTTTTAGTCCATTTCTTGTTCGTAATTATTGAACTTTATGATGTTACTTTTCAATATTTGTTTATGTGGTCCTTTTTCTTATCGATCTCAAGACAGTGGAGAGGAGGAACATTTTTTCAAAAATTTCAATGAATTGCAATTTATTTTGTCCTACCGTGTGCTACGTGATTTTTGGGAAAATTGAATTCGTAATAGTTTTTTTTTGAGAATGTTCGATCAACTGGTGGCGTTATAATCTTTAGGCATTATTTGCAAATTCAAATACTTGATGGTTCTTTCTTTTAAAAACTTCCGATATTTTAATGCTAGAAAATTTTCTTTTCAGTTTTCTTTTTCATCCTGTACATGCTATCTTGTATATTACAACTTACACTTTATGCACCGTCGTATTTTCTTGGAGCTTGTATGATTTCTGACTTCCTACTGTTACTTTAGCACTAGGTGTCGAATAAGTTGCAAAGGACTAGTCGTACGAGATATTTCGTCTTCCATCTTCTGAAGGCTTTCCCTTCCATTATTTGTAATTTATTTATTATTGTTTAGTATGTTTGAAAGGCTAAATTTCTTTTAATTTGTAAAATCATTCATAGCAAATTTTAATCGAAACTTATGGATCTTTCATCGACTGACATATTCGCAATAAGCTGCTATTTTTATTGCATAGCTACGCTTTTGTTGTGGTTGTATTTTAGCTCTTTCTTCATTGTTACGCTTTCGCTATGGTTTAGAAAAAAAAAGCGAACTTTAGAAAAAATTGCAATTTTCTTAAGTGTAAGAAATGATTACTTTTTTACTATGATTTTTCCTATAAAATTTGGCAAAAATAAAGGATTTTCTACGACACATTTTTGTTCGACCATGTCATCAGTAATGGTGAAGGATAAGTTTGAACGAAATGGCTTCATTGTTGGTTGGTTGGTCAGATAATTCTGCGATCGAACATAATGCTTTCAATTTTATATTACACTGAAAATTAAGTTCCATGTTACTAATTGGAATTCTTTTTTCTCTCTTGGTACTCGGAGCGGAACATTTATGAAATATAAATTTGTGAAAAATTGAACAATGGTGATTTATGAAAGATGAAAATAAATCGTTTTGAGCAGACCATTTTTGAAAATTTGAGTTGTGAAGAATGTAAGCGTTAAGCAAGTGAAATATGTGATGAAAAAGAATTTTTTCCTCTAATTTAAAATGACATGACAGCACATAAGGGAGTCCATCTTTAAAATGCAAGTGCTAGCTTGGTTATTTGATGTGACAAGTTGATAAAATGCTTTCAGACAAGCCTAATTCAATTTGAGAAAATTTGACGTGCCTTCATAGATAGGATAGTTGGTTTCCAGCATAGAGGAAAATAAATGCTCAGAAGATCAAAGGAAAATAAAATGAAAAGGAAGAGAGGGAGGATGGGACTGACAGTTAAAAATAAAGTGAGGGAAGTGAAATTACATTTGCTCTTTCCCTTCTGATTGTCTACGCAATTTATTAGGAAACCACGCAACTGTTTAATACAATAATTTTACATGCGATGGCGACTTGTTTTCACACTTTATTCCATGAAATTCTTAATAATCTGACAAAATCCCTCTTGCATGGGATTTTGGATAAATATGTCGAATCGGCAAATGCATAGCCAAGCCAGGAATATATGGAATTTAAAATGAGGCTCAGATTTTTCATACCGTTACAAGCATTGATGCAAACACAACTATTGTAGCCTATCGATTTGTGCGTCTTCATGATTGCTGTTTTAGTCCACGCTTGAAGTTCGTTGTAAGGTTCATTCGGGTTCACAGTTCTTAGATATATTTCAAGGTTGACTTATTACTATGATATGATTTAACAATTTAGAAGTCATTTGGCTTAAATTAGCTTACTTTGATAACAAGGCGACATAAACTAATGTATAGTTGTAGCTTTTCAAAAATAATGTTCCAATAAATTCTCTGGAATTACACGTAAAGGTGAAATTCTTTAAGCAAAAAGTAGGGAAGTTTTATCAGCAAGCCGTTTATCATTTGATAACATTTAACTATTGCATATGTCATTTTGTGCAGTTATTAAAAAAGTTAGTTATTAATAGACGATACATGTTGAAACTGTTTTTTTTTTCAGTTCCCCATTCTCTGCACATTTTTGCCGATAATGAACTCATCTGAGGAGTCAGTAACATCAATGAATGATTCAGAACAATCTAAACTAACCACAGAAGTAGAGGATGACTGGGATTATATTTTTGATAACCTTGCCAAACAGGTTTCTTTTTTTAGTTTCGTCGATTCCTTTGCATATCTTCTGTGTAATAAATAGATGAATCGATCTGTAATTTTTTTCTAGTATGTTTTTGTTACCATATAATACACATTTTCTATTTCCTCTCTATTTAAGTAGCTTACAGGTAGAATTAGAATTGGATTTATTAAGGTGATATTGGGCGAGGATTATCTTTTATTTCTTTTTATGCATTTATGCATACTATTCCCTTATCATTCCCTTATCATAGTGCAGAAATGTTAATTGACAAGGAGTTTGAATGTTTATTGTTCTAGGAAAATGAAAAAAGCATCCAGCAGGAGCTAGTCCATACTCTTTATTTCAAGTAAAATTTAAAGGAGCGGAAGGAACCGTTTGATTACGATGAGTGGTGTAAGGAAATCGATCAACACCCAGCATTTATGACTTCTCTACAACCTGATAAAAATGGCGAGTTTTCCGAAGCTGTTCAAGCTTTACAGGTATAGCTACCACGCATGTTCACGTAGAACATTCCTTTGCTTAAATTGCTTTAGGGGAATTTCGGAATACGAATGTGAAATTTCAAAGTTTTGCGAAGGTCTTAAAGTGCGAAAATTTTGTATATTCCCATGCATAAATGTATTTTTATTTCCCATAGCTTGAATCGAGAAATATATGGGATGTTCGTTAAACATTTATATCTTTTAGGCACTAAAGTACGAGTTGGGTGACATGGAGGATCGACAGGCTGCTGCGGAGAAACATAAAATAGATGGCAATAAGCATTTTGAATATAAGAAGTATCACTGGGCTATCAACCGATATACCGATGGTATTTTGCTTGCTGTAATTATCTGAATAAAAAACATTTCTAGATTCTTGAAAATCTGCTGAACTGTAATGAGAAGTGAAATTAAATGTTTGGTATCTTTTAACTAGGTTATATCATAAGCTTATATTTTGGACCTTTTGAATTTGTTATAAATAGGCTTAACAGGTTAACTTTATTACAGGTATCAATCAAAGATGTGCAGATCGATCACTCAATTCAATTTTATATGCTAATCGAGCTGCTGCTCAGAATCATATTGGTAATATTGGCTCTGCCTTCAGAGATTGTTTCTTTGCTCGAAAATTCGATCCTGGAAATACGAAGGTTTCGATTTTAGTTCATCTTTGTAATTCATCGACTAAGTAAATGATAATCTTTTGGATTTAATTGACTAAAAGTTGTCGGGTTGGAATCACTGAGATTTATAAAGTATTTTATGTTTCTTTTTAATAAAATGAAATCATATAATACAACATATAATATCTTTGTCTAGGCAATTATTCGTGGTGCCGAATGTTTGGTGGCGCTTGGTCGGGGAAGACAGTGCGTGGATTGGCTCAAAGGCGTTGAAGGACATCACAGAAAAGGTCTATATAGTCATAATTGATATATGATTAAAGTAATATTCAGCTTCTCTTTGGATCAACTATTCTTCTTACCCCTTATTATTAAATACGTATAAAATGAATTAGTAAAGTATAAAGGGTAGAGAGAATTGCATTTGTGAGCAAAAGTCTGAAGTGTTAAGTTTTAAAAAATAGAAGCGATGGGGTATAAATAAAATGGTAAACCATAAAATAAAAAATAGCGACAGGTGTGAATAAAATTGCTTTTTAGAAACCAAACAGGTGTGATTACGATTTGGGCAGGTCGAGGGTTCATTTTAAAATTTGTGGTTTTCGTTTCTAAAAATAGTTTGATATACTTGTTTTACTTCTGTTAGATTGGAAGTCGAAGTATGAATGCATTGATGAACTACTTGAAAAAGCGCTGAAGCTTGCTACAGTTGAGGAACGAGATGAACGAAGGAGACGACAAGATGTGAGTTCGTCTTGTTTGCTGAATATTTGTGAGGTAATTAACCAAATTATGATATTGTAGGCTGCGAAAGATTTAAGAGCGAAGCAACGATTGCTTTTGGCGTTTAGGGAAAGGAACATCAATTTTCAGCCAGTCATATCCTTTGATAATCCTGAATTGTTCGAGTGGTCACAGATTGAAGTGCAATTGGCATTTCTAAAGAAGGTTGTTATTTTCAATCTTAAGAATGTTGGTAGTACAGAAGATAACATTGATTAACATTGATAACTGGGTCATCCTTTTGATGCATTATACATTATCGTGTGGGACACTCGTTTGGTTCCAGGGAAATGAATTTAGTTTTAAAAGACGTTTGTGTTTCTGAGGTTAGCTAGACTTCTTTTTCTTTTTTTTTTTTTTGAAAATCAATTTTGAACATACACAATCACATCCTTTATAGTTCTCGTTTTAGACAATGGGATTTTGACCTTTGTATGTCATTCTATAAAAAACTACTGGTATTTTCTTGCAGTCTGAGAAGGTATATGTAGATGATTGCGGTATATTACATTGGCCTATACTAGCGCAGTATCCGGAAACAGGAAAGGTTGATCTAATAACTGATTGTTCAGAAGAGAGTTTGGTGGATGATATTTTTAGTGGAGTTTTCGAACAAAAAACGTCGTCTGGAAGTTCTGATTTCATGTTCAAGTAAGGTTATCAATTAATAGAATTGATTTTTTTAGATATATAAACTATTGCACAAATTTTTGAAATGTTTCGAAGCTACTCGTAATTTATATAAAAAATGGTGTTTCTTTTTTTCCGTCGTGACAATGTTCGATATTTCGTATCATTGGATTTGGACAAGGAGTATAACTGCGCAGAATTGATGCCTCGGTCGAAAATTCGGGAGGTAGTATCTATGGCAGGATTTATTGTTGTACAAGGACTGCCAACTATTCAGGTGGGATTGATAAAAACACTTTTGCTACAGGATATTATTTAGCGGTAGAAACCTGAGATTGTCGTGTTTTTTGATGCCTGTAAATTCTTGATCGTTTAAGCAGTTTTTTTTTTTTAAACAAACAAGATAATCGCAGATAAATTTTTGCTTTATGATAAAAGATATAAAAGGTCTATTATTTCGTGCACTCAACTGGATATGTTAAATGTTCAACCTCGAATGTATTTCTTTTAAATTTCATTTTCACAGTTGCGGATAATGAAAACCGTACATCTAAGGATCTAAAGAGGTAGAAGTTTAAGACACCAATTTATGTTGCTATTTATCGAAAAGTATGCTTTGCCACCAAAAGCGATGAAATACATTTCAATGAATAGCGGCAATTCTTTCACTGGGAGTGCTTTCCCTCAATTAATAGAATTGACGTACAGAATATTAGCTGGTAGTGAATGGCTGAAGCTTTCCGTTACTTTAATCCTTTGAATCACTTTTTTAACAATTGGCATATATATATATATATATATATATATATATATATATATATATATATATATATATATATATATATATATATATATATATATATATATATATATATATATATATATATATATATATATATATATATATATGATTCCATTTCAGGTCTACACTAAAAAACATGCAGAAACAAATTTTGCAAAAGTTGAAGGCTGCTTCTACAAAACCAAATAAAAGTTTTATTGCTCTTTAATGAATGATTTGCATGTATTTTTCATGTGCTTTTCCTCATTCAAGTTACTTGCACTTCTATATAATTATGTACATATTCCGTGATTTTTTACATGTAATTTTTGTAGACAGTGCCTCATGCAAACTGCCAATTCAACAGACAGATCACATCCTGTATAACAACAAAATTACATGTTAAAAATGATGCATAATTGGTTCGGCCGAACTTTGAAAATACCACTCATTGTTTTATTTAAATACTTTTTCATTTTGTTAGATTCATATAGAAAGGTGGGGGGGGGGGGGGAGGGGGAAGAATTACCAGAATCTGAAGGATATGAGAAAGCATGACTTCTTTTATAAAGTATAGTCGAGGTTTTTTATTCGTAGGAACATTCCAGTTTTACAAATTGGTGTGTCAGATGTTGCGGATATTTTCAGCTGTGCATTTTGTTGTGTTTGCTTCGTTGTTTTATTTCGTTCATTTTGGTTTTTGAAAGGAATATGAAATTGTTACAACAAATTATCTAATTATTACAAGCCAATAATAGTGACCACAGATTTGCTTTACTCAAAATGTCACTCACTTAAAGGAGGCAAGGAATGATTAGTATCGTGCAAAATGTAAAATTCCAATTATCAACCTGTAGTTCAAGCCGCTCATCTAGCTGGTGGCATAAGGATGGTGAGTGGAAGTGAGGATGGCAGTCGAAGAATTAAAAAGAAGCTTTTCTACGCAAGAAAGATTTGGAGTGACCATATGTGAATTATGACTTAGTTTTCTGGAACGATTTTGTATTTTGTATAGAATGATTTTTTACTGCTAGCAGTAATTTCCCGCACTATTTTTACTTGTTTTTTTAATTATTTATTAGAAAAACATCATGATGGACAGCAGCACTTACAGTCATAGGAGAGTAAAAATACATAGAAGTGTATGAAGTTGCAAAATAGTAAGTAGTTGGTGAACCAGTCTGTGTTCCAAGTTTGCTGCCTATAGAATTGTGTTGCAGGGTATCAATTTGCAAAATGTTCCGGCACTTCGGTTTTGTTACAAATAAATTTGAAGCAGGAAGTGTCATCACTTATTACTTTGTGTTACGGTCTATCCGTTTGTGGGTACTGTAATTGATTCACTTCCTGTGATAGAATGTATAGGTTCACCATTATAATTCCTATAATTGCATAAGAGTAGTTGTTAGAACATTTATTTGAAACTATTGAAATTGAAATTCCTTACCGATTACGTATTAGCTACTTAGTTAATCATTCACGTAGTAGATTTCATTTCACTATCTACTTAGATATGAATTCATTTGATTGCTTGGTTATGGTCATATTAGTAAAATCATTTAACTGAACGAAACATTTTAAGTGGCAAATTGCTCAGAAATTTCATCGTGATGAATTGGATATTTGCTGATGTGGACCGATAACTTTAAGATGTCCAGAAGGGTTTAATGTTTTCAGACTTTCAAATTTCGGAAGAGTCTTACGTTTTGTCATCATTGATAATCGACTTCATTTGAGCTGATTGAATTCGTTCTGCAAAAGATAAAGAAGATTTCAAGTAAATTTAAAAGTATATTGAATGCATCAGTTCACTTAAAGATTAATTTACCATGGTCTATTCTGAAGTCCACTCATAGTACACGAATTTTGTGGATTTTGTTACTTTTGATTTTACACATGTAAGTGGAAGTTTCAAAGATCCTGGAAATCCGTATTTTTTGTTTGATTCTATCATTACTCAATAGCTTATATCTAAGCCGTACGTGATTGCTTACTCGAACCGCATAAAGCTTTTGCTGTCTTTGAACTAGCTTCCGATGCTGTCGTACTGGTCGTGTCACATTGACTGCTACTAGGTCTGTAAAGATAAATTTGCTCTTTTGCAATAATTTTTTCCGTAATCTAAAACTCGTAAACTCCTTATAATTTAATTAACACCTAGCTTGATTGGTCTATCTAATTGCTTCAATAAAAACAACGACGAAATGAGGGATAGTGTAGAGACCTGTAAACTTTAGCTATATACTTCTTCCTAACTTCTTCATCTTTAATATTAACGTGTGGACTTGTCGCACTCGATATTTCTTGCCAACCTTCAATTTTTGCACCAGGATGTATTTTTTTGAACTGTAAATTGTTACTGCAATTTGGTACTTCAGGCTAAGATTGATATTAGGAACAGGTGATAAAATGTTAAAGCGAGAAGTGGAAGTGAAGCGGCAAGTGAATATGATGCCGATGTAATTAGTCACCTAAATATGTGAACATAATTAGTACGAGCTTACGTCAAGCAATGTATATTTGATGTTGATTGCAGCTCTTGACCGAATCTGTGATCGTCGAATTATGAAATAAATATACCACGGTAAAGTGGTGACAGCTATGGAAATGCTTCCAACAAGCCAGATGAAATAAAACGTGGGTCGTTGATGATTTGTCACCGGGTCCACGTAAAATACTTTTTGATACGTAACAAAAGGAAGTTACAATGGTAATATGATAGCAATGCGGTTAATGATATTACAAAAATCAGGTACTTTTATTAAGAAAAAAGGCGACTTGCTCCAAAATTCTAACAGCTCGGTCGGTTGTATCATGTGACAATTTTAATTTTAATTTCAAATCTAAGCAAAATTAAAAAGTCAAACTACAAATGAATGGAGCTGCTTCTACCGAAATCCTTCCATAAATTTCCGCTGTCTGTTACCATAATTATTGTACGCTGTGATGTTCGTTTTCTTAAAATATATCGAAAATTTAGAGAATTTAGTTTCAAATGATCAGTACCAAAACTATGGATGCAACGAAGTCCTCCATTACTTTTAACTTTAATTTAAAATTACCGTAAATTCTGATCAATTTTGAGTGCTAACGAAATTGCTAACTGGTAAATTAATTCCTTAGTGGCAGATCGGCTTCGTGATATGTTAACTTTTTTCAGGTAATTTCTTGGCACGTAATTTGCATGTTATGCAAATTTTGGTGATAATTTGCATATAAGGTTATCAGGTCGTGTTTTTGTTACCTTAAAATTTGCAAACACTAAGTAAAAGTGAAAAAGAGGAAAGAATGGTTCAGTGACACTTGTGAAGTATTAATAAAATGGTAAATGTTGTTATTGACAGTTTCGATGGTAATTTGTTTAATATGTTTATATCAATTATTTGGAGGCCATCAAACTTTAGGAGGAATATCATTTAATTCCAAAATAATTTTTTTAATTTACATTAATATATAAAATTAGTTTCGACGAAACGAAATTACTGATTTTTTACTGAAAATTTCATCAAAAATATGCAACACAAGTTGATGGTTAGTTGTCTAAGGAGATAGTCTAAAACTTAAAATCTTACGATTCTGTGACTTCTCTGCATCTTTTGTAAAAGGCGAGAGTTAGAAGGTGAAATTTAAAATAAGAGTGGACATGCTTAGCGGAATGCCGTAATTTTTAAGAAATGCATAGTATTGATACACTGCAGTTTGTAACTGCCATGGAAATCATTTTAAATAATTATTTAAATGTTCAACTTTATCATTGCCAATTTTGAAGCAGCCATTGTCGGTGGCGCTGGAGAGGGTTGGCTACATTAATTGCTTTGTGAACAGGAATTGTTTCGTTTCGGATATTT
Organism: Litomosoides sigmodontis; assembly: GCA_963070105.1. Classification (NCBI taxonomy): domain Eukaryota; kingdom Metazoa; phylum Nematoda; class Chromadorea; order Rhabditida; family Onchocercidae; genus Litomosoides; species Litomosoides sigmodontis. The sequence continues at coordinate 1,243,718 of OY718805.1, forward strand.
AAGAGTTTGAATAACTTTGGCAAAAAATTGGAGCATCCTAAATGTTGAATTACCCTTTCAATCATTCCTTGTGCAACGTTCACTATCTTCCAGGATGCTACCGGAATTTCACATAACCTCGTTATACTTGCAAGTATTAATTAAACTTGAATTAATTATCAATTTGTAGCGACAAATTTTGATAAATGACATCCCAACCAACGCTACTGAAAAGTAATCAGTTGAGCAGCGAAGACATTTTGGAACTTAGCTCAGCATATTTCTCACTACGAGTGGCACTTATATTTCTCATTGTAACCGTTATCATTTTCGTTATTATGCAACTCATCAAGTTAACCTGCCAAATTATGAAAATTCGTAGAAAAGCCGAAAAGGTAAATTAACTTCCTAACAAGAGCTTAATTCATCCTTTTAAATAGAAATGCAGTAATGTCTATTTTTAATTCCTATCAAGCAATATACTTTTATTCGGAACAGACAATCCTAAATATATTATCTCACATTTTTATTTATTCCTCTAATCTTCCCTTACAAAACGTTATCAATTTGCTTGCGTTTCAGCTTTACGAGAACGCAACGCCTGAGCTCGTCGTACATTCGAAGAGATCAAAAAGGTTTTTGGCACAGTTCTGTTATTTGACGTGTTTTCTGCTTATCACTCACCAATCTGTGCATTATCGGGATTGTCGAATTCATTCATTTACAATGCATTCTAGCATTATTTTTTAGCTTTTGCTTGAATAAAGTTCAAAATTAATAGCTTAAGTTAGCCAATCTTCCAGAAGAAAGAGATCAAAGCATTCGTTGCCAAGTAAACGCATGAAAATCCAGTTATCATTGAAGAATGAACCAGAAACGTCCGCAGATCGCGAAGCGGCTAGCAAAAAAGAGCCCAAAAAGAAGGAACTTCTATCAGTAATCTCTTTGTCAAAATATTACACCAGCAAAATCACAAGAAATTCCGCGAAAGCTCCTGTAATGAAGCAATTGTTAAATTCTGCAAATTGCGAATTCGCAAAGAACCGAAAAAGCATGGACACTTTCTCTCAGAAGTTTCGCGATCTTAAATTTTCAGGTGCAAAATGAAGTCCGAACAGAAACAAACGCTACGCTACCATATGATGAGAGTAAAAAATTTTCGGATGAACTTCCAGTTCCAGACATCAAAGATTCACTTGCGCTCTTCGGCAATAAATCTTTTTGATTTCCATTGTGAAAGAATAATCAATGGGAATTCATTAGGCTCAAATCAAATGAACTATTAAGCTTTTGCAGGTTCACACGACTCATCACCACTTACGCCGATATCTATCAAGAAGAAACCTACATTCTCGGCGCTGAAAGCTCAGGATTCTTTAATGCTTGTTAACAGTCAGACATCGTTGCAACCATCAAGCAGTGCTGAGAAAATAAACGAGAAAGTAGGATTCAAAGACAAGTTCATGGGGACGAGTGTCCTGGATTCCGATGACGACAAGTCTAGCTTTGTGGCGGCGAAAGCGCAGGACTCGTTGATGGTCGTTAATGATTTGAAGCCATTACAACCTTCCGCTAGCGCTGAACAAACAAACTTGGAGGACTCTAACAACAACAAAGTGAACCACAAATGACATCGAATTGTGATTATCATTATCATTACTATCACTATCATTCATCATTGCTATTATTATCTAGCAATCATATTATCTTGTTTGCTTGAAGCTATGAAGCATTCATTATCTGTCGCTTGCTGCTTTTTCCGTAATAATTGGTCAACGTTGCTCGGTCCCACTACTCAAAATTCGGAAAACAACTTACAATTTCACATCATAGAGTACTTAACCAATTAGACATATCCATTATGCACAATGACAAGAGCAATAAATCGAATATTGTCAAAATACATGCCTAATCAGCAGGACCTTTTTCTATAACCGTGACAGTTTAAGTACGTTTTAAATTTCAAAGGTTTCACCAATAATGTCATCATTCCACACTTATTAAAGCAATAACACATAAGAGTTCAATTCAAATCCAATAAAATATGAACTGATTCGCCTATCAATTAACTTTATCGAGTCAACCTGGAAAGCGTACTGCTTTCTCCACGATAGGCAATGCAGAGACGCCTGAAGATACAAAAATGCCTCCGCGAAAAAACAAAGCCTTACATTTAATCATAACTGATTAGAGATGATTCAAAGTTTCCTTTTTACAGGGAAACAATTTTATAATTCCAATTAAAGTTTATAATACCTTTAAAATATCGTCAAACTACCTGTACCATAGAATTTATTTTGTAATATTTATACAAAGTATAGTAAATCGAATGAACACAAACAAATGGAATGTATTATGATGAAAAAAATACAAATTCTATTTTCCACTGAGAAAGCACTAAATGCAGTACGCAAAATCCAGCATCTCAGCGCTTTACTGATAAGCGAGGTGCCACGGCGTTATCTTGCTAGACATGTAAATGTTGTCATTTAGAATAAAATGCTACCCATTGAAAGTGCCGCAAATACAAAACATCAGAAAACTGTACAAAAAAGATTTGCACAAAAACACACAGCACATACGGCAGTATTGTTTGAACAAACAGGCAACAGCAGAACCAGTATCTTCTACATTTCAGGAATCAAAAAAGTACGATTTATCCTAGCACTTCAAATATGGATTGCAAAATAAATGATCAGTAGCGTCGAGGTAGCAGTTTCTAATTTCTTGCTCCACGATTAGAAAAAGGATTATCTGCTTTAAGTGGCATAATATACTGATTATCGGTATTCCTCCCCGTTCATCTTTTGTATTTACAAACGGAGCAACGTATTTGGCTACACAGCTATTGCCTTCACTTCCATTATAGTGGAATGATTAAAAATCACATTAAATGAAAGCACTAATATATTAAACTGGAACAGATCATACTTATATGTAAGTAAAATGAAATGGAACCAACAAACGTAACTATGCATCAGCTAGAATTCTCCTTCACGCAAATTCTGGCAGTACATTTCAAGAAACATAATGGTATGTCTTTTTATCAATCATAAATAATGTCCCCAGACAGAAATGGTCCTCTTTTCTTTTCTTTATGAAATAAAAAGACTCAAAAACCCACGCATAGTACAACTTTATCCAAAAAACACAAGTGCAAAAAGCGACCAAAGCAGAAAAGCAAGATCTAAATTAAATTAACTAGCGGTAAGGTCTGGATCATCTCCTGCAAAAGATCCTGCTGTTGAGCCCGAATTTGGCCGAGGCAAATCAGCACTATCACCACCAAAACTTCGAGCACCTCGCCCGACACTATCTGTCTCACCTACAATAATAAAGCTACCATCTTCAACCAAAAATGAAAAATCAACAAGATCAAAAGCTTCAAAAAAAAAATCACCAAAACAGTCATGATTTCATCACTGAAAATTGAATATATAACTGTACAGCTGTATATTTCTTTCATCTACCTACTCCTTTCAACATTTCTACATTTCGTGTTACTTAGCACTATACAAATAAGTACATTTTGAGATAACTAAACCGAATTTCCTAACACTTAAATGTCACAAATTTCAATTGAATAAAATATACGCTTACTTCCGAAACGTGAAGTACTCGCTCGGTTGAGTCCAGAACGTCGTGCAAGTGCTGCTAAACTTTTTAGCTGTGCATTTTCTCGAGTTAGTGTTTCATTAGCTTCATTCAGATCATCAATATTTCTTTGCAACTGTCGACATTTTGATCGTTCACGGCAGGCTTCTTCCTCCAAATCTTCGATCTGTCGACGCATCTGACGATGTCGTGCCATCGCGCGATCTGCCTAAAATAATTATTTGCCTTTACAGACTGACAACAGTTTAAATTTCGGAAAAGGTCGAACAGTCGAAATTTACAACTTAATTTATCGAAATTTTTATATATCGATTAAGCTCACAGTTTCTTTCAATTGATCTATGTTTCGCTTCTCTTCTTCATTCATCACCAATGTATCACTTAATTTCTTCTCCATACGCCGAATCTGTAATTACTATTTAAAAACAGGATATTGGTAAAATTATTCCTAGGAGTTTTCTACTCCAACTTCACATCCAACATCATCCAAAGCTCGTTTCTCATAAGCAGAAGACATATCGCCCCCAAAGTTTTACTCGCGTGTTGTCTATCACTAATTGGCGTTTAAGTATAAAAAATAAAGAAGCATAGAACTAGAACTCGGAAAAAGATAAGTGCTATCTAATTCAGAAACCACCTAGTGAAAGAAGATATGTCCAAAAATGCAAATCCTGATTTAGCAAGTGCCATTACCAGAAAACGAGTGAAGCCTAATGATCACATTATTCGAAATGCAACGACTTCAAAAGAAGCTTAGAAATAACCTGTCGATTAGCCGTATTTCGTTCTTGCTCGATTTGAGCACAATGTTCATTTGCTGCTTGAAGCTTTGCTTCCAGCGCAGCAATCTGCCCTCGATTACGTGTACGCATGTCATTTTCCATTTCCTCTAACTAAAGTTAAAAGTTTTAAGACCCGTCGAATTTTCGATAACTACTATGTACTGCAAAGGCAATAATCAAAAAACTTGCCGTTACTCTTAGATCTTTACATTGTCGTTCATAATTCTCCTTGTCTGCTTCTAACTTTTCGCACAATGAACGTTCAGCTGCCAATTCCGTTGTCAGCGTTTCCAGCTACAAACTTTCGTTCAAACTTAAACTACAACAAATCAGTAGCGCAGTGTCACTCAACAGCACTTAATAAAGAATAAGAGAATTTCAGGTAATACAGAAATGCACATTTCCACTTAGCAACAGAAACATAAATTCCGCAATCTCTATCAAAAAACTACGACCTATCATGTACAGTCATTCAATTCCTAGCTCTTGCAACATTTGAACAAATTCATAAAATACCTGAATCTGCGCTTTCCTCAGTTTGTCGCTGCTTAATTCAGCGTTATTTTGTTCCTCTTCAACCTGTTCCTCGAGCTCACAAATCTTAGTTTCCAGCCTCTTCTTCTCTTCAGTACTCATCAAACTAGTTTTAACACTGAGCTCTTCGACAGCATCATCCCTTTCTCTCTCTGCACGGCGCCTATCTGCGGCTAATTGCATATTCGTTTCTGTTACACTCGCCAATTCATCTCCCATTAATTTCAATCTGCGAAGGAAGTTAACAATTTTCGTGCTGTCCAAAAAGAAAAAAAAGGAAAAAGCAATACAGAACTACCGAAAGCAATGAAAAAGACTTCGGCTTGTACGTAATTTGCTGTACTACAAATGAATTTTTTTCCTACCTTTTCTCCATATCCTGTGTCCGCTGCAATGCTGCATCCCTAATGTCTTTCAATTCTTCCACTTCCGATTGCAAATCTTTCAGCTGTAAATTGCATTTCCGAACTTGCCGTGAAAATTCCTCTTTTTGGGTAGTAATAACTTCCATCTGTTCTAATGAATGATGCAAATCCACTTCCAACTTGCGTTTTTGTTGCAACAAAGTTAACCGAGTACGACGTTCAGATTCCAATTCACTTTCCACTTCACCAAGCTGAGAATATCAAGTTTTCAGCAGTCGAAAATTATAATTAACAAAGTTCATTTAGTCTGCTGAATCCACGTATAACTTCTATGATAGTAAGCCGCTTAAATCTTCAATCGCTTTTCAAGTTTTCACATAATCCTATTTGAAATCGAATCGATACCTTTTTTATCATTATTTTGCGTCGTTCGTCGTCATCCCGCTCTCTGTCACTGCGAACTTTATCCAGTTCAGCATTACTTGCCTGTAACGTCACATCTAATCGTAGTTTTGCATCTTCCGCAAGTTGTAGGTTATCTTCCAACTCGGTGATCGTTTCTTTTGCGTTTGCTAATTCAGCCTCCAACTGCCGCTTCATTCGATCAAGTTCCAAAACACTGCGACCGGTGTCGTCCTTCATAGTAACCTAAAGACTTAAATAAATACCAAAAATTAGTGCGAACAACTTTAAGCCATCGGCAAATTGTATTAATTGATTAATGACAAGGAATATTAACACAACGAAATAAAAAAATGATAATCTACATAAAAGTAATACAAATGTAAAAAATTTCTACACCGCCTGACGTACAAGAAAACAGCGAAAACTTACAGCATTGTCAAGGTCCAGTTGCAGAGTGTTTCGAATGTTTTCTAGCTCGACAATTCGACTTTTGAGAATATCAATTTCCTTTGCCATCAGTAGTGCATTTGATTCATGATCACGCAACTATAATCATACAAAATTTAAATACGCTTAGAGATTTAAAAAATCGCAACCTAAAAACGGCATGTAAAAGGATGTTTACCATAGCTAAACCGACCTCATTACATCTATCTCTAGAAATGCAACTGAAATTTTTTCCGAATTTGTCTATTTACATATGGTCTCTCTCTCGAATTTCACAATTATTTATCAAGTTTCGTCCATTTTGAGCCACATAACGAACTAACTAAAAGGAAAGACCAAAATCACTAAATCTTCAGTAAAATATTTTTCGATGGTACCTCCTGTGCAAGCTTATCCCGTTCTGCGCTAGCTTTAGCAAAATTTGACTTTTCTTCTTCAAGCACTTGGTCAAATTTCCGCTGTTTCTTCTCCATTTCACGTACACTGAATCGCAATTTATTTAGCTCGTTTAGCATATCCTCATTCTAAAAAAGTGACCGCATAACTAACTTTACATGCAAAACTTACAGTTTCAAAAATGAAGAAATATGAATCCATTTTTTCTGTCAGATGTAGAGTCTCATCAAATGATACTAAACAAAGAGAAAAGACAATCTGGAAAATAATGAATGCAGCGATATCTGTTAACTTCAGTGAGATAGAAATTAAGAGAGATAGATTTTATCGACAATGATTTTGGTTCATTTTTACCATGGTCATTCATTCATAATCACTCAAAAATCCTTTCTGATTTCGCTATTCCTTCCACTGTAAGAAGCGCAGAAAATGATATCCACATAAACTTAATAAAGGTTACCATTTCGTAAGGACAAAATTTTCCTGAACATTCACCTACCACACGATCCAAAAAAAGTACCAATTTTTTTCCACCATGGATGTTTTATAAATAACTGTACTAATGCTTCATATATTTGTTATTGAAAGATCATATGATATTCATTACTATGAGGAGAAAAATAGATATAACAACAAATTATGAAACGTAAGTGTAACATTAGTGACCTGGTAAAATTAGTGATGGGGCTCCACACACCAATTTTTTGGTTCAGCAATGTTACTTTTTATCTTTTAATAAAATAGCAACCCAAAGGTATCAAAACTGCATCTTCTATACTTCAGCAAACTCTACGTTAAGTAAAGAAGAAGTTAGCGAAAGAATATCAGTTGAGCCTAAAATGAATTATAATTAGCTTACCTCCTGCATTAATTTCCCTTTTGCCTTTTCACTCCTAGCATGAGCATATTCACTCTGCTCCAGCTCCTTCTTATAAATTTCCACTTCCCTCATCATTTTTTTACGTAACTCTTCCGTTTGTAGAAATAGCTTTTCATCATTCTTCTTTTTCGTATCAATTAGTTGCTGTTTTAGGGAATTTATCTCCTGCAGATTTGCGCAGTACTTATTCACAAACGAAATGATGACGGTAAAATAATGCAAAGGAAATTTAACTATTCCTTAAATAATCAAAAGCTGGGAACAATCACCGATCGTAGGAATATGACCGTTGGAATTTTTAACCTTCCTTTTCCTCTGTGTTTATAATTTGACTATTAAAAGACAATCACACAACTGTGAATTACAGTTCAAGATCCGAAATAAACTGTAGCAGACTTTTTCACACTTCTGAATAGTAAATTCATTCTGTTCTTTATTTTCTCGCAAATTTTCTAATTTGTCATCTTGAGTTCGCAGCTTCGCTCGCATTGCCTCATTTTGGGATTTTTCAAGATTTATCAAGTCAGTTAAATCAGTGATCTGAAAATAAATTACCCTCTTCATTATGCTAACTTAGCAACACCCAATTATATGGATATCCTTGCTTTGAGGGGAGACGTAATCAGGAAAAAGGAAAGAAGTGATCCAAGACAGTGAGAACGAGACGTTATCCAGATTCTTTGTGAAAAGAATTAATACAATAATTTTGATATGGAAGCTGACTTGAGCTTCTGCAGTTGCCACTTTCTTATGCAATATTAAAATAACATTTTCGTTACTTTCCAGTTCCTGAGTTAGCCTTTCCGCCTCTGATTGAACCTAAAAGTAAAAAATTTCAGCGACTACCGAACTGTCAACGACATGAAATATGTACTCCTTAAATATCACTAAAATTATACTACAGAAAAATGAAAAATGTGTAATCTACTTCTAGCACATCTTTCTAATTTCCGAGTTTAATATATTTGCTTAATTTACCAAAGCCTCATCATTCCATAAAACTCAATTCTTACAGAAATCCAGTGATTCATAATAAATTCAAGCTTTTCATGTAACCATTCTGAAAGCAAATACACATGACGTTGAGTAAAAGTACATCACTGCGTTCCTTCCAATAATCTAACGCACGGTTTTAGTAAATGGCAATCTCACTCACTTTTGACAAAGTAGATTTTAATTCAGTGGTATTTTTCTCAGCTTCTTGAGCTTTTATTTGCCATTCGTTTAATAGATTCTCGGCATTTTTTCTTTTTCGTTCATTCTCTAGGCCAATAGACTGATTCCGTTCAATTACAACGATTTTTTCTTGCAAATCATTTTCAATACAATTCTTTGTTTTAATTATCTAAAACACACGGCAATAAAATATCTTGCATGTTACTATATTGGTATTTTTTATATCGTCCAAACCCAAAGTTGGGAATCAAGACATGCAAATATGTTCAAGTAAACTCTTTAAAAAAAAATTTGTGCTATTATAGCCGTAGAAAAACCTGTTGTAGTTGTTTTTTTAATTGCTCGTTATCAGCTCTAACACCATTCAATTGTAGTAAATGTTTAGCTTTCAACTCGGCAATATTTTGTTCATGTTGCGCTGCTATTTCTTCGAGCTCTTTCTGCAAAATTTTAAAAATAACACTACAATAGATTACAAACTCTCTTCTACTTTCATATGTCGGTTTATCACATAATACTCCCCGCTACAAATAAAACTTTTGACAAGTAAATGAACATGCTTTGATCGATAAATATTGCTTCTCTTGTTCGGTTCGTAATTTTACGTTAACTTGTGTCTTATCTTGTGACTCCATTAATTCTTGTTTCATTGCCTCTAATTCTTCCAAGAAATCTCGTTTTCCCTTTTCTGATTTTGTCCTGAAAAAAATGCTAGGAAGCAACTTGAACTATTCTATTTGTCAATCAAAATTCTATCAATTTAGGAAGAGAAAATTTCTAATAAGTAGAACCATGTCACTTTAATTAGCTCCAAATAAGTTTTTTTCTTTTGTAAAACAAATTTCAAGCCCGAAAAATTAATTCTTACCTTAAAGTTTTTTCATTTTCCAAATCTTCCCTCACTTCTTGCACTTCTAACATTAATTCTTTTGTCTGCTTCAACAAATTTTGTTTTTGCAACTGCTCATCATCACAGCTAGATAGCAGATAAATATTCAATATTTATTGCAAGTCTAGTCATTAAATAACCAATAAACTCATTGTACAACAGCAATTTATAAAAACAAGATTTGAATAATAATTTGATCAGATATGTAACAAACATGGGATACCGTGTAAGAACTTCAAGGAGTTCCTTATCTTTGTTTTGAAGTTCAGCACTTAGTTCGTTTAGCTTCTTCAGCAATTCCTCATTTCCATCCCTAATGTCTCGCATTTCTGCACAAAGTTTCTGATTTGCTACTTCTGCCATTTCATTGAGCTAAACTGCTCAAAAATAGTGTAAAAAAACTTCTATAGAAATAAAAATCCATAGAAATACCTACCTGCCACCTTCGAAGCAATTCGAAATCAAACTATTATATGATTACCATACAAATACAAAAAGTCATTTGAAATGACGAAAGTAAATTTATCCCAAAGTGAGATAAGATGTTTAGGTCAGGATAAAAAACAGGAGGACAGCTTTTCGTTAGTCATTAATACACTTTGTTAACCTTCTTCAGCTCTTCGTTTTCCTGTTCGTAATTCGTTATCTTTGCTTCCAATTTCACCCTTAATTTGACATTCTGCCGATTTTGCTCTTCTTCAACAACAATTTTCTGAGTAGCAGCTGCAAGCCTTCCCTCAAGTAGCGCCTTCTCCTTCGACATCTGAAAGAAGGTGGATGGAAAAATTTTGAGAACTTTCGCAAATTTTCAAACTGGAAACTATGTTAACCTTTTCATTTGCTTCAAAAAAACGGTTTTTCTCCAAAGTGACATTTTTCAATTTTTGATCAACAGAAGCATAAGACAATTGTAACTGTTCGTATTTTCCATTTTCCACTTGAAGTTGATCTCTAAGAGTTGCTGCGTTATCCTGAAAATAGATCTCAAAAATGTGAAACAAAACTAACGGCATAAAATCCCCAATAAAACAGAATGGAATCATGTATAGTGAAATAGCAGTCAAAGTTTTGAAACTTGCGGTAACTTTAGAAAGAAATTTGACAAGCGTGAACACACAAATCTGCAAATTTTCGAGAAGCCCATATCAAAAAAATTTCAAGTTAAAGACAGAAATATACCTTCAGTTTTTTATACTCAGCAGAAACGGAAATACATTCAGCTTCTTTTTCCTCAAACTTCTGCCTGAAACTTTCGACCTCTTTTTCGAGTTGTGCTTTTATGGAGAGCAATTGATCTTTCATATCTTCCATTTCCGTTTTTTCTACGCATTCCTCTTCTAGTAATTTTTGTAATTCCGCACGATCATTCGTTAGCTAAAAAATTTTAGATAAAGATTAAAATGTTTTCAATGATCTGGACTGTTATAAAAAAAAGCCTCAGAAAACTCGCAAAACTCTTTAGTAAACTAAAATGATATTCCCAGCAAAAAAAAACGATCCCTTCTTCCACCCGCAACACAAAGCCAAAACCAAACCTGCTCAATGCGAGCTGAGTAATCCGATAAAGTACACTCTTTTTGCAACAGCGTTTCCCGTAAAGATTTTAATTCTGTTTCCTTGCAAGCCATGGCTTCTTCATTTGCGGTAACTTCCAAAAGAGGTTTAACCTTAAAACGGTCCAACCGATCAGCAAGTAGGCGTATAGGGAAATGAAGAATAAAAATTTTGTGAACTGAAAAGATTAATTTCACACTAGTGCATGTTAAGCAGATAGGGTTAAGGTTTCCCACTGCTTACCCGCCAAATTTTAAAAGTTGAGAACCTTAGCAAACAATCGCCACCAATTCCAATCTTTTAGACGTGACCAAGCTAAGCCATTTTTCTGTATAATCCGAATCGCGGAAACTTGCTGCAAAAGTTTCTTAAAAGCACGACGAGATAGATAACCACGACAGTAAGTTTGAAACCGAATTACGAAACACTGCAACTCTTTATCACGCATTTCTTCTAAAGCAGCGATAACACCTGATCGGAAAAATACTTTTGATTGACCAATACGAAAGAGATTTGCATCCACTTCTAGCGCAGTGAGAAGTAATCTGTAAGAAAATCATGTAGTTCAAAAAACGTTCCAATATTAATCCCATTATCATCAATTTTATCTGAAATCACGCAAGGAATAAAAAATAAGCTTTGTAGCATCTATATATCGATAAAAATTCATACCTAACGGTTTCTTTTCCATCCAAAAAACCAGGAGGAATAGTTTCCCGATCAACAAGCAATTCATATCGTCGGCGAAAGTCGTGGAACGGCATTCTGTTTGGATAACCTTGTCGACAAATACGGATACCTTCTAAAACACCATTACAACGAAGCTGCTCTAGTACCAACGGGCCATTAACTACACCAGCCTGGAAGATGAAAATATCCTAAAATTGATTGAAAATGCATTTCTTTATACAAAGCAATAATGAGGCACTATTGCTTTACAAATATGTTACAAAAAAAATTTAGCTCCGTGAAAAAAAAACTTTGAGGTCAATGCGTTAACATTGATCTCAAAGCATTTCTTTAATTAGGCAATAGCACAATTCGATCATTTTCAAAAGAAACATAAAACTTCTTGAATGTTGTGTCTGAGCATACTTTAAACAGAATTTTCAATGTTTAACCTTTTTCTCATGATTTGGAATAATACATCGAATAAAATGAGGAGAAGTATTCTGCAGCGTTTTCATTAGCCGTGATAGCTGCTCCTTGTACGTTTGTCCAACCGTGCGAAACATCCCTCGTTTAGTTCGTGAGCCAAATACATAATCCGCTTGATCGGTTATTCCCAAACTTGCAAATTCGGCTATAAGTATAAAATACCAGGAAAAGGATAGAAAGTAATATTTTAAATGCAAGTTTAATAAATAAGCAGTATTCGAATCTGAAGAGTACAATCCTTCTAGAACATGCTAGTTCTTCAATGTTCATTAATAGTAATCGTTTTAAACATCTTCCCTGGAAGAATAAAAAATTAACTTATTCGAAAGACTCAAAAATGACAAACCATTTTTCCACATTTCTGCGACAAACTGATCTCCCGAATTTTGAAGAAGAAACACTACTGAGTCGTTCAGTGGATCCATATTTTTCATTAACCATTGGTCTACAAAACTCAAATTTAGAATTTACGAAGTTGACCGAGCCAAATTCTTTTGGTTAAAATTTTAAGTTACTACAAATCATCGCATAAATCACCTGCGGCATAATCTACGCGGCCCGCATAATGGACAATAGCAAAATCCGATTTCGTCCGGAATTCAGGAATTATGAATTTCGGATGTTTCGACTGATTGGCAATTAGCTTCTCCACGTACGATTTATCAGTTGATTTCGGAAATATACACTGCTCGTCCAACAGTGATAAAACACCTAATGGCTGCACAGAAACAATTTATTACACTTGTTTTTTGAAGCGTGTAGTAAACGAGAACATATGTTGTCTTAAAAATTATCATCTTTTGAGTGGGCAACGCTTCTACTCAGATATATTTTGGAGTACCACGAGAAGCTTTTCTACTGACGGAAATAAGTAATAACATGTATAGCTTATCTTTTCAAGGAATCCATTTGCACACAATATTACTGAAACAATTTTTAGCTTGTTTTTTTTAGAAAGCCATAAAGTGTTCAAGAATTTAAAAATTTCTAATAAATGGAGAAGCGTGATACTTCAAAAATATTTACCTTTTCGATAAGATCGATAGTAGGTTGCAAATCAAGACCAAAGTCAATAAAATTCCATTCGATCCCTTCCTTTCGATACATTTCTTGCTCCAAAATAAACATTGTATTATTAAATAATTGTTGCAGTTTTTCGTTCGTATAATTTATGCATAGCTGCTCAAAAGTGTTTAATTCGAATATTTCAAATCTGAAATTAGTAATCTCATACAATTTCCTGATGAATTGATTTCATTATTAATTAAACTTTCTTTTGCAGAAACTTATCATATTTCCAAAATTTACCCAGCAATATCAAGTATTCCAATGAAGGTTGCTCCACTATTTGCTGAACGTCCCAAGGAGCGATTAATTCGCGACACCAGCCACCGAAACATTCGTTCATAACTTGCTTTTGCAATAGCTTCAACTGCATACTGAACCTGCTCACGAGTTTGAGCTTTATGCACATAATCCCGACCAACCTGAAAATTTAACTACCGAAGACATAATTTTATTATTCACGTACAAGCACACAATATATATGCACCATATACGCAGATATAATGCATATATGGTATTTTTCGCATCGCACTAACCTTTACTCGTGGTTTCAAAAATGCTTTCGCTAAATCCGAAACTGGCAATCCAAGTAAGCAACATATTTTTTGAGCAACTGAAACTACAATTTGCTCATTAAAATAAAAATTTTAAACAACAAGAGAGAAATTTATTTACCCAACAAACCTCTGATACAATCGATAAAAAGTTTTAAAGTGCTGGAACACAAATGTTCTCAAAATATTAAATGTGCTAAAGGTAATGAAATAAGACCTCTATCATCGACAAGTATTGCTTGATCAGAAGTACGATCTTCAGTGAAGGACAAATTTCCCAATAATAAAATTGCACAAGTTACGCGCATGACTGCTGAAATATTTCATTACTTTATTATTACTTTACATCCGATAAAATAAACACTACTTTAAAATAAGTTCAGTTTTATAACCAACATTTCACCTATCGTTTTGAGGAAGAAGACGCTTCAAAATATTACGACGCAATTAATAGCGTAATAAAATGTATCAGGAAATTAGGTGAAAATGTAGAACAATTAAAGGTTTTACTAGAATATCAAGAGTCAATATTTGCTTTATGTTCCTTGTAAACTAAGTTATTTAGTTTACCATCAATGTCCGTGTCAGAAAAATCCATCCCTTTCATTGCGTTCAAAGTGTTTGACAATTCGGCAGCATCATCAACATTCGGGATGATAAGATTCCCATTTGTGAGGAATCGATATTTGTCGATATCATCCATTAAATACGTACCTATAAAAGTCCATTTTATTTCGTAATAATTATAGCATTTCATTCGAATCGAGCTATTTTCCTGCTACCCTATTTATTCGCAAAAAAAATGACTTTTACACCATAAATCTGTGAAATCATACTCCATTCAAAAAATACGGTACTTTTTCTGCTAACAGATGAACCAAGCAATAACTGATAAAAGAAATGGAATGATCGCTCATTTGCTGCTTGTCGAATAGTACGCGATTTTTCCAACAAATAGTGCTCAATATTTGCACCTGTTATGCAACCACTCTGATCGAAATTTATCCTGATAAATTTACCCTACAACAAGTCTTTACTAACCTTAAAGCAGTTGAACTTATTTTTTACAATTTCTCTAGTAAGAAAATAAAAGGGAATTCAAAATTACCCGATCTTTCATTCATAAAAACCAATTTTTCTGCAGACAGAAGGGAATTCTAAAAATTTCTAGCTTTAATTCTAAATAAACAACAACGTGCAGTATATTTAAGTTGCAGAGAAATGCTAAAAAGGCAGTACAGAAAATGGGTGGGAATCAAAATCATTGAACGGTAGCGACTTTTTAGGAAAATGACCATATCTTGCACGAAATTAAGTAAAACCACCAAAATAAAAACAAAAACTTACAAATCTCGAAGAATTGTCATTTTTGATTGTTTTACTATTACCGAAAGCTTCAAGAATCGGGTTTGCTAATAGCAACTGATCTTCCAGTTGACCCTGCATCAAATGTTCAATCAATTAAACTCTCCCCTCAAAAATTTTGAATTGCGGTCCTTGGATTCCAGAAGCTGTCTAACATTCGCTTGTTTTATCAAAGAAATACTTTCACTACTCAAAATCAACGAAAAAGAACTTACAACAGAAGACATGTTCTCCGAAACAGGTGACAATGACAATGATGTCGGTAGTAGAATCTGAATAGGAGAAAAATGATATAGAGGTAATTAATTTCAAATGAGAACTAAAGAGTATTACTAAAGCCATGAAAAGTCATTATTCGAATCATAATCTTTGCTAAATCTATAGGCAAGTGCTACATTACCGTGCAAAATTATTCATACAAACAGTTACTTAAAAATTCATTGCAATCAAAAGCATAATCAATTAACAATAGAGAATAAATTTGACAAGAAACAGAACTCTTCCGGGACTTCTGGCAAATGATGAACGCATGTGTCGTCCAGCACCCGCAATATCTGCCAAATATTGAACTACTTTTTTCGTATTTTCTGTCTTCCCAGCACCTGATTCTCCTGTGCAAAGGATGGATTGATCTTCTCGCTCTGAAACTTCAGGAAGTTTTTATTCATGTTCTCAATCTTATATTTTTAAATACACAATTTTAGTGTCTAAAACCTTCATTACAAATTCACAAAAACGAACGATGCAACATTTCGTGATAAGCGCAGTCAGTCACAGCGAACACATGAGGAGGTACTTCGTGTCGTTTTCTCCCACGATAACTTTTCATTACTGTTGTTGAATAAATATGAGGCATCCACTTGTACGGATTGATAACGACACAAAATAAACCCGAATACGTCTGCAGAGAAAAACTATAGGTGGTATGCATTACACTAAAACCTTTGATTCCCAATGTTATCATACAGTAAACTTGTCAGTTACTTCCACCTAATCCTGTTGCTTTTGTGCAAATTATATGCTGAAAGTTTAAAAACCTACATATATAAGCGACGAATAATATCGCTGCCGAAGATTGTGTAGCACACAAGCTTCGTTTAAGTACGAAAGTGATGACATGTCTTCTATTTTGTCTAATTTAACTGGATTTACAGATTGTAGCTCTTCTCGACATACAATTTTTTCGCGATCTGTACCTTCAATCCTCAATAAAACACGGTCATCTGCTACATTCTGCAACATGATGGCAACTCACATCAGTTGCTCAAAATATGTATATTGACTTTCACTTTCCCAAAATACAATCTCTTTAACCGTGTTATATTTTGAATGAATATATTGCGGTATTGGTAGCTACATCATTCTCACTTAAAAATGATAAATCAAAAGTGATAAATAACAATTTTTTCTAACTTCTTAACTGCAGTCTCGCTTTATGTTCATGACTACCTCACTACCTAAATTATGCATATGTAGCTGAACTAAATCGTTTTCAGTGGAAATGTTATTTTTCAAGAAAACCAGAATACCTAGGTGGAGGAAATCAATGCAAAGTGTTTGTAAAAATTAAACCTACTTGTATAACAATATCATGTGATAGCATAAATTTATTTACGAAAATCACACTTCACTTACATTTGTGAAAGTCAGACAATGCAGTGAGTTTTACCATAGAAACCAGATTGTTCAACAATAACTGTATTTCAAAACTTACCCGAATTACAACCCCCAACACAAAGCCTTCGATAGGGTCTGGTACCCAAACATGTTCATTCTGCTTCAGATTGATCGTACTCACAGTTCCCAGTTTCCCCATTCTAAGGTTGAAATTAGAATCCAGGAACCAAATATTCTGATAACGATTAACTACAATATCCTCTAACACATACAATAGAGTAATACGCATAACAGACGACAAGGAACACGATTTATCACAAACATAATACTGAATAAAAAAGAGTGCATAATTCAATTGCCTATCAATGATACTTGTAAAATTTCACAAAACACATTATGTTTGTGAATCCCGAGACTAGCACTTAAATCTTACGCTGAAATATTTTTTCTGCCTAATACCTCCACTTATTAAATTAACTTTGGCTCCTTCACACACGTGAAGTTTTAAAACGACAGCTTTAAATTAGCATATATGTTAATTTTAATTTAAAAATTTCGATGAATCACCGATTTTCATCTAAAATTTCAATACCATGCCGAAATAATTTTTTACTGTATAATTTATTTAATTATTATAAACCACACAAACGAAATTTTTTACATAATCAATGATTAGTAAAATATACCATAGCTCCACTTGCTTTAGTCCCACTGCTCAATTAGCTTCTTCGCGTACAACAAAAATAAGTAAGCACAGTAACGCTTACAAAAAGGCACACACACACACACACACACACGATGCGTTTCAATTCAACAGATTGTTTGAAAGTGGCGCGCTGAGTCAGTATGAAATTCGATGCAACTCATTTCTATAAGTGGTGTTTTCTTTCGCTGTACGTGTTTGAAACGTTCCTTAAAATTCAGAATTTATTACAAAAAAAAATTTGCATAACTTTGTGCAATTATCAATTGAAACTGAGGCATTTTTGATGTTTAGAACGTCCATTCAAAATCTTAGAAGTCGTGAAAATTTTTTCTTCGTGGTGGTACCATTATGCATAATATTACGTGGCAGTTTTACTGCCTCTATCACTTATAATTTATACTTTACATAAAGCGCAAAGAGTAATAAAAGAAATCGATCCATAAAAGTTTTAGCAGGGCATTTCAGCTCGCCCGTACTTGAGAGAAAATCATTAGAAGTAGCAAATTCACAGGTTATCACTCCCTAATGCTTTCCTCTGCTTGCTAAGACTAAGTCCTTGTCATTGATAACATAGGCAATCATAATTGCCACTAATGTTAATGTGTTATAAAGTGATATCGGTAAATCCCTATACTTCCCTTTCTTCTCTCCTAATTTGTCTTATTACGTTGATCAGTTGTTAATTATCGGAGTTTGTTAAGATACAAAGTATTTTTTTGCTTATTTACCGATTATTACTATTTGATGCAATTGGATTTCATATGTAACATAATGCATAAGTTGTGCTAAATGAATAAAATTTTTATTCAATCTATCTGAAAATTACCGTATCGCTAAGGATTGTCACATAGGAAATTATAAAACATAGAAAGTTTGATTAAACGAAATATCAATAAGACTGATAAAAAAGTTACCAATGTTAAATTAAAGCAAACATAGAAAATGGGAAACAATGATATTAGGCTCATTAGAGGGAATGGCTCAATTTACTGTTTATTTTAAATAAACACATCATTCATTGTTCATGTTGGCCTGTTTCCTAATCTTTCATGGCAAATTTCGTAGTAAACTATTTAATGATCATAGCTAAAAAAGGATACCACTCAGTTAAAATTATACTCTAGTTACAGTTCCAGGTTTTCAATCTCATGAGATGGCAATCACAAATTCGCAAAGTAGGAAATTATTGTAAATTGTACAGTTTTTTCGATAAGGAACTCGCTTTTAAAGAAAGAACTCTGACTTTGTGAGAAACGTGAGCTACTTTAAACATTAGAACTCCATAAAATCTCATCCTTTATTTTTCCAAAAACCGATACATAAGCAGAAACGATTACCGATTACATTTTTCTTTTTGTAGCAGTGTATCTGTTTTGATACTCTTCATAACCAGGCAAACTTTGGAAATCTTTGTCCTGGAAAAGATTTCCGGCATATGCAATTAGACTAACATTGGAATTAATAAGGAAATCACTTATAAAATCTGTTTTATTCAAACAATTTTCCTCCAATCGAAGTATCCTCAAAGCTTCGCAATGCACTAAATTCGTTGCATTTAACGAATTTAATCTGTTTTGATTCAAATTAAGTTCCGAAGTTTTCAGAAATTTCACCTGAAATAAAAAAAATAATGTAATAAGAAGTAAAAAGCTGTAAGCCATTCTTTACGAGGGCTGTAAGCCACTTTTTACGGATATATTATTTAATGGTAGGCTTTCCTACAGAACTTAAGCTTAAGCCACTTGAATTCTGATTATCCAAGTTTTCAATATGTGTAGCGCTAGCAGGTAGTTAGAAATTGTATCAAAACCAGCCTCGTCCGGAAGAAATTCGATATAATTGGATGATATGTCAAGAATGTCCAGCGCCGACAAGTGGCACACACATATAGGCAAGTTCACAAACTTATTTTTTGAAATGTTCAGTGTTTTTAGGGAACATAAACCAGCCAACGATTCTGGAAGGCAGCTAAGTTGATTGCAGGATAGATCTAAAACTTCAAGTTTCTTCAGAACACCCATTTCATCCGGCAAGCTTTCCAATTCATTATTGGAAAGATGGAGTTGTTTTAGATTACTGAATGAACCAATAAATGTTGGCAGAGTTCGGATTCTGTTCTGCGAAACATCGAGATTTCGCAGGATTTCACAAACCTAAAGAATTTAGCGTTAAAAAAAGCTAAAATTGAGAAATTATTAGCAATCTGAAAGGGTGTTCTTAAAGCCAAACTACTGAAGGCCTCTTTGGCACTATTCTTTCCATTTTGCAATACAATGTGAAAATAACAAAAAATAATATTATAAATGTTGGCAGAATATAGGTCTTTTGACATGCCACTTTGCAGTATGAATTTCAATCAGCAATTTTGTATGAATATATTACTACAGCTACTGAATGAAGCAGCAACTTTGAATCAATCGTCATCATCAAAAAGGTAGTAGCATTAACCACTAAATCCTGACTTGCTGCACGTTACCGGGACGACACCAATGATAAATGATCATAGAAAATAACAGCTTATATTAAAGTAAACATGCAGATATAAGGCGATAAAGCCTACTTCCTGCAATTGTTCAGGTAATATTTTCATACTACAATTTCTCAGCTGTAAAACTCGACTTTTCTGCGCCGTTTCTAGGTGACGTTGTATCACTGATATGGATGGACCACGCTTAATCCCCAAACTTAATTTCTTTCTTCCCGAACTTCCATGTGTTGCTGCTGCTGTGGATGATAATTTCGATTTCGAAGAGTCGTTCCCCATCGTGCATTCTACCGGTCGCAAAACATTTAAATCATTCTAAAAATAATATTTTATATCATAAAGTCTCATTAATCTTCTTTTAGAGGTTACATTTGTCGTAAGCACGTTTTAATTGAAAATAGAAAGCGATCTAGAAAGGACCTTATGCTAAGAAATCATCTTAAAAAATGTGGTTTCAAATAATATTAAAGGATTATGAACTGTCCCATGAAAAATAAAAATACTTGCCGGTCATTCCAGCAATAAAAGCTGGAACACCGTCAAACCTTGAAATGGTAAATCGCAACAAATCAAATACACAGCCAGCAAAGGAAACTTCGATATCTGTATCAGTTTTACACCAGCGCTTTCAGATATGGCAAACTGATATTTCAAACACTGCCCGAAGAGACCAATAAATAATTGCTGAATGTGACGAGCGATGAGATGATAACCAGTTAATACCAGCACTATTAATCATCTTTATAAGGGAATCATGGAATCACAGAGAATTTATTAATTAATGTTGTGTATTTATAACAAAAAACAAAATAACACAAGATAACAAAAGTATGTAAAAGTGAACAGGCACAAGCTGATGTATTACAGATGAATATAAATAATTAAGATGCTGTTTACTAATTTGCTCCGAATCATTCGTACAACTTATCAATGGACAATAAAGTTACGCAGCAAAGTATCGCTTATCATATTTGTAAAGTTATATACAAAAAAGAAACGTTTCACATACACATAAGGAAAAAAAGTACATCACATCCTTTGATTTCTTTGAGTGGCTTAGGAGACCACTCATACTTGAATGACCGATCTTCTTAGGAGAGATCTATGTACAAAGTTAATCATAAATTCACACAAATTTTGCACCTACTGCTCATTAATCTATCAGTTACTATCAGCTAAGGAAAAAACCATAGGCGCTGCTATTACTGTTTATCATTACACTACAACCTGATGACTTCTAGGTGAAAGTCAGCAAGCATTAAAAGCCCACTTTCAATTAAAATATAACTTATTCCCTTAATAATAGGTTTAGAAATAATTCCAGGGTTGTAAAATAATTTTAACCAAATAAATTAATATATTGCTAGTATTTCTTCTTCCGCTGCTGCGTAGGTTGTTGCACAACTGTCGTTGCGTATCTCGTTTGGCTGATTCCAGTCAATAAGAACAGTAAGAATGCAGAGAACAGCATGCACACCTGGAAAAAAACATATATTGAAACGGCAGAAAACAATTTATATGATATAACTTCAAGAACAGTTTGGCATTTCTATTTGTAAAGTCTTTCCCTCTTCTTCAACGGTTGCACCTTCTTTCACCGGCAAGTATACCATTAACACTCCATAAGAGATTAGAATTTGAGCTGTTTCATGACTCTTTGTCAATCCACTCATCACAAAGTTAGTTTGGTCCCATTTCAAACTACTCAACACTAATTTTGATTTTTTTGTTAATAAAATTTCTGTTCATAATTTTTACTGATACCTTTTCGGCGAATGGTTACGTCCTAATGCCTCAAAACCTATTTCTCCGAAATGAATTATAAAAAAAAACCTGCCACCTTTATTTAGATCATTCCTTATTTAGTATTAATTTAGACGATTACTTCCTATCGTTTCTGTCAGTGTCAAGATGTCGCGCATTGAAAACAATAGATTTGAACACCTCTCTTTTTTCAGTAGGCATTTTTTGCCGGGACATGGGATAAATCTTAGTATCCGAAGATTTCGTTTGAAGGCCCTTCAAAATAAACCAAAACATAAGCACACAAAAAGCTTAACAATTAACAAACCGTGATAGCTACTCGATGAATAGTTGCAGAAGCAACGACAGCGACAAAGAGACATAAGAAGACCTCTGCAAGCCCAGCTTTCACCTGTTCACCGACTGAGGTCATTTGAAAATTTGACAAAGCTGTCAGCAAGAAAACAAAAACTAAGGAACCCAAAGCACCAGCAATTAAAGTTCCAACTTTAGAAGCTGCTAAGTCATTCTGAAAAGAAAAATAAGTAGTCAAACGGATAACGAAAAAAAAAATAAAAAATAAGCAGCACTAGTTTGGCCAACACCACTGAAAGGCCCAATAGAGGAGTCACCAGTTAAAATCCATAAAAAATTAGCTTTAGTGTAAAGTGATTACCGTGTCATAATAGCCTTAATAGAAAAGTTATAATATCATAACAACTTACTATGTCATAATAGTCCATGTCATTTTATTTAAAGCTTGCTTTTGTCTAAGGTTAAAACCATTGCAGCACACCACATTGGTAGAAACAGTTATTATCACTACCTACAAACAGGAATCAACTTACTTTCATGATTTGGCCGATACCAATTATAATAATGGCGATAAGAAAAGCGACTGCAGCACTAGTCGAATGACTTGCCATCTAATCTGAAAATATCCTCAGGTAAAATTCAACCATTACAGAAACCTACATACAACAAGTTTTTGCATCATTTTTATTGAGGGGATAAAGAATAAGAGTAAGTCAAAGAATATGTAAAAGTTTAAAAATACGAAAAAGCGAGAAAAGAAGCATTTCAAACATATAAAAATGTAAATGACCACGTAAAAACGTTCCACTTAAATCTGATCAATTATACAGTTCACAGCTAAATTATTTCAATCTTCAACTCTTTCTTCGCCCGCTTCATCTCTTTCACTCATTCCAAACACAGAATGTTCTCCTTCTGTTCAGAATTTTCTCCATCTCCAGCAAACGCTTTATACCAAAAAATATCACCAATCTTTGTACCCTCTTCAGTAACCCTCACCACTCACCCAACGCTCCTACCAACTTTCCACCTGACGTGACCTGCACACTGCACTTACACCACGTCAGCACCCCCGTAACTGCTAAATCTCGATGTATAACTATGACACGTCGGTAGATTCATTCGACATCAGTGAAAACTGCGATCTCATCAGTTGTTCAGTTTCACTTCTCACTTAGATTTCGCTTGGATTTCTTTCTAATGTCCACCACTGTTTTTAATGCGTTAGTGTGCGGCATCATTTTATTTTAATTATCGTCATTCGCTCATCCACTAATTACTAATATTAATGCGTCGACGTGAAATAAGTGAAGGCTGTTGTGGTTTCGCGTGAAATAGTTCTTTTCTTCGCTAGCAATTTCTATGTGATACATGCTAAACATGTACGGTATGGATGAACTACTTATGCATGACCTGTACATTGTAAATTCAATGACCTATTCTTATAGTCACATTACTTTAAACTGATTTAACACTTGTCATTGTTGTAATTTGCATTTTCATCATTATTGTATGCCTTCTACTGCACCTTATTATCACTACCACTGGTGCTTTCACCACTGTTTCACAGTGTTGTATTCGTTGCTGTTATCATCGCCATCATCATTATCGTCGTTATCACTAGCAAAATCATCGATCATCACCGTCGTTACTGTTGTGCGTTTTCTTGCAATTATCATTGAACTTGATATGGACAAAGTGGATTATCATTGTTATCGGTGGATTATCAAATTATCATTGCAAATGTCATTGTCATCGTTGTCGTTGTTTACAATAAAATTTCAACAAATGTTTGATTAGCTTTAGGAGGAAAAAACGGATAACAATTTAGGAGAAATTATCCAATGAGATTATTTTTCAGGCCATTCACTGAGCGATGAACTGACAGATGATAAATCTCCCACATTAATCGACTATATGCACTTCATTCTGAATACTTCTGCAATCATTCACTTGGGAATGTAATGGATGTGAGAAAGTGGTGTACACACTCACGCGTGCACACGCACGTAGGCACACACAAAGACACGCAATAACACAGGGCACGTAAAACTTTTCCTCCTAACCTTTTATATGAAAGGGCAGTGGGAATATTTTTGAGCTTAAATGAACAGGTAGGATACAAATGATTTGCTTTGCAAATTTCACTCCATTGTTCGATGTACTTATTTTGATAATGGAAATGAGTGCTTAAATTTGTTTGCAATAATTTATTGCAATCAGAAAGCGAAAAAGCGTGGGCGTGGAATATAAACCGTTCAGCAAAGCATTATCGTTTACGTAATTGAATCTGACATGATGAGTAGATAGGCTTGAAGATTAGCATGATGTTAGGCTAATAATTGTTTTGGTAATAGTAAAAATGAAAGAGAAACGAGTAGTATATGATATTTTGATAATTTAAATTGCGTTTTCATGTTCCATACAATGATGGTAATAAATTAGAATGCTTTCTATAACATTAACTTTTGATTTTACTCTTTTTTTACTGCTTTCAAAAACTTTTTTCCTACTTTTGCATTAATAATTCAACATTACATGCTGGTTTTTTTAATGAGAAGGATACTGAATACTTTGGAGTCATTTCTTTAATACTCACAAATCTAAATAATCATACAGTGCATCTATGGATATTGAAATAATTACATATCAACCAGTTCATTTCCAGATGTTATAATCATGCAGTAGCCGTTGGTTGGCAATTTGTGAATTGTAATTATTAAATTAAATTATAATAGATTAAGTTCAGCTAAAGCTCTCATTGTAGCAATTTCGGATCTAATATTTTCCTTTTATCATTTCAAAAAGGATTGATTTCATATTCAATTCATTTATGAAGAAGATGAACAGGTATGAAAAGTATTTCCTCTTTGCACGACTATTCTGCTCCTTGAAAATTGCATTGAAATGATAAAATTAATTTCGTCGGCAGTTTTTTTTTTCGATAAGTAGTAATGATATCAGTATTGCAGTATAACTAACATTAGTGCCATCGTATATCAATATAGACATATTCGCCTATCTATCAGTCAACTAATATAGTCGTATAATTATTGACGTTAGTGATAATTACCAATGATAGTCATAATAATTAGAAAACTGCATCCGAAATATTCTCAAAAATACGATAATTTATGGAAGGAAATTTTCAAAATGAAACTAATAGGCCTTAATGCCCAGCGGGATTTGATATGTAGATAAATCATCCTAGATGAACAATAATAGTTTTGATCGTTTTAAACGGTTTCTTCCTCCGAGGGGAGAAAAGAGAGGAATCTATCAATTATAATATGTGGAAACAATAATACATCCGTCGTTTAGCCAAACTCAAACAACATATCCCGTGGGAAGGCAAAGAAGTTGATTATTTCATAATAAAAGAAAAGCCTTAAAAGGCTTGTGAATGCCATTGGCGAAGATTGAGTTTGCATCAGACGGATAAGTGTAGTTTAGGGGGTAACTTACGAAGGAGAGAATTGAATAAATTTTGGAAATGCATCAAACAAGGAGAATAGATTTATGTTTTTGGAATGCATGCGAGAAAAAGGTAGTTAAAAACACCAAAGGGGGGAGAGGGAGAGAGCGAGCGAGAGAGTGGAAGGAAAAAGTTTTCAAAATTTTAGGACGAGTTGTGATGATTAGTGAAGTGAAAGGATGTGAACAGACCGTGTAGTGGAAAGTGGAAAAGTTTGAGAAAAAAAAGGAACAATGAAAGAGAAACACATTAGAAATTTAACAAAAAAAGGCTGAATTTTAAAAACGTAAAACTTTTGATTGGGGAATTGAATAATCAAATGCATAATGTGGTAGTTAACATATTTAAAATAACAAATAGCTTTCTCTTAATCATTGGATGTTTACTGCAGTCTTTTAAATATTAATATTTCAATCTTCAAAAAAAGAAGAGAAGTTTTTTCATCAAAAAATTCTACGAGTAAAATTACTTTAATTTAATAAATTTGATAATAGAATTTGAAACAAAAAAAAATTCCACGATAATATTCTTCGACGCTTTAGTTAGCAAAACTAATATGTGATCCAAAAATATTTGTGATCCAAAATTCTCCCGTAATAAAAAAGCAAGTATTAGCTTATATTAGCTGTCATAATTCCTACTTAATGCTTTCCAAGTTAAAGGTTGTTGATGAAAGATTTGAAAAGCTCCTTTTTTAAGCATAGATATGTGACTTATCCTTTGTTGTTATGACTAAAACGCTAACAATCATAAGCCATAAGCCTTCACTTTTTGTTTTTAATCAAAGTTAATTTATTGGTGATTGATTTGGTACATTAATAATTGTTCGTAAAGCAAACAAAACATCGAAACAATTTACAAGCACGCATATTTTAGAGTGGAAAATTTTTTCGATAAAATAACTTTCACATTTTCATTTGGATAAAAGAGTAATAAAAGAAAAAAGAAGCATTAACTTTCAAATATTTGGTGGAAAAGTATTAGTAATATATGGCATGTGCTACTGCATTACTGCACTTAGTTTACGGTATTCATTTAAATATATGCATATATTTATGTATAATACTTAGTGTTGTAAAAAATTTTTTCCAAAGCAAATTTAAGTCTTTTACAGTTGCCGTGAACATTTGCAAACGATTTGATAGTTCAAAATATTTGAAAACGTGCTATATCAATAAGTGTTAGACCATTGAAAATTCATGTATTATCTATTAAAAATACACAAATGAAACCGTTTTTGCTAAGTTAAAAGGTAATTACAATCGGTCGACTGTCAAATATCACAAATTATGTAAAATAAAGAAAAACGATTTAAGGAAAAAGAAGGGAAGGAGGAATGCAATCTTCTATGTAAACTAGAAAGAAGAGAATTTTGGAGAAAGTCGAAATGAAATCACAAATTATTGGTACGGTCGCTTCTCAATTAAATCATCTGATGACAGTGTTAGTGATGTTGGTTGCGGTGAGGGTGGTAGTGAAGGTGGCGTAGTTTCACGTATTGTTATACCAGCCGGCTGCGTGATTGGAAATAATGGAAGCATAAAGGGTGACATACTTTTACAAGCCTGAAAATACAGACAAAAAAAATTGAGCGCATTCTTCTAACTGTACTTTTAATTTTAAAAAATAATATAGTGATAATGATAAATTAATGAATTTTGTTTACCTGTACACGAGGATATTTTGCATTTGGTCGTCTTCCACGTGGTACCCTTGAAGCAGCTAGCAGGCTATCGATTGAAAATGTACTTTTGGGTAACGTAATACCTTCATTATTTTTCGCCTAAATTTAAAATATTTTGGTAATACAAGAAATAATGCGCATGAGAATTTTAAAGTCTTATAAGAAAAACGAAGATTCATTCTTTGATTTATAATTTTAACTTACTTCGTTTTCTTTTGTTTCACTTGTGGTGCCGCAATTTATATTCCCATTAGCATCATGTGCAAGATTTTGTGCACGTTGCGAACCCTTCCTTAAGCGTTCTTTCTTACGCCATTTAGCTCGTCGATTTTGAAACCAAACCTTGAAATATTAGTAGCTTTTGCTATTAAAAAATAAGAGATGAGCCATATTATTTCAACTTATTATCACGCATAATCAGAAAACACACGCCAGTGTGCATCACGTAAAAAAATCTATAAAGAAATTAGTAAAAAAAGAATAGTTACGATTTTCGGACTACCGTAATGAGTAAAAAACAATGCAAACACCTGCAAATGCCACAACAAATTGGAATTTAAAATGCAAAAGATAGTGTGAGATAGGAAAAAATTATATATTAGAGATTGAAAATAAATGTGAAAATTTCGTGTCATATTGACATGAAATTAACATTTAGAATAAAGAGAGAGGAGAAGAGAAAGAGAGAGAAATAATAGAATAAAGAAGTAGAGGGGAGGAAAGTAGGAGAAAGCGAAGGCAATAAAATAAGCTTAAATTGCTTTATTGGCTTAGTTAAATACGACGAAATAGATGTAATCAAATTAGTTACAAATCTCTTTCCATTTTTTTTATGAAATTTGATGGACTATTTTTACCAAAGCATTCGTTTCTCTCTTTTTCTTTCTCTCTCTTAATCAAATCTTAAAGTAATGGCTTTTCACTCAAACCTTCCTCACGTATTTCCATCCTTTTCCTCTCTCTCACACTCTCTCTAATTCGACTTATCTCACATCACATTTTCTTATCTTTGCAACAATCTTTTTTTCCAATTCATTTTTACTATATCCCATAATTTTGACATGTGAAATTTAAGGCCAAAGGAAAAAAACGACTAAATTAGCCAGAACATAATTAGTAATTAAATTGACCGGAATTAATATAATACATTATTCGTTTTACTTGTATTTATCTCAGCTTCTTTTCAAAATGATTTAAAATCTCTTTTAATATAATGAAATTTATTTTGTCCAGAAAGCGGAACATTTGTTAATGAAATGAAAGCGGAGGAATGCAAATGGATTTCTCTGACTACTGTAATTAAAAAAGTTTCTAGCAGGAAATGTGGTGGATTACGGTAGATCGATTTAATTGCATTATCATCTAAAAAGCCTTATGATTAGGGAATATAAATGAGAAAATATCGTACACATGATGTATGTTTCATCAATTATCACAAGACTAATCTTTAATTATTAAGAAATGATAATAATTTGATAAGAGTTAGAGGGAGGAAAAATAACGATTTATTAAGATAACACGATCAACGATCACGATAAACACAACTGACAACCAAGACGATCGCAATTATTATTATGATAAATTGTGAAATTTGACGTGTATAATATTTCTGAATAGTTTAGAAGTGATTGGATGTTAGAGCGTGTTCTTATGCTAATTCCTAATTAATCCAATTAAATGTTGAAAAAAATAAATTTTGTCATTTTCACTAATTTGTTCATTCCATTGTCAGCTGACTTCTCTATTTTTTATAAGTTATCAATTCTTCCTCACAACTTTTATGCTTTTTATTATCAAGGGAATTGATTGATTGGCTATTCATTTCCATTTTTGATCAGAGAAGATAAATTAATGAAAGCAATAATTAATAACCGATCATATCTCACGTTCAATTTAACCAAACAATTTGAAAGCGTTATGTTGCGTAAAGCAATGAAATGAATAGCGCCACAAAAAAAATTTAACGGCGAAGAATTTTGAAATATGGAAAGTGAGCTGGTAGCAATTTGCATTAGATCTACTAAATTAAAATAGACCTGCAGTGTTATCAAATTTTCAAAATGATTTGAAGTTTCTTTTTCAGTCCTATCTTCCCTTTTTCTGCGAACAATTTTTCTTCACTCATCAACAAAAATGCCTTAACATTTTAGAAAACTCTAAAATTTAGTGTTTGAAATGAAAGCATTTAAAATGATTTAAAAATCTAATCCTAAATTGCATAAAATCCCTGCTGTGAAGTGGACAAAAGAAACAATGGATATTTCGACATAATTCTCGATATAAACAACAATGTTCACATATATATTCTTACCTGAACACGTGATTCCAGAAGATCTAAACGTAGCGCTAACGCTTCACGCATAAACACGTCCGGATAATGACTTGCTTCGAATGCATTCTCTAATTCTTCCAACTGCCAACCCGTAAAATTTGTCCTTGTTCGCCGTCTTTTACATTCTAATTTATCGCTTCCTAACAGAAACCAAAATTAATTTCATTAATTAATTAAGTTCAGATTAGCTTCAGTAAAGTTTGCAAAACTTGCACAATTGTATGTTTTTGCGATGGAACTTATCAGCTACTTCAAAAAATAATCATAGCCTATTGCTGTTACTATTATTTGAAAAAAAGACTTCCATTAAATATTTTTGAAGAGTAATCCATTTCGAAATACCACGGATGAGGTACCTCTCACCTACAGCTAGCGAACTGGAGTAATTCGTGCTCGGTAGTTGTGTGAAAAAATTGTTGCCACAACGTTTACTCCTGCGAAAGTTCTCACTTAACAAGTTATCACTTATCACTCAACTTATCACCTTAATTATCACCTGTTCTAGAATCCTTACAATCGACACCAAGCAAAGCGGTAAGATGTAACTGTTGCGAGTGCTGCGGTAATGCGTCATTAGCGTCTGGATCCGTCATTGAATGGTTGCCGTTTCCGGCAGTATCAGGTGTGGTTGATCGTGATGATGCAACTTCTGATACGTTGGATGACGTTGGCTGCTGTGCCGTTGATAAATCAACTGAAATTCACGTCCAAAAAATAAGTGTTAAACGTGTTGTATCACGTAATTTTGTCAATCACGCATACCTCTCATGTTGCTATGTAGATTTTAGTGAAATATTTTAAATACAATTCATCGGTGAACGAAATCGCTCGCAAGTAATGCATTTGCAACATCTGTGGTTTAATTAATGACTATGTGATTATGCATAATTTGAAAATTTAAATTGGAAAAATCTATCAAAAGAATTGTACGATTAATTGAACATACTTCCTTTAACAAGTTGCTGCTGCATTTTCCAGCATTCCTTCCAAAACTGTTGCATTCCAATCGTCGTAAGCATTTTCTAAATTACATTTTCATTTTTCTCTTTAATTTGAAAAGTTTTAATTGTGCTTTTCGAAGGAACTAAATTGCATGATACTTATCAGTATGTAATACGATGGTGCACGAAACTGATAATGATAATCAGTCGTCGAGTACGGTAGCAATAGTAAAGGACACCAAATGATAAGTGTTAAAGGATTTGTTTACGATTCAGTTATGCAAAATTTTTAGGATAAGCAATTATTCTTTAGACAAGTTCATTTAAAATAAATCATTCGTTTCAGTTTCACATCAAAAAAAAATTAAAAATTGTATTTGAAGACTAAATTTAAAAATAACTGCATTTTTTGTCAAAGAAACTAAACACTTTCCGAAAGGCAGGAGTGTCTAATATTAAAAAAAAGATTCTCCAAAGACTGCTTAATTCCTATTGAACCATAAATAAACGCTTGTTTGATAAACTTTTAAATTTCAATTATCGTTTAACTCAAAAATTTCTATTCCAACAACTGCAAAATGAAAGGTTTTTGACATAGCAACACAGGAAATTTAGAATTTAATTAGCCGGTGAGACATGGATTTACAGAAAGTGGAAATTAGTAACTTTATAATGAGTTCATAAAAATAAAAAAGTTAAATAATTTGAAAATTACAGATCAACTAAGAATTAAATCGAAATTGCGCATTACATGAAGATGTTAGTTAAGAATTGTGAACTACAATTGAATTGATAAACACATGACAAATTAATGTCCATTGCGGCGAAAAAAAGAGAAGGAAGTGAAATTTAAATAAATGCAAATTGCTAAACTTTGGAAGAAAAAAATTAATAATTTTCTAATTCAACCAGTAGGAAGTGATTTGCAATGAAAACAACATATGCATATGTGCAAGTAACAATATAATACTTTGCTTAGCTAAGCTTTAAGCTTATACTAATGTTTCTTCCTAAAAGATTTTGCTAACTTTGAAATTTAGCTTTAAAATTTTAAGCTAAAAGAGAAGAAGAGAGTGAAAGTTGTCCAATCAGCAGAAGCGAGGGTGAAATTGGGGGCGGCGTTTCCACTGCAACACCAATCCCAAGGAAATAATTGATTAAGATGCTTTTTCCCCTCTTCCCACCGGAAGAAGCAATGGATTGGATGATTGCGGAAGGAATGAAAAAACGGAGAAAAAAATTAAATTTTGAATTTCAAAAGCCATAAACTTTTAGCAGTGATGTTAAGGTAATGAGAATAATTAGAGACAGACGAGAAAGAGAACGTACAGTTGAATTGAGTGATAACAATTTGATTATTGCAAAAAGTAAGAAGGAAATGGTGCTGAAATTTCCACGTCTAACGTGGTATAAGCACGAGAGCTTGGAACTTTATTTTTTGGCATAAGAAATACTTCATCATTTGAACCAAATTTATCATTTGATCTAAAAATTACCAAAATTCAACAAAAAAACAAGGTGTTTTCAATAAAATTTTGCAATAATTCATAATTGAAATAGTTGCTTATCGATGAAGGAATATCCTGAAAAAATTTAACAATCCGTCCTAATTTCGATGAAATAATGAGCACATCGATGAAAAGTTGGGGAGTTTTCAAAAACGAAAAGGAAATGCAAAAATTAATTTAAGGATTAGAAAAAAGTAGAAATTGCGTGCAAACTAACTAATGCATACTGTACAAGGTGTGGGAAGAGGTGGGAGAGAGGACAGGAAAGAGGAGGAGGAGGAGGAAAATGGAAGAGCAAGAGAAGGAGGACGAAGAGGAGGAGGGAGAGGGAGGAGGGGGAGAGGGAGGAGGTTAAAATGCTAATTCATGCATGTGTGTTCCTATATACGACAAATGAGCTGTTATTTTTTTTTTTGCTTTCTTCTCTCTTTGAAAATAAAGAAAAATTTTTCATCGAAGTTGTCGTTTTTTTGATTTCTTTGACTCTGAAATTACAGTGACAGCCTGAAATACCACCACAATGAAAGAAGACAACATGGGAAGGTAGAGTTTTGAATTTAAAAAATTAAAAAAAGCAGAAACAATCGAGAACGCTACGAAATAAGCGGATAATTCTCAATAAGAAACCCACTCGTTTGCAACGTATAATTTATGACAAAAGAAAAAGGAACGCAATTTCATACTTTGCTTTTTAATTTGAAAATTAAAAATAGCAACAAGTGAAAAATCTCATTGCTATGCTTTTTTGTTAAAAAAAAAAGCATAGAAAGGTGCGAGGGATGTGATGATTTAATAACAAATAAACTTAAATAACAAAAAAATTGCACCTCAGTGAAATTTCATTTCAAATGTATTCAAACAATTCATTCATAAAGAATTAGCAGCAACGAAGTGAAACAGTGCTGATCAATGAAGGGAAATGAAAAAACAGTGGTACTTATCACTTTTGTGAGAGCATTGAATAATTAATAAAAACGAATTTAAAAATTTCAAGAAATGGAAGTGAGAAATGGAAGAACAAAGCACTGGAAGTGTTGTTGATTGATTAAAAGATTAAAATTAAATAATACAAAATTATTTCATCGATTTCTGCTCAAATAACAGAAGGGATAATCTTTGCGGGATAAGATTTATGACAGATCACTTAATGATATGCAAATAATATTCGCCTACCATTTTTGATTGACTTAATTAATGAATGAACCTGTCGGGTTGTGGGTTGGGTGAGATGGCAAAAGCGACAATTGATCATTTACATAGCTCAATAAGGCACTCAACATACTCATAGATTTACGGTCGTTTCATCATCCTGAATTAATTTTCATTTCACACACTTTATCTTATCAATCAAAAATAAAACTGTATGTGTGTCTGCGTGTGTGTGTGTGTGTGTGTGTCCGTCGCCTGTCTGTCTGTCTGTTAACAACAACGAGAATTGGAGTTGTAAATTTGACAGGTCTTCAATCACTAATTAATTAATACCGTCTCTCAAGCAAACACACAATTCAGCACTTGCTGCTACCTACCATCCTCGCGCTCCTCGCATCATCAACTCGCTCGTAAATTATGCAAATGAGAGAGGGATTCGTACTTGTTTTTCCATCCACTTTTTGTCTGCTCGCGAATTCATCAATTTAAATGAAATGAGTGCTAGGATAGGAGTGAGCAAGGAGGGAAAAGGAGACGGAACTGTTATTTATCAAGTCGAAGAGTAAATCTAATTGCAAATTACAATTCAATTGACAACGGAAGAACTGCTTTAGCATGACATTTTACAATCATTTAAATAATCTTTGAAGCGGAATACTATTAAATTTTGCATGAAATAATGCTCAAAAATGGAAAACATGAAATTATGAAAATAATAAACTTTTCCACCAATTCTATGAAACATTCCAAACTGCGACCTTTAACCTTTGCTCTATCTCCGAGCATTTTAAATTTCATTTCCAATAAATCGAAAAGTACCCTTGATAATACTGTGATTAGCAAATGCAATCATCAATTTGCATCTTCTTTTTTCTCTCATTTATTGTAATTTCTTAGAAAAAAGGACAATGTAAGGGAGAGACAGGAAGAGGGAGAGGGAGAGAGAGAGAGAGAAAGACAAAAAAGAAAAAGGGATATAAAATATAAGGAGAATTTGCATGAATCATTTAACCCCGACAAATGATGCCACTCAAATATTTATAAATTTCAGCTTTGCTGGACACAGAAGACAGTGTTTAAATTATATTTTAAGATTGAATTTAATGAGATAAGCCGTTCCATTCTCTTTTTCCTCTTCACTCCTCTTTTGACACTTAAAATGCATCATATCATCGTCCATTATTATCATTATCGTTATCACTATCATTATTATCACCATTAGCATTATCACTATCAACTTTGACTGAAGCAATCGCAGAAGTTATTGTGAAAAAAGCAAAGGAGGGAATAAAACAACATGAATTTTAACTAAAAGCAAGCAACAATTGCTAAGCGATATTTCTTATCACTGTTATCGTTAAGATGAATGATTGCTAATTAGAGCATAAGAACATTGGATGAGCAATTCTACGGTTCAAATATCATTGTAATCAATTAAACTGTAATTAGCACCATTGCCGTTAAATACGGACACATTGCATCAGCGCATTTCAAATTTAGTAAGTGCATGATTGACTTCTTTCTGGATCGATCAGGTCAGCTAGTTCATATTTGAACCAAACATTTCTCAATAAATCTAGCTATTCATCGAAGCACCTGAAAGATAGTAATAATTGAGGAGAAAAAAGGAGCATTGAAATAAAATTTGAAAGTTCAACAAAAAAAAATGGTAATTGTCTAGATTTATCTGAATAACCAAAAAATACAATATGATAGAAAAGAAAAGCTGAAGTTCATCGCAATTAGTGAAAAGAGAAAAGGAGAGGGAGAGGGAGAGGGAGAGGGAGAGGGAGAGAGAGAGAGAGAAAACAAAGGAAAAGAAATGAGGAAATCGTTTTACACTCAACATAACTTCTATGTTCTTAGGAAGTAATATTTTAAGGTTTTTCATATCATTTTTTCTTTCTCTCTCCCCCCCCCCCCTTTCAATGCTTAATTCCCTCAACAAGACTAACTGCCTGCTTTATTGCTATCGTCGAAATGAGGAAAAAGGTGAAAGGTGAAAGGTCGTGCATATTTCGCGACGAGTATTGCTTACTGGAAGCGCAACTAATGAGAAGGAAAGGAGGAGAAAAATGAGGCAAAATGAATAAATTAAGTGAAATGAATGCCTCCACAACCAATCAAATATGAAAGATGAAATTGAATCAATTTGTTTTCGAAAGAACCTGCTAGCAATTTATGAAATTTGATTTCGAATGAATGATGATCAGTGATATTAGGTTGGATGGACAGATAGATATGGTTGATGGTTGGGCTGAAAAGGGAGAGAGAGAGAGGGGGAGAGAGAGAGAAAGGGAGGAGATGTGAGAGGAATTAAGGAAATAATTCGGGTTCGGATGAAAGAAAATGAATCCAAAAAAAACGCTCATCTTAATTAATTGCCTGTTTTTTTTTCACCCTTAATGCTATCCCCATTGCTTTACTTTTTCGTTTTTTTTTTTTCAATTTTTCGTTATAAACGGAAAAAATTTTTTGTTTTTTTTTTTTGAAATTATACAAAGTGATGTGCCATATGAAACAGAAGTTTCTATCAAAAATTGAACACTTCACATATAGCAATGAAAAAAAAGAGAGAAGAAAGGAAATGAGAACGAGCAGTTTTGAGGGCGAAAAAAAATGGCTCCCAAAAGGTTTCAGGAATCATTTATTTCACCAAGCAACTTTGCTAATTACATTTTAATATAAGCAGACGTGCAAAGCTAGCGTACGTCAATGATACTAATGAAAAAAAGATTATGGAAGTGTTTTTGCATCATATATGGAAGGGCTCTTTTTTTCGACGTGCCTTACGTGTTCAGTTTTTGTAGCATAGATGAACGAATCCCACATTTGCGGTAAATTCTAGCGGGATATTTCTGGTAGCTGATTCATTGAGTGGTACACAGAGGCAACAAACACTGTTGCCAATTAACACGTATAATGAAGAGTTAATGTCATTTGGGAATTACATTGGGAGAAGTGACGCAGTTCTACGACCGGTTGGCTCCCCTCCGCCATTTTGACAAATTGCGAGATAAGTGAAGCGAAGCCATCTGACAAATCACCGCGAATTTTTATACTGCAATTTTTGGGATGAAAATATTTTCATCAAACAGAAGTGAAATTGCATGAATTACAAAGTCAAGATGATTAGAGGGAGACAATGTCAAATAATTTCTGAGGAAATTAATAGATGTAAAGGTGGAAATTGGAATACAATTTGGGACAGCTGCTGCTACATTTATTGACAAAAAAGGGGAGAGAGAGAGAGAGAGAGGGAGGGAGGGAGGAGGGGAGAGAGAGGGACAAATCACTGAGTGATAAATGGCTTAGTTGCTAATAGTGTTATTTATTTGCAGGAAAAGGAAACTATGTGAGAATTTGGTCTTTCCTTATGAAGAAGACTTTCAAAGCCACCGGAAGACTGCATTTTAACCTCGTACACTCCGAAAATATTCCCACAAGGAATGAAAAAAAGGAGGAATTCAACGGCATATTTTCAATCATTGGTTCATCGATCCTTAAATTCAATCACTTTCCACTCTCATAATCACCCATGCTTCTCCGAATTTCAAGATTCCATTTCATATGTTTCAATATAGCAATCACAAGTCACTCCTGACGAAAATGGGTCATCAAAGACAATTCTGACAGATATTTGAATGTCGAAAATTTTCTTGCATTTAATTAACACAAGCTTTGCTACACTTCATTATTTAAAATTATCCTGCGTGCCTCTACAATTTGACCACGTTAGGTATTTCCTCCATGCTAGACGTGTGCCTAATAAAGAAATTGCAAAAATTAGAAAAACTATTACTTTCTTTCTTTTCTTCTCTTTTGCATAAGTAGCGAATTTATTTTTCTATCATTCAAAACTTTTCGTTTCATCAAATCCTTTGGGATACAAGAAAGTTATACAGTGTGACATCAACGTGATGTAAATGAACGCTGCGGTTTTTCCTGTTTCCACTAATAGCGTTGGCGGTGGGTCGAGATAGGCTGTGTTTTACGAGAAGGTGGGGTTCGTAAATTGGGGGTGGTGCGTTGGAGGGCAATGATTCCGTAACGAAGTGCTTCAGTTTAATTTAAGTGATGAAAGAAAATGCTGAATTTAGCAAAATATGGTGTGCATAGCGAACAGGAATATTACTGATCGGTTGAAATTGTCGTACTATTTCAGAGGTTAGGATAATCCAATACAAACAGCGAACTCTAACTGGAAGCAATAGACTTTCTATGATTTTATCAAAAATTATTTGAGAATAAAGCATAAAAACCCTTACTAAAACCAATTAGTGATAAATATGATAGTAATGGTACATTCACTAACTTCACTAGTATAGTGTTCAAAATATCATACATGATCTTGGTGTTGACGTCATCACTGATATTGCTGATAGTTTTATAATAGTACTAATCATCACACATTTCTTAACAGTATTTCTTGGTTGTTGGCAGTAGTCGATTTCGTACTCCAGTTGCAATGTCCAGTTTTCTTGGCTATCCTTTGTAGGTAAATGTTTGGTTCAAAGCTTTCATTGTTTTGTTGGGGAATCACTGCCATCGAACAACGTCGCAGTTTTGCAACTCTGAAGGATATTTCGATCCGGTTAAAATCCGTCCGAAATATCCAAAAAATCACAAAAAGTATGAAGATGGTGTCTGCTGCGAAATACAACAAGGCGGAACGTGAATTGCGGGTACGTCTTCCCTTTTCTAATATCCTTGAAATATGACGTATTTTCAGATCTGTGTGCTGATATGTTCCAATATTTTATAAGTTACACATACTTCATAATTATCTGTATGGTAAGTTTCATGTAACACGCCTTCGTACTGTTTTTACAGTCAAATGTTAATCAGACGTTCAGAGTTTTCCTGTAATATTCAGGGTGCTCGAGTATTCGGCGTCGGTGCGTTGCAATTCTACAATAATATTGGTGCGACAGAATCAAAAGATGAACTTCCGGAAGGTGTTATAACTTCGGGAGAAAAAGAAAAGCGTTTGCTAGTGTTGGTTACGTCGGATCGAGGACTTTGTGGCTCTGTGCATTCGGCTGTTGCAAAGGTTACACTACTAGTTTAAATGAGTATTATCCTAATGGTCACGTTTGGCAAACATGAAATCATATTATCCGTATGTTTTACATCATGTGTACTGGTTCATTAAAGCTTTACTGCAATCTCCACGCATATGTAGTTCGAGTTCGATAAAATGGAAAAATTATTGATTCAGTTTTGCTTTAAAGGAAGCTAAGCGGCTGCTGACAGAAAAGGCATCAGAAGCAGATTACAAATTGATCCTTATTGGTGATAAAGCTAAGGCATCTATGCAAATTCTTCATGCAAATGATGTGCTGTTCTCATGCAATGAAATTGGCCGATTACCTCCAACTTTTGAAGATGCTTCAGTTATTGCAGCCAAAATTCTGTCATCGAATTTCAAATTTGATAAGGTTATTTGAATTTTCCTGACTTTTTGCACTAATGTTTATATAAGTACTTCAAGAGGCCCAAGTATGTACATAATTTTCATAGTGTTGCGCGACCTCTTAGTCAGTGGCGATCACCCTCGACCAATTCCTTAACAGAAAGTTGCAGATTTCCTTTTTATAAATTTTCTTCTGGAAAATAAAGACTACGCCTTATATCATTCATGACTTGCTATTATTGATTCTTGACAATTTTTATTACACATTTTTTGTTTTTACTCAGTATCATTGTTATTATTATATCTTGCATTTTTATTCATGGTTAAATCGATAATATAGCAGACTTTTTCTAGAAAATTCTTATCGTTGCAGGGATTTATACTGTACAATAAATTCAGATCTGTCGTTTCGTATAAGACATCTGTAATACCAATGTTTTCTTTGGATGCTATTGTGGTTCGTTTCGAATATGTTTCTTATTTTCATTTTTTCAATTTGCAGATATTTGTAGCTCAACTGTTTTCTAATTGCATATTTTTGAACTTTTAAGTGTATTAATTTTATGCGATAACATTCCGAAAAATATTTTCATAGTTGAGTATATGATATATTTCAAAACTGTTTTCAATTTATTTAGTCATACATTTCAACCTTCTGAATGATGTATAAATGGGTTTTAAATAATGAGTTTTATGATGAGTTTTTTTCTAAATGATAGATTTTACGCCACTGTGAATCTTACAAAGATTCATAGTGGCGTAAAACATCTCTTAACAGACGTCTTAACGTCTCTTAGCAAGAACAACTTTAGTTTTCTTACGAAAAATTTATTATGCAGAAGCAACCAACAATGTCTGTCTATGACTCGATCGATGACAGCGTGCTAAACGATTATGCCAATTACTCGTTAGCTCAACTCTTATATTACGCTTTGAAAGAATCTGCTGCATCTGAACAAAGTTCCCGAATGACTGCCATGGATTCAGCAAGCAAGAATGCTGGTAAGTCGGAATAAACTTTTGACTTTTCCAAGGAAACACTAAACAATATTTAAAAAAAATAAAACTTGAAGTGCAACTCTGCTTTTGTTTCTTTCAAAATTTGAGGTCCTGCTTTTTTTGATAGCAAAATTTGAGTGAGATTTTGTAGAATACTGTCTAACAATGATCGTAAGAGTATCATTACATATAAGTTTTCATCATTTTAGTTTCCACTGTCAATTCAACATGCAGCTTTATTTTGTGACTTGTGGTTGCTAAGTTTTGCAGATCGTATAATTCAAAAAGAGATGTGTAGCTGATTAGTAAAGTGAAACTGTACTTTGACAGTTTTAACAGAAAATTTAAAAGTACAGCTAATTAAACCTTCTTGTTTAATCTATCTAATATCCTCATATTATTATACGCTGTTATTTCGCAAATGGTTTTCTGAAAAATGTAATCAAGTGGAAGTTATAGGTGAAATGATTGATAAACTGACGATGTCCTTCAACCGAACACGACAATCGGTTATTACACGCGAATTAATCGAAATTATATCAGGAGCTGCATGCGTTTGAAGTTAATATGTGTCTAATAGGATTTATTTCTCAAGCTCGATAATGTCAATTATGAATTTTGATATGATTATTTATGTTTAAATAGGAATAATACTTTATAAAGTTTCATTTCAATGTATTACTGGCAGTTCTGTCGCGGCTGTTTACGCCTAATTTGTAATTTCTGCTAGTATTGTCCGGAAATCACTAAATGTATATAATAGTTTCCGAGATATTTTGTTCTGATATTTCTAAAATGGGCCTGGATGGATGATTAAATACTAACAGTGATGAGAATAGTAAAAAATACGATTAAAAACGTAATTTTCACATGGAAAAGTAATAATGTTTGAACACAGGCCTAACATTTCTTCGGAACATTGCGTCATTTTTGACAAAACTGTTAGCTTAGTAAAATATGATATTTGGGAAAACTGATAGAGATTATGTTTATGCTCTGTGGAATGATGCGCGTCCAGGTGGAAATTGTGATTATGTGGAGTGGAGTAGTACCAAAGATTCCACCGAGTGCGCTTGTTTCGCGGTTTTTTGCGTAAAGATACTGGGGGAAAATAATTTTGTTACAGCTACTTTTCGTTTTTTATAAAACGATCAATAGTGTCAACTTGAGACATTGTTATTCTGTTTTGTGTGGATCGATGGATTTGTATTAACAAACATTGGAATGGAAACGGCGACTAACAATCAGCCCGATTTTGATCAAAGCCATGTGGCAGAAATGGAAGAGGCAGCAAATATAATGATGGTTTGTTCCTAGTTTTAAAACAGATTGCGCGTCATAACTTGCAGAATTGAAATTAGAATTCCGTAGGCAAATGATGGTTAATATCAGATCCAGTTTCTTTTAAATATTCATTTGATGTTTCACACATACCTTTATTTACTCTTTTTCATAAAATATGGCGTATAACTGTCACGCGGAAATTTTCAGTCACCGAATGTTTCGAGTGATGCCCAAAAAGCTGCTGAACAATTCTTCCTCAATATTCGTAAGAGGAGGTTCTCTCCAGAATATTGTCGCTTAGTCATTGGTAGCTAACCTACATTTTCTTTTTTCTAAGATTTTTGAGATCATATTTGTTTTAGTTCTTATCTCAAAAAGCGTTATTGTCAACTTTCAAC
Organism: Litomosoides sigmodontis; assembly: GCA_963070105.1. NCBI lineage: Eukaryota > Metazoa > Nematoda > Chromadorea > Rhabditida > Onchocercidae > Litomosoides > Litomosoides sigmodontis. The sequence continues at coordinate 1,284,934 of OY718805.1, forward strand.
TTCTGGCGTACTTTTGAAAATGAAACAGTCTTTTTCTTCATTCGAATTGTCACTTTATTTAGAAGCAACATCTAATGAATTTGTTATCTTCGAAATGGTTCAACTCATGGTTATGAACCTTTTCGAGCAATGGTCCATATTGCAACCACCGATTTTTCGTCAATGTTTTGAATATCTTCTAGAAAATGCCGTTCGTAAATTTAGGTAAACGTTTTTTAAAAATCAGCTTCGTTTTGCTCTCAGTCCTGTACATAGAGTTTTTAAAAATTATTAAAATTTTTTCCAATCAACACATATTTAAATGATTTTTTTACTTAAATACTTATTGAATCTAAATTTTACTGTCTACAGAACTTCAAAATTGATTCGATCCGAGATGTTAACAGCATGTGCAAAGTTAGTTAAGCGATCTATTTTTGATGGTAAAGCTTGTGATGCAGATACAGTGGATCATACTGTTCATTTCCTGCTTACTAATGAAGATCCGCAGCTTGTAAATTTGTTTATTCTTTTAATTTAAATCAATTTGTTGTTTTCGACTGTTTTTGGTGTTAAATATATTTACTTGGAGATTTTCACACGAAGAAGGAAAGAGGGTGAATATAATAGAGGAGGGAAGCAATATTTTCTTAATTTTTGAGGAAGACGCCAGAGATTGGTCCATTTTTGCAAATTCAGTTGAAACTCAACTTAGGATATCGAATTCTATTTTAATTAACGATTAGATGAAACTCGAATAATTTTTTAATTTCCATATTTCCAGCAAGCTGTTGCATGTGAGTTCATCGAAGCAATTGCCAGAGAATTTGCGACATCATGGAGGATGTCTAATCTTGGCATCAGTTTCGATTTTCATGTCAGAGCTAGGCGTTCATTTGAGGTTTTGTTTCTATCATATATATAGAGTTATACTTTTTTTGTTTTTTACATATAAAACTTATTGACTTTTATAAATCACTTCTTTTATCAGAGCTACCGAAACTGTCGGTTTTTTAAAATTTAATTCATGTGATGTAATTTTTCTAAAATTGGAACTTTGTTTAGTTTAACTAATTATATACTATATATATATTAGTTTGTCGTATGCTTGTTGTAGTGAGGGCACCATGAAAGTATCATTAGTTAATCGTGTTTGGAAGCACGTGAATACGACACGGAGGTGTAAGTAAAGGATTTAGATAAAAAAGATCAAAATAAGAATTTGGGTTGAAGTATGAGATAGAAGAGGGTACGAAACATATATAAGTCATATAAGTGTGTATAAGTAAATGTTAAAATAATTTCATTGATTAATACAGTCAGGTTGCTATCTTATAAACTCTTAAATGATCAGTAGATCATAAGCATCAAATATTTTAGAATGGAGGTTTGCAGCGACTCTTCGAAAAGTGTATACGTACCTTTTCCGAACTTCTATTTAGTGCCGATCTCTCATTACCATATTATGTACGTATCTCGTTTTTCTTTGGTTAGCTTCTCCAAAATATAGACCATAGCAACCAACAGAAATAGTCGAAACTGTTTCTATTCTTTATCCCTGATTACAAGTGGAAACAAGTATCGAGTGTACGATAACGAATAATTGACTAACTTTAAAAAAGTAGTGATACCAACAAATTCTGTCTGGAATAAAATAATCGTGATGATGATTTTTAACAATTTTTACATATGCCATTACTTTTTAATTTTATTTCTGAGTAACTAAAGCAAATAAGCCGACAAACTAGGGCACTTCAATTACTCTATTAGTCACCTGTAATTAGGGACGTTTAGGATTAGTTGAAGACATAAATCATGAATCTGTACTTTGAAATAAAATTCGTATAGCATCCGGTTTATTTAATTTTGTTAAGGTGAACATATGTGAAAATTTTCTTCGGGTAGCTGATTTAGTTCTTTCCTGGAATTTCGAGATTCATCGTTTTCCGGTTCGAATCACTTTTGCAAATGAAGGAGCACCAGCTGCAGCATTACGACCTCCTGAATCATGGAAAGCAATTTTTCAGTCTGATGAATTTTTGCGCCTTTTCTTTGGGGTTTGCCTATAATATGTTTTAAACGATTGTGAATATTAAAAGTTTTAAATGAAATCATATAAAGGTTTGCGCAACGGTATTCGTAGAAGCGCATTTTTGAAAATGTGATATACTCTCAACATGCTATTTTCGATATAGTCGCTTTCTAATAAAAACGCCACATTTGTTACTTTATAGACGAATCAGAAAGAGCGCCATACAGTTAACTGTGGGTAACATTTCAGTTGCATAAACGAATTCGTCAAAATGAAACACTTTGTATACACTCCATGAATTGCCTTATTCAGTTGTCCTCACTGATGGGACCTGTTCTAACTGATGATGATTCAATTACCCAAAAATTGTCCGGATCCGGTACTTCAAGATTTGTTAATGCTCATGATCGATATGTATCAAATTTCATCACTGGTTTTGTGGACATTTTTGAGAGGTATTTCTTATCTATAAAAATTCATTAGTTATCCTTAATCATAAAGTAGGCAAACTGTCATAACATATATATATATATAAGCTTTATGTTCATCTGATTTTAACAAGCTTTTAATTTTCAGCGGCCCACTAGAAAGAGAGATACTTGGTTTTTGCATGATTGTTCATAAGTTATTGACATATCATCGTATTATTTCTTTTCCTCGAGCCGAAATGTTTGTAACATTCCTTACCATTTTCGTGAAATGTGTCGAACATCTGACTCCGATTGCTATGCAGACAGCCTTGGTGAGACAGATTTGATTTGTTGTTTTGCTTGTAAAATTCAGAACATGTCACTTGATCGATAGAGTTAAATGATATTTAAATAGAGGTAGTGCATAGAAGTGGAAGTCGTTTTTATTTTGCAGAGAATTTAAAATTCCTAAATTTTTGCGATCTTTCCCATTTTTCAACAAATCATTATTTTCGATTTTTTCAATTAGCATCCTCTACCTTTAACTGTAATCCATCGTCTTAGTCACGTTTATATCTGTGGATGATAAAACTAAACTGTTCAATAGTGTTTAATCACCGTATTTCTAAAGGAAGAAGATGATCACGTTCATCATGAAAGTTTACAAAGCTTGTACGACGGATGGTGGGTGTTGCTTCGAAATTGGAGTATTATCAGAGATAATTGCCGGTATACTATTAATATGGAAGATTCAACTATAACGATTATTTCAGCATTTATGAGAGCCATTCTATCAGAACCGTACGGTTACCGCGTAATGGTACGAGCTATTATATGCATTGTTTTTCATTTTGCTTTATCTTGTACATTTCTTGCATTGCTTGTTTAATCGAGTTAACTACAGCTGGATTGACACGGTATGATAGTAACACCAGGAGACATTTGATGATTTATGTTTTGATCAAAACTATAGAGTATTTTCAGATTCCAACATGATTTTTATTTTCCTTTTAAAGTCAAATCGGTACTTAAGACACTAAGCAATGCAAAAAGTGTATAAAATAATCTTGAAAAAGTGATATCAATATGGGCTTTATTAAGTCAGATTTTGTTTAATTTTCTTCCCAGGTCCCAATCCAAGAATGTAACGAAGAAACTGATGATGATCGTGAAATATTCAAAGAATTGTTAAACTCAATCGGACGCTTTTCAGCCTTTTATCCAGCTCAAATGTTACCGCGAATGTTTACGTAAGTTTATTTCTTTTTTTTTTAACAAAAATTCTTGTGTCGGACTTACTAAGTACGCATTTTAGTGCCTGAGAAAATATAGAGCGTTTTAGTGCTGAAGGAGAATAAGTACACGTAAAGCAATCACTTTTTTCTGGAAGGCAAAGGCTTGATTATGCTAGCTTGCTTTTTATGTGTGGTCTTTTTCCCAAACCGAATTAGTGTTTTTTGCAGACTTGTGTTTTATAAAATGAAACAGTTACTGTCTTACATCGAAACAGGCGCAGACGAGGAAACATTGAACACATGGCGAGAAGACATGCACTGGACTTTACTGCTAACCGGTGAGGTTATATTAGCCATTATTTGAAACTTTTTCCGTTGTCCAGTAGAAATCATTGAAGTTGTATGGTTGTATAAGTTAAAAGGAATAATCAGAAGACTGATATTATAAGAGCAGTTAGAACAAACTATTGAATGAAGATGAAGACCATGTTAAATTTATATCTTCTTTCAGAGATATTACAAAATTAAACGAGTTTTACCACATTAAATATTGATCTTTGAGTAATACTTGCAAGAATAAAACCTAAGAAATTCGAAGTCTTTCAGGTTTTATACTAACAACGAGTGATGACGATGGTGTTTCACACTTACAAAATGATATTTTGGATTATTACGAAAATGCATTATACGGCAATGAAGTTGTAGATGCTGATTCTTCTGTAGCGTATATCAAAACTTGCATTGATTCACCAAATACAGTCACTGATCCTGTACGAGTAGATCCTCTAATAAAGTAAGTATTACTGTGAATTTTGAGTACTCAAAATATTTCACGAAAGCAGTTGATAACTAATTATTGGGATTGATATCAAGTGATCAAGTTTTATGACTGATCTGTTTGCAGAATAATTTCTAAAAAATGCCTATTCATCTATGAGGATAACGGTATCTAATGACCTGCTAAACGTTTCGATCATGCTGTCAATTAATAGTGGATGATATAAAGCAATAACTCTTGCTTTCTTATGAAAACTTTGTTTAATTGTTCTGTCTTAGTTGTAGGAATAAAGGTTAAATTAGAGTTGCTTTTAGAACACTAGGTATAGTTTTGGCGTGGTTTTCTATCGAGCATCAGCTTTTGGTGGATCGTGGTGCAGAAGCAATAAGCCCAGAACTAACACGTTCGTCATTGTGGTGTATGGGACGTTTGGTATGTGCTGCGGGTTTTCATGTTATGAATCCTGAGGACAGTGAGCGACTAGCAGTTATTATGGGAAGCATTTTGCAAATTGTGGTCGATTTGGCATTGCAGAAATGTTTCAATATATTAAATAATATGTCAGGGGAACACAAGTTTGTTTTCTTTTCTGTTTTTGGTTTTAATGAGATCAGTTAACTGCATTATAAGAACACGATATAAAAACATCGGTTTTGTAGTGTCTACACATAACATGGTTTATTTTGAGGGGATTCAAAGAAATTAAAATTCTTGAAGCTAGTTGTCCTTTTAGCCTAGGACCAATTATCTGCAGCTAAATCAAAAATGAATCCAGCGGAACATTCTTCTATTTCGTGCATAAGTGTTCTCGTGCATGCTTTGATTTTTTTATGTCACAAAATTTTATTCATTTATAGGCTTTGTGCGGATGCTGTGGAAGTGTTTATTGGTTTGGTAAATTCCAACTGTAATGAAATAGCAAAAAGTCCTTTCCTTTTTCCATGTCTTTCAACGGTGCAGATTGAACGATTACCGGCTCGTCACTCCTTTGTGAAAATGTTGGTTCAGCTTGGTAGCGTGGTCGACGATGAAAATATAAAGAAAACTATATGCGGAATGGTTTGTTTCATAAATTAATCTGTTTTACTGCCTTTTATGCATTGTGAAGTTGTTTGACTAGAGTTACAAATACAGTGGTATTTACACGTAGGCATTTTGCGTATGTTTTGGTTTATTTCGTACATTAGCATCGTTTGTTTGATTTTAGCCTTCATGAATTACAGCTATTAATGATCGTTTTTTTTTCATGTGAATTTTGTTCAAGGTACAAAATTGTCTAGAATACATGTAAAATAGATACAAAAGATTTAGGATTTGTTTGAATATTTGAAAATATTTGCTTTTTATTAGAAGAAAGGATTGAATTCGATATTGAAGTGTCATTTTTTCCCGATAAAATTCCAAGTTACGGAGATAACCGTCTTGGTTGCTTTATCCTGATTGTATTGCAGGTTTTAGAACCACTTCGTGAAAAGTTTATGGTTTTGTCTAAGGAACAAGCGAGCTTAGAGACGGATCTTGTTGACTTAATGGATTGTTTTGGTGGTTTGGCTGAAGCTGCTCACAGTTATAACACTCATTTCTTATTTGGTAAATCAAGATTTAAATTTAGGCACTTATATGTATTCAATAAATTTCCAAAAATTAAATAAAAATTTTCAATCGGAGTTTGGTTGTAACAGTCTGAAGTGCCTATTTTCCAGAATACATATCCCCAATTCTGAGATGTGCAATTAGTTTGTTATCATCACACAATGAATCTCAGCTCATCACCAATGCAGTTCTGGATTTGTTCAAAGATGTCACAAAACGCATGGGTGTCCATAGTGAGGATCGTAACGATATGAATTTCCTCTATGAAGTATAGTTGCGAATTTTCGTACAATGGTGTTTCCTCAACTAGTGCATTAAATGTGACGATAATGAAAATGGGGAGGAGTTACAACTGTATCCTCGCTTTGCGAAGGAAATTTATGCTATCTGATAGTGATGACATCACCACTGGTTAAAGTTTTACCAGATCGGATTTTAAGGTTTTACCCCGTGCTTTCACAGTTTGCTTAGGGCTTCAGAACTCTATAAATAATCAAATAATTGCTCTCAGAGGTCTTATATTACGCAAAAACTAATTTTTATAGGCATTGCTAGAACTTATTAGAGTTTATCGTAATGGTCAGTTTACGCGATACAAAGTGATTGATGTTGACGTGGAAGAAAAAGCATCTGATCTGATCATATTACTGGATATTCTTGCGAATGTTTTAAGCAAGGATGTTCTATCGATAAGTCCTTCATCTTCATCTGGTTGATACTTTTTGCTTTTGTTATATTTAAATTTTATAGCAAAATTTTCGTATTTCCTTTGGTTTATCCTTTAATTTCTGTCCAATCGAGGTCGTGTTTAGTACAAAAAGTCACTAATTCGTCATTTAATTGGAATTGCCTTCCGAATTGATTTGTTCTTAGTAATTTTATTGTCGATTCCTTATTGTCATTGAGGTGATTCAGATACAACGGAGTTTTCAAAAAGTGGTGGTCGTGTTGCATTGATTGCATTAGAGATGTTGCTGCCCGTAATGGAAGATGATTTGCTCAAATTACCTTCACTATGCCGAAAGTAAAGTTTTGTTCAAGTAAAAAATTTTTTAGTGCAAAAAACATAATGGAGAGATAGTAGCTATAAGAGCTAAAGATTGTAATCTACTCTTCAGGAGAAAATTTTTGTGTTGTGATAGCAGGTATTCATTTCAGATTTTATCGCTTCATCTTATATTTTACTGAAATGACACCACAGTCTCTTGAAAGTTTGCCGGAGGCATTGTTTTCATCAATTATTGAATGTCTTCGTCATGGCTTGAAATCAGATTTCGGTCCCGAGGTCACCCTTGACTTTACTTAATGACATATTAGCGCACTCACTGCTATTTTTTCTAATCCTTTTATTGCCATTGCGTTCTTTTGAAGTAAATTGGAATTGTTTATTGCGACATATTTTCATGAATTTCAGATTTCATTGGTTTCCGCTGAAACAGTAGCCGAGGTGGCTTCATATTTTGCTCGACGTACACCGAAGAATGAGGCTGCTATTGCACGGCTTGCTGTTCTTATTGAAGTAAAATTCATATTTTTGCGTATTTTGCACAAGCGAGCTATTAATATGCTCTATCCTATGTGTTTGGTTAAATATTCATAGTTTCAGTTAATTTCATTTTTTGTCAAATATTAAGTTTTTATATTGAGCTCATCGCGGGACTGTGTATCATTTTCTCTCAGCTTTTTTTACTCATAGAAATTGAGAAACGGCCTTAATTAGAAGTAAGTTTCCAGCGGATTATCTTCATTTTTAAAAAATCGAAGAAATTATTAAAATGTTTCATTTAGAACGATTATTCAGACTCTTGGACATGCTTTATTTTTCCCACGTTACTCATCTGTTTAATAAATATTGAGAAGTAATTTGATTTCTAGCCAACATTTTGTATGTGTCTAACTTGTTCCTGGCAGGCGGATTTGCAGAATGCCTCCGCAGCAGCTCTTTTTTCCTTGATTTGTTGCAATCAGGTATGTGTTATTATTTTCAGTCTTTTTCCAGGATTTTAGGTGCATCCAGAAGTTTACACTGAAGAATGTAAAGTATAAATGAAATTTTTAACGAATGCCTTATTTAAAATTATTAAAATTTGGACACTTTAGTTTCTTGGATTTATCGTTCATCGTTCTCTCTTGTCCTAGCTTGAGCTCGTGTTTTTTGCATAATACAAAATTCCAAAATGAATGCTTTAGTCCTTAAATAATCATTTCTGCTTTGCACATTAACTTGAATCTGAAAGATGTCACTAACATTACCCAAATTCAATCGAATTTCAGGTTGGTTTCGAAGAATACGTTAATCAATTGCTTTCTCGTAATGAAAATCGTCCTTATTATTCTCCTCTACAGTCAGCATTTCAAGCTTTATTACCGGCTGATGCACAACTTAATTTAGGTCGACGTGAGAAGCGTGATTTTTGTGATCGCTTAGAGAAATTCTTGAATCAATCACAGGGTTTGCTTATTATTGAGTAAAAATTAAAAGTAATTTTTTTGATGGAGCTGTTATGACATGTGCGCTATGTGAAAGTTGTGGTGATTTTGCTGTGTACAAACCTCGTTTCTGTATGGAAAGCTTTGTACTGTTTGCCCTGTTTACTGTTCTTTAATTGTTTATGCCGCTGTGCCAAAATGAAAACAACGAAATTTTCACTGTATGTCAATATAGTTTAATGTTTTGTTGTTGTTATATTAAATTAATGTTTGGTAAATTTTTGCTCTATTGAAAGGGAGTTAGCACTACAAATAGACGATTTTAGAGCTCACAATAAAAAATGAGGAAACGAAGAAAAATTTTCAGCTTAAGCAATCATTTAATTAATTTAATGTTGCTTTGATAATAACAGTCCAGAGGTACTATTGACGAGTTCGACGTAATGTTAATGATATTTGTAAAGAGAGAAATTTAGCTGCATGAATTAAATTTTAGTGCACCTTAAGTATGCAGGTTTTGAAACACTGCAGAACGTTGCTGTATAAGCTAGTCTTACGTGTGCTGTAAATTTCCGGTAACTAATTTTAACGTACACATGCAACTACACGGCTCCTAGTAAAGGATTACTGTCATTTAAAAATTATATTTGGAACAATGACGCAGCACTAATAATCAGAAGCATTTCTGTGTTTCAGTCCAACAGATGAAAAGAGTCATTTGCATGATTTTTCTCTGTTGGTAGGAGCAATGATTTTCTTCAGAAAGTTCACCAAACTCGTTTTTAACTATCGTGGGTTTTTTTGGCTTTTGTTGAATTTGATTGCTATTGCAACGTGCATTGTGTGTGCTTGTTATTTAAATGTCATCTTCCGTCATTCATGGCAATATTTTAAATTGCACAGTAATTAACTTGAGATCGGATCAAACATTATGGAGTAAAGTTGAGCAAAAGTTTTTCTTGATCAACTTTCCCTGCATAAACTTGGGCAGACGTCTTCTCGGATGAAATTATAATTGAGTTGAAATCAATCGTATTATCATCAATTATCATGATCTATAATTGAGATGTGTGATAAGCGCCAAATAACAAATTGCTACTTCATTCTGCAACAATCAGCTTTCCCGTAAAGTGATCCGATCTATTTGGGAATCAAACTTCTCTACTGCCTTTCACTCGTTTCCTCAAGCAAATGCTTATTGTTGGATTTTAATATTGTCGGAATTTAAATATGCCAAATACAAAGAGGAAAAAAAAAGCGGCAACTAATAAAACTGATGAAAATCATATTGCGAAGATGGAAAAAATGGCTGAAATTGCAGTGGTTTGCTCGCTTACATCTTTTATAGATTTTGATATCAATTAATTATTAACTCATAATGGATATAATTTAACTAATTACTTAGTGAATCTAACGAAAACGCATTAAATTTCGTTAATTAACATCGTAGGTTTGTTGAAACAATGAAGAGAATTTTATTCTGATAAAAAATGAAGCTTAGAAAAAAGATTAAAATTAAATGCAAAAAAATTTTAATATTTATTTGAATAGAATTTTTAGGGGATATCAGGAAATCCAACACCCACGGAAATTGCTGCAATGCTATACTTTCGCGATTTGAATGAACGACTAACACTAGAACAATGCCGTACAGTCATGGGTTAGTTTATTAAATCGTTCCTAAAATACTTCTCATCAAATCTTCGAAAAGTTATAGCTTTTGTGTGACAACGAATTGATTAGATTTTGATTAATAATTAGATGAAAAAAAATGGAATTCTTATTTCCCATTTTCTTTCCTCACTTAGAGTGCGCGAAATGGAGATGTTTAGTTCATTTAATTAGCTATAGAAAATATTTTTTGCTACATACTTATTTTCGAGATTCATTTTAAAATTTAAGTTTCATTCAAAACTTTTAAAACACACAGACCTTTTTTACTTTTTACATCTCTTCAGATGAAACTTCTAATGAATTTCTTCTCTGTATGATGACTGAAAGTGCTCTTTTAATGATCCTCAGGAAATGGACAATCCTAGAGCCTTCGATAAAGAAGCAATTCTTTGAATACTTCTTTTCATGTGTTTTGTTGAAGTACAGGTATGACAATACAATCATTTTCCCAGCAAACGGTAACAGAAAAAGAAATGATCGACTTTGATAGAGCTAAATTTGCATATCGTGTGATTTACAACAAACAGGAAAAAAGTACCGAATATTTAAATCCCCCAAAAATCTTTTTATATCGTTTTTTCAAATTCTCCAACAGCTTTCGTAGTTCTGATTAGAGGCTAATGAGTGCTTAGGTGTTTGACGATTGATCCGTTGATTGATTGCACTGCGAGGATCGTTTGCAAAAATGATGACGGATAGTGATAGTTGGATCACGTGTGTAAAAGTATATACGCATATATATATATATATTTATATATATATATATTTTTCAATTTTAATAGAAAAATACCGCCTGTTCGAAGAGAAATGCTGGGTGCGTGCTGTAAATTAATTAAACGATCTGTTTTTGACGGTCATGCGTGTACTTTCGATTCGTTGGCAACAAAATTTTACGTGATGCTAACAGACGCAAGCGTGGAAATTGTAATCCTTTCATTTTGATTTACATGAAAGAAGTTTTGTTTTTTTTCTGGTTGAGTAGATTGATTAATTAATTATCATCAACGATAGTATGATTCGGTGAATTAAACGATAGCATATTTGTAAAATGTATGCTTCTATAAAGCGATATTCATCTGATAATGATTTTGCCAAATGGGCGCGGTAATAACTCAAAAAAATATTAGTTAAGCTTAACTTTAAAGTCTACGACTGAAAAGGTCCAGTTTTTTTGCAATTTATGGTTGATAAGGAGCTAAAAAGAAGGTGGATTTTTAATTGTTAAAGAAGATTATTTGATGCTAAATTTTAGCATCAAATAATGTATGAGTTCTTTCTTAAAATTTTGGATGAATTTGACACGTATTGGCGAATAACCGATCTCGGTATCTCATATGACTTTCAGTACAAGGCAAAAATTTCCTTTGAGGTATTGGCATTTTGTTTTTTGAAAGCTTTAATGAAATTTAAAATTCTCATAATTATGGCGCTAATGTTAAATTTAGTATTTTTGTCACAGAAAATGAGCGGAACACTGAAATCATTCTAATACAGCGCTATTGTTGTTCTATAATATTTTGATTTAATATAATTTTCTTACTTAAGTGGATAGTTTCAGCATTCAAATATCAAATGTACGAATGTTTTGTGCTGAAATGCTTAATTTGCATGAGTACATCAAGTGTTTTGCAGTGAATTAAAACGAATTTAGTAAGTGCAATTGAGCACCGACTGATAAATTTAGTAGCAAATGACGGTGATTTAGATGTAGAGACTAAATAAATAATTATAATGAATCGAAAATAAAATTTGAATTCATTTTTAGAACGATGGTTTGCTGCAAATATTTTGCAAATGTATACATATTGTTCCTCGACACTGCATCCTTGTTAGCAGTTTCAAGGAACCAGCTCACGTATGACCTTTTGTTTCCTCTCTTTTTTGATACCGTCAATTGTAGAATTTAATAATTTTTACCAATCATTTAATTACGATTACATCATACTTGATGTAAAGGTTTGAAAAAAATTCTTTATTTGAAAGCATTTGGTAAAAAGCTAAAAGATAGCAGTTAAAATTAACGTTTACAAATGAAATCACTAATTCATCTTCTGATCAGTTCTAATGACTTGATTGCTTTCTATATTTCTGCTCATTCTTTTCATAAAAAATGTTTCATTTTTCCCTAAAATTTATATTCATTCATCCTCTTTTAATCCCTTTATTTCTAATAATTTCAGTTAAGTATGACAGAATACTTTTTACGAATAACAAATATTATTTTTGCACGAAATTATGGAATTCATCATATTCCGAGAAGAAAAGATATGTCCGTGAAAGGACCACCGAAAACGTGGAAATCGATATTCTTCTGGAGCGAATTCTTGCAACTTTTCTTCAGTGTTTGTTAATTTATTCCATTTCATTTATTCTTTTCGACGGTTAGTTGTTGAATTATCATATGTGACAGGTAATTAATTTATTTTTCGTTCGTAATAATTTAAAAACCTTACAACGAAGTATTATTTCCGTCGATCAAAATGAGCGATAATGCTAGCAAAAATTACTATCAGCTATCGACTCTGATAAAAATTTCAAGAACTCACTATATCATTGTTAAAAAAGTTTTTCGATAATTTTGAAATCATTTACAACGCTACTTGTAAATAGTCTTACAACTTCATAAGTTAATACGTAATTCATCTAAAGTACTAATCTATGACAGCGGGATACTGTAATAACTATGTACATATGGTATTATCTCATTACTGTTTCCTTTCTCTAAATGAATTTTACAGACAAAAATTGTAGTAGTTTTAAGATTACATGGAACAATTATAAATTTTGTTTTATTTACAGTTACACAGATTCCTTCGCAGAAATGATTCCCTTTCGATGCTTACGACAGGTTGCATCACTCAACTGACGTCAATAAGTAGTGTTGTCCTACCGGATGTAGCAGGAAATCTGGAGTCCGAAATGATATCCTTTCCGAGTATTTATCATGCGGCAGCCTACAACAGATATACATCTGATCTTCTTGCACTTTTCATCTGGACATTTAACACGTTGCTTTCCATTTTTCATTTCTAAGCAGCTTCTAAGTAAACTATTATTTAGCCGATAAAATAGCATAGAAAATAACTTGCCTTGCATTATCACCTCTATCATTTTCTCTTTCAAATGATCGGAAGGACGGAAGTTGCTCGTTTTTAGTTAAGGCATGAGTCAACTGATTAATTCCAATTTGAAAATTTTAAAATGTGAATTTTAGCCGATCAATGATGCCAGACGTATATGGTCACTGTTTAATGATTAATAATATCCTGTCAAATCATCCAATTCAGTCACTCGCACTAGCTGAAGCATCGTTCACCACGTTTATATCACTTATTCCGTTACTCACTGAATCGTTCACGCTAAAGCTATCATACATGGCACGCCTCTTTCGTTTTGCTCTGATAATTTCAGCATTGCAATGAATTATTAATTTTTTACTCTTTCACTAATTTTACGTCTATGAGTAGATTATGGAAATGTTAAAATTTCTTTTCAAAACAGTTAGAGTAAGCGTGTAATTGTTGAATATGAAATGCAAAACATACGTTAATTTAGTGTTAAATTTAGTTGATACTTAAGCGTTATAAATTAAGTTTTTGATTAATTTAGCCAATTAAAGGGTGAAGTTTACTTAATTCACTGTAACTAATCAGTAATCAGTTAATTGATTAGCAGATGTGTCTATCGAACAGTTAATCGGTCCAAAGATGACAAGCAGTTAAGCATTAATTTCGTTTCCCTGCTAATTTGAGCACTGTTGCAGAATGAAAAAAGTGAAAATGAGGATGCGAAGAAGGATGAGGAAGAGGAACGTGGTGAGGTGGTAAAAAAACGTCAGAGAACCATAAAATGGACATGTTTTAGTGCCATACAGCACCTCTTCAAAGGATGGTTGATCATTTTGCAAAATTCAGCACTGATCGCCGAAATGATGAATTATGCGATTGATTTTGGTCAAATAACAATCGTGATAATTTCATCATTTATGCAAATGATATTTTCCGTTCCGTTTGGCGATCGTGAAGAGGTGTGCTTCTGTCCGCTTCATTTACTAATTCTGAAAATTCCTTAATTTGGGACAACTCTGTGGAATTTCACAACCTTGCTTTTTTTCGTTTTCAATATTTTAATTGGTGGGGCATTTTTTCACTTACAATATTAATAATTGGTTAAGTATTGAATGCTTATCAATTCTATTGCTGTTATGATTAGATTTCTAATTAATTAATTTTCAGGTTTCAGTACCTCTACCTGATCGTGAAATTTTCAAAGAAATATTAACGAAAATTGGAACATTTTCATCTTATTTTTTAGACGAAATGTTATCAAAGATGTATACGTACGTTTAACAAACATTTTAGCTAATTAATTCCATTAAAGTTCGCAATTATAATTAAAATTTGATTGGCAATCATTGTAGAATACTTACTGAAACAATGGAAGAGTTTTTGTCAACGTTAGAAACAGGAATTAGTGTAGAAGATTTAGAAAATTTTCGAGAAAATATGCATTGGGCTTTACTTCTCATTGGTAAATTTAACAATTCTTTTTTAATAATAATTTGCAATAAAATTAGATTTGAATTAGGGAAGTTGGGGATAAAATTAATTTCATTTAAAATTAAATTGTAAGCAAACATATTGCTGTTTTTTCCTTTGTTTTTTTGAAGGAGATTCACTACATTTCTTTAAATTAATCAGTGAAAATGAGTAATGAATTCCATGACTCTTTTCAGGTCATATATTGGTCGAGGAAGATGAGGAACGGAATTTGGTATGGCAAAAGAAGCTATTAGTTTATTACGAAGATGTTATAGTGAGAAAGACGTCAACAAATATCGATAAATATCCATCATATATGGAAGCTTGCATTAACACACCTCAACTATTAACCGATCCTCCTGAAATCGACCTTGTGCTAAAGTTAGTACCATAAACAGGAAGTTCTTGGAATGTCCTAAACAAGTGAAAAAAAAATCTTATAATTAATGCTAACGTAAGTCATTGATAGATTTGATAGCATGGAACATTTCAAGACTATCCAGTTCTTGCATTAATTACTTCAGAAATCATTAATTTAAAATAGTAATTAAGTTCGTCATTTCCTCGAATTGTTCTAAAAGAAGGAAGGACAGACGTCATCATACTTTTGCAATGTTGGAAGGAAGGTAATTGCAGAATTGTTGGTACGGTGTTTGCTTGGTGCTCCATCGAGGACACGTTGCTGAAGGATCACGGTGAAACGGCGATAAATGTTGAATTGTGCAGTACATCGTTGTGGTGCGCAAGACGATTGCTTTCAGCGATTGGATTGCACATTCAAAAATCGACCGAAAAGAATCGATTAATTGAAGTATCGGAAAATATCACTCAAATATTAGTTGATTTTGCGTTGCAGAAGTCATTCCGCGTATTTGAAGTTATACCAAACGTGAGAAGGTTAGTAGTGATTCCTCTTCCTCATACAATGATGTAGTTAGTAATGATAGTTACACTAATCATCATTCATTCTTTGTCTATACAAGCAATGCTTGACAAATCATTCCCACCTATGCAAATGACACTAGCAAGTTTTCAGTCATCCGACAAGAAACGCTTTGTAACTGAAAATGATTTAATTTAATATAGTGCTGGGAATTATTGACAGAAAGACCTCAATTTTCGGTATTCATCAAATTGAGCGTGACATTTTTCATTTTTCATGTTCCTATGCAACATTTTCGAAATTCAATGAATTTCATTAGCAGTTAATATCTTCATGAATTGCGTTGCGTTATCGTTGGAATTGTTATCATACGTAAATGTAAGAACTGAATGATAGCGATCAGTAGTCATAGGTAACAAATTACAAGAGAAGAAAAAACGTAGGTGAAAAGCTGATTTAGAAATACAAAAGTCATAGATGGCGTAATGATATAATTTAAACTATCGATAAATAATTGAAATTATAGGACATGTAGAGATGCTGTTGACTTACTTGCTACTTTGTCACGTACGTTGTACCGTGAAACATCGAAGAGTATTTTTTTATTTTCATATTTATCAGCGATCAAGACTGATCATGTATTAGTTCGCGCATTACTAATAAAAGCACTGCTGCAAATTGGCAGTATAATTGATGATGAAGTGAAGCAGAAATCATTATTTGAAATGGTTAGTTTAAATAGCGATGATGATATTAATAGCAGCAATAAATCAGTAAATCAATCAATCAGTCTGGCATCAATCAATAATCAATCAATATAGCTATAAATATATTTAGCAAAGATAATTTGCATAATTTTTTTCTACTTTTTATAGATTTTAGTACCTATAAGGACTAAATTCATAGCAATATGTGAGAATTCATTAGAGACAGATGATAAACTTGATGATCTGTTGGATTGCTTTTGCGCTGTAATTCATGGCACTCAGAAATGCTACGCAACATTTTTACTCGGTTAATTTCAATTATAATTAATTATGATTAAAATTTTTAACCCCAAAAGATTAAAATTTTCAAAGTAGAATTAAGAATGGGATAAGTGAATCTAAAATTAGTATAAATTTTGCTATTATGGGCGTCTGAATTGTTACTTATTTGAAAATTTAAGGGTGAAATGACTGTTCGTTTAGCGATTGCATTTTCTCTTTCAGAATATCTCAAACCAACTTTAAAACATTCTGTTTTGCTATTATCGCTTTACAAGAACTCAGCAATTATTGTCAATGCTGTACTTCAATTTTTTGAATGCTTAACGAAACGAATGGATGTGTTCTGTGATAATCATGAGGATATGGCATTCCTTTATGAGGTAACTTTTACCTCATTCATCTTACCTCTCCTAATGATGGAATCTTTCTCGTACGTTTATGAAATGCAATGAATAGCGTTGTGAATAACGCTTTTGTAAGTAAGGTATGCACTTAAACATATTTGAATGTTAAAATTGAAAATTTCAAAGGTATTGTTGTCTGTTCTTCAAGTCTACGAAAGAGAGCAAAAAGAACGTTACGCAAATTTGGATGATAGAACGAAGGCATCAGAGCTAATACTTTTGTTAGAAATTCTTGTAAATACTTTAGATAAAAGAAATCGACCGGTCAATTTGCTAACTGGTTTGCCATTTTCTCTAATTCTCTGTTATTTAAAATTTTTAATTAAAAAAAACGGTGGTTTTTCTCTGTTAATCGATAGAGCCAACTTAGGTGTTGATAGCTTAGAATTATTCAAACGAAAAATGTTCAGATTAAGGGGGAAACGAAAAGAAAATGATTGTGGTAGGAGGTTATCGTGTTGCAGTGAAAGAACAAGATGGTTACTGGTACAGTAATAAACTATTATAGTATATTCTTCAGGTGAGGTAAAATCGGTTGAAGATCGTGCATATATTGCTGCAACATTATGGAATATGATTATATATATAATAGAACCGGAATTTTTCAAAGTACCTTTATTACGTAAAAGGTAAATTTTGAGAATTTTTATACAAATTTCTTTTCGATAAATTGAAATTTTTTTAAAATTTCGATTAATTTTTTTACAAATTTCAATTTAATGAAAATATCCTGCTGCTAATCGGCTAATACTGGAAATGGTACCATGAAATCATTCGTTTTAATTTTAAAAATGATATTTCTAAGAGCATAAATAAAATAAGTGATGAAATAGTAATCTAGTAAATGTTAATTAGCTTATGGTAAATTTCAGCTTTTACCGGTTTCTGAGATGTTCAGCTGAAGCAACACCCGAATGTATTACAACACTTTTACCAGAAAATTTCACTATAATTGTGGAATACCTTAAGAAAGGTTTACAACCGGAGTGTGAAAAAGATGATTTATTGTGTAATTTGAAGGATCGTTTCGAAAAAGAGGTTCTTTCTGCCACTAATATCTTCTCCTTCTAAAATTATCGTTTAATTATGTTGTTTTATAAAATTAAAATGCAATTCATATAATATAATACAGTAGAAAGAAAGGAATTTTCATGCTAAAAAGTTGTAAGCGATCCACTAAGAGTGTTAATGTTTTATAGTGGTAAATTCCAAAAGAAATTAAGTGTTGGATTTTTGATTGTTTCATGAAATCTAATTTCAGATTTCGATTAATTCAGCAATTGCAATCGCTCATTTGGGTACATATTTTACCAAGCATGCAAGAAATGATACAGCAATCAGAATTTTTTCCTTCCTTATTGAGGTAAAAATTTTTTTCCTTTTTTTCTCTTTGACCTTTGATTAGAAGTGTTAGTGTCAAGTTGAATAATTCAAATAAACTATTACCGCACATTGTCAGCAATGTAAGGTCGTAGATAGTTAAAATCATTTTTATCCGATAAATTTTGCTTGATAAAAAGGAAATCGTACCAATTAACATTTATGTCAAACGACACATTTCTTCATATTTTTTTTTTCACTAAATCAAATAATCATTCTTCATCAGCCAATTAACAAGCAGAGAATCACTTGTAATGCTAATGAACTGATCGCTTTGCAACTTTTAATATGATACTAACAGTCTTATCAAAATTATTTTAACTTCAACGATGTGCTAATAAAGTTATGGACGAGTCACCTATTATTAATATTGCTATTTACTAATTGCTCACGATTACTTCTCATTCTCAATTATATGTGGTTAGTTATATAAAGAAAATTTGAATGATTTACAAACAAATGAATAATTGCAACGAATTTATAGCCTACGTTTACAATATGTCTGAATGCTCTGTGGCAAGATAGCGACCTAAGTTCAGCTACATCAGAAGCTCTGTACTCATTATTGCGTTGCAACGAGGTACATAGTTCGCTTACATTATACGGTAGCATTGAATATCACCTATTAGTTAACTTCTAATGAACAGTTGAGATATTTGAATTTAATTCACTATAAACAAAGCTGTATCTTTCCAAAATATTTGTGAGAAATGTTGGCTGTGAATAACATCACTCCGAAAAAGGATCCTTTTTTTGGATTGCGTAACAACCAGTTGTCAAATCACAAATGTGACTAATGGCTATTAAGCTGATTTTCAGGATGGCTGCAGGAGGCTTGTCAAAAGTTTATTAGCTCGTGAAGCAAACAATCCAAACCGAACGACTTTGCGAGTCGCCTTCCGGACATTAATGTCCTCTACTCCAGGAAAAAGTCCCGAGAAATATGAAAAACGCAAATTTTATGATCGTTTGAAGGAGTTTTTGACCAAAGTAGAGGGTCTTCTTGTTGTTGAGTGAATGGAAATACTTGCATGGAGCTTTCCTGATGTCAACGAATAACTTTTCCATGTTTTTTTACTGATAAATGATTCTGTAGTGCTGAAGTACTGGGATTAATATTCGTGAGGCTTAATTGGGTGGCAAAAAAGTTTTTTTGAGACGCAACAGCTCGATTTCACGAGAAGGCATTACAGGGAAATGTAATCACGGAAACTGGAAAAAGATTCGTAGCGTGGCAAGGATATATGCTTTATTTTGTATATGCAAAGAAAAAACAGGAACTGTTGGAAACAGGTGAGAGAGACCATATGGTAGTACAAGCAAGCTGTAAGATATATAGAAAGACCTCAGCACATTACCAGATTCCTGTTTTGGATGAAAAATAGTACTATAGAAATAAGACAGATGAAGGGATTTAAATTGATAGTAAATGTAGAAGAATCATTGATGTAATACTTTCGCTTCATGTCTTACAATTCAAGCATTTTGGATCCCTTTGTGAGAAACTTCCTGTCGAGAAGGAAGTTTCTAAATAATTGCAAGACAGCATTGTGAAGGCAGCACCGTTCCATAACCTTGTAGAGAGATTCAATGTAGATGTTTGGAGAATGACGCCAATAACAGCAAGTGACGAACGTCGAATTCATCCCAGCTTAATTGGAATTTAGCTGAGAGACAAGGGACAAATAAATCTGCTTTTCACCACCGAATTGAAACTTAAAACTTTAATATACTAGCAGTTCCTTCTTACTTTCAAATGAATCAAATGAGCCGCAATTATACCCAGTGTTCTTTCCGTTTACTCACAAAACTTATTATCAGTAGTTCGGTACCAATTCCAAGGAAATTTTTCGGAATGCAAACGCGCATATATATATATATATATATATATATATATATATATATATATATATATATATATATATATATATATATATATATATATATATATATATATATAAAGACCGTTATACAGTGCTGAAGTACCCATTTGAAGCGAGTATTCAAATACATAGACAGTTATAATATGAAACCTGCGCGCAATAACTCATAAATATACCAGATTTCAAATAATTTTTGAAAGATAGAAAATTCTATGCTGTACGCGAAAATTCTATGTTGTACGCATTCCTTCTATAGCACAATTCGTCCTTTATAACAATTTCATTCATCACTTTCCTTGAACATGCGCCCAAAAAAACCCTTTCGCCGTTTATGGTTATTACCACCATCTTCGTCATCATCTATTACCTCGCGGATTACCGGACCGCCTGAGCGAGAGCGAGACGCAAAGCGAGAATTAGATCTGGAAACAGAGAGATGTTTAAAACATGCTTTTACACCACCTGTATAAATAATGCATTCTGAATTTATAACACATTAACATTGCTTAAAAACTATGTTAAATTCTTTTACTGGATTTAAAAGATACCTTTTGCTCCTACCATAATCCTCATCACTCATCACGTCGTTATCATCTTCATCATCAGGAAGAGTAATAATCGGTGCATTAGTGCCACTTCCACCTATGCGTGGTGCCTGAAAATTCTCGACATTGTTTAACATAATATTTTCAATCGACCTTTTTTCCCACATGTCGCACTCAGTAACTTTTTTTCCCAACAACTCCTCCTCTTTCCCACTGTAACAACACGGTAAAACTTGATATGTTTTAGTTCTAAGGAAAACTATAATCTATGAATCACTAACATGACTTCGACTGCTGGATGTCACGTCACCATACCTCGCACCACCTTCAATAGCTCGAGTTCTGTGACCATCACTTCCACTACTCATCAGATTACGCCGTGCACGAGATGTAAACTCACGATCAAACTCTTCCGCTTGGTCTAGAATATAGAACAAGGGACTAACTCGCACTTTCCTTACTTCTTATAACCATATAACGACAGTAACCAAATCATTCGGTAATATTTCACGTTATCAATAGTTGATGTTTATGATTGATAATAAGACAAAATACCTTGCGTAAGATTAACAAAGCTCTGTCGTTCTCTGATCCGTCCATCACGATCACGTTTTTTTTCTATTACATGTGTTCGATCGCCTATTGTGTGTCCGATAGTGAGCTTATCACCTATGCCGTTCTCGCCTGTACGAACTGCATGCCTAAAAATTAATCACTTTTTCTATCTTACATCTTTTTCTTTTTCTCAATTATAAACATCCTCCAATGTATCAAGTCATTTGTACAAGTTCTACATCCTTTCATAAATCTCGTTGAAAGCGATGCATTAATTATACGAATGTAGTATCATTAAAAAACTTCCTACTTCTCAAAACACTGTGGTGCAATACGAACTTCGTATCATAATTGTCATTAAATCCTACTCTGCAAATTAGAATTATAATAATACCGTGTTTCCTTCACATCACCACTCTTACGAATTGATTTCTCGATCACTCGAGGCTGTCCACCGTTACGTCCATCGAAACTAATCATTGTTGAGTGAGAAAACACATGCGAATTTGGGTCATTCATCGCCTGCGCCTGTACATTCTCCTAAAATTTCATTCAGAATACTTTCAGCTTTCTTGGAAAACAGCTAAAACAAAATAAATTCTTTAATTTACATTACAGAACAATAAATTCAAAATGGACGCCAGCATAAGCAGATAGTTATAGTTAAAATTAAGAAATTTTCGATTTTGAACTGAAATTGGGATTTTAAAATAATAGACCATTTGTCTCATAATGCCATTGTAAAAGTTAAAGCCAAATGGGTCCATTAGCGCCATGTCATCACGCCCTTGTCGTGTTCCAGAGGGTTCACCCATTATGCCTTAACACAAATAAAATGAACAAAAATTCCACCATTTTATTGATAAGAAATGTTTCAAATAAAATGAAACAAGAGATCGATAAAAAATGCGAAAACAGCCGTTTAAAGAGAGGTAATGGAAATAATGAGAATTTTTCAGTAGTATGAAACTATGAAAAGATGAAGAACCAGATGCTATATAATTATCTTATAAAGAAGGTAACATACAACGATTTAAGCATATTCCAACAAAAAAAAGGAGAAAAGTTACTGTCAAAAGCATTGTGCATGCCGAACAGTGAACCAAACGGATTCAACATCCCATGCACCATTCGATCCATGTCGCGCATCTGTTGCCTCATTTGGCGATGTATATTTCTGGAAGCAAATATCCTGCTCAGTTAAAATCATCCGTAATCTTTATCAAAGACTATACTCTACCTGTTTATTACAAAAAGCTATTCTCAAATGTCGACAGTGAATTTCAACAATTTGGACTAATTACAATTTCTTGTAACACCATCAAAAAAAAGAGGAGCAAACCCGTAATTAAATCATAACATGTTTTCGTAAAATGAAGAATATTCTTAAAAGATATAAAAGTGAATAAGCGGGAAAGAGTTTGAACAGTAGATTGAACTACGACAAAACAATTCAACCAGCCATCCCACACCCATAATATTAAACCAACCGTCTCCTCTGCGACATACGTCCGCGCCTGTGCACCGCCAATCAATAAGAAAAAATAAAAAATTGACTGAACTCCTTTTATATATATAATTTTTTTATTCTTCAAAAATGAGAAAATGCTGCTCCCCATCTTCCTTCTCAAATAATTTAATACTTGTCACAAATACTATTTATCCAATCCTAGCTTTGATAACTTAATGCATAGCTCTATAGTATACATCACTTTAACATAAGAACAAAGGAAATCGAGAACTCCGCACACTAAGTAGTTAGGAAGTTTAATAAAACGTCATTTCTGGTATATCTTCCCCATTTAATCTAAATTACATTATTCTATGACTGTACAGAAAAAATGTGTGTCCATCACTTGATTGCAAGGGCGATTTGCCTTATTACAATTGAACATTCCTTTGAAATGTAAATTTCGGTCAGCTAGCTAGACGATAAATTTAATAAGAGAACCAATCCCGATTTATTAACTAGTGAGATCGAATAGTCCTTTGTCTTTGAATTGCAAATTTCTTCTTTTAACAAATGACTAAAAAACTCTGGAGATCCACCGGTTCACGAAACGAATGTTCATTCTACATTCCGTACTCGCCTCATTTATTTCATTAGCAAACATTGTAAAATGATTACTTACTCCAGACAACCTAGAAATCGGGTAACTCTTCCTTAACTTGTTTCATCTTATCTGTTCTAATCTTAATTAATGAAGACTATACGAAAAAGAGTAATTCGAATATAATCCATGCTAAAAACAAACAGTGATGTAAATAAAAGGACAATGATCTCAGGTCGAAGCCGGCTAAACAGCGAGCGCGGCATGTATCATAAAACCCATTAACTCTCCATGTCGGCATATCACTGATTCCGTTCTTTATTTCAGCTTCCAAACAAGCTATGTAACGACTGAGTTAGTCATTCATTATCATACTAGGTGAAAAGAATTTTCAATCCTTCCCTCTGCCCAAATGCCACCTGAGGTCCAAAAGTACGACACAATTATTAGTCTTCGACAATCACTGCAACAATACAGTATCCATCTTTTAGTGTCGTATATTCGCCGTTTTGTTTCTCTCTTATCCCCTTTCTGCCTATCCTCTGAAAAGCTAACATGCATTTTCCTAACTGTTCTTTTGCCTTCTCATTTGCTGCACGTACCATTTACTTCTTCACTTCAACTTTGAAGTCTAAACTGTTATCCCACTTCAAATTTCTACAACTTTTCTAATGTTTCGACTCAAATGCTTCGGAACTATTTTCTACTTCATACACTGGAACAATATTTCTCAAACAGAAGCTGAAAATAGAACAAGGAAAATAAAGGGAACAGAGGACAAAACATTTCAAAATGTGACATGCAAGGAATAAGGAAGCTATCAACAAACAGTGGGAAGAGATAGATACTAAAGAAAAATGAACTCAAATAAATCAATAATAGAAACGAGCGGAATACACGAATAGTGTGGATGTGCAGAAAGCACACAGAAAAGAAATAGAACAGTCGAGAGATAAAAAGCTTGTGACAACTTCGAAAATTTTCGAGAATATTCGATAATTTCTAGCACAAAACACTGCAAACAACGTCAACGGAAAACCCAAAAAGCTGTCTTGATCACCGAGAAACAAAAATGACTGGAGAAGGAAAGGACATTTTCATTCATAGAATCTCGCCTGCTTCCAAGCTAAACACTGCTCACGTAGTTTCAGTAAAATTAAATCATCATTCTGTTACCAACACTTAGAACTAAATTGGTGAACCTTTCAAATTCTCACAACAATTATCTATAATAGGAGTCGATTTTTTCATGTATTTAAATCTTTATTTTTACATATTATTGAAATTTAAATGCAAGATTTGAAGTCTACATTTTCTGGAATCTTGTAGAACATATTCAGAAGACCAACAAATAATAATTTAAACAAATTCACAAAAAGTCAAGCCTGAAATGTAGTTGTGGGATATAAATTTGATGTTCACTAAAGTATATCATATCGCTGTTCACACGATTTGAGCACATGTTTAATAAGAAACAATTTAGTTAATACATACTGCATACACCCATAAATACCTGTTTTTATTTCACATCGGCAAAGCACAGAGCATTAATTAAAGAGTCAAATGAGACCATTACGCTGCTCCACAAGCAAGTTTCATCATGTTTATTGAAAAATAACATTGCCCTTCTTCCATCCATTCCTGCTTCCTTCTACTAATTAAAAATTACAAATTTATTCTAACACACCAGACTTAGAAATGGAACTATAGCAATATTTTTTGGTAAATATCCTCTTCAAATACATTAATACAGTTCTCTATCCAAGTTCCAGTCTGAGCAACATATCGTAAAATGTAGTGAAACATATTCGAAGAAACCCCCAGTCACCTACATTACGCCGAAATCACCACAGAGCATTGCCATTTGGTAGGTTAAATTGTCACGAATTCTATTTAGAAAAACTAATGGTCAAACGTATCTGATGCAAATCACACGGATTTCTGTATTTTATAGAACCTTTATCAGCTACTTCCGGCGTTTAAATACCTCAAAGAAATCAAGGTAATTGTTGAATGTATCTCCAATATCACGTGCCTTTCATCTTTGCAATGGCAATGAAGTCATTTATCACCACCGAGGAGGAACTATCTCTGCCTTATGACTACACATCGAACGCAGTACAATGGAAAATAACGCACGAAATCAGCCATCCGCTCATTAACCTATTGGTAGTTCCTAATAACTGATTGCAATTACATACAGCTATGATCGCTGTCTCGATACTTGTTTACTCAAGCTTTAAGCTCATGACACACAATTATGAATATTTCATGCACTCTTTTCAAAACAAATGCACCCACTTCGACTTTAAATAAGCCATAAGTTTAACTAAATCATTATATTGGTAATCGCTCTCCAACAGCAACTCGTATTTACACTCAAATACTATAGAAAAAAATAAGGACTAAGTAAACGCATAAATATTTTCCTGATAAAGGAGCAAATACATGAACTATTGATAAAGTTATGTGAAATTAAAAACAAATGCTGAAACACTTACCCAAAGCCAAACGGATCACCATCAAACATAGCTGTGAAATTGATAACTGATAAATGGATGAAGCGAACAAACCCCTTCAAAATGTCTTAAGTATAAAATATATCATAATACCGGCGAGTCTTTACGACGCAGGGCAAATACCATCACATATGCAATTGAGATTGCACATTGGAAGGGATATCATCACTATCGGTATCTTTTTCTTCTCTCTCAGCTGTTTATATGCAATGAACAGCTGTTTAAACACCAGTGAATCATGGATATGTATGGTACAAGCTGTACTACATAGCATCGAACAATTGCTCCTCCGAGTAAAATTACAATTATCTGAAACAGCTAAGGCAGACCTCCAGGAGTAGGGAAGGAGGAAGGTGGAGATAGAATAAAGATACCGGAAGAGCAGAAGAATGAACGGAAAAAAAGAATCCACTTAACTGAATTAAAGGTCGAGATTCCGACTGTGGAATTCAGACTTGCTTGTGCTTGTACTAAACCATTATCAGTGACAAAATTCTCTTATCTAACTCTAACAATTTGTTAGCAGCAAATAATATATATCCATTATAACTAAAACTTGAGATACAAAAACATATTTTAGAGCTTCCTAAAAAACGAGCAGTTATTGCTCTTGTTTGGGCATCACCACTTCCACGTATTGAAGGAGAAGAAACTGGTTGTCATGTTGATGAAGAAATAATCATTGGAGTTGTTCAACTAAACACTCCCTTCTCAAAACTTGTGCAAGGCGTTGCTTGCGTTTCATGCATTGATAACTCATGTGAAATGGAAACATCACAGCTTCGAGGCTTGACATTACGGAAGTTGATCGTGCATAAAGCTGAACATTTTTGCTTACAGCGGCTGCTTGGAAATCTTCCAACTTTAGCCACTAGTTTATAAAATGTAGCTTATAAGTACGTTTCTCTAGCACAATAGACAATTCACGATACCAACCATTGGAGTATTCCCTTTCATCTACCTCTTAAATAAGCTACAGTTAGTTAATAGTCTCATCTTCGCTAGATCTAAAGTTTAAAACTTTTTTGAATTTCCACAACACTACCACTTACTACTCAACTTAGCCAGAAAAACTCAGAAGTTGGCGAAAAAGTCGCAAGATTTAAATCACAACTTCTATCCATTGAAGGTAACACAACTATCTAGCAAATGAACCTAAACATTCTGAAATGAATAAACATCGTGAAATTGAAACAAACATCGTGTGACCAAAACGAAGAAAAAAACAACTTTATACGCTCTAGAAAAATCAATCCTTAAAAAACACCTACAAGCAGCTCTTTTCTTACTCTTGCTTCCGCTGTTCTTACATTTCATCTCAGTAATACACCATTGATTTCTCTAAGCTCAACATAACTCATTTCTTGAATCATTCAAATAAGCTTAAAGTCTGCAAAAATTTCTAGCTAATTAAGGACAACGTCGAAGGAACCAGTGCTGAAAAAAGCAGTAGAGGGATATACAAAATGTATTGAATGAAGAAGATTAGAACTTTGCGAGAAAATTTGGAAACTGCTTTTTAGCTACAGTCGAAATAAAATGTGAACATCCATAATACTACGTCTGATTGCTTCAGTCATATATAATTTTGGTTGCCAATCTCGAGCTACAATGAAACAATGGAAAAATATCTGCTACCAGTTTCTACAGTATTCAACTCGGCCAACGTTCAGCCCCATGTGTTCAAAAAATATCGCTACCAGTTAATTATATAATTTAAACGAAATTCAAAGTAATTGACAGTAACAATTCTAACCACATAGGTCTTTTGTGTACGAGAAAACATATATGTGATATGCGTGGTCTCCGCAGACACTACTAATACGAAATACTAGTGGTAATAGCGAAAATATTTTCATCCATCTCTTTCGATATACCAGAGATCTCGGGAAAAAAAGCACCACATCTTACACACATACAACAGCACGACGAAAACACGACACCAGGGACACACGCAATCAATGACACCGTTCCAGGATAACAACATATCGATTATTCATACTGTACCAAAAACAATCGTTTCAGGAGTGAGACTCAAAATAGCAGGGATTTATTTTAGGCAAGAAGTTTTGCATTAGAAAGTACTGAAACAATCATTCAAGAAATAACAGTAGCAAATGACAAATAAAAAAATAACAAGTAACTGAGTGAGAGTGAAAAGAAATCGTTTAATTTTTTTTCTAATAATTTATTTCTCAGCTACACTGAATGTAGATAGCAGTTATGTGCTCATTGACATCTCATTGATTAAAGAGAAGTAAAAGAATCATGGAAATTAAATTCAATTCCTCTACATCAAATTAGTGATAAGTTGAGGATGTCACTAGGATGAAAGGGAATATTTTCATTGATTGTTTTTTCCGGAAAATTTATAATCAGCTAGCTTTCTCCAACAGTCACGTCAATTAGAACGGATAACTTTGACGCGAATTTATTAATTGCTTGCTTTTGATACACGCATTTTAATCAGGACTTCTTTTTTTTAACCTTGTGAAATGCTTAGGCTTTTGCATCCACAAATTCGTTTATGTGATTTTGAGTAAATGATTTCACCACTCATCATCTACCGTTCCGTGCTACGCGTGCTCCTCAGCTACGATCCGTTATAGAAGAAATTAAGCCATTGCTATTAGCATGCAACGATCAGACGATGTCTTCGAACATACAATACATTTCAATAGTTTTATTGCAATTCATTTCGGCAATGTCCGTGCAAACAATCAATTGCGTGATAGCAAAGAACTCAAAAACAAATAATTTAACGAATTCACAATTTAAACTACGAAAAAAGCTCCTCACGTGAAAACATCACGCCGTATTTCATATATGGTCGGTACATCATCTTCATGATCGCCGTAATTGTCCAAATCAGCGGTTGCGTCATAAATTTCAGCAGCATCACGTGTACGTGTTGGATGTGACATTTCCGTGATATTCCAACGAATTGCTATCACAACGGCAATCATAATACCTCGAAGGAAAGTGTTGAAAAAAATTACCAGAAATGGTTGATAATTTAAGCCCCATGAATGGTTTACCGCTGCAACCCACATGTAGCCATTGAGGAAGGCCATTTCTGTAGTTGCAACCGCGATGTACATTGTTAATCTGAAATTCAATTTTTTTTTTCCTACTTATGTCGATTGATGTGAAAACTTTTGAATATCAGCAAATAATTCTTGACGGTAATAGACATTGCTATTTTCTCCTGATGAGCTGCAGCTCCGGTCAAATTAGGAGCTATCCTACAGACGCGATTCATTATGCAAAAAGGAAATAATTTAAAAATTAATGAAATTTTAGCTAACCTCGATGAATGATCCCATCTCTTCAACGTCCAGCGCAATTCAATCAATGACAAAATATGGAATGTTAGGAGAACAAGAAACAGTATGGTACGAAAATTACCAGCTGCTGCTATATTTGCGCTATTACTAGCAAACCGAATGTAGAATACATTGCTAAAAATTTTAAATTAAATGTAAAATTAATAATTTAGGAAATTCGAAAGTTAAATTATAATTATTTTTTCAACTTCTTAATTTATATATATATGCACACACATCATTTTATCGTTTCAATAATTTTCAAATATTTTATTTGTTGCTGCAAAAAGTTTTTTCCGATTCATTTCATGTAAGCATCACACTGAAATGCAAATCGAAGGTTATATCGTTGATGAAATTTATTTCACCACTTGAAGAAATCAAATTTAATAGCAAAATAAGTTGTAATTTTTCACAGTCCATAATTTAGCAATTATAAAATTGAGTAAATGAAATTTACCCGAAAAAAAGGAAAAATAAAATGATTCCAATGAGTATTTCGGCAAGAAATATGACAAATAATGCAGTTCGATAGGAAAAATTGAAAAAAGAGGTGCAAATGTGATGTGAGATCGGTGGTGGTTTTGGACTTGTCGTCTGATATATAATAAACAAATTAATTAAAAGAGAAAGAAAGCGTTTCAAATTTTTGAAATTTTTTTTCCATCAACTAAGCTAGTTTTTTTTTCAACAAATTTCCCTCACTCCAAGAGCAATGAATAACTATTGTGGATCAATTCAATTCGTTCGCAAAACATATATTTCCTACTATTTTTTCCGTCCTCCATGTTTAGTTTGTAATAAACAAGTCCCTCAGTTTGCCTAATGATAAAATTAAACGAAATTATTGAAACTTAAATTTTACATAAATTTAATAAGTGACAGGAAATAAAAATATTTTACCTGCCTAATTGATGCATGCGAAATCCAATCTGTTGTTGCATCTATGATTGCACCCAATGGCTGCAAATATATAATTGAAATCATACATTTAAAATTCATTTTAATATGAATATACACACACACACACACTCCAATTCCATTTTGAAATTAAATTTTAATTCGGAAATTCTATAAAAAAACAAATTGTCATGCTCTAATTTCAAACAGCAATTGCTCACTACTATCCATTATTAATCTCATGCATAAATTCATTTTCATTTTACAACAAAAACATTCGTACATTCCAACGATAACTTAGATTCAACGCACTTCAACTGAAACGTGTGGCGCAACGCTCGCAAAGTTTTCCATTTAAATGATACTCAAAGAGAAGTAGAACGCATTACCAATCGGTAGACGATGACGTTCACGTAGAATGCAACGAATGCAAAAATGACGATAATTGCAGTTGGCCCAAGCAATATCAGATATCCGAAGAATCGATTCAGCACTTTAGATGACGATATAAATGCTGTACCATAATCGATATGCTTCTCAATATCCATCCCGTTCATCAGCAAATCAAATACACTCACTAATTTTGCCTAAAATTTAATCATTTAATTGCTTAGTGTTGATTGCTTTGAAAAGTTCAATGAAAGTTAATGCTAATTAAATAAGCGAAGGAGTGAGGCGTAAAAATGACGTGAAATAATGACGAACCACAAGAAGTGCTGGAACTGACGTAAACAGTAAAACTGTATACAAAGGACTTGTTGCACCAAGCAAAAATGCTAGCAGTGAACGGTTATTTCCGGTATTCATCATTGTTCGTACATCTGTTTCCAAACTGTACCATCCTAATACATAATTTCTATTAATATAAATTTATTTGTAAAATTAATTTTGTAATTTTAATATTCGAAAGAATGGAAATATGGACGTAATGTGCTTGCTACTTTCTTCTTGCCCTAATCTCACTCTACCTACATATTCAAATTTTTTGACATTAATCAATCAATAAGCTATCCTACTGCTTGCGTATAATTCATTTTAGACATTATTTCATCACAGCAAAATATCATAATGATATCATTTTCTCCCTTAGCAATTCTCAACCAATAACTTTCAATTCATCATGTCTGATAGCTTAAAGAAATAACGAAGCATTGATAAATTTCAAGTGATAATTTAAAATTTGTAATTAAAAAAAAAAGGAAAACCTATTTACCGTAAATGAAGAAAACAGAGATAAATAGGAGGAGTTGCGTGATTGACGATTGTGACACGTATTGTAATAAAGTGGAGAATGACGTTCCCATCTGAAAATGTTCCACTCTACCAAAGATGAGATTTATAACAGAACATTTTGGGGAAAATATTGTAAAATTAAAATAGCAATGTTGTAATTTTAGGATAAGGACATGTTAGAAATGAAAAATAACTGAGCATCACATCACATCATGCTTCACTCAGTTCACAATTTCAAATTAAGGAAAAGAGGAAGGGTAACACTGACAGGCATGCAAAGCAGAATACCCGTCACAGCAAATACAAAAGACAGCAAAGCTAATAAAAGCGTTCGAAATCGTTCCACAAATGCAAATTGCTCCACGAATGAATTGTAAATGAATGCCAACAGTATGACCTGAATGGGAATAATTTAGTAATAATAATATGATTAGATAATATTCTGTTATAGTGAGATATTGCGCACCGTACTGTATTGTGAAACGCTGTACGATAGACTGTGGACTACGGTAGTGAAGTAAAACCTTCGTACTCATGTATTCGGTTTGTGATGGAACACGAGTTGTTGTACACCTTTATTTAATATGATATGCTAAAAATCTAACATTTCTAATCCTCTCATAATTAGGATTATTTAGACTGTTTTAGGTTGCATTATCATTTCAGGTTTTTGCTTCATCAAATGAAATTGCTTCGATTATATTATTCTCACATAAATTTGTTGAGAAAAATTCACAACTTTTGACTGTTTCAATTACGTTAGAAATGTTATTAATTGTATGAAGTACTTCAATGCAGTGATATTAGATATATTTAATAATCATTAAGAAAGTATAATTTGGATAAATTAATTTACACAAACCATAGGACCGATGCAAGTATAAAGTAAATTTGCGGTGTAGTATATGACAGCCCAAATTGGTCCACCAGTAATTGTTGCAAAACATGCTGCGGCGGTATCGAACGAAAATGTTTCATATAAAATTAATTAAAAAATTAAAAGAATTAATGTCATTTATGAGAAAATTGAAACCTGTAACTCTATAATTCGTAAAAATTTCAACTGAAAATTTCTTCGATTAGTGTTTTTCGTTTTGAGTTGACGAAAGGTGTCAGACAAATCAATTTCTCCACAACAAGCTTTGCAAAATGGAAATGGTAAAATTTAAATTTTGGTGCATCCCAACACTAACACACCTTTTTTTTTCCACAATGAAATGAAATTTACAAGAGTTTAGTGTGACGATGAATTTGGTTGCGGTTAAATTTTATAAGTTCCGTGCTCGAGTATTCCCAAATAAGTGTTCCAAGTTGAAGTCAAAAAACTCGAAAATTTTAATGCAAAACAAACAAACCAGTAGCTGCGTAACTAGAATAAGCAGGTTGTACATTTGCCAAATGACCGTTACAACCATCTCTCAAAACGTAGAAGAAAGTTGGCGGTAACTGAAACAAAGAGTAATTGCTAACCATTCGCTTGTCAATTTCATAATAATGTTCCCCATTAATTAACAAATAATCACTAATTACACTCTTCACTAAATGAAATTATGAAATACTATGAAGTATAAAATACAACACTCCTGCTTACAACATTTTTTCTTCTTTTACTTTTTATTTTGTTCAACTATTATCACAACGTTCTTACATGCGTTATTTTTTTCCACACACGTAAACGGTTCATTTTTCTGCTGAACAATACGACGTAAATGGAAGCGTTTCATTATTTGTCAATATGTCGTAGAAAAATTTAACTTCAAAAAGCATTTAGCAAGAAGTTGTATCAACAATTTAATAATTAAGGAAAGATTTAAAAGCGTCCACTCACTTAGTCTAATTTCTTATTTCCCTTATTTTCACATTTTCCTCACTCTCTAACTCGTCGCTTACGAGAAGCATTGCAATTCGAATAATTCATTACTCTTTTCGACCAGAGAAAAAAAAAACGCCTAATTCGCTATAAAACACGTTACGCTTCCCCCCATTTTCAGGATGATAAAAACGGTTAACGCATAACTAGTTGGGCCGTAAGAAGCGCCATGGCATTCATTGGCATACTGCCCGCACGTATACGACTTGAGGCGTATATTAAAATTCCAGTAAAAGCTGACGAGTAATCCATTAGAGCGATTGTAGTACGAAAAAAGCCCTGAAATGATCCCTGTTAATTTAAAAATTTTCCTTTCATTAATTTTTTTTTTCACAAATGGGATATTTTACCTCATAATTATTTCAAATCAAATAATATCAGTGAAGTTTTGCATCACTTCATCTCTCAAACAGCAAAATGGAAATGGGGAAGTGAATTTGCATAATATATTAAGCAGGCAATAAATGATTACTTAAATGCTCGAGTAATGATTGTCTCACTGACAAAGCAATC
Source organism: Litomosoides sigmodontis (assembly GCA_963070105.1). Taxonomy (NCBI): domain Eukaryota; kingdom Metazoa; phylum Nematoda; class Chromadorea; order Rhabditida; family Onchocercidae; genus Litomosoides; species Litomosoides sigmodontis. The sequence goes on from OY718805.1 coordinate 1,318,657, forward strand.
GTTTCGGATATCTGCTTAAATTTTGCCGACAATTAATTCACTCGCTTAAGTTCCATTTTAATGCAACAATTTTAAAATGTTTAACTATGAATTTCTTTGAACTATTTTAAAACCAAAAAAAAAGCTTTTTTTGATAATTTGAACTAAAAATTCCATCGTTTTGTTCCACTTTTTTTTTGAAATTGTTCCCAAATAAAGCTACTATCAGTAGTAGTATGGAAAATAAGCTAAAAAGATAATTTGGAAACGTTCAACTTTTTTCTTAACTTATCAACAAAGTTAATTATAATTAACACATTGAAAACGTAGTGCATAAAGAGATGAAAGAAGGTTGAAAGGGTAAAACCAAGTAATTCATTTAAAGTTTAATTTCGGAGAATGATGAAATGGGTAATTACATGGGTCAAATAGGAAAAAAAGGGAAATTTAAAGACTTGCATGAATTTCAGAGAAATACTGAAATGGATATTTCTCGATATTTTCAGGCTCAATTTCATGTTCGTTATTTTTGCTAAATGAAAATCCAAACATTGTAAGACCACAGATGAGAATTGTACATAAAATTAGTGGTAGAAGTAGGCAAAACCGTGCAAGAAACCATCCTGGACTACTACCGTACCTTCAAAAAATGAGAAATTATTTACCGTTTCATAACAAATTCATTTAATCCTTCAAATTCATCGATCTCTAAAGCTTTTTGTTTTCAAAAGTCAAATCTAAAATTTCAAAAAAAATACTAAATTCTTACTTTTTCACAATTAAAAATAATATTATCCAAATTAAAATATGTGCAAGACTTAGTGAGAAGACAGGAAATTCAATTGAAAATTTTCCCATAACATTAGGATCTTCGAAGTACCACGCATTTGGTACCCAATTGGATAAATTGGTATAATGCGGTAATTGTCGAACTCCATACCTAACAATATACATTTGGCATACTATTAATTAATTAACTAATTATTCAATTGCTTCACTTAAATTGAAAAAAAAAAGAAAAATTAATGGAAAAAATGGCTTTAAGAATGAATTTTTTTAATTTAGAAAGAAAGAAATTGTTGTAGTATATTAAATTTAACAAAAAAGTGAGAAAAACGAGAAGTATAAGTCGTAAAAGTTTTGTGCTAACAAATTAATTAATTACTTATTCTGCGAATAATAACGCTTTTTGTGCGTTACTAGTGAAACATTAATTGGTGCGAAAAATGATTTCAAAACAGGTAAGGAAGGAACAACTTGTTGAACTGCTGTGCCGGCCAATTGTTATCCGATTGATGTTGTGCTTTTCCGTGTGAGACATTGATCCGGAATAATTCCGTGCACAAACGATCATTGTAACTGTGGTTGCAGTCAGTCGCCCAGTCCAAACGTCTTCGCATCGATGCGACAATGTATATCAAATTTTGTGCAGCGGTCAATGATCGTATGAATAACCGTTCACCAGCTAACCATGTAAGAGCCCAACCAATACCTTTAATTAATTCATTAAGCAGAGATATTGTTTTATTTGTTTTAAAATACCTTTTCAATAAATTAAAATCGTTGAAAATATTTCGTGTAAAATCTGATCATTAAATTTTCATTAAAAATCTGATCATAAAAAAGAAAGGTAAGGTCTTTAATGAAAGGCTCAGCTAGTGCTGCACAAATAATCACTCAAATTTCTGCTACATTTCCATATAGCAAATTATGTCTTACAATTTTTCATTTGTACATGAAATGATTGTTAACGGAATTTCATTACATATTTGATGGATATTATCAACTGTTCAGTACCGTCTGTAATCGAATTTAATGATTTGAATTCCTGTATCCATGCACACGGCTATATACGTGTAACACGTGCAGCACAGGCAATTAAATGACTAACTGAACGGGTAATGGACAAGTAATCATTATCTCTTCTCCTCCTGTCTTATCAGTATGTTATCAGCAAGTGACTGCTTCGTAATCAGTTATATTAAAAAGTCGAAGCTAATTCTTCCAATTGCTTCCTTTTCATTCGCTCATTGCTGATAGATAAAAATAGAAAAAGCAAAGAATAAGCAAATTTGAATTTAATAAAACATACGAATAAAAGATATTCAAATTTTCATCGATTAACTGTTGTGTTGTTATAAAATTATAATTATTTGTAACGATATGTAATATTTTTAACGATGTAATGCATGAAAGTATATGGTATAATGCTTTTTTCCATTTCGTATTATTATTCCTAACTTCGATTGTTTTTCTCGTTGAAAATATTTGAAATTTAATTTAAAATGAAAAGACAGCATGAAATCTCCCTTTTTCCTTTGTCTATTCTCTCTTTACATAATCATTTTTATTACTCATCATTTCATTCGTCGCTAACTTCGTGTTTTTTTTCATACTTCTTGAGCTGTCAAAAAATATTGCAATGGATTTTTTCATTTTGTTCTTTCTATTTTTGACTTTTTCATCTCCCTTTGTTTTAAATTAATTTTTTTTTCGATTATAACAAAACTCTTAAAAATATATTAGCAAAAAAGCCCAAGTAATTATGAAAGAGTTTGATATTTCAAGAAGAACTATAAAAGCGCTCAAACAAATACCAAACAAAGGTTTTGGTTTTTAAAAAATTCAAAAAGATTATGAAATTGTAAAATTTCTTCTGCTTAATGGTTATTTTTCTCTTTCTCCTCTTCTTGACTTAATTACTACTTCAATTACAGTCATTTAAAACATTTTAGTATTTCAGTGACGCAATGTGAAAAAAATGTGACGCCTTCTAGTAGCTTTATTTTTCCTTTTTCAAATAATCTCTCAAATAATTTTTGAATTTTAATCCACTCCAACGCTCTGCAAAATGTAATAATTATTTTCATCATTTCAATGACTATTTCCTTCTCTCTCTCTCTCTTCCTTTGCCTTTTTTTGAAATGACCGTGAAATTTTCGATGCAACAAGCAATTCGTTACAGTATGAGTGAAATCTGCGAAGGAATGGAGAAAATGAGGAGAATTTGCGCGAAAGAAAGAGAAAAGATTATGATTAAGCAAAATTCATTAAATTAAACAGAAGCAAAGGAAAAAAATATTATCAATAATGCAAAGATAATGTGTGAAGATTTATTACTGATTATTATTATTATTATTAATCATTAATTAATTAATTAAGTAAATAGAAAGGAGGAAAAGCTTATGCACTGAAATGGAAAAATGAGAAAGGGAAATGAAAAATAGGATGACATTTATCTATCTATAAATATTTGCTAAAAATTATTTTTCAAGCTTTTAAAATTAGTGAGGCGAAACACAGTTAATGCTTTTTTCAAGTATAAATAATGAGAGATTGAAACTAATTAAACTAATTATTTTGTACCGAAAAAAGAAATTACTAATTTTAAAAATGAATTCTTCCCATTTATAATGAAATTTAAATTCAGGTATTTTAATAAAAACTTATATTTCAAATAGAATTGTTGATTTTTACATAAAATTTTCGCTTGGATTATCATGTTTTATTTATTTTTCAATATGTAATACACAGATTTTCGTTGCATATTTGTTTTGCCTTTCGAAATTTTTAAAATTAAAATTTCTGAATTTTATGAAGTATATAAAACTATTATAGTCGAGAAAGAGAGGGATTATTTTTATAACTTACGACATGCATAAATTTTAATTGTCCATTTAAAAGAAAATACCCTAATATTTATGGATAGAAATTATCGATTGAATGATTAAATTCATAATGAATTACCGGATGCAATTGGCGCAATGCGGGCAAATGTTAACACGGGTCCGGCGCCCGAAACATAGCCTAAATTTATAAGTAAATTTGCTGCAGGTAATGTAAATAGGACAAATACCAGCGGCCATGTAATTAACGATTGCGATAAGAGCTGCGCGTACGGTGCGCCAGCTAATACCGCAATACTGTATGCATCGATTGCATCAGATGACATATACATTGTCTCGTACGGTAGGATACAGTAGAAGTAGTAGCAGTAGTTGCTGTAGAAAGTAACAATAAAGTAATCGCTACTAATCTTGATTATTCAAATAACAATGATAACTTTTGTTTTTCCTATATCGAATAGCAGTAGTAGTAGCAGTAGCAGTAGCAATAATTAGCAAGGAATTAAAATTAGCCACACTGTTAAATTAATACTTTTCCTACTAAGCGTTCAGACTATGGGAGAGATTCTCGGATCGACGCACGTCATCGCAGGTGGGAATGAATTCGAAAGAGCAATGTACCATTAAGGCCTGACTGTCGGAAAGGTTCAAATACAAATTGTATATTATTGTTGTTGTTGTTGTTAGACGTCTACTACAACTGCCGTATTGTACGCAATCTGAAATTGCTCCAATCGTACGAATTCATCACTGATATGATCACAACACTAACCGCTCATATTCAGTAGATAATTATCGCTTAGCAAATTACAGCTATACCAGTAATGTTAATTTCTCCCCCACAAAAAGAAGTCTAAAAATAATGAATGGCATCATACTGACAGAAACAATAGAAAAATGAAATGAAATAATTGAATAATTCAACTGAAATAATGATATTTTAAGAACTTTTCACTAATCAAAAAAAAAAAACACACGAAAATATTGAGCTATAAAAAAAAATGTTTAGCATTTCAATGAATTATTCATAAATCAAAAACAAAAAGAAGTCCTTTCCTCCTTGCATTGTGCAATTGTTTTCGTTCATTTTTAATTCTAAAATACAAACAAAAAGCACAATATATTTCAAATGGGAAAGAAAACGAATTTATAAATATCGATGAATCGTCCGTCCATCTTCCCATTCTCTCTCTCTCTCTCTCTCCCTCGCTCTCTCCCTCTCTCACTCCTCCTTGTCGTACATGTGCAGTAGTGATTCAGAATGCATGATACTTTAATGTTGGACACTCTCAACAGAGTGATCGTTGTTCTTGTCCACTACATCATACATGTATATCGGTTATCGTCGCTACCATAATCACTGCCATTATCAGTATTAATTATTCTTACTACATTTTCCACCGCTAATTATCATCACTAATTAAATTAAGCGCTTTACAAAATGCAATATCAGTTAGAAATTAGGTTCAAATTATAAGCATCAAAACCGTACATTTTTCCTTTTCTTTGGGAAACTCACACTTCCACCCACTTCCATTCAACTCCTTATTTCTACAACATTGAAAAGAATGTTTAAATTAAAAGCAAATTATTGTTGCAATCATAGCTGCTATCATCAACAAACGCAGATAATCGAGTTTCGCGCAGTACAGTTATTAGCCAATTAATTAATTAATTAATTAATTGACTAATTGTGAGAAGATTGTGGGTGAAATTGTGCAATCAACAGTAACTGATGTTTGACAGCAAAACATATTAATTAAATGAATGTTCGTTTGCGTCCGATAAAGGTCAGGTGATGGCGATAAAAGGTCAGGGGTGTAGGTTCTGTTGCGATGAAAATTCCTTTATTTCACAATTTCACATTTCATACCATTTATAAAGTAAACGTGTAAAATTAAGGGAATAATTTGGGAAATTTAAGAATGAATTAACAAGTAGTAATTGAATTTCAGCTTTTCAAGCATTATTTACACCTTTTCTTCTTTTTTTTTTCTCATTTTTTTTTGCAATTTTTCGATCGCTGAGAATTTTTGTAGCGTCGAAAATTTATGAATGTACCAATCAGTAATTACTTCTCCAATGACTTTCAAATCGTTAAGAATTTTTCTAACACCAACAACACAACATCAATCAATAATTCCATTTCGACGTGTACGGCTAAATTTTTTAATCAAAAATTAAATGCCGCATACTGGAAATACGCTATTGAAATGTCCATTTTAGATTAATTCGAAAACATGCCCACCATCCATTCACTGGATGTGAAAGTAATTTCGCCAGTGAGAAATGGTAATTTTAAATATAATTAATCATTTCTATCGGTTTTGTATGCATATTTTCTTCCATTCCATTAATCCAATTCTCTCTCTCTCTTCTCCTATCTCTCTCTCTCTCTTTTTCCCTTTGTTGTTCATCTTTTTTGAAAAATTGACGAAACATACAATGAAATATAATGCATGCTATAATGAATCATACTGATAACTGTAAAAGTTCCACTAAGTAGTGAGAAGGAAAAATAAAAATTTCATCAAAAAAAGGTGTGTTGTCAATGAGAGATGGAATGCTATTAGCAAATTAATTTCGCTAACATTTTAAATAAAATAAGAGCTTATCGAAAGATCGATGGAAAAGTTTAAATCAAAAATTAAATAAATTTCGTGTTAGAAATTTAAATCAGCGAATCTGAAGCATTTCAGGGAAAAGGTAGAAGTGATGGAGAGGTTTAGGTAAAAAAAAAAAAAGATTGATCGGAGAAACAAAAAAATCCTGATTGATGAGAGGTAGTGGAAGAGGTTAGAATTATGGTTGTGGAAGAGATACGAGTTTAAGAGAGTGAAAGAGAGAGAGAGAGAGAGAGAGAGAGAGACAGAGAGAAGGGAGGTAAATGTCAGGAAGAGAGGCTATATCCTCTCCCTTTTCTCCTTTGAAGGGAAAAGTTACTCGGAATTTCCTCCACTCGCAATACCTTTCTTCCTCTCTCCTACCTTGAACTACGAAAAGGTGAAATGAAATCGATGTCGTATCATACAAACACACACACACACACACACATGCAGCGCAAATACAGACGCACGCACGCGCACACGCAGACACACACACACACACAGAGACAGAGTGCTAGGAGGAATCGGTAGGCATACAACAAATCATAAATGATAATGAAGCGGTTCGTTTCATGTGGAGGAGGGGAAGTGTGGAATTTTCATTAAGTAAGAGAAGGGATTTTTTTTGAAGAAGAAGAGGTGGAATTTCGGGGGAAGGGAGGAAAGAAGGAGATGAGGAGTGAGTGTGCGAATGAGGAGAAATGAGAGAGAAAGATGAGATGAAAGTGTGATAGCGCTGATTGGAAAAAAACTAGGTGGCCATGGCATGCATTATTTTAAAGTGGTTGGCGCATTTTGTACTTGTACCGTCACCACGAGCATGTCGTATTGATTTCCTCTCTGAGAGAAAGGGAGTAAAAAAATGTTAAATTCATTTCAATTTCACACCGAAGAGTAGCAGAGTTGAAGCACAAATTTAAATATTAATTGAGAGAACGGGAGAGAGATAGAGTGAAAGAGAAAGAGAGAGAGAGTTAGAGTGAATAACAGACTATTTGTTTCCCTTTTATTTTTCAAATTAACCATTCAATGAAGAAGCTAATTATTTGATAACTGTATTTATGCGAATGTAAGGTGAAAAAAAATTCTCCACGAAATTTCCAATCAGTTAGCAAATGGAAAAATTTTAATTTACAAGAAATTTTTAAGCGAAATTTGAAATTGAAATTATACTTCATTAGCACTCTCACTAACAGTCTTTCTTAATGCCGTCTTTTGGTAAGGGAAAGAGTAAAGAAGAAATTTCGATATTTTTGATAAGGTTATTGACAACAAAAAAAAATTATGAAAATAATTAAAATTTATTTTTACACGGTGACAACGAAGAATACCTTCATATCCGTTATTTGCTTTGTCTGAATTTTTGATTTGAAATTTGCTCGCTTTTTTCCTCAATTTAGTTACCAGTGTGAATCCACCAGGGTGTGAAGCATAGTGTTTAATTTCATATTTTTGCAACTACCCCTTTTTTTCCAGGGAGGGAATGAATGATAAAGGGAAGTGAATGAAAGAAGGAAGAGAGAGAGAGAGAGAGAGAGAGAGTGAGAAGAGTTAGCAGGGACAATGGAATGCATCGGGAAGAGGAAATCTTGAATACAAAATTAAACAAAATAAGAATTAACCATACCTGGTTGGTGAGATCTAGTTATGCTGGCACTGGTAAATTTTCAGTGAATGCTTTTAAATTCGATCTTATAATGCTAATTTTATCAGAATGAAATTTGTAACGGCACTTACCACCTTGTGATTTTATTGTAATCAAAACTTCGAAAAGGAAGGGGGAATTATTAGCATACATTCGGCGTAAATTTATTTCCAACTGATCAAAGTTTGAGTGTAATCGTTAATTTATTGGAATTATTTAATGTTTGTTAGCAACCAACCGACTTGCAATGTCAACGATAAAGCATTGAAGTTGAAAGATGAAAAAGAAACTTAGTCAATTAATCTAATGTAATTATCATCATTGATATTAAAAGTTATCACCGCTGTTGTTGCAGATATCACTGCTTGAAGTCAGCTAAGTCTCTGTCAGCATATTTTCTGTGCTGAAAATCACAGAAGAAACTTTTGCGAATGTTTTTGAAATTATTTTTTCAATGGATGTTGGTGCGACAGCACCCTACTCCATTCACCCATCTCAGACAACCGTACGGCTTTTCAACGATGAGGAATAGTAGAAACAGAGGAAACAAAATCTAACAATTAAGTTGTTGTAATTTGATTAATGAAGTACGAAAACAATCAACCATTTATTTCAATTTAAAATGAACATAGTTCCTTGCATATGAGAGCTTTGAGGTTTTTTTTTTACCTTTCTGAGTTATCTCAGCAAAAAGAACTTTCACTTTTACGGTTCTTCTTCTGTGAGATCACAACTGCTATCATTGAGAGAATCTATTTCCGCGCATTGAACAATTTAATTTAATTTTCATAATTTCACAATTTAGGTGATGTAAATAAATTTGAGCAAATGTTACATCTGAAATGGGTGCATTTTCATACACAAAGGAGTGTGTCATTAAAACCCGGAACACTGGCAATCAAATGGACTCATTCGAAGTTGCCGCTTCTCAGACCTGCTTGACCATTTCAGTGGTATGTTTCTCATGGATAATCAGATCATAATTGAAATGTGTTATTTTCTAACGTGGAACATTAATTATCAGTCCACATTGCAAATTGCGTGAATATGCAGCAGCCTGCCCAATCATTGCACCTTGGATTAAAACAGATCGTTAATTGGAATTGTCTTACTCAAAGCGGCGGCTCTTCGAAATCATGCAGAAATATTGTCCAAGATGTTACTCGCTTCAGTTGGACTCGTATATGAAATTGAATTTTGATAGAACAAACTTTTAGGACACACAATTTTCAAAGTACTGAAAACTTTCCCCAAAATAACTACTAAAATAATTTTTCTGGTAATTTCGCTGGAAGACACATTTAAAACATAGGAGATGATTGCGTTGAATGAAAGTGAACGTTATTGTCGCAAATTCCATCACTCTGCTTTCATCCTTCCGCTCATAAGCAGATAATGCAATGAAAACACACAGTCCGTTTATGAATTCATTTAACAAAATTAGATCAAAATGCTTTCACTTAGTATAATTGCAATATTTATTTGAATTAGCTTACAGCTTTGAGTTGCTGCTAATTAAGTGCTCAATTGCTGTCGCATTTTCTTCATTGAATTTCTCCATTAACGAAAGAGATGGATGGTGTGGAAATGCACAATTGAAGAGATTTGCGAACACTTAAATGTCACTACAGCACGTGACGTGAAATGATTAAACCTGTCAGATGTAGAAATGTCCAGGAGGTCGTAATGTTAAAGGAAGAATTATTTTGAATGTTAAATTGTCAATGAAGGAGACGGAAGCAAAATGAAATGCCTAGTGAGATGTTGTAGGTTGTACATTTATACGAGCACGTGTTTGAATTTCGATTAAATTTACATTGAAGAAAAACAAATTACAAATTATTGTACATGCGCGGAGCAGAGAAAAAACTGGAATTTCATGTTGGAAAAATTTTATAAGCAAAATTTATGATTAAAAATTATGACATTGTAATTAATTAGTGCGATGGAAAAGATAAGTTGTTGAAACTTGTTGTCACCGAACTGAGGAAGATAAATGTTATTGGAATGTTTGTGAAATTGTGACCGAACCTGTTACATTAAAACTTTTTTTGCCGGCTATTTAAAAAGGGTCCTACATTTTGAACTTTACTCTTATTCGACATATTAACAGCACAATGTTTTGCTATCAACGCGTCCACCAGTCTTTTACTTACTTACTTTAATCACAGATGTCTCGTCCTTCACTTCACCTCTTTCACAAATCTAACTCGCTCTAAACACAAATTTATGCTAATTTGCTTCAGCTGAGGATATCATTTGTTAGCTAAGGGAAGAAGCGGAATACGTAGGTGAAGCAAAGCAAAAACAAATTTCACCCTTTCAGTATTTCAATGCCGAACTGCAGGATGCACGTTCTGCAGCAGTTCGATGGGAGTGCTTGCAGTCTTTCCAAGTAATTGTTGAGCAAGGATTTTTGAATATTTCCGATTAAATCGAGCATTGCTAATAACAGCATGCAACTTCAAATGACTAAGCAGGGAAAACTTCATTAATCACACTGACCCAGGCGTAATCCTATCACTTTCTATCACAAATTGCTTCTAAATTCTTTCAAGCTATTCAATTTTCACAATTCATTAAAGTAAAAGCAGCGTATTTTTGCTAATTTAAAAATCAAAAATTAATATTTAAGATCTTTTACTTTATAACACTCGTTTATGAGTCGATTAGTAACAGTGCATTTATTTTACTGCCATTAGGTAATTACTGAATTTTATTATGAAACTTTCATTCGATCATTTCAGACCAGTCCCAAGAGAAATGTTAAGTGCAAGCTTTTGGATTAATGTCATCACAACAGTTCTCGCCCTGTCACTTTGCATTACAGTATTAATATACGGTGCTATTGTCGGCAGCATCAATGAGTTTTATAAAAATGCTGTTGATGACCTTCAAGAATTCCAAGTTTTCATTTTAAACTATTTTCTTGATATTACTGCAGCAAGTGAAAGTGTGTGCGTGTGTGCTCATTTTTGAAATTAGCATTTCAATGTTCCTTTCACTGTACTGATTAGATTATCATTTTAATTTATGCAGTACTGAAAATACAAGAAAATAATGAATGAATTTTTGACGTTACTGACAGAAAGCTTCTAGATTATTGAAAAGAATGTATGGAACAAACTCTTGCAATTCTCACCCATACGAACCATTCGAGAAGGATCGCCGAGACTACCGAAGCTTAACCGGAAACGGCGGCAAATTTCAAGAAAATTACAAGAAATTAATTTCGAAAATGGCAATTACATGGCACCAGTAGAGGAAATCTCTTCGCAAATCGCTCCAACAATTTACGGAAGTGACGGAGAGACGTGGCGAAGTTATCTCAGTGTTTCAGTTCTTAGTAAATGAATTTTTCAGCCTCCCAAATTTTTCATTCATTTCTCCTCACCTGTTCTTCAAAGCAAATTTTTAAGCTGTTACCTTTGACCTGTTAGCAGTCGCATTCTGTCGTAAGGAGAAACGATTCCAACGGCTAATAACAGCTATTACAAATCCACCTATTACAAAAATTAAGAGCTTATAACATTTCATGGTAAAGCTATAATTTCTCCACCTTTTAATTTGCAATTAACTTAAAAGCCTTCTTTTCCAGAATGTTTGGAAATTTATTCATGTCCAAGAGGACTACCGGGACTTCCTGGAAAGAAGGGAGCAAGTGGAGGTAGCATTTTGAATGGAGATTGGAGCATTAACAAAGTGTGCACAAAAGAAATGGCTTCTTTTCTCAAATCCTTCCTAGAAGAAAAAAGCAACATTTTTTAGAACCAGGAATTCCCGGCGCTGATGGTCATCCTGGCTTTCCAGGAATTAATGTCGATTATACAATGTCAGGTTGTATCAAATGTCCGGCAGGTCCACCTGGCCCAAGAGGGCCTGATGGGCCACCAGGAAAAAGCGGTGCGCCTGGTAAACCTGGCTTAGCTGGAGCATTTGCTATTCGTGGTCCACCAGGACCAACCGGTGATCCCGGACCTCCAGGTAAAAATCCAATTAGTTGCAAAAATTCATTTGACTGTATGAATTAGGAACCAAGTCTGATTCCTAATGGACGGGAAAGAGTTTGTGGATGAACTATAGCTCATAAACTGTGCCATTTTCCAAAGTTGTCGAATCAAAGTTTATTTTAGAATAAATTCCTTAATTTAGGTTTACCGGGTGAGGATGGAGAGCCTGGTATGCCAGGTGTGTCTGGCATACCAGGCATTAGGTATTTGACTGGTGCTCCTGGACCAAAAGGACCGCCGGGTTTACAAGGTTCCGCTGGAGAACCTGGCACTCCTGGCAGACGAGGGCCATCTGGAGAAATGGGATCGATTGGCGCAATGGGAGCTGATGGTGAAGCAGGCTTAAGCGGACCACCAGGGCCTGATGGAATGGTTAGATTATGATTTTACAATTAATTTCAGCTATTAGGAAAAATCCACCAGTAAACTAGAAATCGAGAAGAAATCATTGGCGGGCATTCATTAAAATCTTAATTTGCATGTGAAAATGATTATCAAAATGACAAAATCTTGCAAGTGGCCAGCACCACTAGAAGAACAAATATTGCAGCAAATTGTCTCGAAATTTTCATCATTTTTAGCCTGGACTACCAGGAATTCCCGGTACAGACGGGCAATATTGCATCTGTCCATCACGAAATAAAACAACGGAAGCAGCTTCATTTCCAAAACCGCCTGCTTTTCATCCCTCCAGTTCACACTCAATGAATCGAAAATCGTCAAATGAAGTGACGTATGCGACCACCACTTATACTCAAGTTCGATCCAGTGCCAAGTCTAAAATTGGTCCATATTATCGAAAAATTTTGGCATCTATGACACATCAAATTCCTGGCTTCAAAGCTAAATCCATTTTAGTTCCAAAACAAATTGAATTCAATCCATTTCCCATTTCCGGGCCTTTATCTGCGCATTACATAGGAAACTATAAAGCCAGTCATACGACAACACCGCGTGCTTCTATCTACGAGAGAACCACTGATGAGGCATCAAAGAATTGAAATTTTTGGTCGTAGTCACTGCCTAAAATTCACAGGTTACTTCATCACAGCCCTTACATCAAAGCTAAGGAGGTCGACTCCGCTTTCTTTTTCCCTCTCAGTATTTTCATAACATATGTGCTATTAAGTGTTATCTAATGAAATGAAGACAACCATTCTCTGAAGTTTCTAACAATTTCATATTATCGGTCCAGATGGAATTGCAGTAATTAATTAAGAGATTAAAATCACTTCTACTAGTCTTCACATCACTTAATGACTTCCTATCATACCTGGTTCTACCTCAGCATGGCTCCACACTGGCTTGATCAAGCAGTGCATTACGACCCACAGAGCTATCACCCACTTGTTGCAAACATCTTTGCAGGATCGAAGTGAACAAATTAATTCTTTATTGTTCCCGACTAATTAGATATCACATGTGACATCCAAACAAAGTGAATCAGAGCAAATTAAGACATTACTCTATTCGCACTTTTTAAAAGCATAACGAATGAAATCGGAGCCAAGGAGTGGCTGATTACTGACAAAAAATTTTGCAATAACGAAATGCGTCATTTCTACAGAAAAGAAATCCAAATCCTTTCATTCATAAAAGCAGAAATCTCAAGACTAAGCTTGACAAAATCATAACGGTACTAACAGATCCAAGGAGAATCAATTTTTTTCCTTTCATAATTACAAAACCAATAATAGATTGAGTTCTCAGTGTATTTTATATTACATACTGAACGTACAAGAACTGCTGCAGCAGTGATAGAAACAATTTATATGAGGCATATATCGGTAAAGGTGAGAGATAAGTACGGAAATTAGTACAATAAGGTACGAAAAAATTAATGTGCAACTTAACTCAAATAACTGAAATTAATAAAAAGCATAAAAAACATGTGTATTTTATAAAACATATTACAACATCCACAGAGATGGAATAAGAAATAATGAATCTAATTCCACGAATATTTGATTATAAGCAAAATTAAATTTCATGCAAAATCTAAATATTAACATCAAATAGGTGTAGTAAAGCAGCAGAAGGAAATGCATTATTAAAGGGACATGCATGCGCAAACAAATATAGGATCTGAGAGTGATGAGTTATTAAAAATGCGGAAGGAATACTTTATCAATTTTTAAATAAATATAACTCCATTACGTAGTATATCATTGTACGAAAAAGGATAAACACCTCGAAAATTTGCAAATTGTTTCCCAGCACTTTCAACAACAAACTTTATAGCTTGGCACTTAATTAAACAGTTACTTTTGTTCATTAAAACAAAAATTATATCTGCCAAAATAGAGCATTGCATCACTACTGTCATCAAAAGAAGTTAATTGGTCTAAATGAATAAAATGTTGTTCGCCCCAATCAAAAATCTGAAGACTAAAACTTTCAGAACAAAACAAGTATTAAATAATATTACAGTTACGACAACTTGCTTGGTACAGAAAATTATCAGTTAGATAACTTCAGAAGGAATGAAAATTACCAAATTACTGATTAAAATAGAAAATTATTGCATGTTACAAAAAAGTGGTAATGTTCCAATGAAAGGTTCCTGCTTTGAACAAATTTCATTTATACTGAGATCAAGTCGAGATGCCCAATCAACGCACTTCTCATACAACATCAGCATACAGTAGGCATCTAATGCTGCATATCGTAACTGAAATGTATTTAAATATATATTTCGAAAGAGTAACTGAACCACTGTAACGAACTACAACATCAAAAAGATGAATAATTGAGTGACTAACATCAGTTTACCGAATACCTACGTTTTTGGACTTGAAATTTCTGGAATCATCAATAGTCGTTGATGACTGACGAAAGATTAATGGATGCTTTGAATGCTCCGCTTTTTTCCATGTGAATGTTTTGAAGGAATATTTCTCAAATGATAAAAATTCGGGAAAAAAGTATGCTTGGTCAGATTTTTAGACTGAACACACCATATTTAGCGGAAATAGCGTGCAATAAGTCATCATCAAATGAAACAAAATTTTTATAAAAACACCTGTAAATCGCGAAGTGGACGCCGATCCCAAACCGAACACTGTTCTGTTTTGTCCAGTGGTTTACCTAACACCCGTTCGCACAATGCTGACAAACCTCTGATTTCCTTTAGTAATGGATTTTCTTCAACACTTATCATGTTATGCTCCTCTTCTTGTGACTAAAAATAACAAAATGCTCACAGAAGTAAACAAAAGTTACTTCAACTTCCCACAAAATAGTGATACCTAAATGAATTCATATTATAATATAAAATCAACACCTATATTTTCTTGAAGAATTAATGCTATGAAGAGATGGTCAACAAAAAAACGTCAGACTCAAAATACTGATCTAATTAATGAAGTAACAACACACTGAAATGATAACTAAAAATGTTGTTAAGATATCAGCTAAAACGCGAAAATATTCCACTCTATTTTGAAGTAATCGCAACCTCTAGTCTATTACCTCCACTATCCTTTCAGAATTCTCATCTTCTGTTGAAATATATACTAACTGTAGCATCAAACAAAACTCAAAAGAACACATTCAATTTAAAAGGAATAGCATTTCATATAATTTTCAACATGAATTCAGATACATAAAAAAATACGATAGTAATAAAACTTACCGTAATCAATTCCTCCTCTTCCTCTATTTTTGCTGTTGATGCCGATGCTACGTTATCGAATTTATTCATTCCTTGAGATATATCAATAGAAATAAGGTTCATTTTCGCTTTCACATCCTCCTTAAAGTCTGTTCCATGATTCCATGCACCCTCATCCATTTCAGCTGACATAGTAGCACCATCTCTTATTCCTTCCACAGGTCTTTGACTAGTCTGTACTTTTTCCAGACAAAAAACTCCATTCAAGTTTATCTCTGGTCTCCTTGCACTTTCCTTCATTAGCTGTAATAGAACTTCAGGTTTTATATAACAAAATTTACATAGCTTTTATTTCCTTCGATTATCATCACAAAGATATATTTCAATATATGAAATTACATCGCCAACAATGTATGAAGTTTGTACTAACCGATGCAACAAGTTTGCCAATACATATCAAATTTTCTGGATGGTATAAAGCTGAACAACCTGGTACGGCACTTCGCAGTTGAACAAGGTCTTCATGAAACTGATAACCTTAAAAATATTCTATTGAAAAAATGTTTCTAACATCACTTCAGAATGCTCGCCCATACCTTCTTCAACAGAACTTTTTTATATTATTCATATAATTCGTCTCACAATAACGAATGATACGCTGAAAGATTCTGTAAAAGCATTTATGGATGACTCGACTTTTTGCTTTAATACTGATTAAGCCATCAGCAGGTAGGGAAAACCAAAAAAGGTGAAATCACAAAACGAACCTATTTTTAAAAGCTTCCATTCAACAAACAGTTTTTTGAAAAAATTTACTAGTACGTCATACTTGATTTCATCAACGTCTATTATAAATATGTGATATGGAATAGCCAACTGCAGAATTGTTGCTCTGAAAAATTACAATACCAATCAACTTTGATAATGGCAGATATTATTACATAAATTAATTTAAGATGTTACAAATAGGAAATTCAACAAAAATAATGCAGATGAGAATAGGTTTACACTGCTACCTCCATAAATTACCTTATTTTCAACAGCAGTATCCAAAAAACTAATCCGGAGAAAACCAAAACTAACTTGCTGTAGGAAACATAGGAGGACCACTCCGCATCCACACCAACCGGTGGAAAACTATCGTTTGCATAATCTTCTAATAGATTTGCGACACGGTTCAAATGTGATGGATGTCGTACAAATTCGATTCCCTTTACTGATTCGGGTATACTCAAATATGGTGGATTCGGTGTACGGAGATCCAAATGTTCCTCTTTACTGCAAAAGTATTCTCAAGTAATGTAGTCAGACATGCACAACAAAGTTTGTCAACATGTTTGTTGTATTTCTAATAAATTTGAATTTTGCATATAGAGTCACTGTAATCGTGAACAATCGTACTAATAAGAATACCAATACAAGAATAAATGCTAGTTATTGGTTCAAAATTTCATCTGGTAAGCTGTCCAAAGTTATTGCTTCACTGCAAAAACTACTCAATCAGCAGCTAAAACATTATAGGGATTTATCAACCTTTTATGTGCCACACGCTTTCTTCCATCAATTGGTATTTTGCAATTTCGCCATATTTCTGCACCCTGAGGATCTTTAAAGTCTTTGCTGAGTGTCTGTACGACGAATTTTTTCATGGACGGCCTCTGTGCCAGTATCGTCCAAATCACTTCATTCAAGTTTTCAATCTAGAAAGTCCGCGTTTTTGCCAAATTTTTTACAAAATGTATTTAACAAGAAACAGTTCAACTGTAAAATTTATTAGGCAACTTTGCCCCTACTTTTTTTTGTTCTGAAGATTTTATTATCTCTAGCAGAGAAAAAGTGTGTACCTTCCATGTTTTTTTAAAGTAATAGTTCGCTGCACACTTCTTTACTAAATGATGAGCTCGTCGAACATCAATTCGATCATCTGATGGAGGCAGTCCCCTCAAATCTCTCATCAAAGTTGAAAATGAATTACGAAATCCGGCATATGTATATGCTACAACTCTGCCGTTCGAATCATGTTTCTTTACTGATCCCAGATAATGAGCTAAAAGTTGAGCATTTAAGTTACATTGCAAAATTAAAAATAACAGCAATCCAAGTATTCAGAAATTACACATGTCACTAATTAACCACATTACATTCATTCACATACTCTCCTCTAAAATTTTGAGAAAGCATACAATGAATACCGGAAATTACCAACTGCAAGCTCCCATTCCTCCGGCGAACTAGACAATTTCTCCACTCGTAATAGAATATCACGGCATTCCTGTCGAAATTCTTCAGTTCGCTTTGCAACAAATGATTCAACACTACTTGCTCGTAGAGGACCCAAAAGAGCAGCGAAGTACAAAATTGCTGGATCGTGGAAGTGACGTGAAATTACCTTGTGACTGATGCAGTAATCAACAGCAGCAAAACTGGAAATAAAAACTGAGCATCAAGAAAATGTCCATTTTATAGCTCATGTAAACATTCCTCATGAAATAAAATAATTTTGTCCCGACCGAAACAAATATTTTCAAAAATATATAGCTAGCAAGACAGAAATTTTTTACTATTTCCGATTAAATAACTGATCAAAAACATTGGCTATTAGCCTTCACGTTTATTTATATGTTCTACAGAATTTAAAATGGTTACATGCGTCAAGTAAAAGAGAGAATAACCTTGCTTCCCCTGTTGATGCAGCATTAGAAACAATTGTTACTACATCTTTTGGGTATTTTTTTAAATTCAGCACATAAGCGGCTAAACCCCAAAAGTTTGAGTCGAAGCTGAAATTCAATGACACCAGATCTCTTAGAATTCTACGTCGTTGCTCATCAGTGATATTTACGCGCACATTTGAAAATGAATCTTGTTTATGCTGAAACAAGATTTGAGCTTTAAATCCAATATAAAGGGGAAATATGGAACTCACGACTTCAATTACCACTAAAAATAGGTTCCATTAAGCGAAAAAAACAGGCAACAGAAAAAGTGATATAAATCATACTTGAAAAAGCCACACATAAAACATTATACTTACATTTCCTTCTCTCATGTTCACGGGTTCCGAAGCTAAAACACTCATGAATGCCTGCAAATTACCACTACAGTAATCAGACCATAAGAGCAATTGAAACTACTATTGTAAAACCGAAATCAATCAAAAAAGGAAAAAAATATAAAGTTTTTGGAATAAAATGCACTACTATAATGTTGTAATAAAATACTACTTTATAACCTGTGCAATGAGAAAAATCAAGTGACAGAATCTTGGTGTCCACCAGCTGTTATACTTCGGGCATTCCGCTGCAACAGTGGGAAACTGTTCAATCACTGCCGCAAAAGCATCAAACATGAGATGGGATTCAAATCTGAATATTTTGAAATTAATTTAAGAAAAAAAATTGATAATTTTCTACAAGCATATTTATAAGCATATTAAAATAAGCATATTTTTCGAAGTGTCAGGAAAATAAAGAAAAAAATTTTTAATCAAATCCAAACAAAGTAACTGCAGATCCATCATAATTAACATTCTAATGGCTAATAGCATTTTTTTCGAAATAAAAAAAAATGATGTCAGCAATTGAGAGATACAATTTTCAACTTCTCAGTCAAAGTGCTCATGCTTCTCAAGGATTCACAAATGAGACTGACATTAAAGCTCAACAAATGTTTTTGTATTTGAAAATTTGAAAATGGAAGAAAAAATAGAACTGGAAATTTTTGAGGGATCACTAGAATTTAAAAGTAATTTAAACCAACTACCTCCTTGCAAATAATTCATAGCCAATTTGCTTTATTGATGGAGTGACGCGACCCTGCATATCTGTTTTTACACGAAATGCTTCATCGATAACGTTGCGGATTATTAATGGATCAATTGACAAAAACGCCGGCTCAGCAGATGGCAGTGACAGCGCCGGTGATACTGCCACTGATGGTGCGTTCATTTCTGAAATGTGCATCGTTGGAAGGTGATTCATTTCGCTAAGTTAATGACGCACATAATAAATCAAAGAACCGCTCTCGACGATAACGAAAATTAAAATGGAATTACAAATGATGCGAGAAAGATATGAAGGTGATGACAAAAGTGATCAAGAGGGAAAGAGCGACAGAGCAAGAAAGAGAGGAAGAGAAAATGTTCCAGTGAAGTGACGGTTTATACGAAGTTATAATTTTAAAGAAATCATGCTAAAAGGAAAATGAAGAGATGTGAAATGTGTGAAATCGATAAGCATACAGAATTTGAAAGAAAAGAAAACTGGAGAGCTGAGAAACTTGTGTTAGCTAGACAAGTTATACCTAATACAATTTAAATCAGAAACGACAAAAGGCAAGAGAAACTCCAAAGACAAGAGGGAAATTACCATTGCGTCATTTTGTAGAGGCTGAGGAAAAATTAGCAAGTGATGTTGACTTTAGAAAAACTTTATTAGGTTTTTTTTCCCTGTAATCAACTTAGACGGTCACATCTCAGAAAGTAAAGCACTCAAAGAGTCTCAAGAAAGTAAAACGCTTCAGACGTGAGTACAACGCCATTCATCATCTGTTTGATATTGTATTTAGCAAATAAGAAAGCCAAGAAAGAGCACTGTGGTTTGTTTTGAACAAAAAGTGATGACGTTCTAGGGAAAGAAAAAGGTCACTGCATAACCGAATCACTCCATTACTTTAGTGGAGATAAAACTCTGTATGACTAAGACCTCTAAAAGCTTAATGAGTGCAACAGTAAAACTTTAATTAAACATCACCACCTGACATCCGTTCAACCATAAACTTCCCCAGCATTAGCACCACCTCACCTCATATCAACAACACTTCATACCACCAACACGTAACCACTCATTGCGCACCGCAAGAGACGTCAGCAAATTCATTTCACGGTTGGCCGTTCACGTATAGTGAAGTGGCATTTGTAAATACACATTGGTTGTGAGAAGTTAGTTTAATTAATGACGCGAAGAGGCCTGTTGTGCTTGATTTACGGATGTGAAAGATTTAGAGATGTGGTTCTTAATAACTCATCCATAAGTGACTGCTTGAGCCTTAAGGCCGGTGATGTTTTTGATGATAGGTCATTCTCAGATATCTTAATGTTTGTGTTGTAAAGCTAATGCTCACATTTAAGAAGTTGTGTAAAATTGATCAGATCAGTGAAAATGCCAGCTGATTCAGAAATCGATAGGATTGGCTGTTTGCTAAACAATAACAAGTATGATTCCAACCATTTCTTTCTGTCATTCAATTTTATCATTAGGTTACTGCCATACTGAAAATAATGTGAAATTTATAAAGGTGTGAATTAAAGACTTCTACGTGTTACTGTAAAGGTGAAATATAATGCGGTTAGAAGTGATATGTTAATGATACCTGAACTTGACTTTTTCAAAATTCGCGTTTTTTTTTCTTTCCTTAGTTTTTCTTGGAGCATATCAGATTTTCTGAAATAGTGAAGAAACGCGTTACATAGGAGGATTATTTTAGGCAACCACTTTGTGCGCGATTTCGAGCTCTTTTTATTTTGCGAAATCTTGGGTGTGACCGTTCAGTTGAGTGGATTGGACGATGTTTTGGCGATTCGTCAGCTCTTCTTAAGCATGAATTAGCTTATTGTCTTGGTCAGACACTGAACGAAACAGCGATACCTATTCTGGAATCTGTACTTCGCGACGAAAATCAAGGTCGGTGGAAATCTCTGCTTATTTTAAATATTGTAAACAATTCGGTCAAGAATCACTAATGGTTGTCTTGGTAACTTTAAAATTTCTAATTTGCATGGATTTTAGAAGTAATTGTACGTCACGAAGCAGCTGAAGCACTAGGAGCAATTGGTTCTTGCTCTTCTATAACTGTCCTTTCGAAATATGCCAACGATGAAGCCCAGGCTATTGCAGAAACATGTAGATTAGCTTTACAGAGGATAATGTGGCTTCGAGAAAGCAAATGTGATCATAAAGAATACGAGAAAGAAAGACCATACAATTCAGTAGGTATGAAAGCATTGTTCGTTCTTATAACTTAATTTAATTGCACAAATTAAACATCAAATGATGATCTGATAGCTTGGAGTACTTCATCGTTTTGAAAATGTCGCCTAGTGTGATAACTGGGTTTTGACGGTTAAACTAGTTGTTTTAGTAGTTTGATGCTGTCAACTGTGATTTGGTTTTGCAGAAATCGTTTCAAATGTCTTTACCTTCAGTTGTTTCAATACAAATTTTCATGTCAGAATCATTATTAGGAATATTTTTATGTTTTATAAGGAATAGAAGAAATGAAGCATTGTGATGTAGAAATTTTAAATTATTAATAAAAGGTTTAGATTGTTATTTATACTATTTTTGGAGCTTTCTCCGAACATTAAGTTGTTTTGCATTTACTGAATTCTTTTCATATTTAAGTGGGCATGTTTCATATCTCATTATAATAAAACGCCGGTTAAAATTCTAGTTTGTAGATCCAGCTCCAGCCTCAGTTGAAACTAATATTGACAAGCTTTCTTCGATTTTAACAGATACAACTAAATCATTATGGGAACGATATCAAGCTCTCTTCAGTCTTCGGAACATCGGCACGGATGAATCTATAAAAACACTTGCAAAAGGTCTGATTTCATATGCACCAAATGTTGGCTTCTACAATTTACTTGAATTGATGGCAAATGTAGTATCCATTTCATGTCTCAGATGTATTTAGGTTCTCATCCTGCTGATGAAATTGACTGAAATTCTAGTACGTTTTTCGGCTTCATTAATTCAGTATATAAATGCCTTTTTCTGTTTATTGAGTCATTTTTGCATTAGGCTTATTTTAACACCTTGTTATTGGTTCCCATCTTTTTATTACTGATTTTCTTTTGCAAAGAGCTTTAGCTATATCTTTTTTGTGCAATCGAAATTAATGCATGTCTTGTCTGATTTCAGGACTAACATGCAGTGATAGCGCACTATTTCGGCATGAGGTTGCTTACGCCCTGGGTCAAGCACAATCACCGATAGCAGTTGCAGAATTGAAACATTCCTTGGAAAATGAAAAAGAAAATTGTATGGTTCGACATGAGTGTGCCGAAGCCTTGGGAGCAATAGCGACGGAAGAATGTGAGGAAATTCTAAAGAAGTTTCGAAATGATCCTGAGGTACGTTGTTTTCATTTATTATGCTTAAATTACCGGCATCTACTTTTCAGTTTTGAAACTTTTTTTCTTGAATGGAAAGCAAAAGGAAAAGAACAAAGTTTTTTAGCAAGAAAAATTTTATTTGCAGCGTATTGTACGGGAAAGTTGCGAAATTGCGCTTGATATGGCAGAATATGAAAGTAGCGACCAGTTCCAGTACGCGTTAATTAGTCCTTGACGATGGATTTATTGAAATCTAAATAAAAAGGAGCATCTGTTGTAATAGTATTTTGACCAATTGTAATTCTTTTGGTCTTGCTGGGTTGTATGTTTGATCTCACACTTTCTATTGCATTGTTTACCATTAATGGATGACTCCAATCTCCTCGTGGTTTTCTAATGGTTGTTGTGATGTTGTGGATCTTCATAGCGTTTACTGATTCGAAGCCAAGCCTTACTATTAACTAGTTATCTTTGTTAATATGTGTCAAGTTGTGATATGTGATTCGGTAAATCTCAAATCTTTGAAGTTTCGTTACTAAAAATGATTAGTGTATGTTATCTGCGCAATAAAGAAATACATGCGTTTTTGTTTCTTAGCATATCCATTCTCAGATAACCAAGATGTGTATTCGCTAAAGCAGCAATGAAGTTGTTATACATAAAACTCAAAGTAGGTTAGGGTACTTTTTTATCAGTTAAAATTGTTTATTAAATTGTTTTCACATCCGATTTTTAGCTTCAACGTTTCTAACTTATGCTGCAAGTATTAAGCAAGGGCTAATATTTACAGTTGCCAATATGTGGCGGTTTTTCGGATCGTTGTTTGGGTTGTGAAGTTATCGATCTGTGGATTTAGCTGGAATGGTCATCGGTCCGCTTCAGCATTTGATGCGAGGTGCTACTTTGGAGCAGCGCGTCATGATTTGTGAGTTATATTCTTTGTTTGTGCAAGTATTCAGTTGAAAGTGGTTCAGTTGATTTCCATCGGTGATCTAAAATACCGCATTGTCTACTTTCAGTAAAACCTGTTCGTCTAGCACGGTTGTACGATAGGTTTTATCGAACAACAAGTACAAATGATCCGGTGCGTTTTCCTTGCAGAGAAATACTTGAATATAACACATATATAGAAAAATTATTCGATAACGAAAGTTCTAACAAGTTTTTTTGTTACTTACTCTCAATGAATAAATCAGAACAGCAATCCTCGATGTGGATATTGTTCTGAAATTATTCAAGGCTTTTGTTTCTTTAGAAAAATATAAGAGTTTATTTTTAAATTGCTGTTCTCAGAATTGCGTTACATAAACGACAGAATTAGTTATGGGCTAAAGGGCTTTAAAAAAATGCACACTTTAGACAGCTTTGAACGCTGGAGACATAGGTCGCATGTATCAAGTGAGCAATGAAGATATCAATGCATTGTATTATCGATATATGTTGCCTCCGAAATTCCGGAAACAGGTGGAAACATTGAATGAATGTGTTTGGTTATATAGACGGCCAACATTTGAAGCAACCACATGTTTAAAGGTTTATTTTTTAGTTTCACATATTATCACCAACATTTTTTAAACATAGGATATGTACACTGCCCTTAAAAAGTGAATAAATAACTCTTAATTTCTCAAAAATTAGGACATTTTCTGATTATTACTATTGATCGTGAAAAACTGAAAACTTTCTGTCTGATTCAAGAAATTTTGATTCATTAAACTTTCTAGAATACCGAAATTCTTTCGGCAAATGGCATATGTTAGTTTAGTATAGTGTTTATATAACACTAGATTTTTGGATAGTACTTCATTTCTTGAGTGGTATAAATGAAGCAGAATTATAAATCGTAGAAATATTTTTTGGTAACAATACATTTGGCTAGTTTTTAGTTGGTAGATGTGGACATTCCTAATTTACGTATGGTGCTGTGGGGTCGTTGGGGCACTGGTAAATCGATGACTGTTTTTCAAACAATTTATCATGTGTGGAAGAAAGGGTGGATAATATTTACGATACCAAATGGTAAGTGTTATTGTCTTTTATTTCCAGGTTCCATGTAATTTACGGTCTGAATATTTGTAACATTTCTTAATGCAATAGATTATTCGTATATTGCCTGGTGTTTTTGAAGCAATAAGTTAATCGGTTTGGACTACTGTAATTTACTGTAAAAATCTGAGCTATATGTTCGGGAGTATTCGTACTTCCTCCATTATGAAAATTTTGTAAAAAGAGTATTTGGTCTTTCTAATATAATTAGTTTGCAAATCAATCATAATTAAAAAGCAGTAGTTCTTTATTGAACGCACGATTGACTTATACCTTTAAAATGTAATTTCCTTTCATTTACTTCTTTTCCAAAAATTGAAAATAATCCTTTTTCGTCCAATTTCACACTATTTTTTCATGTTTTATATGATCTCTCTATAAAACTTTCCGAAAATGATGGGAAAAAAGATAGAGTCGCGTAATTTTCAGTGATAACGATTATGAGAGATTGTGATGAAACGAGACCATCAACTTATTGTGAGGGCCGCATTGATTTTCCTGTTCTTGGACACCAAATATTAAGAAGATTCAAACTGATGAATACGCATAATTGGGAAAAACTCAAGGTTCATTAATCATGAGTTAGTCCCGACTCTACAAGTCCGAGAAATGAAAACAAAAAAATCATGCTTAACATGTCTTTGCTTATACAAAGTACTCCTTAATGAAGTTCCAGGAGTGCAAAACACAAAAGCATTACAAATGGTCCAAAGTTGAGGAAACAAAAGAAGGAGAACCAATCACAAATATTGTTGACATTGTAAGGTTCAGTTAAAATTCTTTTATGACTTTTTTGCAGTCCCAGTTTATTGCTCATTTGCGGTTCGTTTTTATACTAAAGGTACGCAGCTCGCTAAGAAGTATGCTTTGTTTCAGGGTTGTTCTGCTCCCTCTTTATCGTCGGATTGTGTTGGTGGTTTACTTAGAGAGTTAACACATCACTGTAGTACTGGCAAATTTCCGTTGCTTGTGACAATCGATCATGCAAATTCTCTTTATGGCAAAACAACAATGAAGGACAGAAGTCATAAATTTATAGATCCGAAATACTTCACCTTGATCCATCACCTTCGGAAGTTATTACGAAATGACTGGGTAAGCTCATTCACTTTAGTCGAAGAAGCATGCAAGATGCATGCAACAGAAGCATATATGAGTAATCCAGCAATTTTGATACGAGATTATTTTTAAGACGAATGGTGCATGTTTGTTGGTTGCCGACAAAAGGGAAATCAGTGACGCACGTGATCACCTTACAATACCGCTAGAAACACCACTAGAACTTTTCGGCGAGGTCAGCTTATGACGGTGCATGGAAAAATTATTTCTCATTTTTAGTCAGAAAATGTGTTTTTGCGTTTTAATTTTTATAGGATATAGAGAAAATAGAGCCCTTTATACCTATTGAAACTTCATTGTATTCTGCCGAAGAAATGGATACCCTCTACGACTATTATTTTGAAAGGAAATGGATTACTTCTGAATCAGGTAAAATTTAAATCTGGAGAAATTATAGAGAGAATTAATCATTTTCAAAAGCATTTAATTTGCTTACTGCCAAATTAATGAAGATAATTGAAATTTATTGCACGTTGAATTTCGCCGTGCGTAATACACACCATACTCATCTTTTATTTTACACCTCATGATCTAGCTTCAGGACGCACGGAAAGAGCAAAAAAAGAACTGAAATTCTTGAGTGGAAGGAACCCATACTATTATGAACGAATCTGTGCCTTTGTTTGATGTTAGAAAAAAATTTTCTTTTGTTCGTTCCTCTACCGATAAATAATTTGCCTGCATTATACATCAAAGAATTTTTTACATCTTACAAGATCATGAAAGTTCTCGCAGAACGAGCTTGAGATGTCGAGTTTTTATAAAAATGGCAAACTTTGCAGGATGAGTATTTCATTTGAGTATCATAAGTACTTCATTTGAATAAAAGGAATTATAAAATTCGAATAACAACTAAAACATTCTATTTCATGCTACAGTGACGGATCTTTTTGACTGATAGAATTCAGAATTCCAATCGTATCCATAATGTGGTAGTTAAGTGTCGAAATAAGTTCGTTAGGTAGTGCCGATAAGAACTGTACCGTTTGAACACGATGATCTTCTAGTGACGGCAATTTGCACAATTTCTTAACTTCCGATATGGATAATATTCGAGATCCATAAACAATAGCTACAAGTAATTCCATTCACATAAACTTTCAAAAATAAAATTACTCAAAGTGAGGCCAAGAACCTGTGGTTACGAAATGACATTTTCACACACAGAGAAGAGACATGAAGGAAAAGTCCTTTGAGAGAATCTCGCAACATTAGCTGCTAAGTTACTCTGTCTGACTCACCTACTTATAAGGCACTAATGCTTTTACAACATATATCTAAAGAAAGTTTAGTTAAGAATCACCTATTGGCGTCAGCCAATCAATTTTTTCGCATTCAGTCATAATTGCTTTAATCGCATTGATGTCTTTACCAAAAAGCTGACTGTTTGTCGCTACAAATATTGTATCACTCAGCGACTGGAGAGGAGTACCTTCTAATACTTTCTTCATTATTCTATTACCATAATCTCGAAATTCAAGACCTTTCAATCGTAGCCTGAAAACTCCTCCAAAACGGATACTACCAGATATCGTGTTCCACAAACAAAAACATTCCTTCTTAAAGTTAGCAAGCACAAAAGCCATCGGTAAAAACAAAATTCGAGAACCTACTGGTTTCGAGTTAACCATTCCGTTCGTTGCTTTATAGCGAGTCTGTGACAAATACCCATCACTTGATAGCCCTCATCTTTGATTCTTTTCTTAATATGTTGCACCAGTGCCATATCAAAAGCTGAGTACTGAAAAAATTTGTCCCATATCATAATAAGTTGTGAACCAGCCTTTGATGCAAATCAGGAAATATTTAAAGTCGAAGTCGAAAATTTGAACATTAAGATTCCGTATCAGATCAAATAGAAGAAACAATTGAATGAACTAGGGACAAACATACGGAGGATTTCAACTCTTTAACAGAATCGATAGTTGCTTTGTACGAAGGGCATACGCGTTGAACTTTATGTACCATAGGTTCCAATGCAGCATCATATAAACGTCTTCTGTATGGTCGCGGTCGTCTAAGCGGCCAGTTTAGCGAGGCTTTTCTTGTATATAAAGTAGATATCGACGGTAGCAACCTCGATAATTCCAATGGTAACGGCATCTACAATGGGATGACTCATCAGTCACTGTCCCAACTTTTCTAACGGACAATCCTTCTATATCTTCGCCCTCCAGAGTAGACTGATTTCTGTATTTAACCCATTATTTACCAAACGCACATAATCAATAGAACTAGGAATCTCCTGCAAGTATTTTTCAGCCTTCACTTTAATTCATTACAGAAAATTCATTGTGCTTTTATCACATTTTTTGCAAAAAACAGATTAAATACTCACAACTTTCATGAAGCTTCACGCTCTTGTAAAAGAGTATATAATGTTATTTTACAAAAAAAAAAAATACAAAGACTGAAAATCGGACACATAGGTGTATTCATGTTTAGAAATGAAAAAGTACGTTTGTTTTGAGAATATTACTACTGAAAAAGAATACAATTCAATTTTTAATTTCAAGTTTAAACATGAACATAGAGAACTACATATACTTTAGTAAATATGTTACACAAAAATACCTATATACGAATAATATATTTTTATACATGTGCTAAAGAATAGTTTCACAAAGAGTTTTTCTAGTTTGATAGTCGGAAATGGCACGCAAAACATATACAAGTCTCTAAACAGAAGTCCTCTTGGTTTTATACTACATAATTACTACCAAATTTCTATTTGATTAACGTTTGCTTCTCGATATGTTTAACGAAAACATCATTTAGACAGCGCCCTTTTTCATCGTATAACACTACACTTCGATCGCTTTCACCTTTACCGAATACAGCTGTTAGGTGTTGTGCTTTCTCGCATATGCTACGTAGAAAAACACGTGCCTCAACACCCAACCACCGTGCATCTATTATTCCAGACAGACGAAGTGGTCCCAAACACGTTGGAGGCCATTCCTCGATCGATAGCTGCAAGAATTTTTAAACACATGATAAAACAGCGAATTACGACATTACAACAGACTAGGAAGCGAAAGAATTAAATGACAAAGAAATTAAGTTCTTAAACCATCAATTAACGATCAGTTGGATACCTTAATAAGAGCAGTAATACTGTACGGGAAAAAAGACTGCATCGAACTATCTTTCGAACTTACGGTGACAAAATAAGTTCACATTACGATCCTGTTTAATGCATAGTTATTCTGTTCTCCGAAGAAAAACTAGGAAAATCATAAACCAACTGGCCAGAATTCATTCTGCTATCTTTAGATATTAACGAAAGACTAACCGATTTAGGCGCACGATAAAACAACGTTTTATACCCGACAAACTTTTCGTCCCCAGTATCCACACATAATACTTTCCAGTCATCATCTTCATGCGCCAAAAGTTTCACTCGATTCCAACAATTATCAAACCAAAGCAGATAATGTTCATTTTCAGAACACCACGATCCTGACACTGGTAATAGGTCAGTCTAAATATTTATGTTACAATAGAATGATACAAAATTTTTGTATCACAAAGATGTTATTACTCAGATCAAAACTTGTCAATACGATATAGCCATGAAATATTAGAAATATCACTTTAAAAAATGTCACTGTCACGAGGATACAAAGTGTGCCGTTGTTAAATAAAGGATAATTTCTACAACAAAACTAACACTCTCTAAACATGAAAGCTTCTTTTTGAGCTCCCCATGCTGCATCTTAGTTTCTACAGTACTTAAAAAGATTTCCGTCGAACAGTTTACGTTCAGAACTTCCACCTGCACTGATTTCTGCAATAGAAGAAACACTAAATTGAAAAGATCCAGAAATAAATTCATTAGCTCATCCTACTTAAAAGGAAAAGACATGCCTCACGTGGATCAGAATTTTCAGAGTATGAGTCAGAATTGTATAGTGGAGGAGATGGCCGAACCATAACCACTGACCGTCTCTACAAAATTAAAAAATCATATCTTATTACAAATAAGCTCAGGAAATTTTTAAGAACAAGATATTTTATCATTAAGAACTGCATATATTCGTACATCACTACTTACATGTGTTACACAAGTACTGCAACATATAAATTTTATCTTGACATATTAAAGACTAACGTTTGAACGTTGTTGCTGCCTAACCGACTTGCCGAAAGTCTCACTTTCGCTGTCTGATTCGCAAGAAGTGAGAGATTTATTTAAATAATCATTTTCGAAATTCTGAACGAACAACGGCAATAAAAGGTTTAAGTAAACCATTAAATGTAAGAAATATAAATACCAAATTCATTTTCGAAAATTGCAAATATCTCCACTTCCCTCAGATCAACTTTGAATATTATGATTACAGCTTAATCTGGCATAATAGTTACCGTAGAAGACGAAGAAACTGATGGTTTTCGCTGCTTTTTA
This sequence comes from Litomosoides sigmodontis, assembly GCA_963070105.1. Classification (NCBI taxonomy): domain Eukaryota; kingdom Metazoa; phylum Nematoda; class Chromadorea; order Rhabditida; family Onchocercidae; genus Litomosoides; species Litomosoides sigmodontis. Next base: position 1,348,826 of record OY718805.1, read on the forward strand.
TACAATGGAAATAATGTCCGTTCTTTGAGAGGTTCTTCAGGAAGTTCAACCACTGACCGTGGAAATAATTTCGGTGTTTTGAAGTGTGACTGTGAGGATGACGATGATGATGATGACAATGACGATACCGGAATTATGGGTGATGGTGGAATTGAGGTTAGACGATTTGCAGCTAAACTGTTAAATACACCTGAGGAACGCCATTTCGACGGTTGCAAAGAACTGACACCACAACGCAAAGGTAATGAATGCCGTTGTGAACCTATAATCTAACTCTAAAATATTTTACCCATTCCAAAAAAAAATTCGCTACTCATTTCAAAATGTCTGATATCCAACTATCGCATCATCAAAACTGTTTAGTTTTCTACACGTTTCCCAATGTCCGTCGAGAATACATGCCAAGTGTAATTATTCTACGGTCCTTTTCCTGACCCAGGAGTCAGCAAATTTCTAATTCATATTTATCATTTATAGCTCTTAAATTCACATACACTGACCTAATGATAACGAGTGACTGAAAGGTTCAAAGTGGCGTTCTTGTGGAACAAGCACTGTGCGTGGGAAACTCATGCTGGATGAAAAAGTAGTCGTATCAGCATGTGAATCTCTGCCCGAAGTAAGATATAGCCGATCTAATCTCTTAAAAAATTAATTTTATATCTAACTAACTCTTTTGATTTCAATTACCAGAAGATCAAATCTAAAGACATGCCATGTCGATATTATCCAAAACATCCGAATAGTTTTGAGCAAGTCCTGATTGGCGAACGGAATCCACCTACAATAGTTGTTACAGTTAATCAAGAAATTTCTCACAAATGACAAGACGTGTCCGCAATCACGATTACTTCCTTCAAAAAAAAGCTCTATCCAAAACAAGAATTACAAAATTTAGTTCTGCCTGCAATTAAAAATCAGAAGTCAGCCTATAAATGACAAGAATTTGCAAAACAAATAGTAAAGTATGTTGGTTACCGAATAAAACAACATTCAAGCTTCCAATGTGTCTTAAAAGCAGGGATTTTGCGTAAAAAATTATAATCTAAAAATATACCTCCATAGCATGTTCAATGTATTCCTCAAGTTTTAGTCCGTTTATAAGCTCGATAACAGAAAGAGTTGATGACGCTGGAGAGTAGACACGTATGTGGGTCCCGATCTGGAGGACTTCTTTTGCCACTGTTGACTTGGTGAATGTTTCCAACTTATCAGTGGTATCGATTGCTCGAATAGAACAGCACTAAAATTGTTCTTCAGATTGGAAAAAACTGAATTTTCTTATCTAATTAAGATAACAATAATAATGACAGTGGTACAATAAGGCCACCGGCAGTGGTAACATTAGTGGTGACGTTTTATCGACATACTTCTTCAAACAGTTCGTAGAAGTATAAGCCATGAGAACACCACCAGATATTATTATCATTCCATCTGTTATCATCGCTATCACTCGCATAATTCAGATCGCTAACTTGTTCAGATATTCTGCCCCCTCAGAGAAGTTTTGAAATAACCTAGGAATGCCAAAAAAATATCCATATATAACATACAAGTGGGGGAAATAACAAATCCGTTCGAAGCATGTAAATTCCACCATCACGGAATTTCAAGCTGCGCAGTGTAACAGACGGGTAATCGACCGAAGCAACGTCTACCATCGACCGATCTCCACTAGTACAAGTTACACGAGCGCGTACCCACCGCTGAATTAGCATGAGATTGATTTCTTAATGTGTTACTCTAAAGCCATTAAGCATCCCGTAACAACTTCTATCGTATTTCACCTTCCACTCCTCGCGAAATATCACGTCAAAGCATCTTTATTTAACGTGAAATCCCTCTGTCCCAACGTTGTTCGTAACAAGTGAAATTTACTTGATTGCTAATATCCCACGCAACGCATGCTAGACCTTCGCTGACGTGCACACCTGTCTCGAAAGCTAATCGACCACGTAGCTCCTCGTTACCATAAACTGATTCGAGAAACTGTTCGAGATACATCAGACGAATTGATTGCTCTGGAAGTTTGATCTGTTATTCACGATTAAAGAACCCTAACAGAAGGGAAACTTGGCGAGAAACGTTGCAAAACATAGCCGCTTACTGGACAAATCTGACAGCTTAGAGTCCTCCCTCGAAAAGTTCACTAACTGACCGCTTTCATTCGAAGCCAGAAATCGTCCATTGCTTCCGTACTTTTTTTTAGAATCTCCGGCATTAGCATCTCCGGCACGAAAAATTAATGCTTCTCCGTGCCTAGTCTACTGCCACTCAGCAGTCGGACCGTCGTGGAAGCACACACCTAGGACGGTTATTCAGGTCTAAGATAGTCAAGTCAGGTGAGAACTACCTGGTCCTCGCACTTGCATATCTTCCAAACTTTCGAATGCTACAACTGTTACGTCGCACCAAATATCACATGGTAAATTGGCCATCGTGTATGAGCCAAATGCTACACCACGACAGCGACTAGATTCGCCAGTTATCGTCGCCGCCCTGAAGTTATTCATTTAATTTAATCTAATCAAAATTTCAGCCTTTTTCATTTCAATCATCGGTCAATAAGATTGCTTTTTCATTTCAATCATCAGCCTTTTATTTAAATTACCTTCTTTATTTTGATACCAATATGATTGAAAAGTATTCATACTTCATCGAGTCACTTCATATACTATCGAATTACTGGAAGCATTGTATAATTCAAAATGTGCTAGCACTCTAGCAATATTGCCCTTTCTATGTTTTGTCTCTAACTCTGTCACAGTCATTAGAAGTTCACATATCTTTCGGTGCAGTAATATTTAAATGTGTGAGCGTTTCCTTCCACAAGTACACGTTTGGATGCGTTTGAAACGTCTGGATTAGTGCTTACATGGAAAGACTAAGATAGCATTGTTCTGTGAAGTGTTAAGTGAAAATGGGTGGTAGCAACGTAGACACATACCAAAGTCGTGCGCTTCCTGGGTCAAGATCCTCAATTAACTTCTCCACCCGAATCTTCACAAAAGCTGAAAGTTTCAATCACTTTTTTATCCGTTTTTTTTCGGATATTGTTGGCAAAATTTTCAACTTTATGATAATTGCATAGAAAATGTGATGTGGCGCAAACATATATGACGTTCACTTAGACGTGCATATGTGTAGCTTCGTGATCAACGTATACTTAGTTCGACTTCACCAACCTTCCGTGAGAAGTGCTAGAAATGGTTCACGATCGGAGAAGACAAAGATATTCACTAACTGTCCATTACGTAATTTTTGCCCATCAATAAAACCTGCCGCCATCAACGAGTTTTGCTTTGCTGCAATAACAAACAACGACAGCAATAATATAAATACAACTGCCAATAATAATAATAATAATTAATAATAATAACAATAATAAGAAATAGCAATAATAATAATGCTAAATAATGATCATAATAATGAAATGTTGTAACTGACTGCAATTAATTACGCTAAAAAGCCTAACATTTACGTGGCAACACAAAGCGTACACCAAACGTTCGCTTGTACTGATTGGTGAGTAATTGTGGATCTAGCATGAATAGCTTATAGCGATTAAGTGTTAGGAACTCTCCGTCATCTACTGTTTCAACCGAACACTGATTTGTGCTGTAATCAATACAGTCAACACGTACACGTTTCCAGGAACCATCTATACGAGCGGCATAAATGCCTGTTCGCTTGACCTGTAAATGAGACACTTTTTTAGGAGACATTGGTTTGTTTCCTGAACGGTTCTTACTTTTTCCATCACAGCTAAAAAATATACGAACATCAATTACACTTGGAAGTTTTCAAAGAGGGAAAAACAACAAGTAAGTAAGATGAAAAGTTGAAAATTGAAAAAGTTAAATTTCAAATTAACCCTTAACGCAGCTTTACATTCAATCTCATTGCTATAAATTTGATTCATTTGCATTTGCAACGCATCGTAAAGCGCTTCATCGTCCTTCAACGTGCAGGTGAACTGTTGATGGATGGCATCGTAATGACGAAAAATTCCGGAAATTTTCAAAGCTGGCGATAGACCAGGTGAAGCGGAATAGTTAACAAAAACCGACTTAAAATGACGTTTCAGTGACGTTCTGGCCATCCTCTGGAAGAGTGAAATGTTACATTTGTCTAAAGTCTAGGACCATTGGAGAGCGAGGTCAAAGGTTGCATTCACTAGCGGGATGGAATCATCCAGAAGTTAGCAATGACATCACACCACTCGCAATAATAATTCATTCCCTTGTTACAGGCAAAGTAAGGTTTTATGTTGCAATATTACAGCTACCACTAATTACGTACGGTAGCACATCATTCCTACAGTTTCCTATCAATTCTGTTTTGCCAACGAGTAATTTTATTCAAAAAAAAGCAAAATTCCACTTGTATTTTCAACAATTTAACAAACAAAGGGTAGCATCATTTACTACTCCACATCTTTAGTTTAATCCAATTCTTACAAAAATTTTATTAATTAACTGATATTTTTGCATAATTTCAAAGAATGAACCTTTTTCTCATTATCAATACAAAACACAAAGTGACATTTTGAAGATAATTGTTCATCACAAGGCTTTTTTTAAAAAAAATCAAGAAATCACTTCCAAAAACCGAACGAAAGGGAAGGCACTCGCAAAGAAGTTGCTGAAAGTTACCCATAAATTGACTTTTACTATCGTTTTATGCGAAACAACGACGTAAAGAACACTATAGAAAAGGACTAGCAAAATCGGCGAAAAACACATTCCCATGCCGGGAATCGAACCCGGGCCGCGTGGGTGAAAGCCACGAATCCTAGCCACTAGACCACATGGGACACACTAGCTGTCCTCTGCTAACGTTACATATGCCTTGAGCAATGTAATTTAAACTTTCAGAAATTTCAAATACCTTCTTCTCTCTCATCATTCAATCATTTCTTGCAGGAAATTAAAGAAGTTTTTTCCGTTGAAATAACTGTCATAAAGTTAAAAATTTTGAATAAAATATTTGGAAAATTTGTTAAATTTGTGTGAATTTCACACTTACAATTAATTACAATTAATTATTTAGACAAAATAACAATAAAAAACTGTTTTATAGAAGGAATTAATCAATATGCAAATATGGCGCCATATTTGCCAGTTTTCATTTGTCATACAATTCTTTGTCTCTCCACGTTTCAGTGAAATGATAATTTTAGTAATTATTTTACAAACTGCACACTACGTCTTCCTCTCAGCCATGCAAATGAATGATTAGCTAATCGAAATTATTAAATTCATTAACATTAATTATCAATTACTATCAATTGTAGATTGATAAACACGTAGAAATGATGAGAGTGTTAAATAATGACAAAATTTGCATATGTTAATGAGTTGTAAGCATAGGTTGTAACAGAATAATTGATAGGAGCAAAGTTTACATTAGCAATTTCAATATTATTACATTGCTTAAGTTAATCATAATTTTCGGAGCAAAAAACTGAAAGTAAATAAAGAAACAATGACAAAACTGAGGGATATTTTAAAAAGTCTAATGAAAAAAACTTGGCTTAAGAAGTGGATTGTCTAATTGAGCTGGGCTTTCGCTGTTTTTTTTTCCTTCAAATATTAAAACAACAACCGTTCGGATAGCATTAAAAATGATACGTAAACATTGGAACATATTGCACACACACGCACACACACACACACACACACACACACACACACACACACACACACACACACACACACACACACACACACACACACACACACACCACATATATGTATGCGCCAACGTCTACAACGTATGGGCTACAATAAGCAGCGTTGTGTCACAGTACGCCATTAATTGCCTTTCCACCATTCCTCTCTTATGCGCTTGTTTTTTTCCAGGATGAAATGAATATTTTACATATTTAGCAATTTCCATTCTGCAACAAACATCTGTGCTACTGTGATGCTAAATGAGAAGAACAGGTTATTTTTGCTTAGCTAAGTTTAATTAATTATTTAATATTCTTTTTTGAATGGTATTTTAATCATTGCCAGACTGAAGTTCTGGACGTTCAGGATTGGAAAATACAATTAGAATTGAGGAAAAATACAATTAAACAAATATTGCATCTCCTCTTGCTGACTTGCATAAAAGTATTGCAATCATTCGTTAGATGAACTACTAGTTGTAAGGTTGAGGTTTGATCAATGCTGGACATATTTTCGTCAACTAATTAATATTTGCATAAATTATCGATTTGTAAGTTTAACTCATTAAGTTAATTCAAAATCAAAATAGCAACGATCATTCCGGAAACATTGAAAAGGTGGGGAAAAATTACAACTATTTCTTCCTTCATTAGAACTATTGCATTTCCAGACCGATGACAGTCCTAATCAGTAATTTTCCGCCGGAAGCGGAAAAGACAATTGATCGATGATAAGCTATGGAAGTTTTATTTTGAAATGTTTAACGTACAGTGAGCGCCAGTGATGGATGGATTGCATCAGACGGATGAATTATCAAGCGATTATAACTGAGTAAGAATTATTGATTCACTTCATTTTGCCAAAAACAATTTAACAAAGGTTAAAAATAAACGTTCAGAGATCACGTCAATTCACTGATCACTTTCAGCAAATTGTAATTTTCGACATTGGAATATCATGCAATGACTGTAACATATTCAGCTGATGTTAGCACTGTTCGATTTGCCACTTTTGGCAAATTAATCTTCAGGTGTGTTTTTTTTCTCCCTCATTTTCATAATTTTTTAATTAAAGCAATAATATCTCCTTTTTTTTAACCTTTTCTTTTTGCTTTGAAGCATTTTTTTCCTCTTCAATTTTTCATCTTTTTTCTCTTTGATTAATTTCCTTAGAAAAAAACAGATACTATAATTATAACAATGCCTTCATCAATAGTATTAAATACTAAGTAAGTAATAAATTTGTGCAATTAATATTTATTATTTATTATTAATAATAATTGTTATTATCGTTAATTATTATTGGTGTTATTAGTGATTATTTGTGATTGCTAATGCTAATGCTAATGCTATGAGTATTACTGCACAGTAATGTCGCAGTGTCGTCTTACAGATGGCGAGGTAGCATTTGGAAATCAATTTTCAACGAACTTGTTGCATGGATGATTGCGTACGCATGCCTCTCTATCCTATACAATTTCATACTAACCGAAAATAACAGAAGGTGTGATTTTAAAAGTCAAATAATAAAATTCGACATGCCAATGTTTTGCTCACAGCTAACACTCTTTTGTCACCAAAAAAAAAAGAAAGAAATGTTTACCTTTTCATCTTCCGGCAACCACACATCTGCTCCATGCATTTCGCACGCACCTCACCTCAAACACTTTCACAACTTGAAAACCTGCAGACGAAACAGAACACATGCAAAAAGTTGACATTTTAACGTCTAATTTATCATTTCAAATCGATCAAACTTATTCATTTAGCGTTTGAATGGAAAAAAAAAGCGATGCGCAAATTCAAATGAAATGAGCATAACTTACACATTTTCTTTTTTTTTTTTTTTTTGTTTCAAATGTGCGCTTTTGTAGAATCTTTGAGAATATCTGTCGTTTATTCACAAAGTATACGGATGTGATGCCAATAACATTTATGCTTGGCTTCTTTATCAACATCGTTGTCAATAGGTTTTGGAGTTCGTTGCACAACATCGGCTGGATTGACGCGTAAATTTTAACTTTTCTTCCTTCATTTCCTCCTCTCCTCTCTGTGAAGAATTCAGAGTGAATCAGCGAGTGATTACTGCAAGTTGTTACTCGAAGGGAAGGAAGAGCTGCACTGTAGCACGGAGCATTCCTCATTATCCATTTCAAATTTCAGTTCACTGAGAGCAAAATTTTTTGATAACTTACAGTATTACTTGTTAAAATTATCAAGTTACAAGGCTATTAGTAGTGGAAGTTAAGAGAAATGTAATTGGTGAAAATTCAATTCATTAATATCAAACTGAAAATTCACAGATCAGCTTTATTTGTATGCAAATATATTTCTGGTAGCGATGATCATGCACGATTGTTACGCCGAAATCTAATTCGCTATCTACTTTTTCATCAAGTAATTTAAGAAATTTGCTTAAATTTTTACTTAAACAGAAATTTATTGTAGAATAGCAGTGAATAAGATTAGCTTAGCACAAGAACATTCCCATTAATTTCAATTTCTGCTTATACAATATTTTTTGAAATTGCTAAAAATTGTTGCGAATTAACGGATAATTTTTTTAATTATTTTAATCGGTAACTTTTAAATAACAACAAATAATTTCATAATAAATGAATTTCTTTTGAGGAATACAATGGAATGATTTACTTTATCAATTCTTCTACTGCCACAAATGATTTCCGCTAAAACAAACATTAATATTTTCGTCCTGTACTTTTTCAAATTCAATTTCTATCACATCCGTGCATAACTTTAATTAGTGCATTTCCTTTTTAAGGTACTTGTATATCGTGATATAAGTGAAGTGATACGTCGGAGATTTCCCTCATTGGAAACGCTAGTAACAGCTGGTTGATTTTTAATTCTTTTTCATTACGATTCGTCTGTATAATTTACAAATTAATTAAATTAATTTCGTTTGCAATTTATAAACAAAGCGCTATGAAAAAATATAAGAAAAGAAAAGCAAAGGCCGAACAAAGAACTCCTTGTAAATTATGAGATATTTGTACAAATGATATTTCTACAGAACACCCTGTCAGCGTAATTGAAAAGACTGGTCCGTTTTAATTAGATTAATTCCTCTAATTAATTGTTGATTGAATTAAATATATCGGTGGAGTGTGATGGTGACGATGGCAACAACTGCAGTGAAACACTCCTCCGTCAATACGCATTAATAAAATATGCAATTTAATAATTTTTAATTTAATTAAAATTTAGCCCATTCTTTTCTTACTTTCTTCTTTTACGACAATTTCATTTTGATAAAATTATTGCTGCTTGCTCGTAGTAATATTATTTTTGCAAAATTTCAAGGTTATATAACAGAAATTGAGCTAATGCAATTTAATGCGATCGATTCGAAGAACCGGAAGTATTGGGTACCAATTCACTGGGCAATGGGATTGGCGCAACGTGCACGACGAGAAAAGCGCATTGATAGTCCACAAGCATTGCAAGATATTTTTGATGTAAAATTTATGAAAAAAAAATTGTTTTGCAAAAATGAAAAAGTAAAGTAAACTTTTGTTGCGCTTTGTTTTTTCTAACAACGTATTTTAAATAAAATTTAAAATTTAAGAAAATAAATGTTTTTCGATTGCAATTATCGCAATTAATTATCAATGATTGGGTGCCAATACCGTTGGTTTATTCGCAAGTGATGTGTCTGACCGTTCGACTGTACTTCTTCCTCGCATTGATGGGACATCAAAATATTGCATTGCCGTCTGATGCTAATTACATCGATACGGTTCGTTTGCTCTTTCATCTTTCATTTCATTTGAATCAAATTTTCAACTTTTACATTTCATTAAATCAGCTAACAGAAATTGAAACAATGCAACATTAATAAATGAAGAAACTAAAATAGCGTTTTGTCTTACAAACTAAAATTTATAAAAAAATTTATTAATTTCATAAAATTGACATTTATGTTGGAATGAGTTTTTAACTTATATTATTGTCAAAGAATTAAATAAAGTGTTCAATTTAATGAAATAATAAATGCTTTAGATTCTCATTGTTAAGGAACAGTTAAGTAATAAAGTAACAGTTATTAAATATTTGCAATACTAAATTTTACAATGTGAAAATTATTAAAATTATCAGTTGGATTATATTAATATCATTAGTGTTATACGGCAAATAATAATTTTCTATCATTTCAAACAAAATGTTGGAATTAACTTTTTAGATTAACACGCATGTACCGTTCATCTCAATGTGCCAGTTCATATTTTACATGGGTTGGATGAAAGTTGCCGAAGTTTTGATGAATCCATTCGGCGATGACGATGACGACCTGGAAATTAATTGGCTTATTGACCGTAATTTGCAGGTGTGCTTTAGCATACAACTATGTTGATCTGAATTTAAACATTCATGCATGTATGTTGTCTCAATTTCAGAAAAAATTTGTAATAATTTAGGTGTGCCGAAATTAATTTTTTTGCTTCTCTCATTTCTATGTCCCAATATTTTGTTATTTTTTTGCAAAAGAAATTTTTGGTTCCTTTAATTTTTCCTAAAATCAAATTTTCAAGCGTTTTCGAAGTAAATTTTTGATTCAAAAATTTTTATTAATATTGCACTATCACGCTATGATAATTCTTAGGTCGGTATGTCAATAGTGGATCAAACGTGGGAGCCGCCATTAATTAAGGACCAGTTCTGGCTACTGAAGATACCAGAACCGATGTACAGTGTTGATGCAGTCAATGAACGATACAATCCGCAAACCGGATCAGTTTCAAACACCACGTGCTATTTCAAACTTTTAAATGACTAATTAGCATTTTTTACTTTTACCGTTAACAACTTGCAAAATCTAACCTTAAATTGCAAAATCCAGCAGGATGCGGTAACTTTCATTTCCTCACTTTTTCTGTCTAGGCCATCTTGCAACTACAACTATGCGATAGACATCCTTCTAGTAGCGAAAGCGAAACAATTTGTCAGTAATTTCTTACCTTCGAAGAGCTGAACCAATCTTTTGCCTTCTCTTTCTTCCTCGAATTAAAAGCATTTTGCGCTTATCAGATGATAAATTTCAAATTTGCAGCCGACAAGCAAGCACTCAAATGATATTGAAAAAATATAGTTCGGATAGCGATTTGCCAAGCAGCGAGTACGATGGTGGAAGGTTAAGGCATTTTCTGATTACTTTAAGTGAAGTTTAGTGCTAAAAGTATTGAACGATCGGAAATCTTTGTTCTTTAAAATTTTACTACCAGCAAGTGCTGCACTAAAACATACGACAATAATCATAGCGGAGACTTGACTTACTTAATGTTTCATCTATCCTTAAAGTACACTACGTGCCTGAAGCCCAGTCAGTCTCACTGATTGCATTTGCTTGTACCGAAATAAGTTTTCATAAAATTTCAGAAATGCTTCATTTCATTTTAAAGCTATCTAACTGTAATCGTTGTAGGACAACGAGAGATAAAACTATAAGAGCTTTCTTATTACAAATGATAAAGGAAATGGTAATTAGTGCAGGGATAGCTAGTTTTTCGTTCCTTTCTTTTTTTATTATTTAATTATTAATTCCTTCTATTGTTGACAATTAATTCTTCTAAGGAAAAAATACCATTTATTTGGATAATGCTATTATTATCCTTTCATGTCGAGGCAATTTCAGACGAAATTCCTCATTAAGTGCAACAGTAAGCGGTATTCGTGACGCATTCAAACGCCGGATGTCACGCCTCACGTCACGTGTGGGATCTATAACTGATGCTGAATCTCCAGCATTTGATGGGATAAATATTAAAACAGGTGATATTTGAAAAGAAATTGAAAACATTCATTTTTGAAAGGAAGCACTTGCTAATAAATGTGATCGAATCGGTAAAAAAATCCATTCGCACCTAACTGAATTTCATTTCTTATAAAATAAAAAAATTTTTTCAAACTAAATTTCTTGGCCGTTAGTCTAATCTCTTATTTGTAAAAAAAACCTACTTTTACTTTTTTAAGATAACTAATTTTAGACAATTACACTTCGCCGCCAGCAACGCTGCAGCAGCAACAGCAAAAAGTGGGTGAACGTCAAGGCCTAAGTATCCTTCACGAAGAGGATGAAAATCATAAGCAAACCTACGGATGCGACAGCATCTCAAGACATTCGCAAGCGATCAACGATCACAGTGACAGTAGACGACCGCCGAATAAACGTCCCAAAAGGAAGCGGCGCAAATTGCGGAAGAAAATGAGCAAAATTAGCAAGGAAGGTGTGCAGAGGGGTGGAAACAATTCAGTAAAATTGAAAGTAACTGATTATGATGGCGACGATGAGGTGAGCGATGAGGCATTCCTCTCTCTTTCAACTCGAAATTGATGTGAAATGCAATTGCACTGCGCGCAGTGAAGGAGACGAGGAAGCAATGGATGAAAAGCACACCTCTCCTCAAAAAACACAACAGCTTTTCAGGGGAAATTTTACTGAAATGCTAAAATATGGCTGTTCGTTCAACGCTAAATTATAATTGGCTTGTTCTATCCTTTACTTTTTCGAAAGTCACACTGATGCGACAAAATTCTTCTTCACATAATTACATGAAAATTTGAATAATCGGAATCAGAACATTTTACATTACGCATTAAAATCATTGCAGTAATTAACACTAATAAAATAACAGCAAAAGGTAGCTTATTTTGAATTCCCAAACATCGTCAATTACTCACAGCGGTGAAAGTGTAAACACATTTGCTTAATTTTTTTTTTTTGGTTTTTTAAGTGCGAAAGTCAAACGGAGGAAAAATCACCAACATTATCAGCTGAGATATCAGTAACGGAAGTTGAGGAGGTAGCTGAAGGCATTCCTGAAACAGGCGCAAATGGCTGCTTTAATCAAATATCTACTGGTACTACTGCATCCGGTATTCCCACTACTGATAGCTTGAATACCATGCGTCTGTAGTTTTGCAGAGCCAAATTTAAAAAAAAGTTTTTTTCGAATGAGATGTGTATGAACATGTGCTGCCACACTTCTCGTTCTTTTTTGCAGGAAAAATGATGTGACCTATCGTAATGAGAAACGCATTCGGTACTTTAAGAAGTGTTGGTGTAGAATTTGCATGAAGCATCCCTTCCGAAATCTCAGTCTCTTGTAAAATACGATGTCTGTTGTTGATACACAATATTTATTATCGTTGATTAATCTGTTTTGCAGTAGCATTTGTCAAAATCGTATACTTTACCATTTTTTTGAATTTAAATAACCAGATTTCGATTATTTGCTTTTAAGTGGTTTTTAAAATTTAAAATTAATAAAAATTCCTTTCGAAAGAGGCTTTCTTTTACCTTAAAATTTAAAATCCTCTTTTTTAATTTTTAAAGTCAATTAATTCGCTTAGTCAAAAAATTTAATGTTTGAAGCATTATATATGAAGCAGATAGTTACAAATTAATTTGCACAAACTTCGTCATTTGACATCTCTTCGACCACAGCTTTTTTTCTGCAACATTAAAGTGACAAAATTCTGTTATTATACTGTTAAATTTTTCAATAAAATTACGAAAATCTCAAAAATACTTTCAGCCTTGAATTAAGTCGTTATTGTTATCATTGTTACTTACGATAATCATTGCTTATCGCTGTTGCTATTATTATTGTTACTATCATTACACATTACATTATATTTGTACTTAATGAACAACAATGACATCCGAATAATTCCATTTCTTTTGTATTAGAGATTACTCAAGTTCTGTACCAATCTTACAATTAATCTGGAACTGACAACACGAGTTCGTTTACTACCGCTAGCCTTTAAACTAGAATAATTTCTAATACTAAAAACTTTAAACTCCATGAGGAGCAACCAATAATAATATTAAAGCATTTATCGGAACACCAAATATGAAAAAAAACCTTGTGTCATTAATTTTCAGCAAACCGCAAGCTAGCATGACATCAGGTAAGACTTGTAGTATCGTGTTCTGAATTTTATTTGCAAGACGCTTTACTCTTTATTTGCTCAGCAACTTTCATCATTCACAAGAAGCACATTTATGAAAGTTAAACTTTAGTCCGTAATCCATGCCAACTGATAACAATCCATAATGAAATAATATTTTGGAGCTAAAAATAAACCAGGCAAAGATCTTCCAGAAGTTGTCTTCTCTTTAAAATAAATGTGTGCAGACCTGAATTAGCTAGGCACCAAAATAATTACACATCTAAATGGAAGTCACGTTAAAAAAAATATCAATTTTTTAGGTGAAATAACACCATAACTAACTACTATTACGATGTTCTTTAATGCCGACTGGTGGGAATTAATATGAACCGAATATTGAATAGTTAGACTATAGGAAAAGTTCTTTTAACTGCTGATAAAACATACCATTTCTTTCCTTTCTTTTTCAATAATAGTAGCAGAAAATCAAATTCGGAGATATTGCAATACATTTTTAAGAATATAGAGATCTAAACTACAAACATAACTGCATTAAAAAATTGCGTCAGTCACGCCTTTGAACATCAAAATTGCAAAAAACAAAAAAAAACAAAAAAAGGTTAAAAACGTCACGAAAATTGTAATGAAAAGGATTATGATGATTATATCCGGAAATTCTATAAACAACTGCGGATCGCTTATACTTCGAGCCAAGCATATTCTTCACTATACCACATTGGTTTTATGTCCTGAAGAAATTTTTTAAATCAGATTTACAACTCGTATAATTAAAAATACTGCTATACTAACCACAGCTTGCACAAGGATAAGAACGCCTGCACCACGATAAGAGCATAGAATGATACAGTTGTTGCTTGATCTGTGTTTATCATGAAACAAGGTCGGTAACACATGAAAATTTTGTAAAGGACCACCATTAAAGAGGTTATGTATTTTGTCTCAAAAAAAGATCGAAATTTATTAATCGAATATCACTAACAATGTAAAGACTAGCTTGTAAAGAAAGAATAAGGCGCATGCTTGAAATAATTTTTGCATCGGGCATATACAAATGATTGTGCGACACCTGGTAAAAAAAGGTCACAAGCATAAAAGATTTGTAAAAAAAGCACTTGCCCTGTCACCTTTTTTTCTTCCTTTTACTAGCGTGTTTTTCAGCTTCATCCACTTCCAAGTCAATATTCTTGTTCAACCTGAAAATCAGTAAGTCATAATTTGCAGTATTTTTTCCACATGATGTCCTCAAATTTCAGTTCACCCTACACGCATTCGGGTTTTAAATTATAAGGAAAACTTTGAGTGGAATAATAAGATAGAGTGTTTACAATATAGGTTTATCAGTTTTAATGTTCAAACAATTATAAAATCTTAATAAAACAACGTAATAGAGACAATAATAGAAAATAATAGATCGTATTGAAGAGAAATAAATTTTCATTGCACAGACTAATAAAAAATTTAACTACAATCTTTTATAAAAAAGGCAAAAAAACTTCTAAAAAACAAACTTTTCGAAAGATGTTCCATCAACAAAGTCGTCTTTAATCCCAAGTGCAGAACGCATCCGGTTACGATTCTCTATAGCAGCCTTTGCACGAACATGCGTATCACGACTGTCCATTTCTGCATCTATATCCAGTTCTCCAGATGCCACTTGGCTTTGCAGAAGTTTTCGGTACTCACTTACTTTATTCTGAATTTCAGTTTCATCAAATCCCTGAAATTTCGAGAAGGTTATCAACTATGAAATTATTATGCTTTCTTGAACTTTGTAAGAACTACTACCGAATAACATATCGCTTTCAGTCTCTTTGACAGTATGGTACTGCCGATCACCTTATACTCTACCTCTCCATGCCAGATCGTAATAAATAGTTGGGATAGCTACCAGTTTCTATTATAAAGCAAATAAAAAAATTAAAACACGAAAAAAAGCTAGTTCTAAAGAGAGTCTCTCCAAGAAAAAGAAAAACCCAGCATCTCGCAAAATTTTTTAAAATAACATTTTTTGAAGAACTTACTTTGTTTTCCATAAGCATCTCAAAATCAGCGCACTTCAATTCGATATGTCGTTTGCGATTATGTTCTAGCAGTTCGTTGTTAGGCTTTCTATTAATTTCTGCCTCAGCTCGCTTAATATCAGCTTCCGAATTATATGCCACTCGTTTCTAAAATGTTTTTTTAGTGGATAAAATAAAATGATTATTGCGCCCACTGCCGACAAAAAAATTATTTAGGCCACTTATTTTCAACCTCAGTGAAGACAAGATGATGTTGTGTTAGTTGTCATAAAAAAAACCAGTAAAAACAAAGTGATGCCCGGTAAACGCTGCAAAAAAATCATTTAGGACAAAATGATGGCAGTTGCAAAAAAAAACCATTAGGAAAAAAATTTTTTTTTTAAATAAAACCTTTGAGAGCAAGAGATTAGCCAAATTACTCTGCACGTATCCATTTGTGCCAGATCCACGAGCTGTTTGCAATCCAATGCCGTTATACATATCGTGCGGTCTGCAAAATAAGGCTTGTTAGTGGTGAAACAGAATTTAATATTTTTCTGAAAGTAAATAACCTAGAATAGCGCTTACCATTTCCCCTACCCTTCAAATTACCCCTTTCGACAGCACTACACCACTTCCCTCACTGCATTCCACATGGACTTACAAAGAAAGACTTAAATATCAATAAAGCAGCCGTTGCACGTAGCACATTATCCATACGTTACCAACACTCATGCAAAGAGAGAGGAAAAGAAAACCGTACCACAGCAGATCTTAAATTTCAAGTCAATAAAGAGAAGGAATGAAGTCTCAATTCCACCCCTATCTCCTTCCATTTCTTCCACCCTCACCTAATTCCGCACTAATTCCGTCACCCAGTAATCCTTAAATTTCACAATGTATACTCTAACAATGTATTCAAATGAAATGAATGACGTCGGTTGTCTTCATGTGCTACGATGATTTGTTGACATTTACTACCAAAGTCGAAATCATTCATTCCGCGTGTGAATTTGACGTAAGCAGGCGAAACACTCACCAACAATCATCACCTTCCCACTCTCTCATACAGATCGATCTCCCACGCAGCAACCACAACATACCTCACGCCCACATGTTACGAAACTACGCTGATGCTATGTTTTACGTGCAACGATAAACAAAACGAAATTGTCTCACACGTCGATGCTTCACGTATGCTCGTGTTGATGGTGATAACAGCGTCATCGTGCAGAAGTGCAAGAAATTGTTGTGCAGATTCGCAAGGAATTTAAATTCGGACTTACACCGAAATATTCGAGATGAAATGCATTGTGCTACACAATTATGAAAATGTTTTACCTTATGCCTTATAAATAAGGGAAGGAAGTAAGCATGAAATTGTTTCATATTTAATGTTAGAATTAGTGGTTGGTCTTCAGCGTTCGTTCAACCTAATGTTTGCGAACATGTATTATTTCGTTGTATCAGGTAGGTGACAGTCAAAAGATTACTTTGAGTGCCTCTGCTACTCGGTAATTGTGGATTGCCACCTAATAATTTTGCTTTTCTTTCTGATTGCTTCATTGACATTGAGAGACTTTCTTTTTTGCAATTGAAAATGAAAAAAGTATTGCCTTGAAATTGCAAATGCTTTGAGTGTGGTACTCGATACTTCCAGCGCTCTACAGCAATGGAAGTGGACAGAGGTCGCTGATAGCATTAAAATATTCTTTGAAAAAAGCAATTTTTCAGTGGTATGTACAACACCATCGGTTGTTTTTATCTGCTACAAGAAGAAGGATAAGTGGAAAGGGAAATCAGCAAGAAATACTGAAAGTACTCTGAGTTCAACGGTATTTAGCAATACAGTATGTTTCCTGACTGGATCAAAATTTACTCTAATTGTAAATTGGAAGTTTAAATTTAACTAGGTGTTATCTAGTTTTTTCATTTTTTTTGAAGAATTTTATCAAGTAATTGTTGAAAATATTAATCTGTAGCCTTTAAGCTTACAAACTTGCACAGCACCTACCTTGACTTGATGCCGGACGATTAATCTAATGCTAATTAGTCATCCGAATAAGCTCTTAATAATTACTCAACCAAATGATTAAGTTTAGTTTTAACTATTTATTGATAATTATAGGTATTTTACTCCAACCAGAAAATGTTTACATATCTTTTTCAGATAGGTTAATACAATTTGTTCTACCGCATCTTTTTTCCGAACATGAGCCTAAATAGGTTTTTTGTTAAATTCGCTTTTTTCAGCAAAATTCATATAAGGGATCACAAGAACGCAAAGGAATGGAGCCTGATAAAACACAGGAAATAACTGTGAATTTCTATAAATTGAAGTTAACATTTGGCAAAACATTAGATTAAATAATTAACAGTAGAAAAAATTAATTCAAAATTAAATGTAAGAAGAAAAAATATAATTTTACTTTTATATTCAGCACAAAAGCGGAGAATTATCATCAAAAAGCACTCAGGCGGATAGGGGAAGCAGTGTGCAAAATAATACCTATCAATTGGTAGTAACGCAAAGTACGCAAGACGATTCAACGTTGTCACGGGGACGTGGGACAAGTATTTATGAAAAAATGACCAAAGAACAAATGCTTCGAGCTGGAAGGACACAATTCAATAAAGTTTGTTGGTTATAAATTATAACTAAATCGTTTATAATAAGGTATTTTCATTTCTGAATGACATTACTGTAATGATACTACCATTTTTAGCTTAGTTCCGACACACAACGAAAAAGTATACGTCTTGGAAGGCCCGCACAAAGTGTAATCCTATCAAAAAGATTAGTTGAATTATTAAATTCTACTAAAAGTGCATTTCGTAATTTAATTTTCTTTCTAACTATAATTTATAAAAAAACAAACAAATATACGGATAACAATTTAAAAAAACATCTGGAAACTATTACATGGTGAAAATTAAATTAATAAATAATAAATCAATTGCATGAAATTTGATAAATATGATTTCAAATGATAATATTCATATTAATTTCACAAAATTCCAACAATACATGCTGAGAAAGTCACAGCCTTCTTCAATGTCACTATCAGAGCGGACGATGGATCAAGGAGCACAAACACCGTCAAGTAGGGAAGCAACGCTTACCGACAATGCAGAAATGGAGAAATTTGCATGAAACAAAAATTGCATCTATCAAGTACTGGAATATTTTCAGGATATTTTGACTACTATTTTAAGTTATTGATTCGAAAAAGATTTTTCAAGTTGGAAATTAGTAGTAATTTACGAGGAATATCTACTGATAACTTCCGCCATCATTTTTTAATCTATTTGATTTAATCAACCTTCACTGTATGCAGATAGTCGTTTCGATTACTTATTTTTAAATAAATCCAATGTGAATTTACAAATTTCAAATTTATGGATCAGTGAAAAACCTATTTGCTATAAATAAGATTAGTTGAGAGCTAATGCAACCTCCCACTCTCACCTATAACTCCTGAGATAATCTACCATATGCCGTCAGCGTCTTTCCAGGTTTTTCCTGCAAATAAACTGCATACTGCATAAAATCTGAAAAATTGCATAAAATTTGAAAAAAGAAGGATTTCCCAATGTACAACCACATCTAAAGCAAAACTAATCCCTATATTTCACATAACTTCTTTCAATTTGTAAAATTAGTTTATCACTTGGCACTTTCAACAACACCGATATTATTGATGTATATGATAAACAAATTCAGCCTGAAATCTTGAACATTTGAACGCAGACATCGGAGTACTCCTTTGTAGTCAACATTTGTTTGACGATATCAGCGGGTGAAATAAGTGAGAAAAACGACGATTTCCTGAACGTGTCATTATCAACCCATCTCGGATTACTATCAACTAGCAGAATGACATGCAAAACAGACTAACACCAAGATTTATTTCCACTTCACATCAAAACGAAAACAAGAAAGAAAATGAAACCGAATCATGAAACAGTTCAACCGTTCAAAAGAAATGAATGAATTAATCGATCGCGATTGTAGTAAAAACTTAGTTCTGCAATTTAATTCTAGTTAATCAGCGAAAATTTGGATCTTTCTCTCTCTCCTTACTGTCTTTCCAAAAATGGAAGGTAATAAGTGTGCTCATCGAAAGAAAGTACACATGCTTATTCACAAGCTTTTGCACTGAAAAACAGATCACGTCTAAATTGCAGCATCCTAATTAACCCTATTTAGAACACAAATGAAACAAACCGAGTCTCACACGAAAAATTTTGTTAATATTGAGATGGAAGCATAGCAAAATATGAAAAGTCTCAGAATATCCTTAATCATTAAGAGAACACGATTTTCATCATACGTCCTCTCAAAAATATTGCATAGTGTAGTTGTATTATAAATGAAATTAGCCAGTAACAAAGAGACACAAACAACAAAAAGGAAAACAAAAACAAGATACATGTAAATAATTGTGGAAGGATAAGGAAACGAAGATTGGAGGACAGGTTAAATGGCTGCAATATTTCATAGCGACTTCATTTCATAAGATCATTTGCTAGAAGATGCACTGTTTGAAGTTCGAATGAAATTAACGATGAACTTGTAAGGCATATTTACATCTCAAAAATTCATGCGAAATCTTGCGAAAGTCCGATATGAAACCTTGCCTCTTCTGTCCTGCTCATTTTTCTCCAAATTTTTAGATAGATTTTTAGATAATTCTTAGATACAGCAAAATACACAAGAATTTCACGTATCATCGAAGAAAAAAAAGGAAGCAAACAACAGCACTTTATTAACAGAGATGAACAAAAACGGAAAAAAGTAAAAACCTACTTAGCAGAGATCACAAATGATTTTCTAACATTGTCATCAATATGTTTCCCGAACTGCTTTGGCACTTAGCGTTTTCCCGCTTTTCTTCTGATTGAACCACCCTGCAACATTGAGATTATATTTTCTAACAAAGACATTCATTTAAAATCTGGTTATTATAAGAAAAATATTTAAATTTAGAAACCAGCATATTCTATTATATGATATAAGGCCATAAAAAAATTTGTTCACTAATTCCTTTTTCCTGCGAATATTGGAATATGTTGGTAGCTAGCACTTCCACCTTCTTATTTTAAAATGAAACTGCATCCTTTGTATCTTTCAACTTCTCATTCGATAATAATTTTTTCAACAAACACTTAAGCGTGCTAACCTCTTTTTGGCCACTAGTCCATGTTTCGACAGTAGATTTAATTTCCACCATACGTTCACGGAATTGTTTTTCTAAGATATCAGCGCATTGATAAATAGCTGAATCTTTGGGATTAAATATTCGAGCATTATCAAAAATTTGTGTTATGTCGGCCGTAAATTCCTTCAAACTGTGGTATGCGTAACGATTTAGTTTTTCCTCCACAATGCTCAAATCTATAAATGGAATATTTTACTTTTGGAACTCAGACCAGGTTTTAATTGTACCGTATTTGTTAAAGTAACCGAAGAGAAATGGTCTGGTATCGTCACTGAAGAAAATACTGGAAAAGAACATGTTCGGAATTACATTATCGAACGGATTTTTTTTTAATTAACTAAAAAGTCCTCAAAACTAACCCATTGGTTTTTTAATAATAGAGTAATAATTTGGATGATCGTTTTGATCAACTGCTTCCCGAAAGGGCCAACTGGTACGATGATCCTTTAGACTATTCAGAACGCGCCGAATAAGATCAAAATCAGGATGTCCAAGTTGCGTCGAAGATGAAGTACTTGATTCAGGTCCCACTTGCTTGTTTCGTGCGCACTGTGGGCATAAATATTCGGCTGCTTTCTCGGCTTCCCTAAATTCAACAGCATTAGGCCGAGTCTTTAAGTCTTCGTTTGTTGTAATCGCTTTACTGTTCATCGATACTAATTTTCAGTACTTTTACATCAGCGACATATGGATCGCTTTGCATACATCATTGAAATGTTTATAAAAGATATTTTACACTCCTTCTTCCCCTCTTTCATTTTCTTAGAAAACTTAATTTAAGGAGTTAGAAAAGAAACTATATACTCTTGAGTAATCCCAACACATCGTGGGTGAAACCATCCTTCGCAGCCATCACATCCAACATAGAACTGCGAATCATCGTATGGTGTTTGACAAACACAATATAACTCCTGAAATTGTAAAATAAAAAGCAACTGGAGTTATAAAGTAAATAATTCTCTTTTTCATCAAACGACTCAAAAATGGTACAGACCATTATTTTAACGATTATAACACAATTTTACTATTAGAATGATAATGTGTCGAGAATAATCAAAAATTAAACAACTCAGTGATGGCATAATAATTCCATAAGGTTCGCATTGACCTTCTGACGAGCATTCTCCCGGATGCCAGTAATTTTAATACTCAAAATGCAGATAAGTCAGAAAGTAGTAGTGCATTCCCACATTGTTTGAAAATTTTCAGAATATGTTTTTATATGATCATATGCACATGTTCCTGTATTCTTATATCCTAAGCCACTTCCACCAGCAACAAACTATTGTTTATCAAAATTTTGCATACTAAAGGAACGAAAAACAAGCAATGAAGAAACAGTATCATTTTCACTAACGGTTAGAAATTAACCTGCTCGGAGCTTTTTTGCTCCTTTGCACAATCTTCACACATCCAAGTCGTCATTTTTTTTGACTTTCTTTCCGATATACCAATGCATTTACCATGGAACCACCGATAGCACAAATCGCAGCCAACATAAAACCTGAATAATTAAAAGATGATAAACTGAGAACCTTCCATTCTGCCAACGATATCCACCTTTTTTAAATGAAGTTTTAACTTTTCGTTACAACTTGGCACTCTTTTATTTGTACTAGAAAATAATTCTCTTGTAATAGCTGTGAAGATTAAGCAATAAGGCCTATCACACAAGACATATTATTCGTTTTCATATATTTACTTTTTCGGATCGTAGGGTTGATTGCATTTGCAGTGTCGTTTTGTAGTATCGATGTCGGGAATGAGTCCTGAAGTCGTTTCTGGCTGTGGCGATGTTGACAGCGTGGTCGCACTTGTGGGATGGCGCTGTTCCTTCCGAGCTTTCCCACGTGGCTTCGTCTCACTACTACCTGACACTTGAGACGTCGACATTGGTTCAGTCTTGATTAAATTCTCGTCTCTCTATAATTATTGAAACGTAATGCTTATAATTTGGAGTAGTCTATATTCACTGAGAATATCAGTTTCAAACGATGAGGAACTACACTGATTTTCCTAATAGAATTTCTATCTAAGATCATTGTTAACTTTCGTTACAGCAATTCATACATAAAAACAGGAAATTACACTCCAATCAAAATTACACCAAGGTAGCAATGTGAAGCCATTTTTAAATATTAAAATCATCTTTTATAAAATATAAATTATAAGGAGATTCTATCCTCCAACTACCAATTCCTCATCTACATAATTTTTATTTTTCAGCATTAAATAAGAGAAAGACATCCATATTTATGCATGCTTTTTACAAAAAGCAGATGTGGAGACCTTTTACTGATTTCTATATATCATTTTCGGTAAAGATAAAACAATTACCTTCTTTTTCTTTTTGCTTTTCTCACTATACAGTTGCTGTGAGGAGTCTTCCGCCTGATGTGCCGAGCCCACTGGAGATGACTGCGGTGTTCGCTGTTGAACGGACAAATCTGGTATTAATCCCACTGTTTTTGAACACTGCACACTATCGCTTTCGCTTGGAAGTTGAGGGTTAGGCTGTTCTATCTATAAGTTTAGTTATAAAAATAGAAGTCAGAAAGATCTTCAGTTTGGCCAAAAGAGATTTGCATGACTTCAGATTTGCGTAACTGAAACAGACCTTATTCAATGAAGTCTCGCCGGTATGTACAATACCACCTAATGATATAGCATTTGGTTCTACCAGCATTCCTGCTATAGCCTGCAATTGTGAACTTGAATCGGCATAAAATCCACGTGCTCCTGCAAAATGTATAAATGCATGGACAGACTGATGAAAAATTCGATTTAGAAGGATTTAGAAGGGTCGCATATTTGAAATGCCAAAATTTAAATCTACTAGGTTCATCTGAGCAATATGAGATAACTGCATTACGGCAGGTACAATCTCAATCTCTTCGAATTAAATGAAGACAATGAAAAAAGCACTGCAAGACAAAATTAATGGGAAATCTCCATCTCTTAAATCACTCTCAGTTTTTGATAGTTCTTAAGTCTCACTCTTCTCAGCCCTATTTCTAGGCCGGCGCCATGGCGCAGTCATTCCCGCCTCGGCTTCTGCTCTCTCCTCTAACTTCACACGTCTTTTATTGACTTCTCGCTTAAACCTCTCAATTCGACCACTAAGCTCAGCTTCCAGTTGCCTCGCTGAAAGCCTCTCAAATTTCTGTGCCCTGAAAAATGGGAAATTATTACTAGCAAAGTGTTTAATGGAAATGAAAATAAGAAAAAACTATACTTGCAAAAATAATTTATCTTTCAGAACAAATAATTCTAATTCGAAGGAAGTCAGTTTAAAAGAAGAAAAAGTTGCACATACTAAATGAATAAAGTAATACCTTCGTTCTATTTCCCGACGCTTCCTCTCTTCCTCGCGCTTTTCATAAGCACGCTGTACATGACGTCGATGCCAACCATTCTCGGCATCCATTACGCAAACTTCTGTTATCAAATTGTCAAGCACCTAAAAAGATCCGAAAATTTCTGAAGCAGGTCAGTAAACATTACGCATATATCATTCAACAGATTCTGCTAAAATTTCATTTGCAATTTTTTTTGGGGATGTACTTTCCAAACCTATACGTGTCGTAATTTTACTAAAAAATTTCAACGGTTAGATATTTTTGCTGGGTTTGAAAAGCTTTTTCTGCTAAATTCCATGCGGAAAGAAATAACTAGTAAGTAGCATGCAATACAAAATGAAACCTCTTTTATAACTCGTTGGTCGGTTTGTTCAAAAGGACGAATGTAAAGATTTGAGCGGATATCGACGGTTCCGATACATTTGGTGATAGCGCGGCTGCTGGCATAATTATGTCCGACTGATGATGGCATATCTGTCAGTTCCTTCAATTGTGACATATTCGTCTTTCCATACGGTGTTGATACTGTAAACGCATAAATGAAAAGAGTTTGAAAAACTGAGAGCTTTGGAAAATGATATTCAAAAGTCAGAAATGTGGATAAGCGAGTGCTTTCATTATGAACATTTAGTAAGCTTAAGTTATTAAGGTAATCAAAGTGGTATAACTATAAAAAACAGCCTAAAAGGTTGCTGGATTAGAAATGTTGATAACGCATAAATTCTCCAAAATTATATGTGAAGCAACAAACTCCACAAAACTACCTTACGACAACCGATGCAATACTAAAATTAAATTTGCATAAGACTACATTTACATGCACGATTACCTCCTCATATAATACCTGATAATCGAAATACTCTGTTATAGGTCCCTTACTGCAACGCATATAATACATCTCTAATCTTCCCACATTACATACCCTTAATTCTACCACCCAGTCTAGGTCATGATTCTAAACCACTTCAGATGCCCTATAAACTCCTCACTTCTCTATCGGCTATCTTTCGTTCAATACATGCAATATATTATTACTTACACTAACTCATGTGCAAATTTCAGTCAATCTAAACGCATTTACATTAACAAAGTTGATATCAGACAAGTTAGACATACAATGAATTACATATTTAATAACGTTAGAAACACGATTCATTATATAAATTCAACATGATAATTCTGAAAATCATTCCTGCAAATGCCATGTAATGCAATGCGTACTTTCTACTAGCGCACAACATATCAGAAGAGTGCACATATGATCATTACTGCAGTCCATTAGAGATCACTGGCAGTTACGATCGCAACAAAGTCCGGTGACTAAGAAGACATAGCTCGAAAGAATGGCGCGATGAACTCTTGAGCACCAATACCCCCAAACCTTTGACCATTCTAAGACCAATTAGAAAAACATTACAGACGCTAACCTATTTGATAATGGAATGTAAGTCATACCGCTTCTAAATTACTACAGAAAATTTGAAGATTCACTGCCACGTGACACCGAAAATTATATTAAATGCAATACACAACAGCAACTGTGAACTTCTGCACAGAACATCTGATGTGTGTTCATCATGAGAATATACAGAAGCAAAACCATTGCTAGCATACAATCTATCTTAAGCCGCCAGTTCCAAACCAGAAGAAAATGAACCTTAATTAAAAGCTTAATAAATAATTAATGATTTACCTCCTCGTCCTTGAT
Organism: Litomosoides sigmodontis; assembly: GCA_963070105.1. Classification (NCBI taxonomy): domain Eukaryota; kingdom Metazoa; phylum Nematoda; class Chromadorea; order Rhabditida; family Onchocercidae; genus Litomosoides; species Litomosoides sigmodontis. Next base: position 1,374,727 of record OY718805.1, read on the forward strand.
GACCCGCTCGTACCATTTCAGCGCCAAGACGCGCCCGAACAACATTTCTAAGAAGACATCACTTCACATCTTTTAGAGCCCATATTTGACTTAATCAGCTTATTTAAAAATAATCTTCAAGGAAACAACACTTTTGCACGCGTCAAACCTCAACTTCTTGAAATGAACCGACATCAATTTCCAAATTTTTGTTCAGTTAAATGAAAAAAAATCTAGGAAACCCGTACCCTGTCATTTTGGCTTCTGTTCGTACCATATTCGCGTATCTACCACTACCAGTTGCAGAAGATCCGGAACTAGCCTGGAAACTGGAAGTTGGTAGTTTCTGATTGCCCGTTTATCTACTTATTCTACTATGGAAATCAATTCACCTAAGTGGACAATTTTTCATACAACAGTGCATGATCGTGTGACTTGCAAAAAAAATTACTTGCAAATATTTTATTTTATACACAAAAATTGCAACATGAAAAATCAAAATAGAGAAATAGTAGTTAAAACCAAGCATCAGTTTTAGTCGGCTACCATGCAAATAATGAAAAACCAAAACACAGAGTTATGTATACGTAGAACTGAACGAATGTGTCATGTGATCATCCCATATATGAACAAATATCCATATATGACGAGAAAATACAATTTTTGATGTTAATATATTAACAACAACGAAGATTTTACGTCCTACTATTTCAAACATTTTCAAATGAAGGTAACTGACAAGAGAAAAAAATAACTGATGTCTTTAAAGGATAAGAATACTGAAAGGCACCTACAATGTAAAACTACATTAGGCGAGGAATTGGTATGGAGATTTTCTAGCTAAACGTAGGAATAAAACATGGAGTGTCAGGGAGAAGATCAAAATGCTTCACCAGATGCATCAGTGATGTAAACGAGTAAATTGATAAAGTAAATAGATAACAAATATGTGAAATCTGTGCAACCCTCAGCCCACCGTTCATACTATATAAATCTTAAGGTACGCATGACACTGTATAATCCAGTAAGCCAAGATGTAACAAAAAGTCACACGATCATAGCAATTTATGAAAAATCATCTGAAATGCAATGAAAATACGAAGTAACATTTCTAAATCAAACAATGGTCCAAGTTGCGTTGAGCAACAAAGTGATCCTATCATTTCATCCTGTGATTTAGTACATTATCACTTCCCTTTGTTATTTTTGCCCAGTTATATTTCACGAGCGATTTGAAATTTGATTTCAACTTCTATCTATTGGATTTTTTACTCCCTCTTTTCAAAACTTCTGAGAGCTCTGAAATCACATTTCTTATCTCTAATCATTCTAAGTGCAGTACAAGAGATCCACAGATCAACCAATTTATCAGTCATGTAAAGCTATCAAATCCCGCTATAAGCTTGCAGGTCACCATTACTGTAGTAACCACCACTTATCTGAAACTCAATACTTAGAAATCAAACTGAAAAGTTTCATTTAAGATCTGTAATTTATCGAGCTGTAAATGCTGCCAAAAATGAAGCCATTCAACTTTTTGGTTCTCCATCTTGAAACAAGCTACACATGGCTTTTACTTACCATAGGGTCGTGGTCACCAAATATTTGACCTGATGATGTTTGTTGCTCGATAGATGAATGCGTCGCTGTTGATAAACCTTGCCGCTGTTGAACTGTTACAGCTGGTTTTGTATCACTAACAACGCGTCCATTTCTAACAGTAAAAATATATTTTTGTAATTCGGATTTAACAGACTTAGAATGACTATGAGCATTAAACTAACTGTAATCTGAAATTCTGAAAAAGCTAATGTAACGAACAACCTACCCAGGACTTGGGGCTGATCCAGGTGGCTTTGCGATCGAGCGATTTTTTTCCGGTATTAAACGATATTCTTCGCTCCCCTGTGCTGTAATAGGATCACTGTGATCACTCAGTACCTCATCGTCCCCTGTCCGTTTGGTATCCTGCAAAACCTTTCGAACTGAAAGCTAAGCTTAATTTGTCAGTAGATGCAATACTGCTTAATATAATTTAAAATCCTTTGGTTCACCAAAAAAAAGCGGTTAAAATCAAACGTTTTATTTGATAAACCAATTATCTCTACTACTCATAGGCGGCCGCTGTTATTATTCAACACCATTGCAACTTACCGGTTGTACTCGGCCAATTCGCACTGTACTATCAGCCTGATTTCCGACAGTAGATGGGTGATTCACTACCGCCACTGTTCGCTGAAAATGAAATGAAGTAATTCTATAATGGATCACTAAGAACAAATATGGAATGATAGGAAATTAGCTTATCATCAGAGAAATCAAGACTTTTAGCACCAGAAAGTTATAGAGTTAGAGTTTGTTATTCCAAATTATAGTTAGGATACCAAATGCAGTTCAACCTTCTTTATTAAACAAATCCAACAACCATGAGTACCATCTTTCTCTGTATAACACAAATCAAAGTCTCACTTCACTAACTGAATTCGACTACTTACACTTACTGCAGGTAATCGCACAACTCTTCCCACTGATTGATTACCAGTAAAAACGGTTCGAGTAGCGCTGATCGGCCGAACAAACGGAGAACCTATAAAAACGGATTCTATACACACTTTATATACCACGGAAATAGTGTAAATATTGTTGCCCTTAACATAACGGATAAGAGGGCTAGGAACTCTATAATATAATGTATACGGAGGGAAATTCTGTGAAAAATTACGAATGCATACTTGTTGGGGCACCTCGAACATCACTTATTGTTGCACCGCCGGCCTGAAATGGTGTTAATATTCATTAGTGGTGATTCGGTAGATTCTCAGACCCTATTCAAAGCTGAGCGTTTAAACCAGATTTGCAGATCTTAAGAACGTTGAAGACATTACGCATGGGTAAAAGACACAGACATATGTCCACCTCATTTTCCTTATCCTCTTCTCTAAACGCATAAAATTTTGTTTCCCTCAACCTTTATATATTCGCCCAATTTTAGAGCATTCTTCAAATCATCAAATCTACGACTTGAAAAAACAGTTCCTAATCGTTAACAGCAGGAGAAATAATGTGAAAAAAATCTGAAAGTCCATCCATGAAAACAATTATAAAGTTTACAATACAATTGGCAACAAAAAATGAGTAGCATGATTTGTACTTGTGTTGTACGAACCGCTCGATAAGCACCAGCAGAGCCTGTGCCACCAGTAACTGGTCTTAAATACTGCGTCGTACCATCACTTCGACGAATCAAAAGCAGTCTTTTCCCTATTGGTGCCTGAAATTCAGAAAAAATGCCAATGCCTAAAAATGTTAACGAAAAGTTGCACAGCCTGAGAATTATAATTTAATGAGAAAATAGCAATTAAATTTCCGCATGCACATACGAAGAAGTTATATTTGAGATAAGAAACACAATAATTTCTCGCAAAAACGAACAAATCGATGTCTAAACCAACCGCAGGAGAACCGTGACTTGTGCCTGGAACTGATACAATTCTTCGAGTAACTGGTATCCGTAGTGATTCACGTTGATAAGTTTCAGGCCTTAACTGTGAAGTTATCGCTGATGGAGGACGAACAGATCCTACCGTACTGGTTGCTCTGGTTCCTTGACCTGCACGGTTCTGATACACCATTACACGACACAACGTACCATCTGATTTCTAAATTGTGCGATCCAAGTATTATAAATGAATTCTAAATTTCCAACTTTAATGTTCGAAATACCATGTGTTTAATAAATTAACAAAGCCAGAAGACTTTCAAACTGCCTCCTAAATCAAAAAGCTTCCATAGCTTTTCTATTGGGTGCTCTTTCCACTAGCGATGTTTTTCAAATGATAGAATAAAAACTAAAAAGATGAAGCTGACCTGAAACATGGTATATTTCCCTCCTCCTAGCAATTCACCTGCACGCCTAGGCATCTGTTCATGCTGACGGTGTACATTCGGATTGTGCCAATGCGCTCTATACAGACTGAAATTTCATAATCTACGGCATATATATTACAAATTTATTTTATAAGAAAAGCCAATGTGCCAAAAAGCTGTAGACACGAGTGTCAAGCCCCAAAACCTCATAAAAATTCATACTCTCTATTTTTTAAGTAAATATTTTATTGCAAGACGGTCAAGTGACAACTTTCTGAGGAAGAATTTCACGCCTACTGCAACGACAAACAACGACTCTCATTCACGTTCAATAATTTTGCATTTACCTTTCATCAAATTGTCTTCCTGATTTTTGTTCTAATAATCGTGGAATTTTTAGTCTCGGTTCTGAACTCGAAATCGATTTTTTAGTCTCAGCAACACTTGGCAATGTTTCGACATCAATATATTCATCATCATCATCCTCGTCATCCTCATCATCCTTTATATCATAATCGTAATCCGGCATGCGCTTAGGCTGCGGACGATGTCTTTCAGCAGATATACGGTTAGGATGAACTATCGGGGATTCATAATGTCTTACAACTGGCGCAGAAAGTTTATTACCCACTGAAAACAGAATTCTCATGAAGTCGCGATTTCAATAATGTATTTTGTTTTTACAATATTTTTCCTTTTCTGAAAACTGTTAATTGACGATGAGTCAGACTTGATAAAAATGTTACCAAAAAGCTGAAACCAAAGACCTGTGACAACTGATGGTGTCGCCAAACTACGTCTTGTTCGATTTTCGGCATTCTTCCAATAATTAGCTATTTCCCAGGGTTTCAGTTCAATACCATCAATCCACCGCTCAACCACTTTTACATGATCCTTTCGTACTGCGCCATTTTCCGATCTCCCTTTAGTTGCTTTTCTTTTACGCAAAGCTGAAATGTAACCAAATAAACCATCCCGCAGAAACCGAAAATACAGCGTTCAAAAAATGATGATGGGGGATGCCACTCGACAACTTTTCGTCATGCAAATATATTATCATGTACGCTACTTCGATTAGTAATACACCATATCTTGTAATAGTGAACATCTTCCTAACACACCAGCTAATACTGAGAAACAGTAAAGAATCAGTTCATAAAACAAAATGAAAAGAAATTCATGAAAAAACTTACTTTTCTCCAGCGATTTTGATGGATGATATGGTGCACTTCCTAAGCTTTCACTAGCATCATCCAGATCAACATTGTCATCCAAGGGAATCAACTCCACACTAAGTTTATACTGCTCATACATACCGTCTGGTGGATATTCTTTATGGCCAATTACTGTTCGTACTTCATCATGATCGGCTAAATGGACCGTAACCCGAAAATCCTACAAAAGACATTGCTTGGGCAAGGCACTTCCGAAAGATTAAAAGATCCATCTACAAATATTGTAGAAATATAATTAATTGAATCGTTTTGTTGAAGACGATAATGAAATCTAACTTTAGAGCATGTAACACCTAATGGTATTATTCTTGCCAATTCTCACTGTGCAACGTTAAAGGTATAACATAAGGTTTTCTAATTTTGGCTAAAAAGAAATTGGTAAGAAACTTCATCTGGCTCGCGGTGCATGTCAGCCCATCGAATGCATGCATAGAGTACTCGAAGGTGGAGTGCAATGGAATGATACGATTGAGCGCGTAACACCAAGTATCTGTAGTACGAAAAATTGATATATGTGTACACATACAGTAATCCCATATTGATTATAGAAGTTCTAAATATAAAAAACTACCACTATGGATAATGAAAAAATTAATGAACCTCCAGCAGTTATCAAAAAGCGGACGCTGACAAGGATAATTCCATACTTGAATGTTACTTTTGGCCATACGATGGAAACCAGGAGCGAGATAATTCAAATTTACTCCTCCCTGGCGAGCCAAGCGTTTTAAGGCTCTGAAAAATTATTAAGAATTACTTCAGTTTTGCAGAATTATGAATCAGCTTAGTAATAGCTTTAAGAAAATAGAGGTATAAAAATTTTTTCCAACCTATATCAAAAAAATGCTGATACCCAAGTAGGAGCACTAATTCCGTCAGAAGAAGGAAAATCATTATGCTCATAAAAAAATGAAAATATTTTCCAACACAATAAAGAAACCTTTGTGGCAAGACTAATAAACTCTGTTCACCAGTACGTCTGACTCGATAATCAAATGGGACTGGAAGCGGAAACGGTTTATTCATCTCCAGTGCTTTCACATCCTTCCCGTTTTCTTGCCGAGATTGCAAAGACGTAGGCCGTGCATGCACAACACCACTTGTGGTTCTTCCCACTATAATTATATATATGAAAAAATGTGCAAAACTGATCGGTTAGTCCTCTCCATTTTTTCGCTCTGCTCAATGTAAACAAAAAGTTAAGGATAAAAATCTGAGAAAAAGTTAAAATTAAATCACAGCTTACTAGACTGTAATACAGCTTGACGACATGCGAGACTATAACAACCTTGAACACTGTCATTTTCTGAGGTAATCGGTACCGGCATCATACCAATCCTACATGTAGGAGAGTAACATTTCTTCAAAAGCTCCACCTGCCACTTCCTGAAATTTGAATTGTTGAATGCTTTAGGACATATTTCATTACCTTCCAGTGAACGACGAATAAAGCGATCTGAACAGAGTTTATCACAAGGAAAACTTACCGTTGTTCGCATTCCAGTTCCGCAGTTCTCCACTCATTTAAACGTGAAACAAATTCCTCTAGACGAATTGCTTTCTTATTTGCAGGTGAGGTAGGCTAAAGGTTTCGAGTCATATAATTTTGAGACAGATCACCAAGCTCTCACTATTACAAAAAAATAAACTCATTCCGTACTGCTTATTTTAGCACTGACTCATAATGGTTTAATATTAATTTCCTTACAGCAGCAGAAAATTCTTTATTAACGATCTATAACGTCATTGCTAGTTTAAAAAACTCGAATAAATAACTAGAATTCATCGAGCATTATAAAAAAAATATACTTCTAAATTTCCTCCAATATCTGGCTTTTTCGCTTGTGGAATGAATGTTCGATGAAATGTTTTAGATTTCCACAGCCAACCACCAAGAGCACCGCGACCATTCACTCGATAACCTTCGTCATTCTGCCGCCATAAAGTTCTTTTAAGTACTGAACCAACCTTAAGGTGCTTCACCCAAATTACCTCATCATCATCTGGTTCTGCTGCCCAAAGGTCCTGAAAAAACTTACTTCCCACTTTTCTCTTAGTTGCTCGAACATAATGAATAAATCATTCATATTCCTTTCATCCTACTATCCCCAAATTTTTAGTGGAGATCATTCCCTACAGATAATTACTATTTTCATAAAAAACGATACTACAATACAATGTGGTTAGGGATAAGTGCATCAAACAATGTATATCGTTAATAACTAAAATAACCTTGAAAGGGTTCAAAACATTACTTTTTCTTGCTTTTTTTTCTTTGTCTCGTGACGCTGACGTCGTTCACGATCCTCCACCGTTATACGTATTAGCCGAGTGTGCCCTAGTGTATTCCACCATACACTATGAAGAACTGGACGTCGGATGGCACACTCAAAGCGCAATAACAAGTCCTTCAGCAATTCAACTGTTGGTGGAGCGTTAAGTCCCTTCAAAAAAATTACAGACGAAATTGATATGTATACATAATATGAATGAATAGTTGCACAAAATACAATGGAAAGTGACATCAAGCAACACACTGCGATAGAGAGATGCTCAAATTAATTTAAACCCAAATGTCTTAGTCTTGTTCTGCTACTTTTCAATTTACATATATATATATATATATATATATATATATATATATATATATATATATATATATATATATATATATATATATATATAGCCTCTTTGCTTTCTGAAATAACAAAATAACAGCCTAAATGTAACAGAAATCACTGACGGCTCTTCCGAACGAATTACCTTCTTGAAATAGTCTAAACCGTCACGTTTCCATAAACGGTGCATTAAAACAGACGGTATTTTCTGAGCAAAGCTTTCCATAGAACTTTGTATTATCTTTCCAATCTGAGTTGGTGTCCCAGAGAGAGTACGTCCTTTTGTTACTGTCCACTGAAATTTCGTAATTCATTTCTTTCATTTTTGTCGAATAAATCTTTTACTACAGTAAAAATATTTTCACTACCACATTCATTACCACGTCACATAAAATGCAAATCACCTCGAATTCCCCTTCGTCCATTAGCGAAAACCTTCCTGACATGTACTTTTTCTTATCTCTTTCTTTAGCTCTTTGAATGGGATTTTTGGCATACTCATTCATGCTATACTGATTAATGTAACGTGATAAGGTATCTCCTTCTCCAAGTCTGAATCCAAGATCTACACGATGGTCTTCCTCAGTACCCCCGTTGATTGCAATCGGATTGATACTTGTTTCGATTATTTCTTTTTTCGTAATCACTTCATGAGCTGAAAACAAATTTTGTGGGTAAAATCAACTATCGATTCTTCTCACTAAGAGGATCAGAATAGAATAGCACACGCTTACTTTGCATGCCAGCTGTCCAAAACGTATCCTTCAAGCAGTTCCCTGTGAATCCCAATAATTCTTCTGCTTTGTAGAGTAAGAGATACTTGCTCACTTCAATATGTTTCGAGGAACCAATTGTAACCACGACCCGCTCATCAGCACTTTCTCGCAGTTGACTAAACAATGGTCTTGCCAAAATATCACCCATTCTCACAACTGAAAAGAGAAAAACATCCCCATCCTGACGACTAAAAAAGATCACTTGTTTTTAAATTCAACTCGATTCTTTTAAATCTAATTCATCATTCCACTAACAACCCCTACAGACATCATGTGATTATTTTGAACTAACCGTTATCAGCATGTAAATACAAGTCAGTTTTATTTCGAGTTCTTGCGCTTCGCCCGTAATCAGTAGTTAGCTGTAGAGTCATCCGCATGTTTTGCTCAATGAGAGGAAGGAGATCCATAAAAACGGCCGCCAGACGTTTTTCATACTCATTCACAGAAAACATATTCAGTAAGAAATAGAGTTGAGGAAGGGTGCTGTAGTAATGAACAGATGCGTCGGTATCGTCCTGCACAAATATGCGCCTCACTATGAACCAATAAATACGACCGTGACGATCCCGACCCAAAGGTTTAAAACGCATTGGCATACGCGATGACCTGCAGCCTGGGACCTGACAGTCTGTCACGCCACGTACCTAAAATATTAATATTAATGGGGCAACTAGTAATCAACGTTGTATCCTTTTTGCTAGCGATGCGACTCTTAGGAGTTATCCTATTTTATACAAACAAAAAAATTGGAATTCGTTCTACCTTATGTAATTCGCACACTTGACACAACCACTTTCCATCAGGTACATCGGCCAAACCAGTGCATGACAGGTGATAGCATGCTTCACAACCGTCACAGAGTAAAACATCTCCTGGTTTTCCACATTCCCGGCAGTGCTCATCTACTGTTAACTTTCCTTCATTTCTAATAATATTTCGGTATTCGTTAGTTTGAAAGAAACGATCGCAAAGCCATGAAAGAACTATAAGTCTCTTTTCCACATCAACGAATGGATAATTTCCACTCACTGCTTCAAGAACTTTCGAGGGGAAACGCTGTGGATCGCTTTCCAAATACTGACGAAGTACCTGAACCAAACAAATAGATGTACATTTAATATCCAAATTTGAACGCTTAAGTTTTTAGTTCATCAGTCAAGAATGAATTTACTTCTTCCAAATTGAATCTTATTCTATCACTAAACACCAAAAAAATTGGCAAATTCTCATTTTTCTATATAGATAGCCTTCCTTACAAAACATTTGTTTTTTCTGCACCTACCTCAGCATATGTCATTGGTTCAAGCAGTTGAAGCATGATGTTGAAACTATTATTTGTATCCTGAACCGAAAGGATGATTTGCTCATCATCATCGTCTTTTAATGACAGCTTCAGAAGTGCAATATGTATTTCAGCTAAGAGGTTTGTTTGACTTTCACTATTTAGAGCGGCGCAAAAGTCTTCAAAAAGAAATGGAGAAAGTCGAATTGCTTGGTAGTACCAACGACATGTTTCATAAACCTGCAAAGTTGCTTCACATGCAAAAAACGATTCAGAAACAAATTTGAATCAAAAACAAATTTGCTTAATTATCAGTTCATAGAAATGTTCTTCGGATAGTGAAACGAATTATTCCAAAACCACCCTAGTACTTGCAACTTGACAGCTTTGCTTTTTCGAAATGATTCAGTACCTCAAGAGCGTCAAACAAATATTTTTCATTGATCAATAAGTCTTCACTTCCTTTCGGTAATTTCAAAATTGGTAGCTGCTCTGCAGGAATTTCAAGCCATGGACATTCTGCAAAAATTTATTTTATAAAAGAAATATAGGAAACGAATGAGAGCTGAGAACTGCATTGCCGTAAATAAAAAGCCAATAGATCGTGAGTTAATTAATTAGCACTATGTAGCTCAAAACACACCAACAGATTCATCGGTTTCATAAAGCAATGCACCAGGTGTTGGAACTCGACTCGCTACCGATGACGTTTCTTCTATCTCTTCATCCTCTACGTCTTCGAAATCCATTGTCGTAGAGTCTTCAAAGGATACTGGTTGCAAAAAAAGTTTCAAAGCAATGTAGACAAATATAGAAAAACAGTTATAAGGCTGAAATAATTTGGTACTACAGTGTCCTTACAATTAATTAAATAATCTAAGATTAGTGCTCTTGTCAACTGTATTTTTCAGACAAAATGACGAAATGAAATTCCAACACAACAGCTAACTTTTTCGGGCAATAGAAGTATCACTATCAAAATCCGATGAGTCGGTGTAGTAGTCAGGCCTATCATACTCTTCATCGCTCTCATCCCATGCCTCTCGACTTCTGAATACAATCAAGGTTTAAGCGTAATGTTATCTAAGTTCATATAATGTAGACGTCTCAAAAGCAGCTTTTTAGCAAACCAAATCATTTAGTAGCTGCTGATCGGTAGCTCAGTTTCGCATACGCGCAGCTCTGTATTTTACTTTTACGTAGGTGTTTTAATATTTGAAACTGCCTGACATTACAAAAATTTCGTTCAGAATTTTGGTACTAAATTTTACAAATTTTAGAAAAGTAAAGGACAGACAAAACATGAAAATGAGCGAAAACAACCTACGACTGGTCAAACTGATTCCGTTACTTTTATAGACAATGATAACTGCAAAAATGAGAAAAACAATCGTCTCAAAAAAACTGAATCAGTATTGCAGCCATATAGCCACCATGTTGGAAAAACTCAGTACCACCCGATAGCTGAAGAGATTTCGGACTTATTCGAACTATACGGAAGTATTACTCCTTCGGTTTTGGAGCTTTCGCGGATTTTGATTTTGTCAAACTAGCAGTCTGTTTTGAACGTCTTCCATTACGACCAGAGCACGCTGGCGACGCCTTAGCCACCGCCTTTCCAGTTGAAACTCGACCGCGAGCCCGAGGCCGTCCACGAGGCATTTCGCTTCAGTTCGTAAAGACTCCTTTACGATTTCTCCGAAATTGTTGAACGAATAATGCCTGTATATCACGTAAAATGCTGAAATAATGTAGGCTGGAATTATGTGAAAAGCATTCGGAGTGGACACAGACTTCACGACATCACTAGCAATGGTCTTACGTGGACGTTTGGTATCGCCACGTATGCCATAGCTTTGTGCGTCCTCTGTGCAACAACCGATTTCCCACACTTGGAAAGTAACTATGAATGGGTGAAGAGGGGCTGGGGTTACTCAATAATGAAGGGGACTGTGAGTACTAAATCTGTCCCACTCCGTTCTTTTCTCTATAATACGGAATTTTCAAAAAGGTGCCACAGAACTGTAGCACAAGTGTATAATAAAATTGCGAGCATATGGTATGGTATGACTGTAACAGTGGATGAAGGGATGTGTGCAGATAGACATGGCATAGTTCGGAGATCATATTTGTTCTTCCAGGTGCAAATGCATGCACGCGTGCAAAACACTGTAACCTAATAACATATAGGAGATATTTCGTTCTAAATATTCGGGTTCGATAGGTTATATGGGTGGGTTTAAACTTTGGTGGTAGTCGGAAAATCTCGGGAAGGCTTTGGATGGAAATTATAAAAGGCGAACCGGGTGATCGATTTGGGAAAGATGTCTCCATCGCCCGTACCCAGCACACACACGCACAACACTCGGAATGCTCTCTGGCCGACTGTGCACATTTCGAAACCGCACGGAGCACTCAAACTAATCGATATATGTATGCATGTATGTATGTCTTATGCGTGCAGTGCGTACGCGCTCACACAGCGCAATTTCACCGTGAAAAATTTTCACGCACACGCCATGATTCCATACCAGGCCACCCAGAATCTATTTTACGGCACAGTCCAAATCCCGAACATTGAAACAATCCCACCCCATCGGCATCTACGCAAAAACTCTGCTAGGATTACGGTGATTTTCGTTGTGAGACCGTAGTAGAGTTAAATTGTGGCGCTGATTTTAAATGCAAATTTTTTTCTCAGTGAATTTTGGTGTTTATTCCATTTGCGGAATAATTCAGAATCTGGGTACTTAAATCGGGAGGGGCGAGTGTAAAATTTAATCAGGTAGATGTTTGAAACGTCTCGCAACCATTTTTCGAATCACATAGGCGATCCGAAAAATGGTTGCTGTGCCATGTATTCCGGTTTCATGGTGTCTTGAAGCACTGTTTAAATTAGTTTTGAATTCCACTAACTTCTATCACTCCCAGGAGTAACTTAGCTTCATTTTGAAGTAATATAAAAGTTTTTTCGGCCATTACAATCAAGCGAATCGAGTAGAGTTGGAAGCCACCGAAACGAAACCTTTTCCCTTAGTTAATTTGTGATTGACTGTTTAGTGGAAAGCGATATGTTTTATTTTGTAATAGTTTTTGAAGGAATATTGGTATGGCTGGCGAGGCAAATGAATTAATGGAACTGTTGAATTGTGTCAGACAGTTTGAATTGGATATCAAAAATGAGAACGATGAAGTAAGTGTTTTATGTACACCAGATTTTTTTTTTAAATAAAAAAATTTAACTAAAATTAATGCACTAAACATTGCCCTGCAAAACTATGCAAACTTGTAACTAGCTGAAGCACCTATTTCTAGTCGTGATATCCATCATACTTACTACGTGGTTATGCAAGTAGCTGCTCATGTATTTTATTTTGTTAGATATTAAAGTGCTATAAAGCTACGCCGATGTATTACTGCTGTGGTCGGTAGTACTCTTTGTTTGGGCCGGTAGATATGTAACTAACTGTTGTATTGATGCTTTTCTACTACCATTTCGTTCTCGGCAACGTTTCTTCCCTCGCAGGAATAATTACATGGTTTTAATGACCTATTTGCAAGCATTGTTCAAATTTTAAAGGATCCGACATTGTAATTTTGTTTTCTTCAATTTACTTTCTTTTAATTTAGGCTGAAAATTGGCGACAATGTATTCTTATTAATGAACAGAGAATAAAGAAGTTTGCAAAAGTAAAGCAGAAATTGCAGCATGTGTTAAAAAGTGTGTAAATTGATAGTTTTAATGACATCTCCAGTCAATCTTTTAATTTCACAGAAAAGTTCACAAAAATTTTACGAAAAAATGCATTGCTCAAATTGCTATTGTTTTTTCCTGTCTTTTCTCTCGATTTTTCAAAGCCTTTCTTTAATTTTTTTTCTTCCTTTAAGTTAATAATTTGCTCCATGAACCTCGAACTCTTCGCCCTTGATTCTTCAAGAATTTCAGCTTCCAAAAGGGAAGTGTCACAAGTGCGCGAGAAGGTACGAAAAGCCAAAAAAGACTTCGATTACTGTGGCAAGCAAATAGCAGAGTACACTGCAGCAATTGAAGCCGCTCAGTGTGAACACGATGAATTGAAGCGTGAAAGCGAAGGTCATTCTACTTCTAGTATTTCAATTTTGCGGATTCTTATCGCAAATTTAACGACGTTCAAGTTACAGATTTCAATGCAAGACTCTCTCTCGCAGAAGAAAATATCCTAGATTGCATTTTGAAAATGCAAATTCAAATGTATAAAGAAACTCAAGAAGAAAAAAAAAGGTAACTGTTTTTTTTTATCCCACTTCTATTTTCACTATTTTCAATGATTGATCAGGAAGTAGTTTTATAGGAAGTGCTTCAGATAATTTCAGAGGGGATTTCCGTTTATCGTTTCTTTCTTCCTTTCACTACGGAACTTGTCTTGGATGTCCTCTTGTGGTATTTACAGCGTTAGTGAAATAAAGGCGATCATTTTTCTCGTTTAATCGTCGTAAATAGGTTTAAGTTGATCTTCTTCCAAAAATTCGGTGCGCGATTGTATTCTGGGTTTAGTTACTGGAAGACTTCAAAGGAATTTCAGCATTCTATGAACAAATTTTTTCTTTTGCATTTGCGGTATTTTGATTTTAGAATCGATGTAAAATTAGGGCTGCTTGGTGTCGACAATGGACAACATCAGGATGACTTATCAACTGTTGAAATGCATAATGACACGTCAACTCCTTTCCCTCATCGAGAAATGTTTTCTCAGAGTTCATGAATTTTATTCTTTTCAGGTGCACGTGTTTCATGAATTTAATTTCTGCAAGTTCTTTTTAGCTTTGGAAACTTGCTTTTTTTGTATGGATTGTTGCAGTTATCTACTTTATTTAAGATGCTGGCTTTGTAAAGCTTTGCTGTGCTTTATGGTTGGTATGACTTGACATTAGGATTTAATATCACCGTAACATTGCTTTATTTATGAGTTCCGGGTTATTTGAAGATTGACACTTTCATACTGGGATCTATTGCTAATTAAATGCATTTAATCGATGTTCCCACTTGTTATGGAAAAGCCTACATCTTGTTAAGGATATACTAGTTCCTCTATTTTCAGTTCATTAAGGCAATATGTGGGCTGCTACCATAACAAGCATATATAATTAAAGACTGATCATTCTGCAACAAGATTTTATGCTTAACTGAAGTTGTGGGACATTTCCAAACGTGATTCCTTAGACTGTTATTATAGCATACTTTGGTACGATTCTTGCTCCCATCATTTTTTCAAACTTTAGGTATCGTGCGGAAATATGAGTTAATTAACATTTTGGTTCCGTTCGATATTTTCGAGTATCCTGCTAATTTTTTTTCTTTCATTGTGAGGAGTGTAAAAGTTAGTTGTTATTTGCATTTATAAATAAATATGTGTTTCTCAGGGAGAAAACATGTGGAAATAAGTCCTATTATTTCTTGAAAACTTCCTGTTTCTTTATAACTTTTATTTGCACTTTCACATATTAACTCAGTTATCTTAGTATGATTTTATTGCTGCTTCTATTCATTTTAGCTGCTATCAGCTCTATAATATTTTTGATAACTAGCAGAAAACAATTCTGATATTTAATAGAAAAGAAATTTTGGAACACTGCTCGCTAATTGTGAAAAGTGATTAATTGTATTTTCGTGAATGAGTGATTTTTGCCGAAAGATTAAAAGTGTTGAATTTGTGAAGTAATCACTACCAACACCGGAAAAATAAGTGTGCTGTGTGTTAAGGTTATTGACCATTTTGAAAAGTTGCTATAATCTCTTAGTTAAAAAGAAAAGAAGGTCACAAAGGAACAGTGATTTTGGAAGGCTTATTGACTTTGTTTCAAGATGTTATTTAATTCGTTTTGAAAAAAATAGACTCATTACTCATTTTTCCTAATATATATATATATATATATATATATATATATATATATATATATATATATATATATATATACAGAGAATAAATCCATTGTAATCCATAATTTCAATGACCGATCATCATCATTCTTTCCAACAAATTAGAGATGAAGGATAACTGCAATATTTCCTTGATCTGTCACTAGAAATTGGTCGGTAAGTACCCGTCCTAAACTGTGTTTTCGTCTACTACGGAGCGGTCAGAAGACTGCAAGCATATTCTACGAGCAATTTATTTCGTAGTGTCCACGTGAAACTGTCAACAATTATGGATCGCATGACTGCTAGTGAAAAAAATTTGATCAAAATATCGATTTACCGTGAAGGAGAAGTTTGTGATTGAATTGTATGAGTGTTTTTTGGAGGAATCGAAGGAATAAGATGAACAGATATTGGGAGGGACTTTAAATGTTCACTCCCAATTTTTTTCTTGAGAATATTTTATTTTTCACAACAGTCACTTCACTGCTTTGAAGTGCTCGTTTTTTTTCCTCATTCCTAAAATGAGTGTAAATTTTCCAACCTCCACTTATATGAATTCAACAAGGAAAAAATTTTACGAAAAAATGAAAGAAAAAATGGAATCGTTTAGGCTTAGTCTCATCGGACTCTTCTTTCATATTAGCACAATTTATTGTAATTGAAGCTGATAGTTCCCAATTTTTGTACGTTTCGAGATTATCTGAAATTTTTTAGCTCTTAATACTTTGAGCAAAACGACTATTTAAGTGGTAGTATTTTTAACTTTCAATTTCAAAACCATCCAGTCAGTGTTCATGTTAGGTTTGTTTCAGTTTGCTGCACTATTCATTTCCTGTAGATGAACAAAGTACACACTATTTCAATGGAAACTTCCCATCTGTTAGATAGACAGAGGAATGATTTACAATCAAGATAATTAAAGTGTGTTTGAAATAAATTAGTTGGATAGAAATTGTCGGTTGGAAGAAAAGAGAAAAACGCACTAAGATATTTGAAATTTAAATTTACCTCATCTACCGTTAAAAAAAATTTGAAACGCTTTTCATATTCCTTCTTCTCCCTCTTTCTCTCTCTCTTTTTAAGGATTTTTTTTTGCTCATCACTAACTTTGATGAACATTTTACCATGAAATTTTACTTCCAATTTACAAAACTACAAATGTGCAAGCTATTAACAGCATAGTGCACTTAGGAAGAGAAAGAAAGAGCGAGAAGAGGGGGAAGGAGAAGATGACTTTGGCAATTCAATTCTTGTAAAACTTTTTTCGCAATAAATTTGATTTTATTTTTGTTTATTCAGCCCTTCCTTTTCCATCCTCTTACACAAATATTTTCTTTGTTTCAATTTTCTCTGCCAATATCAAGAAAGAAACCGAAATTTGATTAGCTGCACAGCGAGTAAGTATATTACTCTCCTCTCCGTGTTTTTTGTATTACTTCCCTTCTTCCGCTTCACGGTAATGCATCTTTTTCTTCTCTTCCATTATTTGTCGTTTCTGTTTGAAAGCATTTACCAGTTATTTAATTAACTTAAAAATTCTTATCGAAACGACTTAGGTTGGCTGGTAATGAAACAACATTGATTTGATTTGATAATTGCTAACCATTATGCTGTACCTGGAAGGGTTTTTTCTTGTAAAAATTAAATTTTAAATATTTTACAATGAATTTTGTAGGGAAAGATTTTTGGGAAAAAAAATCACTAATTGTATTTGCAACTTCGTATGAACTTTTTAATTACTGCAAAGTTCAGAGTAAACTATATAATATCTGATGAGAACTCAAGTAATAATAATATCGGTAAAATTTCAGATGTCATTTGTGAGACTGGAATGAATTAATGATTTATTGCAATTTCATATGAGTGGAGATTTGAAAGCAAGCATAGCAAAAAAATACGAATAGCATTAATGATGCTTTCTCATCTCTTGATGAAATTTTTTTTTTTAATTTAAAATGGTATCATTCATTCTTTGCCCATAAATTCAGCCATTCCCTAATTGATCCTTAATTCTCTTCAATTAAACCTCAACGTGTTGTCAGTCGTCTTAGACAATTTTAATATTGGGATATGAAGTGAAGTTCCATCCAACTACTGACTGCTCACTTCACGCCCGTTATCAATCACTTCACTTCGTTGCTGAAGACAACCGATAACCGAATCAGTGGAGCACTTCCGGGTTAATGTTAGCAGGACGGTGGAAAATTACAACGGTGTCATCAAACCGAAAAGGAAATTGCATTATCAATTGTTTTTTTTTCTACCATCCCATTTCTTGTGGTTGCAAAAAAAAAATAACGCAAATTTTATTTGATGACCTTGTCTGCTTGAACACTCTTTCATTTCCTCCTCTCATTTTTCTTACGCTCCGCAAACTCTACGTGAAACATCCCGTGAAAAGAGTTACCTTTTAATGATCCAATAAGTTGTTTCAAAATTCAAATTATCATTCACACAATTAGGCAGTCACATCTTTCTTTCTCTTTCATCTCATTTCAATGGAAACAGACGACCAATGCTATCAATCGTTTTTTTTTTTCCACTTTAATTAAATTTTCCTTTTAACTCATCCTATCCGAAATGTACTTCGACAGTTTGATAAAATTGATAAGTACGTGTTGAATTTAATCGATAAAAAGGCGTTAATTGCTAATTAAAGTGATGATTAAAAAAATTTGATATTTAATGTGGAATTTGAAATTTGCTTAATTCAGCACAAGCTACTATTTTGCAGCATTTTTTTTTTCATTAAAATCAAGAGTGATTTTTGCAAGCACAATATTTCAGCAAAGAAAAACGAAACTGATTAATCAGTTTGTTATTTCATAATTTATTTCGCATAAAAATTTAGTTCTTTTTCCTTTTCTCTTCTTCCTTTCCTAAATTTTTCACTTATATGGATTTTCTAATTTAAATTGAACTGTAATTGCTATCCGATTGTTCCCAATAAAAGAGTTGGTGCAAAATGATTGAATCGATTTCATCGCTACACATCGAATAGCACTACTGTGTTAAAAAAATTAATTGGTAATTAGCTAATTGTAACAAAAAAAAAATTAAATGTAAAATTTTTTATAAAATAGGTGGGCGTAATTGGCCAATGCAAGAAATGCCTTGTTTTTAGTTATTTCTTTGTTTTTATTCATTTAATAATTTTGTTGAATTTTTCCCCGACCACTTTACATTTCAGTCAAAATTACTAATAGGACAATGAAGTGACCGCAATATGCGTGAGATCTCATACCCTTAAATTTTTTAACAAACTAAAGTTTACAAAATGCTCGTTGATAGTAACGAATTCGTCTTTGTTCAATTTTTACACTTCAAAGCTATTATCAGTTAAAAGAATGGAACCTGCTTGCATGATTGCTACATACGTGATAATTGTATCTGTAATTTAATTGCACAATTTACTAATTAAAGTGCTGCCAGTTGTTTTGCATTGGCTTTATTGTATCAAAAATAACCTACTTTTCATTTATGACTGATTATATTACTTTCATTTCGACCGGTCCATTCCTTCGAATTTATCACTAAAACATATCAATTATCAATTACCACAAGTTATTTGTTAAAAGCTTACCCTGCACTTTGCCATTTCCGCTACAAACCACTTCAGTTTACGGATATCCGAGGTTTAATTGTTAATAATAACAATAATAGTTTAACTGTAATAATAGTAATAATATGGTAGTAATATGTAAATTAATTAAGATAATAGAGTTAACCTTCGCGCTGAAAAGTTTTGTACTTTTTAAATAATTTGGATGAAAATCTCTGTAATTTGAAAGGATAAGATGGTAACATTAATGTAAGCTTCTTTCCCATCATTTTTAATTTGTTTTTGCTTTCGACACGTTGAAATATTGAGAGTAATTAACTTGAGGAATCTCCCGTCCCGGTAGGATTAATTTCCGGACTTAGGCTTTTCCTCTTTTAAAAATTAACAATTTGAATACCTAGGTACCGTTTCTATGTTTGCTAGTCAGTAGTCCGATCACGTTCGGCTACTAAAGTGAAAGACGATATCTTTTATGCTATAATTTATTGTTTAACAACCTTTGCCTCCCCTCCTTCCTTCTACACACACACACACACACACACACACACACACACACACACACACACACACACACACACACACACACACACACACACACACACACACACACACACACACACACACACACACACACACACACACACACACACACACACACACACACGTACGTGCGCATAGTTTCATTTTTTCTACACAAGCATTACAGAGGTAAATAATTCGTTTAGAAAAATAATTTAAATAATTTAACATTTATGCTAATTTTTATGTGTC
Organism: Litomosoides sigmodontis; assembly: GCA_963070105.1. NCBI lineage: Eukaryota > Metazoa > Nematoda > Chromadorea > Rhabditida > Onchocercidae > Litomosoides > Litomosoides sigmodontis. The sequence continues at coordinate 1,394,719 of OY718805.1, forward strand.
GTTTAAAACAATAAATATTCCATCCCTTTTTTTTTGCTTCAATTAAATTAACTTTTGCTAAAAACAAATAATTTAGTGCTTTTGGTAGCGTTGAGCATTTTCTAGACAATTCATTAATTTCACTTATTTCACAAAAAGTATTTTGCAACTGTTCTTTTAAAAGAAAAAAAAGAAGGTGAACGAAAAGCATAAATTTTCCAATTTTCTTAAAGCAACGCCTTTGTTTCGAGGAGAATGAAAAATGAAAAGGAAGGAGAAATATGCTATTTGGTGGCCATTCTCTTCAACTCCTTTTTTTAAATTTAATTAATTACAAGCAATCGACTACAAGTTTGATTGGATTGAAATTTAATTAATTACAAGCAATCGACTACAAGTTTGATTGGATGAAAAAGTAAAAGACTTTTGATAAATCGGTCACTTCCTTGTTGAACGCTACTGGGAAAGAGTTGTGTTCGAGCGACTGAACTTCACTACTTCTCTGACTTTTGCGAACTTCAAAATTCTCACGCATACGAAGAAAATGCAAAGTTAAAGATGAATTTTTCCTTCATGTTCTTTAGCAGAAATTACGAATTTTCCTCTTTGATAACAGTGATAGTAACTCTCTATCATCATCGCTTTCTCGTTTGTCGTACAATTTAAATTTCGAATTTAAATGTTATTTGTGGAGGAATAAATACGTTTAAGCGATGTTTGTCAATTCTGTCGACGTGCACACATGGACGGATAATTCAATGTTATTTTTTAATTATTAATTTACTAGTTGTCTAGCACCAAATTAGTTAAGCGAAATTTACATTCAAATATCTCTCACTAAATATTACTTCGTTTACAAACAAACAAGAAAGCCTACACTTGCAAATGATGTTCAGTTGGCTGAAATAATTTTAAATTCTAAAATTTCCAATAAACCTTTTTCTCGCTCTTTCGACTAGAGAAAAAAGGGAAACACCTTGTTGAATGTAAAATAACTTTCATCCTTTCAATAAGTATATTTTAGAGAGAAATGGTGAAAGTTGAAAATTGAAATTCATTAATCATACTTCCTGTGCCAACTGTTCCTAAATTATCTTAGAACTAATAAAAAAACAGTTAGTCCAAGCGATTCCTCTCTAAAATTCCCTCCCTTCGCTTTGCTTTCTCTCTTTCTCTTCCTTTTTTCAAGTCCTTTTCTTTTTTAAAAAAACTTTTTAAAATGCTTTTATTTCAATAAAGATTAATCAAATGCTATTTGCAATTAGCCATCTGAATATCTGCCACTTTCAACGAGTAAAGAAGCATTGCAATCAACTTGCACAGCGATATACTACGGTAATAAACTGGTAAGATAAGCATTTGGCTGAAAGTCTTTACGAACCTAAAAATGAGCATTGATTACGTGTGTGTGCGTGTGCGTGTGCGCGTGGGCGTGCGTGTGTGTGTATGTGATATTTGTCAAATGAAATATGTTCGAGCTATAGCAAAATGCCGATCGTTCTAATCACTCAATTACTACCCGAATTTAAATTGAATTTTTTGACAAAATCAAAAATGATTCAGCAATGTCGGAATTTAATTACCGACAGAAGATATTTTCCTTCTGACCGCTGCATGTCTTCTAAATTGATCATTTATCCTAATTTTAGTCTATTGATTAATCCGTTCATTCCTATACCTGTAAATCACTTTATTATAAATAATAATTTATTTTAGGTGCAAATTAATTTCCTGAAACTTTTACTACGACGTTCTTTTTAATTGCAAAATTTAATTTTTTTAATTTAGTTGAATGATTTCCCATTCTTTGCTTTTCTCACTATATCATACCAATTTTCATCGTAATCACTGATATCGTTGTTATCACTTTGATTATTGCTCATTTGCAATTTAGTGTGTGAATTAAATTTGATTTGTAAATGAAACGAACTGATTACTTTTCAAATTGCGCCAATCAATAATTTGAGGGAAGTCATATTGAAAAATTCGTCGTCATCTATCGTTTTTCTAGAAATTAATTTAATTTTTAGATTTAGATGAGCGCTGTAACATTTGAGATAACAAAAGAAATGTTAGTGCTCGTGATTTTGCTAATTCCTTCGGTGTGTTTTACGGTGGCGGCACCTGTATGCCATAACTGTGATTCCAGCTGTGATGACGCTGTCACGTAAGATATTTTATTTATAATTACAACGTCATGTAAGAGATTTTACCCGTGAAAACAAAATTAACAACGTCACGTGAGAAAGTTTACTTATGAAGTCACGTAAGCTGTTATTTTGTTCAGCTATTTTTCTTCTTTTTTAAATAATAAAATGCATGCTAATTTAGTCGCCAAAAAAACAAAGCAAAATTTCGTTTCACTAAAAAATGAAAATCAAAACGAATGAGTTTTTTTCGTGCCGAAGAGACAAAGTCGGCAACATTTTATAATAAATATGAAAACCAATTTTCCTTCAATTTTAGCAAGCAATTTTAATGCATTTTAAAATTATGAAATTAACAAAAAAACACATTAAAAAAAAAGCTAAATTTGTACAGTTGCTTCCAATCAATGAACAAAAACATGTAAAATCGAAATTCGATTATTAGTTTATTAGTTTCCTTCTTTTAAGTGATTCATTATTTGAATAAAACAACTGGGATTTGACGATCTTTTTTTACAAAATATTGCAATATTTGAAAAAAATTCCATAAAATTGTACATTAAAAAAAAGCGTTTAACATAAAGTTACAATAAATTCGCATTATTTTAGATAAAAAAAGAAAATTGTCAATCTATTATTAATGCAAAATGAGTGAGTGAAATGGCAAATATTTCTTTTATCTTTTAGGCTGAGCGATGGCGGTACGAATAGCTTTGAAGTGATTCATTCAAATCGAACAAGGCGTCGATCAACAATTGAACAACGTAGCTGTCACAAATTTCAGCTTGAATTGGTTCCAATTTTTAATTCATTATTACTACATTCATCCTAAAATGAATGAAATTTAAGTTCTTAAACTCACCAATGAAATGTGCTATTTTTTTAAAGGATGGAAGTTCTTCAACTAAATTTGTTATTTCCTGTGGATATTAAATTTGAATTTAAATTTCACTCATATAAGAATGTTGTAGATTCTAATACCATTATCAATTGCAATGATGCCAGTTGGATTATCCGCACTACTACTTTGTGTTTGCTTTTGTGGACCAAAAGAATCTCGAGGTAAAAATTATTGTCTATATTATTATCACTACTAATTATCATCATTAATTTTCACTGTTATTATCATCATTATTATCGTTGTTACTGTTATCGCTACCATCTTATATAACAAGCACCCATTTCGCATACTAATTAATTATGAGTAAAAAAATCACTGTAATATTCATTCCTCTGCAAAATAAATATAACCTTGCCATTTAGCACACTCAGCCGAAATTGACTAGATTAATTAATTCAGAATTTGCACTAAATTTCCGGTGATGTTCGTCTTCTTCATTTTAAGACGGGAAAAAAATTGTAATTAAATGAGTAACCGATTGAGTTGAATTTCAAAAAAAAAAGGAGAGGAAAAGAAAAAGAAAAAGAAAAGAAAAAAAGATTTTTAACAATTTAATGTTTCTGCACAAATAATATTGTTTTCTTTTTCGTTCTTTCTTTTGTTTTACTTTTATAACAAATATCTTTCATTTCGGTTAATTGTCGCACTTCATTTCAGGTAAACTACCGGATGTGTTCAGGAAAAGCGGTAAAATCGGTGAAAAGGATGCCAGTGAAATTGATAACAAAGAGCTTACGTGTAAAGATGGAGTAGTAATGCGGAAAGATAGTAAAAGGACTCGTTTCAGTACGACAATTTCATTTATTGAAGCAAACGACCAAACGACAGAAGATGATCAATCGATAACATCCGATCATCCATTATTTGCTATCCCAAATGAAAATGCTGAAACAGCAACGATTATGAATAGCAACAACAACAACAACAACAACGATGCCCAACAAATTTTAATGAATGCGAAAAATATGGGTAAACAAGAATAGTTAAATTTTAATTATAAATAAAATAAACTACAAGTTAAATCTGAAGTTTCATTTTTCTCGTTCTTTCCCTTCACTTATATTTTATACGAAATTCCATAATCAATCTTTTCTACTTTAACTGACTTGTATCTCATAAAATATGGATGTTGTAGAGAGAGAGAGAAAACTGTATTAACAAGTAAAATTCATACTGTTTGCACGAATTAATAATTCGTTGAAGGTGCTACTCCTGCATACTCATTTAATTCAGATCAATCCATTGAAATTTCCTATCAAAATTACTAATTAAATTCACAAAGACAAGCGGTCTTATAATGAACTGAAATATTTCCCCACGTATTTTCCACCGAACATGTCACACCGTACAGTTACTATTAGCACTATTCATGCTAATATCTTATCCGATAATTAATACATTATCCTCAGGCGTACCTTGGCCGCACTAATTTTCATTCCTAAATTTCCCTTTTCTCTTGCAGAGAGTGACGCAACCGAAAGGGATTGCGCTCCACGACGAAGTAACTCGAAACAAACCCGATTTTCCAACAACATCTATGTTTTGGGTGAACTTAAGGCATGTTGAACAATTCAGCTGTCACTACTATCACTGTTTGTTATTTAATATTATCATAAGTTATCACAACTCATTAGAATACTGTTGCTACAATTGCATTTATCATTAGCGCTCATTTCGTTCTGTTTTTACGAGCGGAAATTTATTGAAAAATTTTAAATAGATCTTTGCTATGTGTGAATTCGAAACTGTTAATTATTGAACAATTTTGTGAATCCTTAAATTCAATTTTGTCCTTTTTTGAACTGTTGAAAAAATTCCAACTCATAGTTTCTTTCAGTCTAAATTAGGCAAATTAAAATTTAGAATTCGTTTTGTTGAAGTATTTTTTGGAAATTGAATCGAATTGAACCGTGATGATGTGGTGCGTTTGAAATTTCAAATAAAAATTAAACAAATTAATGACTGTTATTAGGTTATTTTATAACAGAAATGTAAATTTTATATTGTTAAAAAAAGAAAAGTCTAATTATACGGAAGAGTAACGAACTGTAAAAACAGCCCTGTCCACTTTTTTTTTTCCTCTACTGTTTATATATAATCAGTGTCGTTATCATTATCATTACTGTTGTTACTATTATATATCGTTGTAACAATCATCGCCATCATCGTCATCGTCATCATCATCATCATCATCATCATCATCACTAGATGCTTCAAGCTGCCTGAATCGTAACGTGTGATCAGAGGTTGGGTGGAATCAAGGAGCTTTTCAAAGAATCATAATACCTATCCGCCACAATCAGGTAGCGCTAGATGAGAACGAGCAACGGCTCGTTCACTTCTGCTTCACCAAACTGTTCGTTTCATTTAATTTCATCTGCTAGCAAACCTGTCCATCCTTTCTTCTCCTTCTCCTTCCTCTTCCGATCTGTAATTCGATGAATTGCCCAAGTGTCTTTTCAGCATTTGCAACATGCATTTCACTACAGGTGAAAAGGATTATTGCGGGTCCTCACACACATCAAAAGGATGTGTGTGCGTAAAATAGATAATTAATTCGAAATGAAATATTGTCCATTTCATTTCTTCTTTGTTTTTATTTTCTTCAGAAAAACAAAATATGTGGCGCTGCCCTCTCCTTAATCAACACTCTTACTCTTCCAGTGCCGGTGATAGAAATGGAACAAATTTTACGTCCATAAAATTGCTCCCACTCCCAGTCGTCCACTACTCTTTTTGTTTTTCTCGAAAATATTTTAAAATTGAATTTTCAGCATGGTTTAAAGTCAAATTAAGAAGTTTGCTCTCGTTTTGTTTCCTAAGGAAATTCCATAAATCAATGATCCACCACTTCCCTATTGCAATTCCTCTCATCTCATCAAAAAAAACAATCATTTACTAGAATAATGACATACTACTCCATGATGAATATTCGACTAGAACACATTTCGTGTTGCTTTTTTTTTAATTTGCATTTTTTTCGGAAAGAAAATGAATGTATTCTTTTGTCGATCATATCGGTTTACCAATTCTGTTGGTTCTTTTGTTTGAATACATAAAATTTCCTTCTTTGTTTGTTATACAAAACTACATGTGTTGTATCATTAAATTAATTAATTAAAGGATTAAAACAGCATGGCCAATTAATCATTTATTGACATTACATAGCAGCCATTCACCGCACTGTTAACTTCAACTAGTTCAGTCTAATTATAAATGAGACCCATCGATATCTTCAACATCATTTACATTACCAGTGAGTTAAGTACAATGATGAAAAAATTTATACCATTTACTTGGTCACCTAATTATGAGTAGCAAAAATAGTCACCCAAATACAATGGGAAGGAATTCACTTTCTATCGCAACCGTACTGCTTGCTCTAAATTTACAGACAAGAATTAGTTGAATTACCAATAGTTCTACGCTTTAGTGCACCTACAGTGTACCAAAAGATAATACGATCAAATTAAGGAAACAATTTTACCATTCAATTTTAAAGGATATATCAAAACCCATTTAATAAGGAGAAAATAGAGTAAAGCCCGTTTGCAGTGAAGTTGACTGGTTAGCAATAAGAAGATACATTACTACTAATAACAGCACATGCACATAGCTAAAGATTGAACTGAACTAAAAGATAATTTACGATTCAATATAATGGCGCCGCAATCAAATATCTTAAGTTAAGGTTAGGGATGAGAAAAATCACAGTCTCGTTGGCTAATGAATAGCTCCATAAATTTCAAAATAGTTTCATAGAGGAGGGAACAATTAAGCAAAAAAGCATACTAAATCAAAACAGTTACTGCTTCTTCAAACGCTTTATCACGCGCTCGTGGCGGGTTATGGAGAGGAATATGCTTTTTCCTTCTACCTTCTGTCTTATACAGAAAAACCTTCTATCTTATATGCTCTCACATCCGACTTTGAAATCGAGCTTGCACTGACACTGGAAGATGCAAGAGATGCAATGACGCTATTTACTGCTTCTCTATGAACTTGGAAATCATCTCGCTAAAGGGGATAGATGTATCCGTCTACGACATTTGACAATCCTATGAAGAATTAAGGAGGTATCAAGTGATAACTTTCTATGTCTAGTTTAATGAGGAATGCTAGAAAGGAAATGAAAGCAGTTTTTTGGGACAACAATAAGTAAGAGCACAGACAACAGCACAGACAAATAATATTCTGATGAATCGATTTTTTGAAATTCGACAAAATTGTTTACATCTAATTTTTGAAAGAAAAATTTATAAGATGATCTACAATCCTGTTTGCAAGAAAAACATTTTTACCATTTATAGTGTGCTTAACACATTTCAGAAAACGGAAAAATAAATTAGCCTTTATCAGTATAGTACTGGAACCGATCAGATCGAATACGCAAAGGACGCTGTTCCGAAGATTGTCTATCATTAGCGAAATAAGTATTACGTTCATAGTGGTTCGGTTGCATTGAAAAATGTGGTTGGTCGTGCCATGAATATCCGTTCATTGTATTTGATGGATATTGACGACGGTGGTGAAGTTGTAAATCCATATTACGAATACCATAGTCACCATGGCCAGCAACTGTCCGTGTATTATATACTTCCCTCCTAAAAGAATTACAACATCCCTCTCAACAGATAAACAAAATCTAAAGAAATTAAGAGATTAAATTTGCTCCACAACAGCATGAAAATGAGGAATGCAAAGAAGTAGGACATTTTCCCTAGGTGAAGACAATCTTTTCTTTAGTACTAAAACTGAATATGTTTTTTGTAAATTTTTTCCCATCCATTACATCTAAGTTTTTTTTGCTGATAAATGTTGTTTCTCGATATTATTATGAATAAATGACTACAAAATATTAAAACCATAATGCAGTACATTTATTACTTCAAACCACCTGTTCCGATGATTGCACTACCGCGAATAGACTGTAGCAACAACTACTGCAAGAATCTATATTCGAATTCGAATTTACTTTTTGTCATACTCAGTGCATGTATTGCGTTCCCATTTACAAGCATAATGCTTCAGAAAATAATTCTGCATAATTTCAAGTAAGCACGAATAATGTACCTCACTGGAACATTATAATGCTGACGCTGTTGAAGTGATGATGGCATATTATCTATAGTATCACCAACTCTTACACAAGTTACATTATTCGGTAACTGCACCACCCGTGTTTCGATCTACAAAAAACATTTCGAAAATAAAAACGTCAACGATAAATCAATCACAAATTTAGAAAACTAGAATCGACAATGAAAAAGAATTGCAACAAAACCAAGTGGACCCCAGCCATTTTGTATTATGAGGTCACTGAAAATCCCAATAGCATTAGCTACATCTTAAAATTGATGTTTGATTCAAGTTAATCTCGGTTTCGTTTCGCATAAGTTATAGCCCCAAGTTAATAGTAAAAAGGAAACTAAAAACTTATTGTTAAGCGCTTAACTTCATGAAAGTAAAATAAACAGTTTTACCTCAGCAATCCGACGCTCCGGTTTACTATCCTGTAAAACTGCGCTGTTCGGAATGCGCCTATACCGTCTACTCAATGAGTTATTCGCGGAATGAACTCCAAAGCTCGTGTCACTACCAAAACACCCTTGATCACTGGTCAACTTCATGCGTGATAAATCACTGGAACTTGAACCATCTGGCGTTACTGACGACACATTATCGTAAAAGCTGCCACGACGCGTACACCGGAATACCCGTTGGGAAATTTCATCATCATTGAGTTGGCTTCTGCAGTGGAAGTGAAGGAAACATAAGCATTTATTGGACTTTTGCATACAACGTTGCAAAGTTATTAAGAATATAATTTTTTGGAATGTGATAATTAACCCGTAGAAATCATATTTCACACTAACATTTGAAATGAAAATACAAATGTTGCTCACAATGAGCCCGTAGAAGCAAAACATGTGCCAAAATGATCCGTGCGAGCTCAGTTATGAGATAAAGGCTCAACTGGCAGTATTAAAAATAAATTTGGAAAAAACCTGAATTTAGATCTAGTATGGTCGGACTCGATAAATGCAAACGAATTGTGGCTATGACCAATTTCATTTTGTGCTGGAGTAATGAAATCATTGGGCCTATGGAAAGATGAAGACGTGATACAAGCAGGAAAGCCAGCTGTTGAAGCGGTTGGATGCACTGAGCGGAATGAACGTCCCGGACGAATAGAACAGTGTGTATTATCATAATCAACGGGTGGCTCTTCAGGTGGTAGTGCATAAAGCTAAAATTTTTAATGTTAAAATCAAACTTAAAATCAATTTTCCTCAATCGTTTGTTAGATTAACAGTGGTAGGGATCACTAGCATTTAGTTCCAAGTGAGGCAAAACTTTAGTAGTTTAGTTTTTTGGTTCACGATGTTATTAACAATGGTTGACCACTAAAATTCATGACATTGCATGCAAATTCACCGCGTAAATGAGCATTGAGTTCTTAAATTTCTAACTTCTTGTTTTCCAACTACATCAAAGCATTGTGTTGCTTTTGCCGGACTGTTTGATCGAAAATTTGGCTGTCGTATTTGTTGTCCTGTAGGTAATGTTGGCAGCCTTTGCTGTTGTTGTCTTCTAGATTCCAGGTCTCCTAAAAAATGAGAAATTTCAAGAAGGAAAGAATATTAAATGCTCTGTAAAATTCGAATATACGGTTCCCGACATTTCAGATGAATAGAAATTATTCTTTGAAACAAACATAGCATGATATAGTATTAATGAGTGAAATAATCTAACTTTAACAACAACAGCATATATTAATCAACATTCTAAGAAGCTAAGGCATTATTTTAAAGGATTATCGATAAATAAAAACTAATGCCTTCGTTATTTGTATGCGGTAAATATCTTTCATCCATCTGTATACCATCTTGTATTTCTTCAACAATCAATGGTCGGACAGTTTTCACTCCAATACTTTTTGCAGGAACTGCTGGGCGTTTTTCGAATAACTGTGATGAACCTTCCCGACTTTCCGGTCGACGCACTGGCAGGTTTGTGTTGTTTGTTGCATCAGAAAAAACCTTTGTTGCCTGTTGCTGCTCTCTTGAACTTGTGTCTCTCACAGTGCTCGCTGAAGAGATGCTAGACTGGGAATTTTCGGGCACAACAGGTTCCATAGGCCGACTAGGTAACTGCGACAATTTGTACTTGGAGAGAGGTGTTGGAGATGGAGGTAACCGCTGTCGGCGTACTCCAATAGGTGATCGCCCAGCAACAGCTAGAAAAAATTCGAAGGAGAATTCTAAATAAACCAAGTTTGGATCTGAAGTAACCGCGCAAAACAAAACATATCATGGAAGCTTCCTACTCTGTGTTCCGCATAACGTTAGAATTTGATCGACGACCATATTTTGTAAATATTGCAACTTACAGTTCGCACGTGAGCATCGGCTTTGTATTTCAGCAATATCCAAGCGAATGTCAATCATTGAACGACTCAGGACTGGACCAAATGATTTTGTTGGTGTTTCAGGTGCATCACCAGGTTTCGGTGATGGAGGCAGCAACATACGATCGCCCTAAATCATGGAAGATGTTACACCACAGATCACATCTAACATAAAATTCTTTAATGATAGCTAATGACAGCTTCTGTTTTAATGGAAAGTTTTTATGACGAACATGAGTTTTTTAAGATCGAAAAACAAACATGTAACTTCTTGAGACAATCTTGCAATGATTTTATTGTTTCTTCATCGGAAAAACCAAAATCCTGAGCAATAACAGTCTGAATATATTCCATAAAATTCTCCATTTGCAGTTTTCGCATCGTTTCTGTAATATATGGAAAAATTCTGCAATGCTGATATAATATTTCAAATCTGACTTTCATACAAGTTTCATTAATTTGTCGTTTTGATCCTGAATTCGAGCAATGACACAATTACATATTATATCGAAAACACTGCATTGGAAACGTCATTCAATACGATTCAGTCAAAAACATTGAGGATTTTTTCCTTTTGCGACTGCCAGATTAATAAAAACTAAGAACAAAACCAGTTAAAATTCTCATAACATTAACTAAACTTACTTTCATGCATTTTCATAATGTTATAAGCCATTCCAATCAGTATCACATCTCCTTCCAAAAGGAAAACGTCCCATAATCGTAATGCTAATGGAAACGGAACCCGATCAAGGAAACAGCCGAACCACCACTTTGTTACATAAATTGGTGGAATACCAGCTTTATCCTGTAAAAAAGAAAAAAAAATGTTGCAGGAATTCCGACGGATGACTCGATTTGTACAGGTAGTACCAACTGAGAGGAATATATATCACACTTGGGGACTAAACCGGACATATGTCAGTGAAGATAAACAACACGAACTATCAGTTCAGAAACCTATCTTTTTCACAGTATTATTAAAGGAAGTAATTTTGAAATACAACTAACTAAATGCTTCTTTAAACGTGGAAGATATTTTTGCAATATTCTTTCATAATGAGTTTGGAAGCGAACCAATTTCGGAAAACCAGGAACAAAGAATCCTGCAATTCATTCACAGTTCTCAATTCTATTCACTAGCGCTTCATTATATTTTAAAAAGCGAAACTTCAAAAGTTAAGTTTGAAAACTGAATAGTGTTCGGAACAGCTACAATATGAGACCTTACCGTGCATGGAATGCTTTTTATCAACAAGTAATGCGTGTAAGCACCAAAATGCATCTTCTTCATCCATATACATAAGGAAAAGTGCTGCTATTTGATTCATTCCTTGACAATAACCCACTTCTGTATTGTACATTGCATATGCGGCTAACACATTGAATAAAGATTGTTGCCTGAATATGATAAAAGCAAAGCTTACAGCTTTTTTAAAGTATTTCGAAACATTGCACTTGAAGATTCAGTTATTCAAAAAAAAAGAAAGCCCTCACTTCACGTCGTATCTTCGGCGAAATGCCAAGTGATCCCGATATGTTCGGTTGATATCCAGATCTATCTGCTTGATATCTTTCGAAATGAGCTGAGCACGCATCAGTAATTCTCGATAAACACAACTTTTTTGTTCTTGCCGATAACGATTAATTTCAAGTAATCTCGCCCACACCTGCAGAATTTATATGAATTCATTTTACAAATGAGCGATAAAATCTAAGAAACTATGCCAGTAAGAAACATAAAGCTACAACCATTTAATAATGCTGCCTCTTGTTCGCATAACTATATTTCTATTTTCATGTGGTGAAAATCATTCCTTAAATTCAGAGAATGACAAGAAGGGAACTTTTGACATTGCGCTCATCTTTAACATCAATTTTCCAATATCTTTTCTTAGATATTTACTTTGAGGTTGCGAGGACAAATTTTAGTTGTACCTTCTAAGCATACATCCGCATCACTACACTTTTTTTTTAATTAAATAGAATTATGCTAATATGTGGACTGCGATAGATAACTACCTATCGTGCTTGAGTTTTCATGACCTGAAAAATAAGTATGTACAAGAAATTAGAAAAGCTTACCAATGATCTGAATTTTTCAGGAATACCTTTCCATAGCCGTTTCTTTAACTTGTCATTAGCATCTTTTCCGTCATTCCATCTTGATATCATCCGTAACCATTTCTGCTCACGTGAAACTTCTTTTATCATCCGTTTCTTTTCCGCTAACTCTTGAACACTGATTTCTTGCACATCTTTGCTAAAATACCAAAAAAAATTCATGAATTCTCACGACTGCATGCGAAACAGTTGTTATTTTTTTTTGTTAGAATTACTAAATAAATAAGCAGCAAAGCAAGAAATTTTGGAATTAAACTAGGAAAATGCATACTGCATAAACCCGTATCGATCAGTAACTTTATACAATTCGAGATCAGGATTTTCCCACTCTTCCACCTCTTGTTCGGGTCCCTGAAAAAAACTTCCAGCTATCAATTCCTCACTCATCGTAATACCAAAAAAATGAAAATTCTGACATGGTACACAATTCTAACAACCAAAAAAGTAGGCCGTTATAAGATATCCATCCTTATTGGATTTCTTCACTTTGTACTGTCAGACTAAGACCAAGTGATTCCAAGTTTTAACAGTTTAACCAACAGATAAACTGAATAAATAGTTCTGAGTTCAGGATGGATATCTTATAACGGACTTTACAGTAAGACCACTAACGCTAACAGTCTTACTGTAAAGTCACAACGTGGTATTTGCAGTAACGGCAGGAATATATCTTCGCTTATGAGAGAGTAAAGTACCCTTTCATATTTTTCAACAATTTGCGAGCGTTCTTCCAATTCCCGATATTCTGGATCTTCTTCTGATTCGTCACTTGATATCTCCTCCATTCCATCATTTTTTTTCTCTTAAAAAGATTAACTAAATGGAATAGGATGAAAATTATCTTAAATCCATTATAGTCACTGGAAAATAAAAAAAAATTCTCAGGTGAGACACTTTTTTTTACAAAATTTTCTTGAAGAAAGAAAAATGCGACAATCATTCAAAACGTTAATTGGACTACCTCGTCAACTAAAATAACTGCGGTACCATAAAAGAAATCTGCCTAATCATAAAGTTATAACATGCCATCGCAATACAAGTTACAAATTCACTATCACTGAATGTTTTTCGTGCTCATTTTCTTTTTCAGCTTAATTAAAATTTTTATTCATCTGTCGCAGCTAATTTGATGATATATTTTGATGCAAAAAATAAAATTCTCCAACTTTATCGTTGCAATGATGTGAAAGGCTATGTAACTGAGGGTAACTTCATTGCCCACTATCAACTATGTAATGAAGTAGCAACACTATTTTGATAAAATAAAGAATAAACTTCAGCTGAACTTTCGATATCAAAATTTCTTTCTTCTTCTGTGTTAGCATTAAAAAGTAGTAGAGAAGATTTGCTATAATATATAATGTGCACCCATTATTTTACTCACAATGAAAGATAGTGGTGTGTCGATGTAAGATGACTTACACAAACCTTTCCCTGTAACATCATTCCATCTGAAAAATTTCCTCAGCCCTTGGGATATTGGAACAGGTAAGTGTCGAAAGAGTCACAATTGAATTGAAACATTTTCACAGTTATTATAATCAGCCAAAGCGATGCAACAATTCAGTGCACCGGTCGGCTGACAGAGATGATACGATATGCTCCGACACGCAATGTCCTATTTCACATTTCAGTATAGTGCCAGTCGCAACTGATAGTAGGTCATTGCAAAAATCATTTCTTTTGTGCAAAAATTCATTAATAATGAGTGAAACGGACCATTATTTTTAAAAAAAAGACACATATCATCCTGAGTGCAACCTTTCACCTTATTTCCTCCAATCTTTTTTGAATTATCCTACAGAGCACTTCACTACGATCACGAACTGATGCTAGTGTAGGCTTTGTCTGAGAAGATAATCACCTCGCTATAAGAAATAAAATTTGTCACTTCCTTCTTGCTCAATAACTTCAATACCATTTTTTCCAATTTCCGCTTTCAATAATTATCTCATGTTAATTTCATGGAATAAAAAGAAGTAGGAGAGAAGAACAGAAAAAGAGAAAAAAAATTGTTGAAAAAATATTAAAAAGAAGTCAGTAATCTCTGAGCTCTCTACTTCTTTTTTGAATTAAAAGAATGAAAATAGCGGCAAAAGGAAATTTCTACTTCTTGTCATTAATTCACGAGACACTATCCGAAGTTCATCATACCACCCAAAAACAATTAGTGATTGATGACATCAATTAAGCGTACATATTTAAACTTCCTATAGCTAATTCAAACAAATCACTACAAAGGAAAGAAAGAAGCCCAAAATCAAAACAACAAATCAGAAGATACAAATCTAGATTCGTGTTTCATGCACTCCAAAATATAAGTCGGATAAACCGAATGAAATTTATCTGAAGTCTATTTGTATGATATGTGAAAATATTGTACAAATACACTTAGCATTAATTCATTTATACAATATATGTGAAATGGAGAAATTACTGGTTCGATCCTTTTAAACCTCCTACAGCATAATTGTTATTTTTGGCTGATAATTTTATGATAACATTTCAAATGTTCATAAAAAAGATTGAAATAAGCAGCTTAAGTTTAATAACTAGCATTTCGCACTAATGCATAATAAACAATTCATCGTTTCATTTTAGTTCCACCGCATTAGCAACTCCGACAATTTGAAAAAATTATTAATAACATAGTGCCTCTGTTTACTTCAATAGTTTAATTTGTTGAATGATTGCTTGAATAATGAATAGTTCAAATGTTCTCCCTTTTTTTTCTTAGAACAATAATTATATTGCTTAAGGAAAAAAATCGGAGGAGCAAAAGCGTGAAAAGAAATGAAAAATTTCGATTCATTTAAAGCTTCCACCATAAAACATATTGTGTTTTTATGTGTAAAGCAATAATCAGATGGAAATTTTACCTATAATTTATCTATTGATTAGTCGAAAGAAACAATTGCTAAATTAAATCTTATACTTCGATAATAAAATTTCCAAAATCTCTGTAGAAATAAATTATTCCTATCTCTACTTATAAGTAATATAGAAAGAAATCGGCCAATTTATTAAGCAATGAGAAGAATAAAAGTGCATAAATGACGGGTTGCTCGTATTGTAATTGTAAAGCATTTAAATATTAATGTGCAACCCTTACTTTTGCTAATTGAAATGTTTGAAATCGAAAAAAACTGTTATCATCCATTCGGAAAAAAATGAAGCAACTGTTAGAGCAAAGAAAAAAAATTTCGACACTTCCATTATTGAAATGCAGAATTCAAGTCTGTATAAATAGTAACATGTATTGTATTCCACTATTTTATGGGCCAAAAAATTTGCACTATTTCACTACACTAAGCAATAAAAAAGTAAAAAAATGCTTGCACAGACTTTCCCAGATCTAGAATTCCAAAAGAAAATGAATAATTACCGAGAGCAGCAATTAGAGCCTATCAAAGAACATTAGTCAAGAAACCGATCTTCAGTGAAAGGATGTGAAAAGAGAATTCGATATTAAAGCGTAAAATTAAATTCACTCAATATAACTACAGAAAAACATCATAAACAAGTCAGAAATTATAAGCATTACCTCATCAAAAACGTATTTGTGAAAACTTCCACAACAATTTAGAATGGTCAATGAAAAAAGAGAAATTCTGCTACGTTACTTTTCACAACAAGTCAATTCTGCACTACCGCTTCCCTCATTTTTCACGCTATGTGTTATATTTATTTTTGGATTCATTATTTTAAATTAATTAAACAAATAAAGAAACACAGTTTTTTGCAAAAATCAAATCTAATCCCTGAATCATTAAAAATAATAAATTATAATAGTTATAGCCATTCACTTAAAAGAATGAGATAAAGGTGGCACATTCTTTTACACTGTTCATTAAACTTTCCTGCACACTTTCTCTCTAA
This sequence comes from Litomosoides sigmodontis, assembly GCA_963070105.1. Taxonomy (NCBI): domain Eukaryota; kingdom Metazoa; phylum Nematoda; class Chromadorea; order Rhabditida; family Onchocercidae; genus Litomosoides; species Litomosoides sigmodontis. The sequence continues at coordinate 1,411,160 of OY718805.1, forward strand.
GTCAACCAACGTCAAAATGCATAACACCAATCTGTTTCTTAAAAAAAAAAAAAGAAATCTTTGAAATATCTCATGATTCCTTAAAATTACATTCTATAATATGAAAACATACCAAATCCTTCCTCCGCATGTCCTCCATTTCCAATGTCTTCCTCCGCATTCACACTGTTATCCAAAATATCACTCTCCCGCACATCCATCAAATGCACACAATTTGTAGCGAAATAACAACTGCAACAATGAAAGTAAGAGCAGTACGTAATCCTGACGACCGTACCCGTCCCGTAACTGCGTGAAGTGAGAATTTCGATTGAGATCAGGTATTACGGCTATTCAGTGACTGTCATTTGTTTGTAATGTATTAACTTATGCTTCTGAAACAGTTTTACTTACCTGTACCGAACATAGGAGTTATCCCTCACCAGCTATCGATGATAGTATGTTATTAAATTTGTGGACCATTTTCCTGAAAAAAATGATGAAATACATTCACGCTTTATCTAGCACACTTCACTATGACGTATACATCACCTCAAATTGGTTATATTGCAAAATAAAATAAACAAAAAATAATTTTTCCAAAAAAAAAACAAGAAAGAACCCGAGACAAACATGTGTATCGAAAAATATGGAGAAATCAAGTACAAAATAAATATTTCCATACAATTCACAGTTGGAAATTTACTATTACTACTACTGCTACTATTACCTAAATTAAAAATTTTTGCGTCGTTTTCGCCTAATTTCTAAGAAGCTTTTTTCAACAACAATAATTTAATCGTAAAAGCTAGTTGCGAATCTAATTTCTTTCATTTTTTCTCTCTTTTTAAAATACAATGAATATGATGGAAGGAAAAAATTAACTTCGTCCCTTCACTCTTTTCAAACTAAATCAACAATTCCGCTATGTGCTATTTTAACATCGGCTACTCCCTCCATCAATGAATCCATACGATCGCATGTACATGCAGTCCTACTAACAAACACTTCACTTTTACTTTCACGTTCCTTTCTCCCTTCCAGCCTTCCAACAAAACAAAGCAAAGGAAATGTCAGTTGACTGATGCCAACAGCACGCAATCGATCCATTCATTTCACTACCACTTATGTTAAATATTTTCCAAAAGCATTCATTTCCAAAGCACTCAGTTCCATTATCATTGCTGCGGAAGAGAGTATTATTTAATGCTAAAGGTAAGCAAATTAAAATTGCATTTTGAAACTGCCAAAAAAATCGCTTTTATAAAATTTAGCCATTAAAATTATTGCTCGAAATTGGAATATTTAAACAAAAAATTGAAAGCAAATAGATGTAAAACTGAAAAAATGAAATATAAAATTGCTTTTTTACTTTAACTGCTTCAAGCTTTTTTTAAACCTCGAATTCTAATTTCTGAGAATTCTAATTTCAAAAAATTCCTCAACGCATATGTCATTCGCGTGTTCATCGATGATGAATCAGCAATGATAAACTTAGTTAACAGAGAGGAATTTTCATAAATTAATCATAGATGATAGCTCTTCTAATTAGCTAATAATAAATTCATTCATAAACACTTCTTCAAAAAAAACAGAAACAAAGCATTTTCTACTGTATTATTAAATGGATGAGAAGTAAAGGTAGAAAAGAACCAGTCAATTCTGCGGATAACAATATCAATATGAAGTCACCCTGCTATTTTCTATTCCAGTCTTCCTGAACAAGAAACCGGTTGGTTTTGGACAGAGGTAGTAGCGGTGAATGGTACTGATCTCACATTCTTTCCTTTCTATGTCACTCCCCTCTAATTCATCATCATCATTCTGCACTACTTCAATCAAACTACGGATGTTCACTCGTACTTCTATTCTCCTGCTAGTTTGCACGGATCCTGAAAACACTAGGAACTGATGACCTAGAACCAATGGAAAGTGCCAATATCGAAGTAATGTCCATCTACAACAACCGCATGTCCGATTCGCTTGACAGCACTGAGATCACTTCATCCATGACGTGATGCATGATGTTCAGTGCTAGAACTTCCAAGTAAATCAACTGGGAATCAGTGGGAAGGGAAAGAGAGTTTACCGGGAAGGTGGAAACGGAGGGTAATTGATAGAAATGTTTGAATGATGCATTTACATGATAATAGGCAAATGATAATTTCTTCCTCGAACAGGAAAGCAAACAGGAAACTACGCAAACAAGCAATGCATCATTGTCTCGCTTAATCTCACAAGTAAGCGTAGCTATGAATTAAATTAAATTTAATTCATAGCTACGCCTACTTCCTCTGCCCCCATCACGACGTTTAGTAGTTTCATTGACAAATATTTGACAGCGATTTGCAATTCCCAAGCTTAATGAAGTAAGTCCACATGGAAACAAAGAACTTCAATGGAAGTAATTCTTGTCGACGAAAATGAAAATGAAAAACAAATGCCTTCATAACCACACAACAAATGCTCACGCACGAAGAAGCTGACTCATCCCTACTTACTTTGAATTCACTTAACATAATATTAAAACCAACAATAGCTGTAACGCCACGTAAACCCTTCCCCTCCCCCCACTAACTACCACCCCCTACTCCTCCTCCCCCTCCGCCTCCTCCTTCTCATTGCCGAACAAACACCGCTCGCAGGGAATACACTTCGATGATCTCTCGCATGTTACAGCTCAACTCATCCGCTTCCATTTTCAATTTATGAAATTTAAATCTTTATTTAAAGAGGATTAATTAATTAGAAGATAGTTTTCTTCTAGAGGGAAGCAAAATATTCATTGATTTACAGGCATTTTTGTCGTTCAGAGCAAGACAAATATTAAAAAGGTATTTAACTATTAAAACGTAAAAAAATGAACATGAAGAGAATGCTAAGGATGTGTACAACAATTCATATTCTTGAACACTTCGACCTAACTGTAATGCTATCTACTACATGCCTTTGTTATGGCTATTTTCAGGTCATCGATGACCTGTTTTGTTCATCTCATACACTAAGAATTCCTCAGTTCGAATAATTTCCACAGAAGGATTATACTTTAAATATAATTAGTATGAAATCTCAAGGTCTTCCCACTTTGCACATATCTGTCCTGATTCCTCGGCGGCGCATCATTCGCCAATTTGTGCACTGTGAAGTGTCAGGAGGAATTCCACTCGTACTTGATTACTTCCACTGATAGCGCAGTGGCCACAGACGTAAATCTGATAAAAGTTGCGCTATCTCTTCCAGTTCAATTCTCTGGAGAAATCTGACCGCAATCAGCGAGTGTTATCTATCAAAACAATGTTGACTTGCAACTTCAAAAACTCTCTTATTGAAGGGAAGGCTACGCAACGTATACGTAAGGAAGGGCGTGTAGCAGTACGGATAAACGTTCAGAAGCGTGTGTGACTGAGAGAATAAGTGCCGCGATCAGAGGTGAACATGCAGCGGTACGTGAGTGAAAGAGCAATAATTGAAAGGAATAAGTTGATTTCGAAACGGACGCTATAGCAACACGTTCGTTACGTCAGAAAGTTCATTCTTATGACATTTTGCAAACGTACATGTGGCAGTGTTTCAGAATTCCTCGTAACCATTTTGATCAAACTTTTCCGTAAATATACACATCGCTTGCTGAACCATTCATATTTTCATTTTTTTCCCTTTTTTAATTCTTTACCAACAAAATTTGTAGTATTTAGTTTTTGCTCCAAAGCTTCCTACTACATAAGTTAGTGTTTTGCTAAGTTTTAAATTCATAATTGCTTGCTGTCAGTATGCAATAATGATCATACTTTCAGTTAGTATTACCTAATGAATTGTTCTGCTAAATTTGTAAAAATTATATGTGAAATTATCATATTTCAAATTTGTAGCTGTAATGCAATTCATTTCATCAACTTCGATCTTTGCTAGTTAATTTCATTACAATTTTCATTTTATTTATTGTTTGTCATCGTTTACCACGTCTCGTTCAAATTCATTTCATCCATTTATGTTTTCATTCATAAAATTTTTCCTTAGAAGAAATTAAAAAATAAGAAAATGAAGTGTGAACGATGTATGAGTTGCGGAAAAAAAAAGCAATTACGGGTGAATGTTTTAAGCACTTAGACATTACTTATTTTGAATTTTGCTACTTCTCAGTTAAATTTATGAAAGCTTAATTGGTCCTTAATTTATTTTACTTGCTCATTGAATTAACTTATAACATTACTTTGCCTGCTGCTAATTAGTCAGCGAGTTATCGCCTAATGAATTCCTATTAACTTGTAGCATTGCTCAATAACGTCAATTTGTCATTAATTTAAATTTATGCAAATGAAATTGTTGCGCTTTTTTTCTTGAAAAAATGACATTGAAATTTTGCACAACTAATTTTTGCAATTATTGCATGCATTTCATACGTTATAAATTTAGCATTCAGTTCCTTCGCAACTGTCATTGCTTATTTACCGGGATTTTCAAAATGGCGGAAAGAATTGAGAGTTCACGCAAATTTAACGCACGTGTTTTTATGGCTTCAACAAATTTCCTTATAATTCTCGCTTAAGCGAAGACACGCTATCTAACACTTTATTTTCTTGTTTTACTCTTTCCTTTCAAATAAGTATTCGATTTATTTACGAATTAGTAATTAAGTGCAATCGTCTTATGTGGAAATAAACTTTTTGTGATAAATATAGGACATTAGATCAGAGCAGAGGAATAGAAAAGGGCCTGAACTGATAAGAAATGATGAAGGAAAATCGGTGAATCAAATATCCCTTTCGAAATCAAAAAATTCACATAAATACGAACGAAACGCTACAAAGTGTGAAATTAGCATTTTTACTTTATTCATACTTTAACAGCTGGAAAAGCTCAACATGAATATATTAAACAAGAAAAAATTAAATTAGAATGTAACATTATAAGGATTTGTTTTATAGCTGACAAATTTCTCAGCCTTTTTAATTTTTACAAATAAACAACACCGTTTTAAATTGTTAAGCTAATTTCACAATCCATTACTATAATGTGAGAATGCATTTTATTGCTTGGGAATGAGTGGTAAATATATTATGGTTTGAGATTAGGCAACAAATTAATTATAACTTAAAGTAGTTTGAAGAATGTGAAATTTTTGAAATATCAATTTTAATAATTGCTTATTTCCTTTAACTTTAACTAGTGATGAGAACGCCTCACCGGTAGATGGCGAAATGAGAAAGTCAAAGGCGAGAAGTCACAATGGCCTGCGCTATTCGCACTTTTCGAGTCACACCGATCGTCCTGCTCAAAAGTAAGGAAATTTCGATTATTTAATAATTTCACGATGAATTTACAATTAGAAATTAAATTTAATTCATAGCTAATGAGGAGACTTGATTTTATAAGTTATTAAATTTTCATCAAAATTATTAATCCAATTGTTAACAACGTCCCAAAGAGTCAACTTGACTTCATTACTTGCATTTCGAATTTACATAGAGGTAGATTATTAATTAAACCAATATTTGATAGAAGGAAAATGCAGCAACCAATTGCTTGCAACAGTTCGGCTTTTAAAAATTCCAATTTGCACGTATTTGTATAATTAGATCATTTGAACTTAAATTAATGAAAATAATCAATGAGACACATATGATAACTGATGTTGAATAAGTTGATTTTTAAAAGTTATAATTGAATGCGATGTTTTTCTTCAGTTATATTACCGATGCCGAAATCAACACGCGTGGCTATGTCGATCAAAATGGCCAAATTCATTACTCAATTCCTGTTTTACCAGTAACACGTGAACCAACGTATACCGTAAAAGAGGCAGCGTACGTTTGTTTATTGGTGGCAGCGAGAAGTACGCTTATTGTTTTTCTTCACAAACAAAGTTTATTTCATGCAATTTCAAATTCATTATTGGTATAATTATCGATCTTTCTATTTCTGATTTTTTCTGTTCAGAAAAGTTCAGTGAAATTCCAGCAGTGAACGACGATCCGATGCAGTAAGCTGTGAATCAAACTTGTGTGGAAGAAAGGATGGAAATATTGTCCGAGTTGTTAGATGTTCCGTTGGTGATAAGGATGATCGCGGTAGATTAGATTATCAAATGTACGACGATGGACGCATTTATGATTTGAAATGTTCAGATGGCCGTTCGCTCGTACTTAGTTTTAGCAGAAAGGTCATTTTTGCATCAGCTAATTTGAAAAACTGTCCTTTTTCCGCTATTTAAAGTGAAACTTGAATGTTAGAGAAACACAACAAATTAAATCTCTAAATTTAAACATCAATTAAATCATTAGTTGTTTTATAATGTACAATTGGTGGTAGCTTAACGGACATTAATTGAAATTTTAATTAAATGAAATTTAATTCGTGGGTCTAGCGCTAAAAACTTCAATTTCAGGAGGCGGCATTAGTAGTAAATAGGCGCAGAAGTTGCTGTCCTTCGTTTTCATAAACGTTTGTCAACAAAATCATGAATAATTAATTCAAAATTTCATTGCATGAAATAAATTTATCCATTTCAAACACTGTTTGTACTCTATAAAATTTCAAAAATCTTATTTAAAAACATTTTAATTTAACGTCTCATGCATTTGCACAACAACAAACAAAAAAAAAGGAAAAAACCGTAACGCTTAAGTAAACATTTTGCTGGACAAATTCCTAAAGTGATTGATTGATCAGAAGAACAAATGGAGAAAGAGATCTGATTGACCTTTGACATGCATGTAATTAACATGAAATTCTTAGGCTCTTTGTTCCTAAATGAATCAGTTCAGCAATTCATTTCATTACCTAAATAAGCATTATGCAATGTTTATTGGTTTAACAATTTCGCGAACGATAATTCGATTTTCAATTAATTGCATAACTGTTGTTGATCGTCTTGAGGAGTAAAATTTAGCTAAAATTCTTGAAATTTCCTTAAGGATGTTGTTTTGACGATAGAGGAAGATGATTACCATATTGTAGGAGTTGATATTACCTAAGAGAAGTGCGTATAGTGCCATTTCATTCTCATTTAATGCATCCAAACGATCGTGTATTAGCTGATTGATTGCTGGTACGATATAGAGAACTGAAAATTCCATCCAACACTTTTAAATAGTAAACTGATAATTTTAAATAAAATTTAAATTCATCGAAGAATTTTAGGCAAAATTTCAAAGCAGTTATTTCAAATGGAATTTAAGATGGACCCTTACAAAATGTCACTAAGCATGACCAAATCGCCGTTGTTGTGTATTCCTTCTGTCGTCTTAGGAAATCGTCGATGTTTGCAAAAAAGACCGACTGATTGGACGCTATTACTGTTTGTCGTTTTCTAACGGCAAATATTTCAATCGTTTTTTTTTAATAAAAATATTTCACTCACTCAATTTAATTAGTTTCAATCCTTCACTGAATGTTAGCTAATGAGAGGAAAAGAAGAAGTAAAGAAAAAGATAAAATTTACAAAATTTGAATTTTTGATGTTACAATAAAATTTCCATAATTAGGCGAGCTGTGGAGTGAATGGTTTGAAATTAGCAATATAAGTAAAGTAAAGTAATTCGTAGAGTGCACCACTTGAAATTCATACCTGTACATTGTAATAATAACAGTTACCATTATCGGAATGCTTAATGCAGCAGCTAATGTACGCATACATAAAATAACCGAAAATGTATTTTCCGCATAAATTAAGTGACCACTGAAAGGATAGAAAAAAAGACATGTATGGAAGATGAAAAATTAATTTTGGAAACTTGCATGAAATGAAATTATTAAAATTCAATTCATAACTCGATAAGAAACAAAAAACGAAATTTGAAATAAAATGAATTTTTATTTTTAAGAGAAAAAAAAAAGGTGCGAACAAGCATATAGTTGAGATACGACGCGGTGGTGAAATCATTTCAATTGCAATTGAAATGGTCATAATGAGGAGTGGAATGAGGTAAATCATTGCTAGTAGAGCGATAACAATTTTTTTCATATTTTTAAAATATTCGATTGGATACCGCACCACCAGGTACCGATCTAAACTGTAGACCAGTAAGCCAAAACCATCCAACAAGAACAGTATCACTAGAACGTTACTGCACTGGAAAGAAATTAGCACTTTGTAATTATTTAATTCAATTTCAGCTTTTCGTCCTTTCAAGCTCTGTGACATTAGCTCCATGCAATTGCAATTGCAGAAAACAATTTGTATTACCAAGTAATATTATCCAAATTATCAAGTGAATTACACGTCAAATTATCACTATTATTGTAATTGCTATTGCTATCATTATAGTAGCAATTATTACTGTTAATTGTTAATAATTATTTCGCTCAAATGGAAAGTAACTCATAGTTTTATTCGCAAATCTGTCGCTTCTAAAATTCTTCATTGTAGGTTAAATAATGTCCTTAAGTTTAATAATTTATTCAAAGATGCAAATGAAGGGTGGAATTAAAAGTTTTCCAGAGGAAGCACATATTGCAAATGTAATTCACGTGTAGCAGGCAGTAGTCACTGTCCACTAATCGATCAGTTTTGAAATGATTTAAATCGACCAGTCTTGTTGCACCCAAAATGATGTCAGTTAGTCCTGTTAAGCCATTATTCAATATAACAAACGCTGTAATTATGTAGTATCGCCTGAAATTACACACTAAAGAAACTTGATGAAATATGCAAAAAATTAAATTAATACTTTCTAAGGTTGAAATTTAGAAATTTTAAAATGTTATCAAAAGCACTGAGTGTGCTTTAGTTGGCTTGGTAGCTTTAATGTATTATAAATGAAATATTAAAAAAGTTTCTTCTTTTTATTTTTTAGGAGGGAAACGTTGGATTATCGGTAGAACCAATACTTTTGATGATTGGACTGAATCGAAGTGACAGTATTGCAAGTAATTGCTCCATTAATTCTCAACAGTAATTGTGTTTTAAAAGGTTTTAAAAAAATTAAATAATGCAATAATAATGCTATGTGATTCTATTGGATTAAAAAGAGAACAAATGAAAAACTAGAAGTATGAAAGTTAGCAATCACGTCGTACTGGCTATTTTTAAATTCAAATATTTGAAAATTCACCAATCACAACAGTCTATTTATTTTTTGCATTATTTTTATAATCGAAAATTTTTGAATTATTTCTTTCTAAATTATCAAAATTTTTGCTGATTTTTTGCTTTTTCTCTTCAAAGAAACAAATTAGCCTAAAATATTATTTGCATGAAAACATTCACGAAAAGAAGCGGTGGAAATTTTCGAAATGAGCAATTGTTATCACAGTAATTATTTCAATTAATTACGCACAAACACATGCCTTCTCCTTAAATTAAAATTTGAATGTGAAATACTGGCGCTTTCCTCAAATTCAACTCAATTTCACACTTCAAGATTAATCAGTGAAGTGCTGGTGCTTACCTGAGTATTTGCTTCCTAATGATAATAATAAAAGCAATAGCATTGATGAGGAACGACGGTACGCCACAGATTATCAGTGCAATTGTTAGCAAAAAAATTTCCAAATCCATCTGCGCTCGCTCGCTCGCTCACTCACTCACTCGCTCATTGCAAAACAAACGAAATGGATAATTTTTTAGGCTTAACAAGCAGGTGATATTTGAGACAAAAGCGAATTAATTAATTATAATTAAAATCTGTGGGCAAAATTAATAATTAAAAAATTGAAAGATTTTCCTTTTGCAGATATTTCTTCGAAAAGTTTAAATATTTCATGGAGTTAAGCGATAGAGCGCAATGGCAAATTTTTAGTAACGTTGCATTTACTACACTTTTATTATAATTATAGGAATGTAATTGAAATTGAAAGTTTTTTAATTCATCAAAATCATACAATCCTTTCTTGCATGACTTTTTTTCGCAAAGTAAAGTATAAATTGATGGTTTTAAAAGATTTAATTAGAACAAATTGCTATAAAAAATAGAAAATTCTGCTTATGCTTAAAATATGTAAATGAAAGTAATTTAATTTTTAATTGGTAAAATTTAAAACGGCCACAAAAATTTTCAGATTAAATGAAATTCGAAACTTAAATACCCTTTCATGTAGCAATTAAATGAAAGAAATTTACAACGCTTCCTAAAGCTACCTTCCCTCACTCGTCTTTGTAAATTACTCCTTTCGTATTTAACTATCGAACTGACTAAGTGACCTTCTAATTTTGTCTGTGCTGAGTAATCCGTGTTAATCCTTCCATATCGAAATTATTGATTAATAAGTGAATTAATCAATCTCATTTCGATCATTCTCAAAACTATGCCTTACGTATGCAACATCTTTCCTAAAATTACTTTATCAAATTTTTTGCATCGAAAAGTGGCCTGAAAAGAATGTGCATCATTAACTATTCCAACGCATTAAATAATAATTTGAAATTTAGCTCATCAATTCTGCTTGAGCTTCACATTAGCACTTATCATTCGTGCACAATTGAGAAATGATCGAAGCAGCTAATCTGAAGTCTATAAAACGACGAAATTAATCATTTACAAGCATTTGTTAATATTTCGCATCTCAGATAGCGGCCGATTAGGTCAATCTTAATTATTTCTAAATTAACGGTTAGCAATCAAACTTCAGTGAAGTCTGAGAGTGGGAACGATGAAAGAGAAAGGAGGGAGTTTTGGATGACAAAATTTCCATAAATTATCTTTTCCTTGCATAATGCTTATCAGCAACATCTGCTCACATACAGGATTCACACACAATCTTCCCATATTATTCAGTGGTTTACTTATTTGCATATAACTGACCACAGCAACTATGGATCAAGCTGGCCCCTCCCGAATTAGACAAAAGGTGACAAGGCAGTGCATGAGTTTCGGAAATTCTTATCACTTCTTTGAATTAACTAATATATTCAACTAATTGATTAATTAATTATTACTTAAAATAAAATCAAATTTACATTTATTACCTCTCTGCGTCATTTTCAAATATGAATAGAACAATTGGTGTGTGTGTGTGTGTGTATAGGTATTATCACGTGGCACGTGTGAGCAGGTGTACTTAAATGATCTTATATGTATGTGGTAAAAAGGATTGAAAATTTGCATAATTAGAAAGAAACCAAGAAACCACTTGTAATTACTGTACCACGAGGATTATTACGGCGTTCCCTTCAAGAAATCATTCCAAACGAAAGGTTGCGTGTATGTTTCGTGGTTAATGGAAGTGAAATTAAACTCGTGCGTTAGAATTTTCACTTAACTAGTCTGCTTTTTTTTCTCTCTCAGTAACATTAATGTAGGAATATTTCGCATACTGCAGCATTTAATTAATAAAAGAATGTTATTTAAAATCTGTGACTGAAATAATTTAAATAAATCAACTCGTTAGAGCATAACAGTGCTCGAAGCATCGCTTAATTAGAGTATTACTTTTACATCAACTAATAGCTGTAAGAATTGCCATTATCAGTGAGGACATCTGGTGGGTGCTCTCAGGCGATTAGAGATGCTGCCAGCTGATGACGTCTATTACTAAACTAAAATAATCATTAAACTGCTAATAGTTGTAGCTAACACCGTCTGATATGCAACAGTTTGATTTGTCACGTGCGCAACATCTTCCGCCGGCACCGTCTCGTCATACCGGATTTCGTAATTTACGCTCACCAAGTCCACCAGTTCGGCAAACTTATGACTTCCCAATGGTCACTTCACAATTAATTTCGTTGCACCAAATAAGCTTCTAAAAAATAATGATCATTTGCTCATTTAAAATTCGAAGCAACAATTATTCGTATAAATTGAAATTTGAACAAGTATTTTATGCATTTTGATTTCTCACCAGTACATCAACTCACAATTTTCCCTTCAGCGTAAATTCGCACGATCGCTGGCTATTTGTCCACCGGAACACGGTCGTTATCCGCCTACGGCACTATCGCCAATATATCCGGTAAATCCGTTTCGTGGTTCGCCTCCTAATAGCATTTACATTCCGCTCAACAAACACCTACCGCAAAATCAAAAAGCTACGTCAAACCTGGCAAAACGTCGTGGCGTTCACATTGATCCGTTCACCGGTAGAATGAAAATTATCAAACGACGAACTCATTGAAAATTAACCTGAAAATATTTGCATATATCACGGCGCTGCACTATCACTGATGCTCCTAACGTATTAACCAACAGATAGAGATTGACGAATAAATAAATTTAATTTTTTAATTTCAATTTTCAACATCGAAATTTGGAAGGAAAAAATTGATACTATTTTTTCCGCTTTTATCATACCTCTCTTTATTGTTTTTATTTCATTTAATTATTTTTTCCTTTCGAGCTAATTATTTACCTTTAAATATTTAGAAAAATTTAATAATTGGTGCAATTGATAGGTTATAGTATAGGGAGAAGCAGAGTCTCTCTTGCAATTAATAATGGCTACTGCTTTTTTTAATTCATATTATCCAATTGCTTTCATAAGTACCATTTCTATTCAAGCGATTTTTTTAATATTTCAGAAAAAATTTTTTTGAATTCTCGTGTTAAATTTTCGTTACTGTGAATCATGCATATTTTTTATTAGAATTTTAAATGTAAAAAGTTACAAGAATTGACTGTTAAAAATAATATATCAAATCTTGGAAATTTCAAAAATTCCTAAAGTTCCAAACAAATCATTTATGATTAGAGCTTTGCTTTCAATTATCAAAAAGGACAGATTCTCTTACCAAAATTCTCAATTTGAAGTTCAACAAAATATTGTGCAAATTTTTTGGCAAAATATGAAGTGAAAAGGAAATTGGGAATTAAAATATTACTGTCCAACGTTATGAGTGCAAATTTTTCAAGCATTTATCCGCTGTGCTTCATTTTTAATGAACAAATATTTAAATTAAAATAATTAAAATTACTATTTCACGTCCATAATGCGTTGCTGAAAATTTTACTGATTTCTGGAGAAAATCATGTGAACTATCCCACACGTTGGTGAATGAAATTTTACGAGAGAAACACCAATTAAAAACAATTTAAATTTGATATGAAATTACTATGATTGCTGGTATGCTTGTTCAATGAAAGCTTTTAGTGAAATGAACTAAGCAAAATGCCAAAAGAATGCAAATACGTATTTTACGATAAATGAACGGCAATGAAATCAGCGATTACAGCACGCACGTTGCTGTCGCAAACAATAATTGAAAGAAATTGAAATAAATAACAATAACAATTGGAATTTTATTTCAATTCAAACTTTGCTTTAATAAAAAGATAGCAAAAATTTGCATCTTAATGGATTAATTAACTAATTTTTTAAAGCTTTAAGCAGTTAGATCAAATAGCGAGAAGCCACGAAATGATTTCAAATAATTTGTGCAGCCAATTAAAAGAAAATAATAACTCTCATTCATTCAATTAGTTAATTGATTATCTGAATTTAATTTCTATTTTTCTTCTTTTTTTCCAATTTTTTCTTTGCAGTTTTGAATGAGATGAGCAGCTTAACAAGTGGCGCAATACGAATACGAATTCACTAATTTGTGTTCGAATTTTCGTCGAAATTACACCGTTGGAAAAATGCGGCAATCAGTCAAATGAGTTGGCAGCCCATTGGTCAACTGGAAAGATACAAATCGTTTTGAAATTAAAAGCAAACATTAAACTACGAAGCACGAACTTCTCGTTGCTTTTTTTTTCACTTCTCTTCCGTTCCAATTGATGCTAGCAATTAAAATGAGCCAAGGAATCGTTGAGCTGCTTCATTCATCCAAATAGCTAATTCACTTACTATTCGATTATAAAAATAAACAAATCAAAAAACATCGCAGCAAAGGTTTAATTCAAAATTTCAAATGAATTGCGAACTGAGCGAATGAATAATAATCGAAGACTGATTGATAATTGAAATTATGCTTGTAATGGTTACGATTTCATAATTATTTAGCAATTATAATTAATTAAACAACCACAAAATTAAATAATGAAAATTCGTGTTCTGTAGGTGCAATAATGTGAGGATAAAGAGTTTACAGTTTAAAATTGTGAAATGTCTTGCATGGTATTAACACGGGTAAGGTAAGTATTAGGTAGGTAATTTCAATATTTCATCTTTTTTTAAATTACTGAAATGAGCTGCTGAAGCAGTAAAATCATAGTTGCCTGTTGAAAGGATATGTCAAATTTTTTGATTAATAGCTTAAACCTATTAAGGAGCGCTGTTCCAGTAACATTTTTAATTTTTCTTTTCCTCATTTAAATTGAAAATTGTAAATTTAAATGAGCTGAAAATATTTCTAATTCTCACTGATCAGAAAACTAAAACCGTTGCTTTTTTTTTCTCGCTGCAATCGTTGTAATGAAAATGATACATTGGTGCAACGACACAACGGTCATTCATTTTCACAAATAGAAAGACAAATGTCTTTTTTTCTTTTCTCTTTATGATGAACGATTTGCAAATTTCATCAATTCATTAAATCGTAAATTCTATTATCATCAAATTGCCTAAGCGTAGACTGCTAATTAAATACAAGCATTTCAGCTTTCCTACTTTTTTTTTATACCACAAAATTGCTGTTTTTGTCTTACGATATTTGCATTAGTTATTAATTAAAATATTCTTTCGTTTATTTGCTGATTTTTCATTTAATTTTAAAAGACTTTATATTTTAGATAGGTTTTTTTTGTGTTCCTTTAAACCAAAACTTTTAGTTTTAGTGTTTGAATTAAAACTTCCTTTTTTTTTCAATATCGGTGCCTATGCGTGTATGCATGCGTATGACGTGTGCGTGGGCGTGTTTATGCGTTTGAAGTACGCTATCAATAGTAATGAGCTGAAAACGAGTGTTACAAAAGATTTAAATTTCACCAATTTCAAATGTAACCGAAAAAAACAGATGACGTAATAGCGCGATAATCCGTGAATTTGTCAGTGCTGAGAGTGCAACAATATCGTTCCCTCACACACACACACACACACACACACACACACACACACACGCACACACACACACACACACACACACACACACACACACACACACATACACACACACACACACACACACACACACACACACACACACACACACACACACGCATAGACACTTCTGTCTTTGCATTTTTCACCAAAATTGCGTGTTCTGAATTAACCGCTTCTATTAAATTTCATTACCCACTCGTGCAAAATCTAATTTCAGGCGGCAAATTAAACAATTTCCCATCCTATCAATTACTGCTCTTTCGTTGCAGTTTCTGCTTGTAATTAAATTCCTATTTCAAGTTCTAGGATGTAATATTTGTTGGAAATGGAAGAAATTATCACTCTCATAAGGTAGATGAAGCTAATTTGTTTGATCGTTTAGTCAAAATATTTCACTTTTTAAAAATCTTAACTTTGAGGATGTGTGAGTGGAATGATCAGATTGCACGACTATTTTCATCAAAGCAAAAATAAATTCATTAAAAATTCACGCTTTCCACAAATTTATTTTAACATTTAATGCTTAAATTGTGAATTTTCTCTCTAATGAATAATTACAATTTTGCAATCGCTTATATGCAATTACACAAATTAATTAACCAATAATTTCATAATTTAAATAATTGAAGTGTTAAACAATTGCAAAGTTATTGAGCTTTTTTGCCTTTTTGCTTGAATTGGCGCATAATTTGGTGCATGTAATTAATTAATTGGCAAGTTAAGCAGAGCAGATAGCATCTCAATTATATGCAAAGAATGATAGCATTGAATGTTTGATAGGAGTGTCTATCAATATTCAATGGAAACGTTCGAATTAAATTAATTGGTCGGCGGAATTTGAAAGGGAATTGTATTTCACTGATAAGGCTTGTCAAATGTGCTCTGATATTTGCACAGTAAGAAAAAATGGAGGAAAGAAGTGGAAGTTTCTCTCGAAGATAACTTCGCCAAGCCTAAAGTAAATGCTTCAATCGAT
This sequence comes from Litomosoides sigmodontis, assembly GCA_963070105.1. Lineage (NCBI taxonomy): Eukaryota > Metazoa > Nematoda > Chromadorea > Rhabditida > Onchocercidae > Litomosoides > Litomosoides sigmodontis. The sequence continues at coordinate 1,427,034 of OY718805.1, forward strand.
TGATGGAAAACTGAATGAATGCAAAAGCGACGGCGAAGAGCAAATCGATGTGAATTTCATTCCTTCCCCTTTTTTTCTTGCACTTAAAACTTTTCGAAAAATTTCCAAAATGTCTTTCACATATTCAAACGAAAGAAATTTGGAAACAAACAGAATGTTTCCTTTTTTCTTTTTCTGTCAAATTGAAAGATTCATTCATTCAAAAAAAAGAAAGAAAAATTCGTTTTTTTTGCGCAAAATTTACAATAAACTTTTTGCAGTAAATTTAAAACAATAATATTCAACTGGTTATTTCAACAATTCTTCCTCGGCAAACAGCAATTCCCTGTTGTGTAACTAACTGGGTGTCAGGGCGGTGGAAGCGATCGTTCCATCATTTTCAACCCAAAACATTTTGCATCTTTCTTCTTGCTGCTCCTTTCGTGGAAACACAGATGGAAATTTTGATTTATTCAGCGGTGAAGTAATCCGACAATGAATCACTTCGAAAAGTTCCATTGATTTTCATCTAAAAATTGTAGCGAAAAATGCATTGGGAAGAATGAATTTCTCTCTGACAAAATTTCCACTAAAATTTAGTTAGCTTTTTACTTATAAAATGTAAAATTTCCGTGTTTGCCCTCTTTCGTTTTGTTTTCTTTTGCTCAAATGAATTGTATTAATAATTGTGCTAAATGAAATTGTCTTATCACTGAATGAGTCACACAAAGGATGAAGCAACAACGATTGCTACCTTTCGAAATATTCAACCCCTTTCTTTTATATTAATAATTGCTAATAATACTAATAACAATAATAGTAATAGTAATAACATAGCAATAATTACCTTTCTTTCATCCCACCATTTTTCTCACTTACATGCACTTCCACTCTAAAAATATTCTTTGCTTGAAATTTTCCAGTTATTAAACTGTAGTAGTAATTTAATAATAATTAATAGTAATAATTAATAATAATAATAACCAATAATAATAATAGCAATAATTAAAGTTATGGACGTGGAGCAGTAATTTTTGATTATCATTGTTATTTATTGCTACGTTGTTTTATCACTGATTAGAATTGTGTCTTCGGCGGTACATCACTGATGTCAATGTTTCGCAAATTTTAACGAATAATCAGAAATAGCCTGACAATAGGAAAAATATCACTTTGGCAACAGTTGTCATTGCATTCCAAAGTGACGGATCCTTCCTGCCTTCCTAGCGCAAAGCAACGTGAACTATCCGTCACTGATAGCACTGACTGTCAGCGACGTACTTCGTATTTTATGTTAAAACTATTTGAAGCGCTAATTGTCACATTCAAAAGGTGAAATTAACTTTTTCTAATTTATGCATCTTTTCCGCTGCCTCACTTCGCGTGAATTGTCTGCGTGAAAATGGAATGAAAGCAAAAAAAGGCGCAAAATCGTGCTGAGATGCTTGCAGTCATTAAGCGCGCATTTGGCTGGGCCTTACGCGCTTGGCTTTCCTCAAGTGTACTTGTGCTATTATCGGTTAAGCATTTCTTGACTTACCTCATCTATTACCTATTTCCATTTTCGTTCCATTCCATTCCCTGCAATGAACCTCGATGGCAAGAAAAAACTATTTTTATTTGCTAAAATTAGCAATTTTCCCTCTTTTTAATTTCCATAAAAACTAAAAGAATTTCTCTTTTTTTACATTTTTTTTTTTTTTTTAGAAAATACGAATGAATTTAGGTGCTGTGCTTTTCCATTTCCACTGAAAAAAATCGATGAGAACTAAATGATCAAATTTCGGCAGCTCCTTCTGATACCTTTACGTCCCTTAAATTACTATTATAATTGTTATTGTTTGCGCTAAATTAGTCAATTAAAAAGGAAATTGATCAATTTCCATATTTTTCAATGGAATTGAAAAACTGGATTTTATTATCAGTCGTTTTAATTTCCCAGATTCCCTTCCTATTTCATTCCATCGAAGCGAACTTACTGTAACACTTTTTTCTATTATTTTGTTTTATCTTTCACCACTCCTTTCCTTTTTCCCTTCAATTCACAACTGCATTCTGCTGGTATTGTTGAAGTGCGATCGCTGCAAATATTTGCATACGTTTTGTTTAAAGGACTTTACCGACAGGTATAGCAGCTATTCGTTTGAATTTTCAGATGAAATTAAATACACACATTTTCAGCTATTTAAACATTTATTTCTATTTCTGACGAACAGTGATGAAAAATATTATTTAAAAATGCTATAATGTATGTAATATGTTGCTCATCAATAATGCACATTTCATTATCAATTAATTAGCTAATTAATTAAGTAATTAACTTTTACTGATCACTTATTAATGTTGTTATTATCGCATTCACACTTAAAGTGAAAGATGTTATTCTTCGCGCAGGGACGATTCATGTAGAGTATATTAAAATTTCATTAAATTAATATTCATATTCTTTTAATTAACATACCCATCTAATGTATTTCAAGTAGTATCCTGAGACGCTAATTATATCAATGATAATTTCTTTCCCCTAATCTTTTCAATTCATCCCTGCAACACACTTTGAAAATACAATATCAACTTTTTCATAAGTTACGTGCCTCACGTTGCACACGTCGTCCCATTTAAACATCCATTTCAAGTGTTGCAAATTGTTATTTCTCCCTTCCCTTCGCTAAGTGTTCCACCGCGTCATCCATCGTTCGTTTGTTTCAACCGCTCAAACAACACCGGAAACTCGTGACTGAGCCTTACTAATTGTATTTCACACTCAAATAGGTCCTTCTGCGTAGGTACGGGTGCGTGTGGGTGTGGGTGCGGGTGTGCGTGGGCGGGGAGGAGGAGGTGTTATGCTTTACCAATTACATTTCATTATAAATAGTGTGAAAAAGAAGTGGATTTTAAAATCGTCATGTTTACTGTGTGTCTGTGCGTGTGTGTGCGCGTGTGTGGGTGTGCGTGTGTGTGCGTGTGTGAGTGTGCATGTGTGTGTATGTGTGTTTGCGTTACTGATCACATTTCATAATAAATAGTATGAAATTAAGAAAACGATGAAAAAAAGCGAGGAAGCGAAGTAAGTGGAGAAGAGGAGATGTTGAATTAAATAGGAAGGAAGGAAGGCCTATTACATACAAATTGTGATTGCTTATGCTTATCATCCCACTTTTGCCAAATAAATAAATATTGGAAAACGTTTTTGAGATTTCAAATATTTATGTGCAAATTTATTGCTTGCAATATTTTATTAATAAATTTATTTTCAAATATGAAATTTGTTAGATAAAAGAGAAATGAGAGGAGAAACGCGCTCGGCGAACCGAACTGATAAGAATTACGTGTGATAATTTCAGTGAAACTATCCTATCCTATCGCTATTGCCATCATTTGGAGAAGGTTGCGTGCGTGAAATGTTTCACGCAAATTAACAGTGTATATTTTAAAATTTTTTTTTATTTTTTTTTTTAAACTTTTCTGTAAAATTAATGAATGGAATGAACGAAAAAGAAATGACTCAGAGACAACAACAACAACAATAAATTCATTGTTTTTTTTTTGCAGCAATCGATGAATGAATTTGCATATTATCGCAATTATACCATTCTATTAAGCAGTATTTTTGTTCAACTTGTGAAATAAAATTTAACAAAATGACGACAATCAAACATATATCAAGTACGTTTCATATTCGTTTAAGAAAAAAATTTTTTTTTTTAAATTTCAATCAAATTTCTTCCATCGTTTTTTTTATTCACTATCGTTTTCTCTGTCGCTCTCTCTCTCTTTCTGTTTTCCTTCCGCTGTCCATCGGTCTCTGTGTCATTCTGTCAAATAATATATCATTTAGTATGAAAGATAAATTATTAAAATAAATTTTTTTTCACTCGATTAATCTTATCCAATTCATCACCACCGTACTACACCTGTCTTATCATATCATATCAGTGATGCGAGCAGAAATGCATCCATATATTTACATGTAGAAATGACTTGAAAGCTCTTCCGCTCTCTGCTTTTTCTCCCTTCGTAAATATTTACACATTTCAGCTATTCCCTCTTTATTTTCAGCATTTTTTCACTCCCACCAATCATCATCTATCATCGTTTATTTCACTTTACATAAGAGGGCAGCGGTCGAGGAGAGGGAGAGAGAGAGAGAGAGAGAGAGAGGAGGGAGAAGAGAGAAAGGAAGAGAGGTACTTTTATAATGGAAAAAAAGACAGCTATTGATAATTGATGCGCACTTATGTAGGAAGCTAAGCTGAAGAAGCGGATAACTTAAAATGAAAGGAATTTTTTAAATTAATTACATCGGCAATTGAATAGCACCAATATGACATCAAATTATTCCTCAGCCTTTTTCTCCTTCATTCATTTACTCTTCACTTCTCCTCCTCTCTTTCTTTCCCTCTCCCTCTCTCCTGCAATCATTTCTCTTCACATACTTTCTTCTTCATCGTCACAAAGCAAAAATGTTATTGATGAGCGAATTGAATGAGTTCATTGAGAATTTGACATTAAAAGATGGATTTTTTTTTTAATTTCAATCAAACGAACTGAAATTGAAAAATGAATTTTTAACGAAAAATTCAACACAAACGCACTTAGCCAAATGACCAACGGAGGAGAAAATGGAAATTTCAATTTATTTAATTTAATTTAATTCATTCAAAATAACCAACTTAAATTTCAAAATTTAAATATAATATATTCCTCCCTCAATATTTGTAAAAAGTTTTCCGTTCTCATCCATAATATTTAACAACAAAAAAGAAACTTCCTTTCTTTCTTCTTACTGAAATTAGAAAAAATTTTAAAAAAAAAGGTACTTTTGGCTTTCTACGTTTTCAAATTAATAGCAGCAATGACAAGTTAATAACAGCGAAGTTTGCTGTTTTTTCCACTAATTCTTATACTTTCTCTTTTAAATAACAATATAGCAATAACAAAAAAAAACAGCAATTTCAACAACAACAACAACAACAACAGTTTGTCATTACTGCTATTGTTGTTGTTGTTGCTGTTGTTGTTGTTGTTGTTGTTATTGTTATTGCTATTGTTGTTGTTGTTGTTGTTGTTGTTGTTGTTGTTGTTGTTGCTGTTGTTGTTGTTGTTGTTGTTGTTGTTGTTGTTATTGTCAGTGTCGGTTGTCATTGCTGTATTGTTATTAGCTGAAAAAATCGCTTGTTTGGAAAACAAAAATAGCAATAATAGTAAGAAGCCTAAAAGAGAAAAAGCATCATTTTGCTGGTTTATTTTAGCTTTTCATAGAATATAATTCGCTTTTTGATCATAGCTTTCTAGTAGCATGCAAAGAACAACTTTGCCTCATTCTCCCTCGCTCGCTCTCTCTCTCTCTCCCTCTCTCTCTTTCCCTCTCTGTTTCCTTTTACTCGTTTTAGGATCACTTCATTTTATCGTTATTTATCGTGATTGAATCAATTGTGTTGTAACAATGAGGGAATAAATCGATAAAATAATCCCTGTCATTTTCAAATAATAAATAATTTAGGTGTTTGACGAGAGAAGAGAGAGGAATAGAGGAAGAAAGAGAGGGAGGGAGGGAGGGAGGGAGGGAGAGAGACTAAAATAATAAATAATTCAGGCGTTTGCAGTTTTTTAAGAACGACGACGAGGGAAGAGAGAGGAAGAGAGGAGGGAAGGAAGGGAGAGAGAGAGACTTAAAGAGGTAGCGAGGCAAAAAAGATATGTTATTACTAGATATTTCATTCATTCAATTATTTTTTTTCCTCAAAACAAATGTTTTTCCACTAATATTATTATTTCCGTCAACTGCTTTTAAATTTTGCTTTCATTTCAACGAATAATTTCAATTTGATTTTTGAAATTTATTTCTATGAAAAGTTTAAATCGTGCAAGTGTAAACTTTGCTTTCATTTCAACGAATAATTTCAATTTGATTTTTAAGTACTAATGTACTAAAATTTATTTCAATGGAAAATTCAAATCATACAAGTGAAGGGATGATAATCACTACAGCTATATCAATTCAATTCTTTCCTTGCTCTCTTCACAAGCAAACAATGATAGCTCATCTTTCATCTTTTCCGATATCTCGGAGTGTTGTATCATAGACCGTTTACATGCAATTATCATGACTTACAAGTAATTGCATTAGCTGTCCCTATTTCATACTAAATTTGTCAATTATTCAATTTCAATTTCCATTTCTAGTGGAATCGTTCGCTTTGTTGGAAACTTCTCCCTTTCATCAAACCTTTTTTTTTCATATTTTTCTGTAGGAGAAACAAAGAGTTTCAACATGATAATATGAGTGGAAGATGAATGAAAAAGCGAAAGAGTTTTTCAAGCTAATTGATAAGGTTTTTTTTCCCATACCGATTGACTCTCGCAGTAACTGATAATTGACAAGTTAAATTTGATCAATCAAAGCTTAGCGATGAAGTGAACTTCGTCGATTTCATCTTCTCTCCTTCAATTAATTAATTATTGAAGTGTGAGAGAATAGACGTGGAATAACATTTGTCGATATCAATAAGCAAATGATTGATGTATTTAAAAAATACCATCGTTGTCCTCCTACTTTCCAATTCACTGAAAATACTACAACAAATAAAAATCAATGAATTTTTTTAAATTTTGTTCTTTCAAATAATCGAAATCTCTCGCAATAAATTAGTTTTCGAAATAAATTAGTTAGCGCAAATTTTCGCACAAATCCCTTCCTATCTTTCCTTACTTTCCAAACACTTAGCTCGTTCTTAGCATATTTTAATTTTTCAAAACAATTCAAAATAAGCGAAAATTAGACAAATATTGAAAATAATGAAAAGGGAACAAAGGAGTGAATCATTTACTTTCTTGCTTGCTTACATACTACTACAACGCATTTCGCAAAGCTATTAATATCAGCTTAGTTCTTCTACAGTAATACTTTTAATCGAAAAGTTGAAGAGTTTTATTGTAATTTATTTGAACCAATCACTTCTTACACGCATATTTCGTCTAGTAACTTTATAAGAAAGAAAAAAGGAACGTTTCTTGTTCTTTCTAATTTTTTTTTCCATTTTTGTTAGAAATAAAAATCATTTTTCCTCCTTTTTCTTCTTCCATCTTTTACCAGTTTGTGCGGATTTTTGCTTTTTTTGGAAATATTTAAATTTCAGTTTTAGAAATACATTAATTATTGTTTTTGTGACATTTGCAATAAATCTTAATCGTTTCATTTTAGCACATGCACACTCTTTTATGGTCACATTTTTTACAGTAATAACTCTTAACTGACAGTATACCTATCAATTGAAAGCATCAATTATCTCCTTGCTATAATTGCACTCCTCTTCTTACGACAGTACCAAGTACTGTTAATTCCTTCTGTCGCAATGCTCCTAAGTAGCCTTAATTATGAGGATGCAATACTCACCTCTTTTCCTCTCTCTGCAACATGTCCTACCTGATTTTTAAATTGCCTTGAATTTTCTCTGATTTTAATATTTTCATTTCTTACAGCATGTTTCATTTACTGTGAGCATTAATCATTCCCATAGAACATTTACTGTAATAATGTTGATTTAATTAGAATTTCTCCCCCAACCGCATTACGTACACTTAATGATTTCTCAAAAGTTTTTTAATAGCTAAAAATAGAAATGGTTTGATTGGTCCTCGGGCACAACCATTTCGAGAACTCCTTGCACTTCAGCTATTTCAAACGAATTTAATCCAACCATACGACATTTTAATTTCATCACAAGGAAATAAGTGTTTTGTGCAGCCGACCTGAGCAGATTTCATGAAAAACAAATCTCTCATTCTTTACCATTTCAATTTTTCATTTCTCTATTTGCAAGTGAAAAGTGTGCCTTAGCTGCTGCTAACTGCTAACTTATTTTACTTTTCTACTTTTTATAAATTTTGTCACTAAATTTTTTTAAAATATTTAATAGAAAAAGAGTGAGAGAGGGAGAGGAGGAGGGGGAAGAGAAAGGAGTAAAATTTTTTTAGACATATGTATCTCAGGTAGATTGGTTAACGTTTTGCTGTGTTAACTACATCGAAAAAGTTACAAATAATAAATGAAAAGTCTTTTTAGCATATTTTTTTACAAAGTTCTCCCACATTATTTCTTTTCCCTTCGGAATTTATTTGTTTGGAAAAAAATTTTCATTTAAAAAAATTTAGCAAATTGGTTTTTTTTTAATTTTCTCGAGAATTTATTACAAAAAGAAAAAAAGATGTGATAAATGGCATATTTCGGTGATGGAAAATTTACTTATTCCTACTTTTGATACCTCAATTCCTCCACCATTTATTTGATTTGGGAAATGATGCTAACTTTTTTTCCCGTTAATTAATAAAGGTTAATTATTTTGCAGGTATGACAAACCTAACCGAAGGTTTGAAAGTTAATGAGAAAGAGAGAGATGCATCGGTAGATTTCAAAAAGACAAAAACAATGGCAGATTGCAATACAAAAATTAAGAAAAAGGTTAAATCGAAGATTATTGAAAGAGATCAGTGGTCGGGTCCATTCGACTTTATCGTCTCAATGATCGCATATGCTGTGGGATTGGGTGAGCGTAAAGTTGAAATAAGAAAAATTTTTTGAAATTTTAAATTGCATAATTCAAAATTACTAAGAACTAAATTTGTAGCAAAAAAATAAAGTGAAAGGTGTGGGAAAGCAGTAAATTGAGAAAAAATTTTTGATATTCTTCCATTTTTGAATTCAGCTAATCCCGAAATTATTTTCATAAAAAAAGTACTGCCAAAACTGCACCATTCCAATCATTTCGAAATAGTTTATTGCAATAAAGACATAAGGAAGATTTTTGAAAAAATCAAATTTAGTAGGCTAAGAAAGTGTTAAACCTTTTTGCTCAAACAACTCAAACAATTTCTGTTTTAAATTACCATAAAATTAATTAATAGTTGAATGTGTTGAAAGTTAGCGTCGAAATTAAATTTAGTTTCTTTGAATGCATTTGTGGAACGGTTTGTTATTCATTAATTTCCTTAGGTAAATGCTACTTTTGCAATAAAATTATCATCTCAAATATTAGGCTATTTTTTTTATTTCAGATAATAAATTGAAAAACTTTTTTAGGCAATGTGTGGAGATTTCCATATTTATGTTTTAAGAACGGCGGTGGTTCGTTTTCGTTTCTTTATTTTTTATTGTTGTATAATTTGAAATTTAAAGTTAAATTTAAATTTTCACGCCGAAAAATAGTTATTTTGAAATAATTTAACAAAATTTTTGCTTTTCTCTAATTTGAACTAAAATTCTTGCTAATTTGATAGGTTCATTCTTGCTCGTTTACGTGATATTTTTTTCACTTGGCGCATTACCCGTGTTTATTATGGAAATAACAATAGGACAATACGCACAACGCGGTGCTATGGAAATTTGGAACTTATGCCCCTTATTTAAAGGTTAATTAAAATTAATGTCACAGTATCCAATAAATAGTATCCAATCATAGTATCCAATAAAGACAGTAATCATACCGTTTAACTTACCGTAATCCACATTATAGGCGTCGGTATCGGCAATGTTGTAATTGCATTTATGTGCATCGCATACTTCTGTGTCATATCAAGTTGGTCTATCTTCTACATGATCAATTCATTTTCATCAGTTTTTCCATGGGAAACATGCAACAATTGGTGGTAAGTTTGTCGTCATCATTTACACTATCATAACTCATCGCCACAATTATTATATTATAGCATCTGAGTTATTCGTACTGTCGTAACCCTTTCAACGGATACGGTAACTCTTACCGTAAGTGCAATTTTGTAGCGAATCGTTGTGATCATTTAGCAAGCATAACTTACGTATGTGTCTTTAGGAATGATAGAACCTGCATAACCGGACGTGAGGATGCAATAGAAATATCAGAAATTAGGACAAATTTGTCCAAATATAATTTAACTACTGAAACAAGCGTTGAGCAATACTGGGAGTTAGTTGAATTTTTTCCAATAATTTTTTTGCTATGTACTCGATGAAATTAGCATGATTGATGGCTGACTGCGTAGCAGCAAGATCGAAATTACATTTTAGCAATCAAATTTTAACCGTAAAATTTATAAAGCACTCTGTAATTTTGATTAATTAGTGGTTTAGTGGAAGTGTTGAAGGAATTATTCCTTTATTGTTTTTACAGGCGACGAGTGCTGATGCAAACCAGTTCGATATCGAACTTTGGTGGAATTCAGTGGGAGCTTTTGGGAATAATGACACTGACGTGGATTATCGTCTACTTTGCGCTTTGGAAAGGCATTACACGTGCTCGCAGGGTAAACAAAAAAAAAACTAGAAAAATTAATTAGCTTCGATTAGTGTAGGTATCACAGATACAAAATACATTTTCTTTTCCCTCTTCTTCGTTAGATACTCAGTGGTTCAGGTGTTTAGTCTTAGGTCACTGGCTTCTTAGCTCAGGATCACTAGTTTCTAGCTAGTTATTTGTTGTTAAATTGAGCACAAATAAGCATTACTTTTTCAAAAATTTTGATTAAATTTAAATTTGTTTACGAACAACCTTTCAGCGGAGTTATTTTACAGGATTATGTATTGGCCTGTTTTGCATTTTTTCGGCCAAGCAATTGCCGATTTTCTGGTACTTTTCCATTTCTGGAATATTGAATTAGGACTAACCACCAGCATACGCCATTTTAGTTTAGTTATAAAGTTGGAGTGAAAATTGAATAATTCGTTGCAATTAGCGTTAGCTAAGCAAAGATGAGAAAGTGCTCAACATCAAATATAGGAATGTATCTGAAATTTGACGATTTTTTTTTTAAATTTTAAGAATTAGTTAAGAGGACGGTTTGTATCAAGCAATCTGATCTGCTGGACAGTAAGCATTCACTCATTCGGTGTTGTTCAACGCATGCACACACCCGGCGAATTATATTGATCCTCTAAAGAATTTGCCAAAGATGGCAGGTAACTTTTGAGATTGAGTTTTTTGGAAAAAAAAAGAAGAAGAAGAACAGTGATATTTATGCAAAGAAAAGAACTGCAAAGATGAAATTGAAATTTAAAGTGAGAATACAGTACGACGCTTAAGAAAAAAAAATAAAATATTGATGATAGTAGCATCGATTAGTGAAATACTTTGAAAATGGCAAAAAAATTTTCCGAAATTTCGCGCCTTCTCTGCAAACACTCTTCATCATCGATTTTGTAGTCATGAAAGTGAAATTAAAGTTGATGGATGGGGGAAAAAAAAACAGAAATTTTTTTCACGTGTGCGTGTGCTTTGGAGTGTTTGAATATTCTCAGACGTCAATCAAACTTCAAATTTCCAAATTAGCATAAAATTTGTTAACAACACAATTATTATTATACGCGTAGTAAGTAAGCCAATTGCTGATAAATGAACATGGAAGGGATTCCTTCCTTCATCCAAGATTGTGAATGAAGCTAAGAGATAATCATAGCCCGGAGGGGTAGTTGTTTGACTTACGCGGCGTTGCGGGTGATTTTTCTGAATCCTTCTTCGTAAGATATATTCGAGCGTGCTTTTACGTGTCAACATGCAAGTCAACGTTGATTCATGGATCCTTGATGTCTTATTGTTAGACGACAATATGTTGTTGACATGATCTTCGCGGATTCTGTTGCGCTGACGCTCAGAGCATCCATCTTCATTAGTCTTTCTAACTGAAAAATTGTGCAACGAATATCGCTTTATCATTTCTCCTTTCCCTTTTGTTGAAGTGTTCCGAAATTAGCATAGATATTTCCTCTTCCTTGAACTCTTTACAAGTAATGACAATGAATTGAGGAAAACTTAGGCGCAAACTTCTGCGTGCTGCAACGTTCACTGATACTTAGAGCTCATGCAATACGAAATTACACTTTTTTTTGCTCCATCTCGCATTTTACGAGTTTCTTTTTTCCCCTTCCGTATAAACTTTTAGTGCTATCACACATCACATCACAGATTCAGTGTTCCAGACGGACAATGACCTGCTGAAAGTTAATGATCGGACGATTCGATCAATTTTTTAAATAATTCTTTCATCTCTCTGAGATAACATTTAATTGCTTTCAGCGATCCTCTGATCCAAACACTCTCACGCTTTTCCAACGCACTTCTGATCACTTTACCTTCAAGCACTCATTTGCATCTCTTCCCACAGCCACAGTATTCACCTCAACAGCTTGGCAATATGCAAATTTGTTGCTTCCAGAAAGAGCTGAACGAGTGAACTGAGAACTGTCTTCTTTCTTATGGGAGAGAAAAGGGAATGATTAAGTAAATTTGCAAAAGAAAATGTTTTTTCTCGTTGCAGTTTGTGTATTTTTGCGCGTTATCACCGTATTTCATGCTGGCAATTCTGCTCCTTCGTGGCTTGACGTTACCGGGCGCTACAGTTGGCATATATTTTTACCTAACACCAAACGCAACAAAATTATGGGATATTACGGTATGGAAAGATGCCGGTACTCAGGTACTGTCTTCCTTTCTTTGCATTTTACAGTAAGCCACGAGTGTAATTTTTCCTATTTTCTTTCTGCCCATGTGAAGTTTAATATTAGTGTTTGAAAAAGATTTCAAGGAAATTAAATTTGTTGCAGTTTCAATGAACAATTTATCAACCAATCAATATTGCTAATAAAGATTGTAGTTTTTGCCTTTTTTTTCAAGTTTTTAATTTCATTTATTCTACCTGAACCAGTACGATACTAACAGCAACTGCATGCAAACAAGTTTACAACTAATCTATTTTGTGATATTTAAAACAATTACATTGGATTAACTAATCAGTGAGTATGTTCATCTGGCATCCCAATCATTACCTTCTCTCTCTCTCTCTCTCCCTCTCTCTCTTTGTCTGATTACAATTTTAACCTAATTTTAGCATCATTATCAAACAGCATCGTTGTTCGACTTACTTACACCTAGGCATTACTAGCAACACTAATAACAATGGCGATAGCAGCAATGATAGCAATCTTATGAGTAACAATAATAAAACTCACTTCATTTTCAGGTCTTTTACTCATACGGAGTGGGATTCGGAACACTGATTGCTTTAGGATCACACAATAAAAAGTCTCACAATTGTTTCAGGTGAGCATTTCATCATTGCCATATTTCAAGTACACGTTTCATCTTAGCGTACGCAATAAAATGCGTGACAGTAATGAAATGCTAATGTTTATTTTGGCGCGGCGCAACACCAATGTCTTAAGTAAGTTGTACAGTGTTAAATTTCCAAAGAAAAAAGATGAAAATAATTGCAGAGATGGATTCCTTATGTGTTTCATAAATGGATCAACAAGCTTAATTGCTGGTAAGGATTGGTGGAATATTTTTATTGTGTTTTATTGAAAGATAAAACTGTAAGAAAAAACGGTATGAATAGTTGTTCTAACTGATGCGGTTGAATAGTCATTCGTATGTTTGGAATTCTGTTAAATTCCACACGATATTAATACCTTAGTCTTTTTTGGGCTTAAAAATACTTTTGTGTATTATTTCCTTCTTGAAATGGATGTTGAAAGCTATGAGGCAATTTAATTACAATAATTAAATTGCACAATTCCGTTTAAGGTTTTGTTGTTTTCTCCATCCTTGGCTATATGTCGGTTCTGGTTGATAAAAATATTGCGGAAATTGTTAAACCAGGTTAAAATTTTTCCACTGATTTATTTTAGAGCACTGAAGGAGTTGACTGCAAATCATTGAGTGAGAATGAAACAAATAAACAATTTATCACTTTTTGTGCGAGTAATTTCTCCATTTCAACGAAGGCGTATATCAATTTGATCAATAAATTATGAAATTTAAAATTGCATTTTTACAGGACCAGGTTTAGCATTTTTGGCATATCCTGAGGTAGCCAGTAATCTTCCTCTAAAGCAACTTTGGTCCATGCTATTCTTTTTGATGATTACAATCCTCGGTCTTGACAGTCAGGTTGGTTAGTCAGATATTTGTAAATTTTGTTAAATTTTCCACTGCGAATGGATTTGTGCAAGGGAACGAGTAGCAATGTTTGTTTATGATAATTTCAGATTTGCATGTTAGAAGGTTTATACACGGCGCTTGAGGACGTTTTTCCACATTTTTTACGAAAATACAAGAAAACATCGCTTGCACTTACCTGCTTATTTTTCTTCATCCTTGGCATACCTATGGTTAGCTATGTAAGCTTTTAATTTAAAGCATTAGAGAGATCAATGATGACAGGTAATATTTACCTGTTCTATTATGCATATTTCTTCAAGAATATTTTTTTTTTTGTGAAATTAATGCGCAAACGTTAAATTAAAGACATTCGTATGTAGCATACAAGTTTTCACTTTTGTACCATAGATTTTGTAAATCTTTCCCATATTTATTCTCCCCCATTTTTCACGTGTATTATCCTCGTGTACGTGTACATATTATTTATTTATTATAGAGATTTTGATCTCCAAACCAGAAATTAGCCACGCTTGTACTGTAGGTAAATTTCGCGTACTGTAGATAGATTATTGCGAGTAACATACTGTAATTGAGCTCAACGAGCAAATTTGCCATATAAAGCAGGATAATTTTGACGTTTATTCTACAAATGGGTTGTTTTTGTACGAGTTGATTTACAATGCAAATTGTAATTTATTTTATGTTGTAAATGGTTTTTTTATTTTGATAATAATTAGATTTAAATGAATTAACGTAAGTTTGTAACGTTAAGGCTGGTTCATATTGGCTCATATTATTTGACGCATACGGTGCTAGTGGTATTGCCCTATTGTTTGTCGTATTTTTTGAAATTACTGGACTATCATGGGGTTTCGGTAAGTAATCATTTCACCAATTTATTTAAATTGATAGATAATTTAATCGATGTTCTTGAAGTCAATCTTGCATTCTGTCCCACAATAAGGCAGCAATTACTAAATAATTTTTGCAATTAATCAGTTTGTTTTTAAGGAGCAGAGAAAGTACGTAATGCTTTAAAAGAAATGATCGGTTATGAGCTTTGTGCATGTTGGATTATTGTTTGGAAGTTCATTACGCCATTTTTTACCGCAGTAAGTTTCTCTGAGTTTTTTTTTTGTTCAAAACGAATTAAAAACTATTTATGTCATCTTCATATATTTGGTAACTTCACGCATTTTGCAGCTTATATGATAGGATTTTATTTTATTTTTTAAACGAGGAAAAGTCAATTTTATCCTTATAGTTGAAATTTTCAATAAATCTTCTGCCTTTTTCATCCACAAAAGTTTTTTTCATTTCCTACCAATTTCCAAAGAGAAAGAAAAGAATGAGTGATTGATTATTTTCAGCTATTGTTTTTCTTTTGCATTTGCAAGTATCAACGTTTAAAGTATCCTAGCGGAGAAAATTTTCCAATTTGGGCTGAGATATTTGGATTTTTCTTGTCATCCTGCTCAATAATTGTCATACCAGGATACGCAATCTACTATCTCTTTTCCACCAATCTTCGCAGTTCCATCAGTGAGGTTCGCTTTTTCCTCCAGTAGTACTAGTTTAGTTTAAGTGTAACTTTTGATCCAGACAAATTGCTGAGATCGATCATTCTTGCCAGACTCCTCTTCAGGCATTTATCACTTCAAATGAGAGGATAATTTGATTCGATCCTTGAACACATTTTTACTTGTAAAACTAATTGACACGTTTTTTTTTCCATCAATTTTCAGCGTTTCCGACGTGGTTTCCATCCGTCGTCTGACTCTGAAACCGGATTGCCACCATCGATCACTTTTGAGCAGCACGACGTTGATTTGGAATACATTGATTGTGATTGTGCAAAGTAATTATAAATCATATCATATTTTGTGCTTTAAACAAGTTTTCTAATTGTTAAATTTAGCAAATATTTGTGTTAAGCTTTTGGAGACTCAAAAGGAATTTTGAGAAAACTGAAAGCGAATTTAGCAATAAACTTTAAATTATTTTATACCATTTTCATTTTGCTTTTGACCAACTTGTATATACTTTAAATTTAAATTGTTGTCAGTTATCATCCTTTTTGATTAGCCTGAAATATAATAGCACTAATCACTATTATTCCTTTGATACAATAAGCTAGCAATGTTAAGCATTAATTTTCAGAAAGAAAGAAGAAAAGAACTAATTAATGGATTAAACTAAAAAAGAGAACAGAGCGGTAGGAAAAGATTGTAATGATGAGAGTGTAGAAGATTCGTTATTTGGCCAAAGAAAACTAACTAATGTGACAACTCCAAAAAGGCGAAAAAATTAATTACTTAATTATAGTGAATTTTTCAGTCCCTATTTTTATAATAATATGCATGAAATGAGTACATTTAATACTTTGTTTCATCCTGTCTCTCACTATTTTAAAATTTTACTTTAAAATTTCTAACACCAGCAATGATAACCACAGATTTGTTTGCAATGACTAGCATATCGTTCGTAATTATTTGGCAGTTTAATATTTTTATCACTAATCAATAATGTTCTCTAATAACTCAATTTTGATTGGTACATCACTTTTTTATCATTATAATTGTTATTGTTATTGCTACTTCTACCGCTGCTACTCTATTTATTATTTACCATTATTTATTATTACTACTACTTCTATCTATTATTTATCATTTGTTATTATTTATTATTGTTGTCGTATAATTAGAAATTATTATGTAATTCAAAAATCAGATCGTTTATTTCCTTATTGACAGGTGCCTTTCTCTTCCCTGATTTGCAAGGTAAGTTTCATTTGAAGAAAATTATTTAACCATTGGAAGCAATCTATTGTGTCCACATCGGCTAGTTCCATACGATGAATGAATGATGTGATTAGTTCAGAGAAATTCTTAGATTTGTTTCATATTTGTAATAATTTTAAACTTCTTCCACAATTCCATCACATTTTCCTCTCCTTTTTTTCACCTAAATTTCAAGAGGAGCCGAGTATGTATAGAATTTTAATTCATCGCATATAACAATTTTCATGAATTTGAGTTCTTATTAATTATTGAATTACTTCAGTTTTACCTTAAAGAGGCATATATACATATTCCGTTGTTTTTTTTGTAATATTACATGAATATATCTTTCATGTTATTTTCAAAATAAAAGGTTAGATGATTAGTGTGGCATTAATACAGTAAATAATTTCCTTCTTCCTTTTGAAATAATTTAGTATAATTGGACATTTAACAGGAATACCAATTTGAGAAAGCCTTGAACGATCAGTTGCTGGCAAGTGATTTCAATTTTCGAGATGGAGAGAATTTATATGCTTGGGCCTCTTCAAAAAACAATTGTTTTAAACCAGAATTCAAAAACTGGGCGAAAAATTTCTTTGTGGCAGACAAACATATTTTTAGAAAAAAAATTCGTTAAAAAGGAAATTTTGTAATAAATTCACAATTCTTATTATTATCTAATTATCTATTTGATAATTTCAACACTTGAAACTTTAACTTATATAAGTTAAAAAAGCTTATAAACATGATTCGGTCGGATCCTCCCGGTTTACCGCTATTAACTGGTTACTCGAAAGAGGTCAAGCACACCTGCAGAAACTACTCAAGAAGTAGCCTATAACCCACACTGCATATCATAATTTATTTTGATATACAAAGCTCTTATCAGAGGAAAAAAAAACAATCCTTTAATTCGCGCAGCATAATGAAACTGAATTAACCATCCCTTTGCTCCCAACTTTGAAAAAAAAACTTGTTTAACTATTTTAATGTGACTCACTCTTGAAAAAATAAATTTATAGAACTGCTGAGTTCCACCCTGACAATCCATATACAGAAAAAAAATTTTGTCTTTGGAATATTTTTAAAAACCATAGAATGCCATCGCATACAATTGGCATTAGAAAGAAATAAAACGACAGACACAACCAGACCTAGAACTGATATATGTTCTTCACGTCACAAAAACAAAAATCAAGCAAGGTTATTGTTTAGTGAAAAAAATAGTACTTCCTTCTTGCCATGCTTCTGTTTAAACTGATGCGGTTCTATTCGCTTCAATATAGCGGCCAGCTTTTGCACTATTTCCGATTTTTCCATATCACCACACTTCGACTTGATTTTGGAAAGTAGCTCTTTCGTTGTATGAGGTTTTCTGAAAACATTTCAAATCAATGAATACGAAAGGAAAGAAGGAAAATTAATGAATGATCGATAAAGTTATTTGTTGCTTTCACTAATAAATATAAATATAGATGTATATGCATGCCAAGTAAAAACTTCTAAAACAGAAAATAATAACTTCTTCTTACTTCGATTCGTTCAAAATCAAAAATGAATCATGATGTTCATTATTTTACGATATGAACAAAGAAATTAAAAAATTGAAAGACTACCTCCTAAGATACCGCCGAACTGTTTCTTCGTTTAGACCATCTTGATTTGTCGTCGGTTGCGTAGATGATGTCAACGGTGCTGTATGTCTGCAAAAATCAAGTAGGTATTCATAGACATATCAATCGGTGCATTTAAAGCTACATTCGAGTGATACACCTAAGCTTAACCTACTTCATAAATAACACTGGAAACACAAGTTGAAGTGCAACAAAACACAAAGGAAATACAAATTTAATTGAAATCAAAAGAATTTGATTTAAGTTTGGTTTAAGCGTCGTGAAACAATTGTTAAACGACCTTTCATCTCACGTATGCATATGTCATGACCTCCTAATATCTACTGAGCCAAAAAATTTTCCAGTAAAAGCAATCAAAAGATCTTCACTTCAAAAAAATAGCGGAACTTACGACTGTTCAATTTTGATTTTCTTAGCATCAGTGTCTGCCAAACTTCCGTCTTCTAATGGTCTTTTCCTCGCTGTTGATGATGACGGTTCTTCCAGAGATTTTTTCTGTAAAATTTCGACGTAATTTAAGAAAAAAAAGACAAAAGCGAAAAGGGCATACCACAGGTAAGAAGATAGCGGAGTTAATTTCTTTATCAGGATCATCCGAATCGCTGCCTGATGAATCTGAAAATACGTTGAATCTAGAACGCCGTTCAGCAATTAAATTTCATAATATTTACATTTCGAATTTATTTCAATTTCGGTTATCGTCCTCCGCTAAAAATCCATTTATCATAGTCAAGAATCCTTCCTCTTTCGAGTGTTTTCTGATTTAGAGCAAAAAATAACCGTGAAGATCTTGTTTCCAGTTTGGAATTTACAGAATGACTAAGCACAATAAAGTAATAAGTAAAACATTTCACAAAATAAATCAACAAAAAAATTTTTAATAACACTTACCCCTTTCATCGACATCAATAAACTGCTTCTTTAACTCATCACCTTCATCATCTTCCACGGCAAGAAGTTTCTTTGCTGAAATTTCAATCATACTTGAATTTGCTAGATTTTTCAGCCATTACAACAATAACAATGTTGTTTTCAAGGATAAATATTCAACATACTACTAGAAAAAAGATAATTAATATGATACACGTACTGATATCGTCCACATCACTGCTGTCAGTATCAGAAAAGTCATCGCCAATTAATTTCTTCAGACCTGTTTCGTCACCCACAGCAACCATTGCCTCATCCACCTTCTGTTCCATAGGTATAGCATCACGACTGTAAGCATTATCGACATAAAGTTGTGATCTAGTCCTTTAAATAATCTTAAACCGTCGAAAAGAAACAAATCCCAAAAGTTAATATAAGTGACAAATATAGGCTACTAAACTATATTAAATGGAAGAACAGATGAAAGAGTGTTGATGGGCAAACCACTGATTTATAAGTGCCAAACTACCAAAATTTTAATTAGTGAGTAAATTAAATGGAATAATGGAAAACTTTTCTACAGAGACAAACTGTTGTGTTCAACAACAATGTAGAATAATGGATATGGATGACTGAAACTAGAGTCACTGTATGAGCAGGAACTTTGAAGTTTGTTTCATAAATCTATCGTCAGATCTGAGTAACTGAATCATAATTCCATTGACAAATCAATAACGTGCTTTATACCTGATTACCTTAAATTTTAGTAACTGAACATAAATATCTCCTAATACTGCTCGACATATCAACAAACTATGTCAAGAAAGTCTTCTATTCCGTTGTGTTCACACTGTAATTCCCACTGTGCTTTATCATTAGAAAAAAGAATTTTGTAAAAATATCGAACCCTTGGAAAGTCCTTATGGAATACAGTGAAGCTGTTTGTTCGAAGTAATAACCGGGATAGTACAAGAACTTATATGATGACTTATAACAACATTCCTTAAGTTCGCTTTTTATGTTACTTAAACCTTAATAACGAACAAAATATACGCGTGCAATTTTAAGCAGTTACAAATTTTAGATGAGGATGGCGGTACCATTACGCATTGCTGATAGAACATTAATTCGCTTGTCAAAGTCACTTCAGAGACAGCAAGAAAAAAAGCACATTGCTATATTACTACGTCAAAAAAATACGATCATGATTTTCATCCGTCATGAGACTTATTTAACATTAAATGTAGAAACACTTTGCTGAATACACTTTCTTAATTCGTGATGAACAAAAATTACTGAAATGGTTGCGAGATATAAAATTAAATCACAGGAGAACAATATAGAAAATATAGACATTAGAAAGATAGTCATACTTAAGTATGTAACGATTAAATTAAAACTGGTATGGTCTAAACTTACTCGCTTTCTGAACCACTATCGCTCATATAATCATACTCTCGACCTTCATCATCACCATCATCACTTTCGTAGGCTGCCACCTCATCTGCATTTTCTACTCGCTGTCTTTTGTCTTTTAGGATCCGACTAGCGGGTTTCAAGTGCTAAAGTAAAGACTTGCAAGTAGAGGTTTTGTACCTTTCGATAGCACCATGGAAGTTTGTCTTTTAGTTTGATTAAAATTTGAAATCCTAAACACAATGATAAAACTGATTACTTCACTAGCTGCATTAAATAAACTTCACCTTCTTCGGTTTCAAACTTCCGACAGGGGCATCGTCTTCGTCATCACCTTTTTCGCCATCAGAATTCTCATCTGAACTGGCTTCATCTTTAATTTTCTGAAATTTTAATTTCAAACGTAATTGAAAATATGGCGCAATAATTAAGAAAATGAACATCAAAGTAAATGAACTTACAAGTGACTTCGTTGTTTTTATCATTTGTTCACCATCTTCATCCATAGCTCTCAGCTGCTGCTGTATCTGAGCTTTTAGAGCAAACTGATTCATGACACGATCACGTCTAAAAGCATAATTTCTGTCGAGAAACTCAAGGTAGACCAGGAAATACGTTTATTGTAAATATTGTATGTAATATTCTTATCTAGATATTCATTTAAACGTAATCTATTCATCCGTCACCTATCGTATCCTTTTCCCCAAATGCTAGTTAATCCCTCATGTAATGTGCTATTCGTTGCATTATTCAACGAGACTGTTTCCCATGTTTGTTACCAATCCGTCTTTATGTCAACGAATCACTCAGGGTCTTTAACCCTCCCCCCTCTATCAACTATACATGTATGTAGATCATGTAACCAAAGGCATTCTTCTGGATTGGGAGCCGGGGAACGACTGCCGGTGATGCTGGTATTCTCACTGTTGTAACGGATAAATCAATTATTCATACTAAGCTTCGACTACACTCACAAGCATCAACCAACCAAGCAAACTTCTCCGAAGAAACTTTCACAACAATTTCTTTCAATAAATGAAAGTTTTTAATTAAAACAACCACCCCTTTTCCTTTTGTTTCCGCTATCATAAGAAAACTATAACTATAATAGGAACTATGACTCAGTAAACAAAAATGCCTTCTATTTTCCAGAAAAATTTTATCTGTTTTGAATACATTCTCACTACTACAATGAATGAGGCTATTCGATCATCCTGTGGCCAATCTATTCCAACAATGTTGCGTAAGTTGGATCTTCATTTTTCGAAATTAAAATTTACATTACTTACAAGAAACTAGTTAAATTTTAATCGATTTAGGCATGCGAATAAAGGAAGCCTTACTCGCGAAACCGTTCTTCTGCTTGATCAATGTCAAGAGTTCGATGAGTAGAAAATGGCATAAATTGATGCCATTCGTCAACTTTGTAAGCATGAAATTCTTCTCCTGATTTCAAAAACACCCAATAGTCTGCATGTTCACCAGCTCCACCTTCACGAATACTACGAAACTTTCGTTCTTTAGTATCTGAAAAGTTCGTATAAATTAGTGAAGGAAAAAGGTAAGAAGAAAGTGACGATATCCAAGAAAAAAAGCAGTAGAAAGAATGCCGCAAATGTAGCGCAGAAATGATTGTGAATGTTTGGCAACTTCACTATTTCTTTGAGTATGAAAAGCTTACATAGAAGAAATATATTAAATTAGAATTCAAACAGTAGCAATCTCATTAGAAAATAAATTTTATAAATCAGGTTAGAAAATAAATAAAAAACTAATATGCAAGGTCAAGGAGTGAAAATTAAAGGGAAATACGTACTTGAATCTGTAATGGTCAATACCCAGGGCTGATTGTCATGTTGATAGGTTTGTAGCTGTCGGCCGTATTTCTTACGTCGTGCTTCTTCTCTCAGAGCCTTACCATATTCGGAACCTTCTCCATAGTCCTGAAGAAATGGACCATTAGTAATCTCGAGCATTTTTTAAGTTGTAATTTTAGGGTTAAAGGAATCGTGTATGCTTATCAGAACTCCCAAAATTTTCTTTAAATCTAAAGTGAACTAATTTTCACTTAAAACTGGAAAAATGGGAATTTAATGAGATTTCGTTTTTGAAAAGTAGCAAATACCATTGGCTACAGTGAGTAAAAACGAGTTTTGCGCTCCCAGAAAAAGAGAAAGCTAACCTGCCGGATTTCATTTGCAGCTGCTTGCTCTTTGTTATCTTCACGTGCCATTCGTATACTGTAGTCGGCCGTTGCCCATTTCCCTGGATCAATTTTTAGAGCGCCGTTGAACTTTAAAATTGAGTAACGCTTAGATCCATTGCGTCTGTAAGAAAGTATAAAGACAGAAAAATAATCATCAAAAAACTGGGAAGAAAAAAACAAAACAATCTAAATTACTCACATAAATACGCTATCCAATGTTTGACAACAGAATAGATGCTTTCAAATTTATTTACATGAAAGGTGCAACAGCATATTAAAGCTTACTTCGGGATGCGCACAGCATAATGTTTCGGAATTGTAGCTGAGGACATCTAGAAAGAAAAATCAGACATAGCAATAATAAAATTTAATTCGATGAACCTAACGAAAATTTAATCCACAACGTTTTAGAATCACCGTCCCTATCTACTGTATGATAAGTCTTCATTTCACAGAGCTTCTATCCTTGTTGAACAGTTTCAACATTCTACTACTAGAAAATGACTCAATAAATCAAGTGGTATTTAAACCAGTTGCTACTACAATAAAACAGTGCTCTGACAATGATTTTACTGGTATGCACAAAAACACAACTTCAACTTCTTAACATTTCAAAGAGGAAAAAATTGAAAGACTGAGAATCAACACACATCAGATATTCATTTCCCTAAAGCTAATTGTATAAAAACTATCAGCCAAATTATCTAAACTTAGCTATTTAAAAGTGAAAGGACAAGGAAACCTCTATCATGTAAGATATATAATAACAGTCTATAACAACGCCTTGAAGGCAAACAAGTACAAAATGACAACAGACTTCTAAAACAATATTTGAAGCTTCTTAGCTTCAACAGAACAAAGGTATGAGAAGCTACAAAACTTCACCACTGCCTTATAAAAAAATTTCTAGAAATTTTTCATAAGAAATTCATATTGAATGCAGGTCTCACAGGACTTCAAAACCATCCTTTTTTCTTATTTAACATATTATTCTTGAAAACTTTAAGTTTAATAATCTTTGCTATCTCCTGTGCAGAACGATTCTGACCTGAAATAGACGTTCTGGTTGACAGCGATCAAAGAATTTAAGTAAAAGTCAATAAGGGCAAGATACCACAAGAAACTATTATACAACGAGTTTGATTTTAAAAGAATGGAAGAAGGCGAGAAAAAAAAGCATGCTGAAAGCATGTTCTTGAAGAGAATATCTTCCACTGCTCAGACCATATTTAAGGAAGAAAAACGGCTTACCATAATAATCATGAAAAGCACCATCTGGATCCATCAGGTACATGATAACAGTATGATCAACAATATAGTCATTTCCATCCACTTTAGGTCCCTGACTATAATAGACACGAAATGCCTTTGCTACTTTGGCGACCTGAAGGAATAGTGATTGTTTTTATTTTCTTGCTTTATTATATCTTGAGTCCACTAATGATTATAATGAAAACAACACCGCCGAACCTGTTCCTTCGAACCAGTGTAGCCTTTTATTTTGGGAGAAAATTCAGTGCAATATTCTTTCACTCTCTTAACTGTATCGCGTTCTGGATCTACCGATATGAAAACCGGTATCACATTGATTTTTTCTTCGCTTTTTTCAAGAATTTCCACAACCTAAAATTGCATGAACCAAAAATTTCAAACAATTTGAGCCATGAATTCTCAAGAAATTCAGGAATTCAGGCAGTAGCTGACAAAAATTAATCTTACCCTTCGACTACTCTGCTTACTGCTTAACACACTAATAGAAGTAAAAAGTAAAAAAGCAGTCAAACGAAGACTTTCCTCAGGAGAACAAATTTCGTATAAAAAACGATGGGAAAAAACTTACCTCAACCATTTTTTCAATAGAATCAGGGCAGACATCAGGGCAGTGTGTGAAACCAAAATACAGTAAAAGCCAATTTCCCTTGAGTTTTTCCGATCCTCCTAAGTTACCATCCATGTCGACTAATTCCCATGGACCACCAATTCGAGCTTTACCGATCGTTTGTTTCCTTTCATTTTCCAATTCTCTCATTTTCTGTAGTATTGATAAATGATTATCACTGAAACTGATGTTCCTGCAAAACTATCCGAAAAAATGAAATTTTAACAGTTCACGGAATGTGACATCATCGAAAGAATTAAAATATGTCCGACAACAAAACTGTTACAAAGAGACCGAAAGAGAAAATATGCTTACCTTCTCTCTCAAACCTGACAAAATAACAACTAGGATAACACTGACACCAACAACAACCATAGCTAGCTTTCCTGTGAAAACCTCTCGAATATTTCTCTTCTGAAAGAAACGTGGACGGAATATTCTGTGATCGAGAATTTTAAAATGCATAATAGAAAACCTACCCTGTCTTTTAGTTGCCGAATGTTTTCTTTGTTAAGTGTTGACATTTCATCTCTTTTCAAAACCTCTTCCAAATCTTCTATATCCACTTTCAAATCATCATTTCTTACTGATTTTCCTAGATATACGTTTGTGCTTTATAGCATTAGACTTGAGAAACAAAATAGCATTAGCTTCCAAGAAATCAACTAGATAATACGAGTAAAACATGCAAAATAACTTCATCAGTTAATATTTCATCTTAAAAACAAAATGAATAATTTAGATAGAGCAGTCTATTATCATCTCTACACCAATATGCACCTATAATTTGCAAAAAAGTGACAAACTTTTGAGACCGGTACTCTTACTGTCAACAGAAGCAAAGCGTAATGAATTTGTACCATGAAGAAAACACCTTCTGATACAGTAACGCTGACGAGATGAATTGTAAGGTGATAATCGGAATAAAATAGCACAAGTTACGCGAAACATCTGCAAGTAGGCCAATTAAGATGTGAGATCACTAAACAAAAACCTAAGTAAACGATATCATACACGTATAAGTCTGTAAGGAGTTGCAAACACTTTCGAGAATGTGATCTATAAGAAGACCCAATGCAAGAGACCACTGATTAATGTTTCATTAGTTGGTTGATGAAAAAAAAGACGGATCTCCCTTTATTCCAGAAAAGTCATATCATTCTTCGTTACGAAAGCATAACTAATCGCATAAATACGTGAAATACGTGAACGAGGGTGCTTGAAAAACATCAACAAATAAAGAACGGGGAAGATAGTCTAAAACGACAAGCCGAATCAATCGCATTGTATCGCATATGTACGCTAATGAAAGATGTTTGCTTGTCTAACTCCTCTCATTAGTATTGTAGCGGATAATGCTTTACATTTCACTCTCATTCTTTACAGTTCATAATAGCAAGTACGCTTACTATATACATCACTTCTCTCACTCTCTAATCACACTACATTCTCAGAACTCACTTTGCTCTTTATCATATGTGATCTCCTTAAATCCAATCTATTCTTTCATGACGTGTTGCGAAGAATGCATCGGGCTATCATGATACTGTTGCTATGAAAATCGTCGGATCAGTTGCACCACTATCTTCTCAGCACTTTGTGTACCGTGAATGAATATGGTCTTTCTTTCCTCTTCATTCTCTCTTCTCGTACGTGTTCCTTAATTTCATCTGCGTGGCAGATGATGCCCTCTATACGTCATCGTACATTGTAGGGTCGCTACAGTTTATAACAAAAGCTACCATTTTCGCTCGATCAACGAGATGTTGATGTAAGACTAAAAAAAAGTTTTATTTTCAGGTGATCAAAAATATTCCTATAAGTGAAATTGATGAATGGTTTAGTGGTGTTGTATGTAATAACTTGGTTTTGTTTGTATGTCATTGGAAGTAATGATCAAAATGACGCATCAAACAATCCATGGGACTTGAATGATTCTTGCCAACCATACATTGAGGTTTTTATTCAATATATGCCGATAAGCAGTGTAATTTAAGTATGTTACTCTCGACATTAGCATCAGTTTTAATTTTAAAATTGGTATATTATAATATTTTATTGGTTAGTGCTCGTTGTTTGCAGGATTTTGCAGAAGCGAGTTCAAAAATGATACGATGTGCTGCGGTGTATTCTTCACCACCTAAAGTTTGCATATATTGTGCCGAAGAATATATTGCATTCAAACAAATCGAGTATAAGTTGCATGAGTTGGTGAGCGCAGTTATTACAGAAAAGTTAGATTTCATTTGTGAGATAGCATGAATTCTCCAATGGTGGTGTAGGAACATGGAGATAAATGGATGAAGTTTTACCTTGTGTACTCAATTAAATAATTACTCATTAAATAATTATGTTGTGGAGAGATCCAATCTTTTTCCATTCTTCAAATTATGAAGTTAACGTTTAAGTCTGAAGTAATTTGGACTTCTAGAAAGATATATTTTCTCGCGACAATACAACTTGCAATCGCGTGATTTATGAAAATTATTTAATTTCCTATGTGTCGGAGATATCGGCGACAATAACAACAAACATATGGAAAAATTCACGCTGTTCTTGTAAAGCTTTTACTTTTATTATAGGAAGAAGTCATAGCAAGAATTCAGTCATTCTTTTGTTTTGTAGAACCAAGCACTTTGCATATAGAGAATTGGATTGCTACTAAAAGAATCTGATAAGTTCAAACAAGTATTCAAATTCGAAAGAAAATGCTACGAACCTAAATTTCGCATCTGAATAAAATTTTTTTTTTGGTAGCCAAAGTAAGAAAACTGATTAAGAAAACTTTCAATTATTCCTAATGTATTCGTTCTGTACCCAGTAGTTATAATTCGATGCTGCAAAATTTGTATCGTACATTTCTTTATTGGGTAAGATTGGTAGAACAACTGCAAATAAAGTTAGATAAAGTCAGTTAATGTATTACAGATATCTCATCTCAAGTTGTTTTTGTACATTTCAGCTTGTATGAATATCAGCTGGCATTTCGAGACAAACAGCACTGAATATACCTACTACAACGATACTATAAAGTTTGAAAATAAGTTGTACGCCTGGAGGCACTGTGTTTCCAACTTTTCACGTGAAGCTAATGAAGCGGTTATTTGTAATAAATGTTTGAGTTCATTTAATGAATTGTTCCAGTTTTATTGGTATATTTACACCACACCGAACGTTGATTTTTGTTTGGATGTCGAAACTACGGTTAGTTTTTTTATGATGACCGTCATCAACTAAAAATTTAATTGTTTCTGAGGCATCTCTTGTTAAAAATCACTCGATAACTTTTCCATACTCGTCAACTCGAATTTTTTTTGCAAATAATATCGTAGGCGGTATACATAATTCATGGTTCAACTAACTTTTGTGTTTTTCTGAAACAACTAAGAGCTTACTTATATAGTAGGTCCAACACGGTGTAGCAAGTAACATCCCTTATGTAAATCATGTTCACAAAGGGCTATAAAATCATTTCTACTATTAATGCAGTATTGCAATCTATAAATTGGACAATAAATGAAGATTTTAGATGAACGACACAATGAATTTATGGCACAATGTGTGGCATTGTCCAGATGATCGAGTAGAGGAATTGCGCGACTGGACTTTACTTGGATATAGCTTAGCTTTTCTAATGATCATAACAATACTTTTCTATGCTGGTAGTTATACCCAAAGTTCAGAAATACAGAGACATCTCGTACAGTGTTAGTTTTTATTTAATTTTTGCACTTCTCCAAAGCTGTTTTAAACTGACGTCATCGGCCTTACATATTTCTAAGCGATTCTTTAAATGCACACGCGAAACTTGGTGTTTGGTTAGTTATTTAGTATTTTTATTTCTCAGATTGCAAAATGAATTGTAGATTCTCGACTAGACGCCCCACGCGGTTTACGATCACGTCTTCTGAGCTCGTCAACTTTGGAGATGATATCTTCATCATCTTCTGGAAACACTGAACATATCACCAGTTTGCAGTAGTATGCTGTCAGGCAGATTTTTATTTCCTTGACTTACTAAGTAGAGCTTTATTTGGTTGTGTACAATAATCGGATATGTTAAATCTGTAGCTAGAAATAACTGAATTTAATTTAAAAAGAAGGGAAACTAGCCGTTTCAGCTTTGTGAAAGAGTAAAAAACAAGTAGTGGTTAAATTTAACGGTGTTATACGAAAAGTATAAAGCGCATCATAAGTTCTTGTTTTTTTCTGTCCAAAAGATATGTGGTATTAACTGTTTTTTGATCAAAGAAATAAAACGGTTAGAAGGGAACAGGGACGGTATGATGAATAAAATTTTAGCATGCCTAGCGACCAAGTGAATTTATTCTTTTTCACTTTATATTCTGTGATAAATAACTGTGTTCTGCAATCTCACTTTTTATTCGCTGTTGTATGATTCTTGTATGATTCGTTCGTCTACTTCAGATAGTTTAACGGGTTCATTAAAAACTATTTTAGTTCCATTCTCGAATATTTTTCGTTGTGTAATATATTCTGCTGAAATACAATATTTTTCTGCTTAGTTTTAATTATGTTAAATATTTTCATCCCATAATTTGAATAAGTTACCAAATAGAGTTCTGTTTCAAGCACAGATCTCATTGTTATTTCATTTCACCGCATGTAGTTACATTTTAATTCGCAGTGACATTTTCATAATGTTTTTTGTGAAGCATAAATACTTTCAAAATTTTTAGTGTGTTGTTTTTTTTTTTGTTTATTCCTTATTAATATCTCTCAGCGTTCTGACGTTTTATACTTAAGAGTAAGAAGGAATTGGTTAACTAATTCCGATTGTTGTCAGTTTACTAACTGTTAGATTAGATGATTGGGTTGGCAGAGGAAAAGAACTTCTTGATGTAGGGCATCTATTTGGTTCTGTGCACATTAAAATCGCGTTGTCATAACTTACGTCTTCTGTACCACTTTAGACAATCGAATTCATTGCCGTCCAGTAAATATCGTTATCATGGGAGATAATAAAGAGGTGAGGTAGATTCGGATTGATTTATTTTTTCCTTAGATTGTAGATTTCGAAAATTTCAAGCGCATCTGAGCAGACAATAGTCATTTATTTACATATTATTGTTCTTGAAGCACCATTCATTGCACTTTAGGCTGAAACTCATCCATCTGCTGCTGAGGAGGAGGAGGTGGTGGATCCATTAACCAAATTCCGTGAGGAATGTGTAGTTGAAACGGGGAAATGGAAAAAATTGCTAGATGAGTGTACGGAGCGTGTAAACTCGAAAATAAAGACTAAGGAATCATGTCATTATGAAATGGTCGATTATATTCAGGCTCTTGACCACTGCGTAAGTTGTATATAAAGTTGTTATAAATTTTGGGTGATTTACCTTTTAAATAGCTAAATTTGTCTTTTAGAAACCAATAAACAAATGTTTTGAAAATAAAGAGAATGTTACGCTGTAGTCTTTATTTTTTAACGGACTATGTGTGGAGTTAGCCATTACGATGAATTAGTTTTTCGAGGTTTCTTATCTTTCACTAAATGGTACTTATGAAGTGATTTTCAGGCTATGCCTAAGGTTTTCGCAACTTTGAAGTAATTCAATGGTAGTCCTCAAAGTGATTTGAAAGATAGGGTTATTGTGTTTTCAAGTTCAGCGTCTATTGAAAATTGAGCATCTATTAACGAATAAATTTTGTTTCTTGGTTTAATGTTTCTTGCACACAGAACATGCAGGCCATGTATACGCGTGGAAATGGCCGCATCAATATTGTATAGTGTGGCTTGCTTAAGCAACTGATAAACCATTTGGACGCCGTAAATTTATAAATTCTTAATTTGACAGTTTCCTGGGACATCAAAATAAATGTCTAACTACTTTATGGAGAATTTTACTTTGCATTTAGACGTCTTTTTTTCCAAAACGGGAAACAAGCTCGTGAACAAAGAGAGCTTCTAGGTAAAAAAAGATACAATCCACTGCTAGGATTTCACAACCCGATGATGATAGACAAATTTATCTTATCAATTTCTCGTAATTTTTATCAGTTCGGGTTGCTCACACCAAAATTTCTATAACACGAAACACCTTCGCTATCAACTTCGTGTTTAAATGGTACATTTTGGTATTCATGTGCCGTGCATGTGCTGTTATCACTAATTACCTTCACTATAGGCAATTAAGTGACATGCCATGGCTAAGAAATAGGATTTTTTACACGCGAAGATAATTAAAAGTGTTCATATTAATAAGTTACCATCTAATTTGGAATGTTTTATATTAGTAAAAAGTAATTGTTTGTGTAAAGTTTGGCTCACTACGGTTAAACATTTACGCCAACAATACTAGCAGTGATGTTAAATTGTGAAATTCCTATTCCATAGAGAATTGAAATAAGAATTTAAAAGCATAATGAGAATGATGAATAGCTGAACATTTGGATAGGCTTTATTAATTAATATGTATACACATGTGAACCAATTAATTCATTGTACTCTCTACTAATTTCATATTTCAGTTCGAAACGTTTTTTTTTTTAATCGTACGGAACATGAAGTTTTCCTCATAAAAAAAAGCGGAAAAAGTTTTACAATCGACAGCTGTTTTTTAAGTTACCGTTTCGCAATTCTTGCTAATGCAATAGCGACGTTGTTACCGCACTTCTATCCTACCCTGTCATATCATATTAGCAACTGTACCCTCATTAGCATATATTATTTTATTACTAATCATGCAATTACGATCATCCATGCAACAAACGAGAATTACAATGAACTGCAAAAAAGCATAGACATTCGAGAGAACCTTGAAATGACGTACGTGGACTAATCGTGATTATTGAAGTTATGAAGTAGGAATGAAATGAAAGGTTGCAATCGCTAAATCAATCAAATACTGGAAATAATTGAAGTTATTTGCTTTCAACAGGAAGTATCTACTAAATCTTTCCTCATTAGAAATTTAATAATTT
Organism: Litomosoides sigmodontis; assembly: GCA_963070105.1. Taxonomy (NCBI): domain Eukaryota; kingdom Metazoa; phylum Nematoda; class Chromadorea; order Rhabditida; family Onchocercidae; genus Litomosoides; species Litomosoides sigmodontis. Next base: position 1,458,653 of record OY718805.1, read on the forward strand.
TAGGAAAAAAATTTTATTTTCTTGCATTTCATTATATTTTATTAAAAAATAAATTTTTCTCTTTTTTTTTCAAAATAAATTAAAATGGGAAAGAGACAAATTTGAAAAAACAAGAGAGAGAGAAAGAGGCAGAGAAATGATTTTGATTAAACAAATGAGTCATTTGTCAATTTGTTATTATTCATTTTTTTGTTTATTATTATTAATTGTTATTATTATCACTTTATTTATTGTTGTTGCTAGTAATTATTATTGTCGTTTTATCGCTATTACTATTACTACAGTTCCACAAGATGCTTGCTTGTTATTGATGGATGAAACGTCGAACTGAAATGATTGCACTTAGTGGCCAGTGGCCAGTGGCCAGTGGCCAGCGTGAATTCACTCATTGCTATCTCTCATTAATGAGTGTCACTGTGAAGGCCTACGAGCGGGCAAAGTAAAAAGCAATTATTTTCTCTCGCTGCCTTCCTAACTTTTGCACACATTTGCCTTCAATAGCTTTAATGCTTTTTCTTCTTCGCACTGAGCGAAGTAAAAAGTAATCGTTTAGCATAACATCCATCTATCCCACTCAGAAGAATCAATACTATCCATCCGTCCGTCCGTCCGTCCATCCATCCGCCCGTCCATCCATCAGTCCATCCGTCCGTCGGTCTTTCCTCACGTCCGGTCCGTCCAACGGACCATTCAGCTAACCAACCAGCCGACATTCATCTAATCCCAGCGAATCGACCGATCAACCAATCAGCCAACCAAGCAACCATTTGTCTTTTCATCCAAATATGTAAAGGCATGAAAAGGGATGGCTGAGAAAAAAAAGAAACGATAATAGTAAGTACTCTCTCTCTCTCTCTTTCTCTCTTAAAAATATCACACTTATAAAAAGGAGGAGGAAGAAGAAGGAGGAATGAAGAGGAAAATGAGGAAAAGAGTAAATTCCTTTGGTTATGTTTCGTCTAGTAATCAAAACGCTTTAAATTTTCTCTCTCTTCCTCTTCCTCTCCCTCTCCCTCTCCCTCTCTTTTTTTCCTATCCAATCGTATTTTTTTTCCATTCTAATTTAAATTTCTTTTTCCATATTCATCGTTTGATTATTTATTGCGAAAAAAATTATTTTTAGTTTACAAAAAATTCAAGGTACTCATTTATGATAATAAGAAGTGAAGTAGAAATTTTTCATACTTTTAAAAATTCAGTTTTATTGGGAAAACATTTGAAAATGAGGAAGATGAGGCGGATCAATCATTTGCGATTATAATTTGCATACTCTAAACCTATCCAACCTCTCCTCTCTTTCTCGCTGAAATAATTCGATAAAAGCATTGATTGCTTTTTAAGGATATTTTGTACGATGACGGTACCACCGCCACCGCCACCGCCACCGCCACCACCGCCACCGCCACCATCATCATCATCGTCATTGCCATCGCTACCACTATCATTACCATCAAATGGACATTGCCTCCTGCTGTTTCTAACGATCTGTTTCATGACATCTGGACATTTACTGTCCTCCGCTATCGACCATCAGCATCACTCTAATCGCCGATACCAGCAGGAGCAGTCTCGCCGCTCCCCAACTCCTCCAGCTGTTGCACCCGCGGTATCGCGATCACACTCCTCACCGCATCAGCACATTATTGTCAGGCGTGCTCGTCTACCACAACAGCAACACTTATCATCATCTATTAAACTTCATCCCACTACTACTACTACTACTACTCCTTCGTCTGTTTTGCTCATTGAAAAAAATGATATGTTACAGGTAGTCTTTAAAAAACTTCAAAATCTTGAAAATGTAAATTGTACTATTCGTGCGTTTCTCACTCGTGCTGTAATGATGGAATGCATGCATTTTAATTAAAAACTCAATTTACATTTCGAACTTAAAAAATTCAAAATTTCCGTAATATTTTCTAAACTTTCACAACTGGTGATAGTGATTTTGCGGATTATTTTATCAGAATTTCATAACTACTGATAATAATGTGCATAGATTGATGAGGAATTGAGAGCGTTGAAAAAGAAGAGGAAGCGATTGCGACAGTTACGTGGAGAAGTACGTCAGTTGAGTGATCACTTAAAGAACAAACGGATGTTTTCAAAAAGTAAAAAGTTTTGCATTTTCATAAATTTAGCTAAATTTACGCAACTATCCCTCAGACGAAACAGATGAATGATTGCTAGCTAAATTCATTCGAATTTTTTCTCCTCACAATCACTCAAGTACTTCTCAGATATTATCAAATAACTTTTTCAAATGTTTTTCGAAAGATCAAAATTACGGACAGTCAAACAAAAATATGTCGTAGCTTACGTTATAACAGAAAATATAAAATAAAATACGTTGGAATTCACGTGTGCTTCGGTTCTATTCTCCAATAATATTCGATATAGTAACACACCACCATCCCTCTTGTCTAAGCTAAAATTATATTTTATTAATGAATTAGATGAAGACGTTAAAATATTTCAGTTGAAACGAGTAGCAATGATTTGTTGAGGAAATATAAAACGAAGGAAACACACGCGCGATGGCGCAAACAAATAACCGCACGTGTAAAAGCAATTATGAAACGCTTGAAAAGATTGGAAAAGGAAATGAAAATAGAGCGAAATTTCACCAAAGTCTCTCTCCTAAATTAAAAATTTTTTAAACAAAAAAGGGAATAAATGAGTGTTAAATGCGACTACTTCAAATATTTGCAAATTAGCATGAAAATTGGATAAAATTGAATCTTCGCTTTTTTTTTTTTGGTTAATTTAAAAGCTACATTCGATTACGATGAAATTTCTTTAAGGTAACACTAATTAATTATTATTTTTGAATAGAATAAAATCAGATTAAATCAGAATGATAAATTTCATTGAGTAAAAAAGTGATGCACAAGTGATTAGAAAGAGGTATCGCTGAGATTTTAATGAATTAAATTGTGAAAGGAATGATTGATGTGTTTTAGACGAGGAAAAGGATAGCTAAACGTCTGCCGCTGTCACCTGTAAATTCTCGTCGAGTGTCATCCTCATCACCAAATGCAACAAATAAACATTTTAAGGTGAAATTCTCCTTCTCATTAATTACTCAATTTTTTTTTTTACCAAACAGATTAATCGATTTTCTTTTATCGCCAAATGAAGTGAAATCTGAAAATTTTGATTTGATTTTTTATTTCGTTTAATTAATCATATTTCATTGATAGATTAAGCAACTTCATTCATCCATCAATCAGTCAAAGAATGGTGGAGCTGGTGGAAGTTGTCTTGGTCATAACGATTGCAAACCAGGTAATTGACAATTTAATTATCAAAAAAAAAAAGTTAATGAAAGCTAAATGTCACGAATTTTATAGAACATGTGTGCGCATGTACATTTCTTGCTTAAAACAATTTGTAAAGTGGAAATTTACTTAATCTTTTATTAGCTAGCGCATGTACATTTCTTGCTTAAAACAATTTGTAAAGTGAAAATTTACTTAATCTTTTATTAGCTAAAAAATTATGCTGTTAGGTATGATCGTCCACTTGCAGTTTTATCTATTACTCTTCCACATATTTATTTCAAAAATTTAAATAATTTTAAATTTAATTTAAAGGATTGTGTTGTCATCGTACCTCGGGAATCTCAACCGATGCTAATTCATCGGTAGCAGCGATTAGCCTATGCTATCAGTATTTGCTGAAGGAAGGTGAGCTTTGCGACGACTCATGTCAGTGCGAAGCACGGCTACATTGCTTTCGAAGTTCCGAGGAAGGGAAATCGAAGCTTCGCGTGGTACTCACTTTCCTTTCCTTTGCTGTTAATTAGGTGAATACCGTAATCCCTGCAATTAGTCGCTTTCTTTTCCTCCTACAAACTTACTAGAGTAGAGTAAAGTGATGGGTGAGCGAGGAAGTTGAGATGATTTGTCGAATTCGATTTTTTTTTTCTTTCCAATTTACTTCACGTAAGGGAAGTGATTTCGACATTTTTTTTTTGCAAGTAGAAATTGATGAGTGTGTAGCGTTTTGTAAGAATGAAAATGAAAAGAAATGACTGAATGCTTTTTCAAGACTGTCGTGTCTATAACGGCCTGACGTATTTACCGTAAGGTTTCTTTTTATTTTTTTCTTTACAAAGTATTACTGTTAAAAAAAATGTACGTTATATGAGAGATAATAGAATTAGGTTACGCAAAGATGAATTTTGATTTATTTCCTTCTAATTTGCTGATTATTTTAACGCAGTATGCAATTTGCAAGAAGGTGTCAACCAGTGATGTTGCGAATGGAATTTATTTGAATTCGAAAAATTCGTCGTTTCACACAAAACCAAGAAGACAGTACGTTAATGGTAGCATACCGTATAATGCATCCCTAATGCTTTAATTATTTAATTAATATAATTTGCTTTTTTTTTCTTTTTTCCTCCCTCTCTCTTTCTCTTTCTCTTATGCTGATTAGCGCTTTCTTTTAAATTTTATTTGTACACTTTTAAACACTCCTCCACACTCATTAAAAAATTATTTTAATCATTGTTAATTTTTGAAAAATATCATACTGTACTAGGTAATGATGTTGATTTCCTGCTTCTTTCTCTTTCCTTATTTCAAACTGTTGAAAGGAATTGTTTAACATTTAGTTTATTTTTAAATTGAAGAAAAAACTCATTTCCATGAGGAATAGGAACAGAGTAAAATATTGAAATTTTTGATGACAGCATTTTTAACAGGGAAATCAGTTCATTTTCAGTAAGTATGACGTAAGTGAAGAGAGTAGAGTGACAGTGTTGAAGTTCAGTGACATACGCATTTATTGTACAGCTACGTTTTGTTACCCATCACGTTGATCTTTTTTTTTGCCTTTGTCGTTGTTAAGTGTAGTTCGATTTGACTTTTTTTTTTTCTTGTGTTTTCTGATTTATGCAAAATTCCCTGTGAACGAATTGATTTTTTCGGCTAACTCTTAATGATTGTTGCTATTCAGCGGAAGTGAGCAATTTCAAAATAGAGCACATTTGACAATTAACCCAAATTAAACTCACAATTGATGTTAATTTTAGAAGAGATCATTTTACAGTGATACGGTATTATCGTATGTGGTAGTGCTAGAAGTTTTGTATGCGTACAGCACACTATAGCATTATCCCTCTTTACTAAATGTGAATTAAATTGTATTTGCAAAGGTTCAGGAGAGCTCTGTGATAAATTCAGCTAAGCGATGATTATTTCTCACGTACGAATCTTTGGTAATGCAACTTACTTAGTGTGTTGAATTGCATGATGAAAATGATATTTATTGCCTGTCAAATAATTCTCTTCTTTTTTTTTTTGCAAAATTTTGTTTAATTTTAATTTTTTTTTTGTTCTTCACATTTTCATTAATTTGTGAATGAAAAGAAAAGAGCGATAGAAAGTAAAAGTAAAAATGAAATATTTGGATGCGTTTTGATCTCGTCATTGTACAAAGAGCTTCTTCATCTGATAAGCTTAATGAACGTTGTGTTGTGAATGTTGTCTTCTACTGTTACTTCCTATATTACTATCATTTCCTTCCCTTCTTTTCTCCCTCTCCCTCTGTCGCCTTCTCTCTCTCTCTCTCGTATCAATTCAATCATTTTTATCATTATTTATTTATTATCATTTATTATTATCTATTATTAATTATTATTAATTGTTATTATTATTAATTACTATTTATCATTGTTATATGCATGTGTATTATTGCTTTTATTATTTATTACTATCATCTTTATCTTTATTACTATTATATCTCTATCTTTATTACTACTATCTTCATTGTCATTAGCTATGAATGAAGATAGTAGTAAATTAAATGATTAAAATTATTCAAACTTGCCATTTAATATCAAATTAAGCAGCACTTAGTATTAATTGTGTGATATTAAAGGTTATTCCAAAAAAAAAAGAATTTTTAACTTCTAAAATACATTGTGAGTTGTTTGGAATGTTTTGCAGCGTGCGACTTATCACTAATATATGATCAGTAGTTATTTGTTGAATATTATCCCTTTTTTATCAATTTCACTTTATCGCTAAATTTTATCACTAATTTCATTGTCCCTTTTAGTGCATCAAATGATCGGCTAATTAAAAGTAAATATTTCTTGCTTATTTTGTCATAAATTAATTTTCAAAAATTTTGCGCTTTTTCCGTCTTTTATTTTTCTTTTAGATACTATGCCGTGGTAAGTTTGACCGTGAGCTTTTTGTATATTTTCCCTAAAAACGCTCATTTTTCTTTATTTGATAATTTTTCACTAATTTTTGTAAAATTTAAATGGTACAATGCTTTAAAGTGTATGTAATTTTTTTTGCTGCTTCTTTTAAATGCTACCTAATTAACCTAATTAGTAGTTTCCTGTAAAGAATACTTGTCATTTATCGCATATTCACTTTTTTTTAAACAAAAATTACTTATCATTTCTTTCTCTTTTTCACCGTATCGCATAAATTAACAATTTATTTTAATAATTTCACAAAATTTTAAAAATTTATGATCAAGCTTACTTACTATTAATACTTGCAGCATTAGTTGTCTTGCTTTTTTATAATTTAAAATTATTTGGCACTGATTTTTTATTTCTTATGACGCTAGACTTTCACTTAAAATTAATTAAACTAATTAGTACTCAACGAAGTGAAAAAAAACTGCTCATTTCTTGTGCAGAATGTTCGATTAAACTCTTTCCTTCCATTTTTCATTCAATTTCATTCCATTTCATTCATTCTTGCAATTTGCACGGAATGGATTTTATAAATAACTAGTAATTTATGAAATAAATTAATGCATTACTTTTTACATTCTTTTTCTTTTCTTTGATTGAGCTCTATCACTCAAATGTCATCGTTATTTTTTATAACAAATTTTACAGTAAATTCATACCAATCATTTTTTTGGTTTTAAGAATATATTTGAATTTGATTGATTGAAGTGCGCTCACTTTGATCGCAGCATGTCTGTTTCAGAAATTTTCAAGTTCTTTTTTAAACATTTATAATCAACAATTTTTGCCTTTTTTCACAGTTTAAATGGCTTTTATCTGTTTTGTATGAAAATTTAGCAAAAAATTTTTTGCTGTTTTGTTCTCAAATATATTTCTCCTAAAATGGTTTATTAAATTTTGCTTCTTCTCCAATTATATTTATCGCTTTGTAATAATTTTACCAATTTAAATAAATTATTATTTGTCTTAATTTGCAACTTTTCACTGTTTGCGTGTACTTAAATACATTTACGTTTCCATTTGAATGCAAATTATTTTTGATTTCAAAAACTGATCGTGGAGTTCTCACTGTAATTTCGCTTTGTATTTATTAATAATTAACTTTCTTCTAATTAGAAATTTAATACATTTCAAGCGTGCGAATAAAGATAAATTCAAAGAGATTAAATTGCCACATGCAATTACTACTTGTGTAGAAAATATTATATTTTCTAAAATATTCAAAAACTTTCATCAATTTAATCCATTAAAAACTTTATGTTTAATTAGAAATTTCAAATACTAAAATAGCAAACTATTCGTTGAAAAGGCAATTTAACACAGAATCTTTTCATTTCATTTTCAAAAAAAAGAACATTGTCAAATTTTAATGTTTACAACGTACGTACGTGTTTGTTCCAATACCGAACAGAACCAAAAAGTCAACAGAAGCGTGAATGCGTGATAAAGCCGCGTACCGCATGAGAAGAATGGAAAAAAGTGGAAGCGCAAAAAAAAGTGTCAGAATCTGAGAAATTCATTTATTCAATTCAATAATGGAAAAATGCAAAACGATAGTTTTAATTAATTTAAATTAGCCATTAGCATTTTGGTTAGGCAATAGTATTTCGTGCAGAATGTTAGCACTTTCTTTCCTTCACGTTTATTATCTAACGTAGTTTTCTGCAAAGCATTTTATCAATTATTTTCTAGTTTATTAGATTGAAGATATCCTTTAAACTATTAAAATTATCCCAAAATTCACTTGTTTACTTATGAATTTCAATGAAACACGCGGGTCGCTCGTAGTGTGATTAACAGTGAATGATAATTGAAATATTGCACTTTTAATTCTCATATCAATTAATCAGTGGACCACCAATGAGGACGAAATTATCAAAAGTTAATAGCAAAGAAAGGTGAAAATTTAAAAATTTTACTGCTTTTATTTTGTGTTTCATTTTTTTCAAATAAAAGAAAAAAAAAAGACAATTCCTTAATTAATTGATCTATAGTTTCTGTGTTATTTCAGCGAGTGGAGACGAGCGGCAAAAGTTTCATTGGTCGATGAGAGATTGTCATGAAATTTGACGTATCTAATGTTTCACGGAAAATAATTCCGACGTTTGGAAACCGGTTTTTCCTGTTGCAATTTCTGCTGAAAGTGCAAAAAGAAAAGCAAGAGCAATCTGTCGCATATTTTCTTAAAAAAAAAAAAAAAAAAACGAATTTTAATTCGCCAAATGCTCGTCATTTTCACTGAAATTTAGCTCATCGGAAATTTGAAATTTCACAAAAATTACAAATTCAGGATTTTTCATGTGAAAATTGATGAAAACGAATAATTAAAATTGATTAGATGTGATTATTTCTCATCCGTTTCGTTGGCCTTATTTTAGTAACGGCAAATTCATGTCCATCTCCACTACCACTAGCTGTGTTCGCAATTAATTCTCGTAATTTCGTGACTGTTCCATTTATATTCCTTCCCACTTACCACTCCCTCAACCACTCTTTTTACCTCAGTAATAGCCTTTCTTCAAACTGCGAATTCAAAAATGGGCGATTTTTTGTTGAATTAATTATTGGATAGCGAATTATTGTTGTGTTACCTTTCGAAATGTATTGAAATTTTGCCATAATTTCAATTCTTTAATTGAATGTTTGGTTTTGCTTTTTTGCAAATTATTAAGAAGTAAATTACTGCGGTTAATTTTCAAATAATAATTAATTAGGTAGCATGAAATTTAAAATTGAAATATACAATGAATAAATTAGCACCAATTGTCCTCTACTGTCATGGCCTCGGAGCAACAGCACGCAGTGGCACTGCATTGCTCGCAAAAAAATTTGTAGAAAGTCGTGGATTACAATTTAAAAGGTTAAAATTTTTTCTTATCAGAGAATTTCAATTAAGTTATAATTTCAGTGAAATTTTAATTGGAATAAAAATGATAAAAGCTTTCTCACAAAGTTGAAAAAACGTGAATAATTTATGATTTCAAAGCTTTTGATCATTTTTTTTCCTTCTATATCACCCTGTTAGTTCATTACATTGCACCGCTAGAGGGGAAGCTGCCAGTTTGCTTTAGTAGTTTCAAAAATTAAATTATTTAAATTATTTCATTTGCTCAATTTTACATTCCTTTTCGATTTTTGCCTTTTAGTATCGAATATGGAAAATTTGAAGATAAAAATTATGTTTGGAATGTTGACGATTGGCTCAATGATTTATTGATGAATATTGATGAATGCAGCAAACAGCAACGATCATCTCTACTTTTCGGCAAACTTCGTTTTTTTTTTTAAAAAAAAAATTACTTTATTAATTTTCGTTTTCTTTTTCAAAGTTTGTTTTTCAATTTCACTAACCCTTGTTGCTCTTTCTTTCTCTCTCTCTCTCTATGTCTTTCCCTGTCTCGCGCTTATTTTGAATTTTTTAAAGCCAATTATTAATAATTTCAAGGGATTTTTTTTTGAAATTTCTTTCTTATCAATACATTTTTATAACGTGAAGGTTGGAGCGCTGGCTGTCACAGCATCCTTCGTGCTACTCTGCTAAAACCACAGGCTATTTGTGGCCTAATGCTTCTATCACCTGGCGTAGGCCTAAACCTCAAATCCTACATTCGTGTTGTTATGCCACATTTTTGGGAAGACATTTGCGCCGACAAAAAAGTCCCACATCCTACCACTGCCAAGCATTTTCCGCCAATTATGGTCAATCGACAGTGTCTGCAACATTTTGTCGATGTTAGAGCATTAGTAATTTGTAGTAATTTGTTTTTGTCTTAGAAGAAAAAAAATTTTTTAAAAAATTACAACAAAAGCAAACGCATTGCGTAGAATAATTATTGATTGATTAGTTGTTGCAGAAATTTACGCTTTTTTTTTTTTAAAAAAATTTAACAATTTGAACACGAATGGATGGATTTATTTGAATTTTGTAATACATCTCTGCTCCTCCTTTCCTTGCAAAACACTTTAGCATTTCCTAATATTTTATTTTCGTTCTATTCTCTAAAATAAAATTGAATTTTAATTTTTTCTAAAGCAAAACAGTTAAATTATAAAGCAAAATAAAATTTTAAAAATTTTAATAATTTAAATTAAAAAAAAATAGAAATTAAGACTTGCGTAAGCAATCGATTGAAATCAATTCCCATTCATTGCCCGGTTAGAATAATGCATGGATCTGACGATAAGGTAATTAATTATTTAATTAGCCAAATTTCACATACAATTAGAGGGCATAGCTCAAACGTGCGTGAGATAATTGCATTTATGCAAAAGTTTTAAATATTTAATTAATAACTTCAACAACGAACAACAATCAAATAAAAGATGCATTACAAGTTTTAGATCGTTCCATTATTAAATGTGGAGAAGTTTAAAAAGAAATTGGAAAGTAAGGATGTTATCCTCTCAGTAATTAATGGCTCAGGCCATTACTTGCCGGTAAACTAGAATTTCTTTGATTTCAAATTTTAAATTTTCCTCAATTCTTCATCTTTTCGCATCTTTTTTCTTCGCATTAATTCCTTGGAAAACCATTGCGTTTTCAAATTTTCCATGCATTTATGTTTTATTGAAAGGCGAAAAAAATGCATAAATTGAGTTATTCAATTTTTTCAAAATTATAAAATTTCGTTTGATAATAAACTGTAAAATTTCAGTTTGCGGCAGAATTTGAAGAATTATTCGATTCGCTTCTTTCCTCAGTGCAACGAACTGATGATAACCGAATATTGTAATTTTATTATAATTAGCCTTCCATAATTACTTCAATACTATCTCGCAATTACATGCTTAAGACTTATTAATAAATAAATACAGAAATGATATAAAACTTTGAATTGTGAAATGAACGATCATTGTAACTGTAGCAATTTGCATAAAGCAATAAATCATTTAATAAGCTAGCAGTGAATGTTTTAACAAACATTACGTAAATAAGCATTGCCTTATTTCAACTTAAATTTTCCACCATTTCGATCAATGTAATTTGATCGATAGCACTGTTCATTTTGCTAATTTACAAGTTGCTAATGACCGACTGACTGAAACGTAGAAGTTTCGTGTCGATGGTGATATTGAAATTTCAGAGTGAACTGCGTATGTGTTTGTTGAATGGGAGATGAATACTTGAAATGCAAAATTGATAGGGAAGGTGGAGTGAACTTTTGAAATTTTAATTTGATAGTGAAATGTATAGTAGTGATGCATGTGTAAAATGAGCTTCTTAGGAATTTACAGTTGACAGAAGACAGTAACTAAAACTACAAGTTAACGATAGACAGTAATATGAGGTAGAAGTCATCAGTTGTAGAAAAATAATTTGAGAAATGATGAGAGGAATAATTGCGCCTATTTGAAGTGAATGATCGATGATTGCTAGTTTTGTATTTACAACTTCTACTATTCTTATGAGTTGGAAACTACGAAGAGTTTCGGAGGAGAAGAATCAAAGAGAGAGGGAGAGGGAGAGAGAGAGAGAGGGAGAGGGGGAGGGGTAAAGAGAGAAGACAGGTATGAACTGAATTTAAACAAACAGATCGGTGTTGAAGTAAAACGGCATGATCGGTTGCCAAGCAGCAACAAAACAAAACGGTGACGGACAGCATCCCACTCATCCATCTCTCCAAATGGTACAGTGTTTAGCATCATCATTTGATAACACCCTCTCTCTTCACTTCTCTCCTTCCTCTCTCTCTCTCTCTCCCTCTCTCTCTCTTCCTGTCTCCTCAAATGTTTTCTTCGTGTCAAAATTTCAAAAATGAATTTCACTAAAGTATGTTAATGGTACATTTCGATAAAATGTGATTATTTATCGTCCAACGTGAAACATTCGACGAGCTTAATTACTGTCATTACAAGAAGAGACTGTGACATGAAACACATCGCCCACCCCTCCTAAATCGCAGCGCAAATGTCTCACATCGTGAAGTGCCAAAAGTGCTGCAGTGCGATAGCGCAAATGTGTCATGCACTCTCTCTGTGAGAACAACTAATTTGATTGTAAAAATGGATCGAATAGTTTGAGAAAGCGAACACCTACGTTCCATTATACCATCCGTTCAGATCATACGATGACCGATTCAACTCTGTCTGTCTGTCTCTCTGTCTATATATATATATATATGTGTGTGTGTGTGTGTGTGTGTGTGTGTGTGTGGGTGGGTGTGTATGTCACTATAGCAACATTTTAAAAAGTTCATATTGATGGAAAACTTTGCTCCCCTAATGCCGTCATATTATTTGCTGTTCTTTCCATTCATCTTCCTCTTTCCCTTTTCCCTCTCTCTCCCTCCCTCTCTCTCTCTCTCTTTCTGTCCCCCTGGCTTCTTTTTCACTTAGAACAGTTCTATTTTAGAAATTTGCACAGAAATGTAGTTATAGAAATGTAGTGAAAAAAACACGCAAAGGATTATTGTAATATTAATTAATTAATCAAAGCTTTTCTTTTAATTAATGAAAATTCTCATTTACATACTAATTCGCCTCTTAAATCGATAGCATAATTTTCAAATATCTTTGCAAGATTTTTGCTTTCCTACTGTTTTCGCTTTTTTTTCTTCAATCCAACGAAATAGTTGTTAGAGGAAAAGTTCAGTGGTTGAGAAGGAGCTAACTTCAATGAAAAATCACTCCCGAAGGAATTAAAAAATTTTGAAATCATTGAGGAGAGGGATTGATATGGCGCGCATGTTACGTGTGAGGAGCGGTGGTCGGTCATTGTAAAAGCCTGAAATGAGGAATGATTGCTCTGTCACTGAATCGCTGGTTCATTTCAGCACTTTCGTCAAAAAATTATAAACAAATTCAACAGCCACTATTTGTTGATTTGTTTTCGCTTGTACTTGTTTGCTGTAAAAGTTTATATTTAGAATTTCGTTTTAATGTGCTCAACTGAATTGAAAGTGATCGTTAAGATGAAAAATTAGTTTTCTATTTCAAGTTTTATGTATGAGAAAAAAATTTTTCAATTCTATCCCTTTTATTTTTGAATCTTTCATACACCGATTTATTACTTATCGCATTTTGCATAAGTGACAAAATGTAAATTCGAATTTTATTTAACTTCCTCAATGAAAATGTTTTTCTACGGAATAATGAGTTGAAATTTTAGAGGAAAATTGGAGAAGAATAAGGAGGAAAGTGGTTTTCTCCTTTTCTTTTTTTAATTCCATTATGCCAGTTGATTAGAGCAATCAAAGAATTCCTCTCATTTTTCCTTTTCTTTTTTGAATTTCTTCATTTTAAAAGCATTTTAGTTAAAATTTCTATGTAAAATATTACTCATAAATTTAAAGCAGGAAATAATTCACCAAGTGTTTGAACTAAGAAAGTTAGTGTCAAATAACTGGGCAGTGAAATTAGGCTTGAATTTTAACTATGCTTAAATCAATTCGAGCATATTTATTGCTTTATTGTGTTTTATGGCAGATTTGAAGCATTTTCCGTTCCTTTTTTCCTTTCTAAGTGGAAAATAATTAATTTAAATCATCTAATAACTCTCAGAATTGATAACAAAAATTATAAATACTGAAATTTATTGGAATAAAGCCCAAAATTTTATTCCACATCCTTTCGTAACATATTTTACAGTACTTGCTCGTGTTGGAAGTGATTACTGTAGACCCGAATATGGTAATACACAATGAGATAAAAAATTTATTACTTGTCTAGTTTGTTTTTCTCCTACCATTTGCAGCATAAAATGTTCTTTTTAGCAACTCGAAAAGATGAAACAACGTGCTGAACATGAAATTTATTTATTATTGCATGAATTGCTGTGGGGGCAATTTAATAAATTTTGTTTTAACTTTCGTCAAAACGTCGTCCTTATCCTCTCCTCTCTTTCTTCAACTTCCCCTGCTAGTTTTCATGCAAATATTCCTTCGGCATAATTTTCTTCCTGCAAACTAGAACCATTTCTCATTTCGACATCCTGCGCTACGCACGAAATGAAACATAAAATCGTTTGGTGCAAAATTCTCTTAGCTTTTACATCAAAAAGCAGTTTGTGCTTGCATGCATCGCGTAGAAAATTACATTGCGTAGAAAATTTATTAAAAAATTTTAAAATATCTTTTTTTCTCTTAGTATGCATCATATTGCATCATAAAAGTCATAAAAGTCTCTGTAATGCATCATATTACAAAATGCAGTACGATAGAAATAACAGCAATGATCCCAGCGATATGCACGGTAGACGTACAGTAAGCAACAAAAATGTACAGTACAAATGCTATGGTAATATCTGATTGCTTGATATTTTGATACGCTCTGGCTGTTGTTGATTCGTACGATTCGTACAAACGAATTTTGGAGGAAAAAGTCAACTAGCTAGTCCCATCTACTTGTCTACATAGTAAATCATTTTATTTTTAGTCAATATTTCTAAAACTGACACTTCGCAATGATAATAGGACGAGATATGTCTTCAAATAATTCAAAAAACAAAGCTTTATTCTGACAAAATTTATTTTAATTGCGTGAATTAAAACACGTGAAAATTTCCAGTACGTAGCAATTAATTAGTCAATTCGTCTCGTCACTCGCATTTCCTATTCCTTCCTGTCATTTAAGCTTTTTCTTATGAAACGTGAATTATTGGTTGCTCTCAGTGAATCATTCCTGCGCAACGTTTTGATGAACTGGCAATGTTAGCAACGAAGTGCTTTACAACGAAAAAACTTATCACAATTTCCTTTAGACAATTTCAAAATGTATCATATAAACTCTGTGCTCGTTGTTGGGGAAAAACCTGAAAGTTTAAATGACGGTGTTCCAGTTAGCTTCCTGGAATTGTTGCGAAGGGAAAGAAGCATGGTGAAATAGCTTAAATTATTGCTTTGAATTCTTTTGATCAGATGATCGAATATGACAGTAAATTGCAAAATTCCTGCAAATCACTCGAAATATCACTCGTAGCTCTCTCCTTAATTAGTTAAAATTTAAAATTTGTAATTTCAAACTTTAAGTATTCCAATCGACGATTCCTACCGAATTGATAGCTTAGCATTTGTCGCCAAACATCCATCCCTCTCTTCGATGTCGTCTCTCTGCACTGAACCTGTCAAACTGTACACACACACACACACACACACACACACATTTATGCTTCATATCATCAAACATTTCCGACATATGTGTATGTGTGTATGTGTGTGGGGGTGTGTGTGTGTGTGTGTATGTGTATTTTGCTTGTCTGTCTGTTCGCCTGTCTACGTCTATACACATACATATGTAAGCGTATGTGTGTGTGTGTGTGTGTGTGTGTGTGTGTGTGTGTGTGTGTGTGTGTGTGTGTGTGTGTGTGTGTGCGTGTGTGTGTGTGTCCTGTAACTTTTTGCAATTTCTATGTAACATGGGAGGAAAAGCAATCTGTGACACTTTTAGCGACATGGTCGACACACGGCGCGCATCACCGATGCTTTCATACTGCACGCCATCGATGATAGGACGCGTTGCGTGTACTGTTTTCGTGCTATTTTCAGCAGGCCTTTGGCTAGCTGAAAAGCCTGCGCTTCCGTGACTACAGTGATTAGTTGAAATTTTCCACACATTAGGTGTATTTTAGGCGAAACAATCCAAATTTCCCTACAACATTACTGAAATTTCGTAATGCTTAACTTTTCCATGAATTACAGTGAATATCGATTGATTCCATTCACACATTTGAACGAAATGAGTATTTGACAGATGTGTGTTTTGATGTTTATCTGAAAGATATTGCGACGATCGATAACATCTAATTGTCGTCGCGTGTGAGAACTTCTCCTTCCTTACCTGTTCACACAGCGCCCACACGTTGAAGTGAACTGACGGCGCTATTTGAAATTGCCGTGCGTTGCTGCGCTATCCTTCCTATCACGCTGTTTTTCATCCCTTTTTACTTTCTTTTTGCGTGAATTACCGCTCAGCACCGTCATTGATTAATTTCACTTGCAGCTAATTGAATGCAATCAGTTAATTAATTAATTAGTTAGGTGTAGTCAATGATCGAGTGAGAATTGATCAAGGAATTCACGTGCAAGCAATTTTGGCGTAGTGAAGTAGTGATGAAGAAGGCTTAATTATTCGATGAGGAGGTTTATTTGTGTTGTTCGTGTTGCAGTGGAATTATTCGGAATTGCCATTCCTTATCACTCATTCCACGGACGTGTAGATAATATAGGATCGGTTGATTGCAAAGCAGCTAACTTAACGCTATTGCAGTGCTACGATCTTTTTCCGTCGTTGTACGGTGCCTACTTGTAGCTAAAATGAATGTAAACAAATGCTCAGAAATGAAGTGAGCAGGCAGGGAGTGTGCTGCGAATTTATGAAAGTTAAAATTTAAATCGATGATAGAGGGAGGAGTAATCATTGACAGTACTCATTCCAATAGCATATTGAAATATTAAACAGAGCACAGTGAATATTATTTGAAGATTTGCGCTTCACAATTCCACTATGTAACTATCAGAAAGTTATTTCGGATCACTTATTGATAGTATCAGTTTATCAATAATCAGTAGACTGTTCGCGATCATTACTGTTGGAGTTTCTACCATTGTTATCACTGCATGAACCTTACCTATCCAGTCAAGTCAATACCGTACTTCTATGATCCTCTCTTTTTTATTCGAATAGTACGAAGAGTAAGAGTAGATAGACAAGACAAAGTTCCGTTTTTTTTGTTGTTTTGTTTTTTCCTCGATTGCATAAAAATTATTGCAGTGTTGTGTTCCTATTAGATTCTCAATCTCTCCCTCTCTCTCTCTCTCTTCACCAAAATCACTAAGCTATTGTTAGCAAACTAAGTGTAGTATTAAAATATCCGAGAGTGTGAAATTGAATTAGCTTAATGGCTTAAAGGCTACTTCAACAAGAAGTATTTACGCCATCATCAATTAGTAGTAATAGATGACTGAGGTTTGTTGAATTGATTACACTAAGCAATTTTTTTCTCAAATTCTCAAAAATTGAATTGTTTTAAAGATAATTGTAATAACAGTGAATTATATGTTAGCAAGAGTGAATTGAATTAGTTTTAAAAAATTAAAATGAAATTAATAAATGCTACTGCTAGCTATATTGTATTATTTGAACACATTAAAAAAAATTAAATATGAAGTTTTTTTTCATCAAAAACAAGGCGTGTGCGTACATTCATATTTGGCAAAAAACCGATCTCTGGTCGAGTAAAGTTATTTTTTAAAAAGTTCTTCAATACTATTTCAGTTTAATACATTTCGAATGCAATTCACAAATGTATTTGCTTTTTATTGTTTTTGAAAGAAATAGTTTTTTTTTGTTTTAATTCGTTTTACTTCTTTCTATTAAAGATTAAATGCGAATAATTCTTTCGTTTTTTCGCAAATTTCCCATGAGACAAGTGAAAAAAAGCTTTTCAAACTTTTGAAATTTTCTAGACATTTCCTATCCTGTGCCTTAATTGTTGATTTAAAATTGCTTGGTTCATTGATAACTAAAAAAATTCATCCGTACTTTTTAAAAAGTAAAAAAATTTATTTTTATTGAAATAATTTAAAATCTAGCCTTAAAAAATGCCGATATTTGAAATAAATAATTGAAATAAAAAGATTTAAATGAAGAAAAATAAAAAATATAAATTCTGTTTGAAATAAAAAATAAGCCATGAATTATTATTCATTATTATTATTATTACTTCTTAATTACTTCTTTATTATTATTATTATTATTATTATTATTATTATTATTATTATTATTATTATTATTATTATTATTATTATTATTATTATTATTATTATTATTATTATTATTATTATTATTATTATTATTATTATTATTATTATTATTATTATTATTATTATTATTATTATTATTATTATTATTATTATTATTATTATTATTATTATTATTATTATTATTATTATTATTATTATTATTATTATTATTATTATTATTATTATTATTATTATTATTATTATTATTATTATTATTATTATTATTATTATTATTATTATTATTATTATTATTATTATTATTATTATTATTATTATTATTATTATTATTATTATTATTATTATTATTATTATTATTATTATTATTATTATTATTATTATTATTATTATTATTATTATTATTATTATTATTATTATTATTATTATTATTATTATTATTATTATTATTATTATTATTATTATTATTATTATTATTATTATTATTATTATTATTATTATTATTATTATTATTATTATTATTATTATTATTATTATTATTATTATTATTATTATTATTATTATTATTATTATTATTATTATTATTATTATTATTATTATTATTATTATTATTATTATTATTATTATTATTATTATTATTATTATTATTATTATTATTATTATTATTATTATTATTATTATTATTATTATTATTATTATTATTATTATTATTATTATTATTATTATTATTATTATTATTATTATTATTATTATTATTATTATTATTATTATTATTATTATTATTATTATTATTATTATTATTATTATTATTATTATTATTATTATTATTATTATTATTATTATTATTATTATTATTATTATTATTATTATTATTATTATTATTATTATTATTATTATTATTATTATTATTATTATTATTATTATTATTATTATTATTATTATTATTATTATTATTATTATTATTATTATTATTATTATTATTATTATTATTATTATTATTATTATTATTATTATTATTATTATTATTATTATTATTATTATTATTATTATTATTATTATTATTAATTATTATTATTATTATTATTATTATTATTATTATTATTATTATTATTATTATTATTATTATTATTATTATTATTATTATTATTATTATTATTATTATTATTATTATTATTATTATTATTATTATTATTATTATTATTATTATTATTATTATTATTATTATTATTATTATTATTATTATTATTATTATTATTATTATTATTATTATTATTATTATTATTATTATTATTATTATTATTATTATTATTATTATTATTATTATTATTATTATTATTATTATTATTATTATTATTATTATTATTATTATTATTATTATTATTATTATTATTATTATTATTATTATTATTATTATTATTATTATTATTATTATTATTATTATTATTATTATTATTATTATTATTATTATTATTATTATTATTATTATTATTATTATTATTATTATTATTAATTTTCCATTGGCTGTATTTTCGCTGAATTTATAAATGTGTGAATTGAGGAGGAAAGTTGCCTATTATCTACGAATTTCAGGGAAAATCTGACTTTTTTCTTTTTTTCGCTTATCCTGCAAAAGCAATGAATAGACTTTTATGCTATCAATTAATGGCACATTCAATTATGCAACGGTAAAAGGTGCGAAAACAGTAATATTTGACGGAACAAATGGCGCAACTGTTCGAATCACACGGTGAAATGGTTAGTTCAATTTATTTAAAAAAAAAAAAAAACTAGAAATTATAAAATTGGAAAGTGTTGCTTGATAGCATTGTTGGTTTATTGGAACAAATAATCGTACTATTATTACTGTTATGCTAACTTAGCAGCAACATGACTGACTGATTACCTGTTTAGTGTTACAGTAATATATTCTATGGATTATGAAAAGTTGAATTTTTTCTCTTTCTAATTTTACTTGTTAGAATATAAAATGTTTGGGAATTCAAAATTACTTGTTAATTTGCATAAATTTTATTTTTTTTTTGAAAGAGCATAACTAGCGTGTTATGTTTGATAATACACGGATGACGTATGTCGGCAGACATTACTCGTGGAAGCTATCAACAAGTAATTGCTCATTCTTTTTCTCTTTCCAATGAAGTGCCAAGGTGCTTTTCGTTTGTAATGCTCTTTTTTCTTTTTTTAGTTTTCAAATATTAGATTGAGTAGATTAAGACCGATTAATTAGATTTACCAAAAAGATCTTTTTTGAAGCTTTTAATATTTTACTATTTACAACCAATTCTATTGTTTTATTAATAGCAAGCCTGAAAATGGAAGTAGACATTATCAAAAGGAAGAAGTGAAAAATCGGATTATACTGAAAAATACCTGAAAAGTTAGATTGTGGTTGTAGAAAGATCGAGATAGCATCATGTAGAGAGACCTGGAAAGTCAAAAGCGGAAAATACAGCAAATGACTTTGTGAAGTGTCATAACAGTGAAAAAATTAAAAAATATGTTTTTTTTTTCTTTTCCGAAAAATTAATTTCATGGAAAAAAATCTAAAATTCCATCCAAAAAAAAATTATTTCGCATTAAACAACAAACCGATAAAATTGCTTTTTCATTTTTAATTTTTTAGCCTTTTTTTTAGGATTCAAAGACATAAATGCAATGTATTTCATTCGATGACAATTTTTACAAAATGTTAATTTCGTAAATTTGTCATTAATTCAATTGGCTCAGTTTTGTTCTATTTATTTCCATTTTGTAAAAATTTTTCTTCCCTGTCACTTTTTTCTTCTTTCATCTCTTTAATATATTTTACTAGAATAATAGAAATTGGATAACTTAAAACGAGAGACGCATTTCTATTTAATTATTAATTCAATTTCTCAAATATCTCTGCATAATATGTCCTTCATAATTTAATTCCCATTACAAGTCCTATTTTCGTGATGTGACGTACAATCAACCCACTTATACATGCATGTTTCTTCATGACACCTGTCATTAATTTGTTATTCCGGCTTTACATTTCGTTTTTTAATTCAGACTGATTAAAAAATTATGAAGTATGTTATATAATTATGTACTTGTAAAATGGTGCTGAAATTCTCGTTCCCTCTTTTCTGTGTTTTAAATGAGAAAAAAGTGCATGAATTAGAAGGACTGATAGAATGATGATAACTGAATGATTGTTAATTGACATTTATCAATTAATTAATGACTTTCTTATCACAGCTTTTAACTTTAAACTTTTACAATGTAAAAATGAATTTTTTCTAATACGTACATCGTATCACACGGAAGCAAATTGAAAATGTTTTCCGCGTGATAGATGGGTGTAATTATGCTTTCCTTCAATTCTTTTTCAAAAACTTTGTTGTATTCTAAAACGAAAAATGTTTTGAACAATTAATTTTCATCCTTGTTAATTTTATGAAAAAATTATGTTATTTCATCAGCTTAGTTGTGAATCAATTTGAGAATCGAAAATTGCTTGATAATTTGAATAAAATTAACAAAAATTTGTCCAAAAATTTTTTCCCATACACAATAACTGAAATAATTGAATATTATTGTTGGTGACAATAATTATCATTTTTTATTTATTATCACAAAATGAATCATATAATTTAAATTAATCGAATTACTAATCATTCTCGGTAGGCACCGGAAAAATCAATCAAACATTTGACTGTTGCATTATTGATAGTAACCGTGTAAATGAAGAAATGATTGATAATTTAGAAGTGAAGACAAAATTAAATGATTAATTTATTATTCCGTAGTAATTATCATTTTTCCCAATTATTTGTTAACTTCTAACCATTTCCGATATCTTTCGTTATCAGCGCTGTCCTTCCTTCTCTCAGCAATATGTATACATTGCGCGCAATGATGAATGGACTAATTACCCTTGGAATGAATGGACCACTGAACTGGTCGCCTATTTGTAAACTGAAAGGGAACAGGATAAACTTCTCATCGTCAAGGTTTTCTCCCTGTTTGTCAATTATTTGCAAATTTTCCATTTGCCAACATCGCATTATCTTTCTCTCTCTGTCCCTCTCTCGCCTGCTTCTCTATTAATTAATTTTTTTCCTGTTGAAATTTTTGTACTTTTTGCAAATAATTTCCAACAATTTATAACTTCATGTAAGATTTTTAAATTAAAGCCATGTTATTAGCATATCAATGAGAGCACTCCTCTTTCATCAACTAATAAGCGGAAGGATTTTAGAGACTGAACTTGTTAATTCGCTTAGAATGCTTATTATTACCACTGCTATATCTTATCACCTTGCTGGAACTTTTTAATGCTTACCATCATATCATAACAACAACAATTGATGCCTTTTCATCTTTTTTTTTCAAAATTATTTAATCAATTAAGCGCATTTGTCCATTTACATCCATTTCCTCTTCTTGTTGCTTGAATTAATTACTTTCAAATGTCTACGTGTTCATGTACGACTGCGAAAAGAAAAGAGAAAACAGGACTGATGATAGGAAGAACATTATCATCACTGATATATGGTGATAATGATAGTGGTCATTGTCAGCAATATGAAACTGTTAAGTGCGGCAGTGATAAGTGATGATACAGTAACACGATGATTGAGCAGGCAGTGTCGATGATGATAGCGGTGCTGATTAGGTAATGATAATGATTATGATCGGTGGGGAGGGTGAGAGGAGGTGGCACGGCGACTACGTGATGAATTTGATGAACTGAACAATTCCTTCGAGGAAATTTGTCAAAATTTTCAACTTTTGCTTTTTTTTTTTACAAATAAATCAATAAAATTTGAGCATAAAACGAAGAGAAATTCAATCAAACAGTTAGTCCAATTCATCAGAAACATTCAAACTTCCATTTTTCGTTTGCACCGCCAATCATCGATTTCTGTTAGTAAATTTAATTTTATCATTAATTAGTAAAAAATTATTAATTTATTAATTTTTTTCGTTATTGTTAATTAAATGTTATTGTGAGTTCGTCATTTGCTATTTCCTTTTTTTTTCTCTCGAAAAGAAGGAAACATTTTTCAAACAATATAATTTTTCTCCTAAATTTTTATCTTTTTATTTGGCAATATTTCTCAATTCAGAGATAACGTTCAATTATTTTTTGCTAATTTTACATTTGATAATTCAATGAAGCGATACAATAATTTTTACATTAAACGAAATATCAAGAAAAGAGGAAAAAAATTCATTTAAAATTTAAGTTCTATTAATTTTCTTCGATTAAAAAAACTTTTTTGGACAGAAAATGTTTAAAATTGTCTCTTTCTGTTCCTTTTTATGTGTGCGTGAAAATTATTTCAAGTGCTAAAACTATCACATAAATTTAATATATCGAAAATGATTGGATTTCTTTTCAAATGAATTGATCGTTACAAAAGTGATGATTGCATGGGTTACTGTCATTTAACTGTTATTGGAACATTTGATATTTAACTTCGTTTTTTTTCTTTTTTGAGAAATCAAGCTATAAATAAATTGGTGGCGAAATGGTGAAAATTTTCATTTTTTTCACTTCTCATTTGCTTCTCCTTTTCTCTGCGATTTGTCTGTTTGTTTGTTATATTTCCTCTTTGTTACTTTCATTTCTTTCTATCTCTCTTTCTCTCTTTCCCTCTATTGGGACGAGATAGGTGTCCTGAAGAGGACAGAAAAAAATTTTGTACTTGTTGATTTGATGCTAATTAATCTCTCTGTTTCTTTCATTTCTTCCTTCTTGATGTTTTATTTAGAATTTATTGGCGACAGTTTGAGAGGAATTTTGTTGTATTTTAATAATTGATGAAAAGGTAAAATATATTATTTGTTTTATCGATTTCTTTTTTTTTCTTTTAATCTATAATTCAGTTTTCTTTTTGAAAAAAAGGCATGGGAGGTAAGAGAGAGGAAAAGAGAAATCGATTATGGGATTTTTTGAATAGCATTTATACCTTGCTTCTCTTTTGCTCTTATTTTAGCAATTAAAATTCATATTTTTTAATTAAATTACTGTTAATGTAAAAATTTACAGCTGAAATAATGCTTTGCGAATAGAGCTTGGATTAACGTATACATGAAATGTTAAAGTGGTGTAGCCACAAATAGTTCAATAGTTTTATGCTTGTGCGACATCATGAACTATAGTATAATTAGGTTGATCTGTTTCTGTTTGCTGGCATTTGACCTATTGATTTTGATTCGCTGATAGATTCGTCATATGCTTGACTTGTTGCTTTCTCACTGTTTTGACTTATCAATTTGCCACTCACTTGTTGAATTTTTACTGTGTAATCTCGTGCTGTTGACCTATTGATCTTTTGTCATTTGACCGCTATTAAATGCCCAGTAATTAATTTAAAATTATAAATTGTATGTGTTGGGTAATATTTGTCCACTTCTACCACTTTCATCCATTAAAATAAGAAAAGAATTTCGAAAAAAAATGAATTTATTTGTTAATATGAAATTGAATACTTCGATATTTAATACCAAAAGTATGAAATATAATTTAGATGTATAAAAAAATTATATATTGTAGGAAAATGGGGGAAGTAATGTTTAATAATTTATCATATTTGTGTATGAATCGTTAAATGAGAGAATACTAAATTTGATTTTTAGTTTTTGCCTAAATTAATATGCTGTATTATTAAAAATTTTTTTAAAAATTAAACAAGTACATTCAACTGTAGCAAGTGGTAATGTTTTTTTTTTTAAATTAGCTCTTGGTGATTCATACGGAAAGATTAAATAGATTTTACATTTTAACATTTTAACAAATTGACATCACTTTTTTTCTTTTTTTTTTCAGTTGAATTATTTGCTTTTTTTTATGCGTTTTAGAGTTTAAAAAAACAAATTCTTTTTCGTTTTTTATTTTCTCACACACTTGCATTTCACAAATTTGCGTCATTTTTTCCACTTTTTTTGTTATTCAATTTGATGGTGAAGTTTTCATTTTGTTTTTTTGCACAGCGAGAAATGTGCTGTGTGAGGGAGAAGATTAGAGAAGCAGACAAATAATAAAGTTTAAATTTTGCCGAGCATTTTCATTTTCAAGTGTAAATGGGATTTTTTTTTCGTGATATTTCACCTGTAGCATGAAAACACGGGAAAGTGCGAGAGGAGGATGGCGATGACGATGGTGATAATCATGATGTGATGATGACGATGGATTCAGATGCTTCTCGAAATTTGTTCACAATAATAGTATAAATTTAATTTCCGCTTACTCACTTTCCTGTAGTATATTTGTTAAGTTAGTTTAATTTAAAATTAATCTTTAATTATAAGATTTTTTAGTTGTTTCACTGAGATCATTTAAAGTTTGGTTGTAATTAGTAAATTTGAATAGTTTGTTGATGGCTTTTGCTCATCCCATTGCTTTATTTATTAATTAGCAGCTTGTTGTTGTTGCTGTTTTAATAAATATGGCGTCAATATCTTACAGGTTAATCATAAGTATTGGATGAACAATGATTTCTTGCATTTTCAATGTTTCATATGAGAGTAAGAATTGCATTGTTTCAAAATTCATTTCATTTCTCGAATTTCATAAATTGTTCAAGCAATTTGTTAGCTTGCATTAATTATATTATATTTTATTAATATATGAATGTGTTACTTATCATTAACTTCTCCTGCGAATAAGTAACACCTTAATTTTACCACGAATTTCTGCAAGTCACAATTTTACCTCTAATCAATTGTTGCAAAAGAATTTGTTAAATTTATAGAAGTATTTAATAAAACTAAATGTTACATGTAAAAATCATTGTCTCTTTTTACCCTGTCCTCATCACTCATTAACAATAATTACTTTACTTCTAATCAGCAATGAATCATTGCAATCAAATCCGTCTTTTCTTAGTGCATTATCAGTTATTGGAAATTAAAAAAAATAAGAAATTGTTGGAAATTGAAATGAGCAACATCAAAGGTAATTTAAAAATTTGTTGTTTTGTAGCAAATTTACTTTTGTTAAAGAACAGAAAAAATTGATGCATTTCGGTCTTTCTAATGTAATACACAATTAATGTAATACAACAGGTGAAATGCCATATGTACGAAGAAATATAATTTAAAAACTTTTTTTCGAAAGAAAAAAAAGAAGGAAACAAATTTAAAAATAAATCATTTTTTTCCTCTTTCCTTCCGAAAAGTCGATCTCTTCATGAAAATCTCTCTCTGATAGAAATGATTTATCCTTTTTTTTCTCTTCTGAGGAACAGTTGAAGAGAGAGACAGAGAGGGAGAGCGAGAAAGCGAAGAAAGGAGTAGTTTTGTTTAATTTTCTGATTTTGGTCGTTTGCTTTTTTTTTGTCCTTTCTTAGATGAATTGAGCATATTATTTTTTTCCTTTTTTTGGACCTCTCAATTTTTCCTGCCAAAAAGTTTAAAACATTTAAAGCACACATTGTGCCATTTCAAAAAAAAAACTCGGTTATTAGGTTATTGTATTTGTCTGTTTTGAAATTTTTTTTCTGCTTCTTTCCACTTCCTCTTTACGTCTTTTGAGCATTCACGAATAATTATGCTTTTTTGAGTTCTTTTTTCAAAAGTACAATTTATATTAAAATGTTTCCTTTTTGTGGATGAACTTTGACCTTAGCATATATGCGTATTTGTTACACTGAAAGTTGGTAGTGAAATTGTACGGTTTGAGTGAATCAATTATATAGCATTCTGTGCAAAAATTATTTGTTAAAAGTTCGATTACTTCAACTTTCGAAGAAATTACCATTTTGTTTTTTTTCTGTTTCAATATTTTACGTACTCTTTTTTTCAAGGAAATTTTCAAAGTGTAATAAAATTTTTGTGTGAAATTTAGGTTTTTTCTTTTATTTCGAAGCAAAATTGTTTATTTTTTTCTTTATAGGAACATTCAGCAAATTCGATGCGACTAAATAACAACAGTTCTAGTTCAGCATCGGTTGCATCACGTCTCTACACAAACGGTACACGTGGATCACAACGTGGAAGCTTTGGTAGTGAACCGGAATTGATGAGTTTTGAACCGGAATTGATGAGTTTTAGTGATAATGAAACATCCATTCATGAGTTGAACGAAATTTGCAGTCAGGTTTGTCTTTGTTGTTATTGTAATTTTTCTTTTTTCTGTTTTTTTTTTTGTAATTTCAGGGAAGTGTTCAACAAAATGTCCGAATACATTTAACTTTCAACTGCAATTTCTCAACATTCGTTCATAATGATAGGCTAGTTGATAAGTAATTAGGATTGTCTGTTTCTTCTTTGCTTTAAAGGTAATTGTTGTTGTTACTTTTGCTGCTACTGTCGTTATTAGATATTGCTCATTATTACTGATTACGAATTATCGATTGTTCATTTATTAATTAATTACGAAATAATAGCTATTAAGTATTATCGCGATTTAAATGTGATTATTAAATTGATGAATGGCGGAAATTTCATCTCTCATCGAAACGAATGCTCGCTGCAACGTTCGTTCATATCACTGCTATTTTAAAGGATATGCTTAATACAATTGCAATTATACCAAATATTTCGTCTTAAATATTCCACTCCATCCTCATCATTATCATTAGTTTCAGTGCTTATTCTTCCTCTTTAATTTCTCCTTGCTTGTTTATTGTTTACGTTTTGCTAGTAGTAGTTAGTGGAAGGAACATTTTACAGTTGATGAGTCACCATCGCATTTATTTTCTCAGATGTTGTTGAGATGGCAGGGAGGAACGAACGAACTTTGCATACATTGCTGTTTATTGCACTCATTTAAACTTCATTCTTTTTAAATTACAAAAATTCATATGTAAAATTTTCAATAGAAATTGCACCTCCTCTTACTTTGGATGATCTTTGTTTACTGCAAAGCAGCTTTAATTAGGAGCTACTAATTTCGTCTAAAATTATGGGAAAATTCCTGTTTTCCCATTAATGATCTTGTATTTTTGAAAATTTTAAATTTTGGTGCTTTTCAATTTAATATAATAGTAATTAGCCATTTTGTAATAAATTATTAATTCAGTCATTAGATTACCGCTGAAATTCACCAACTAATGATAACATCTCAAAGAGAAATGGTAAGCCGCCGAAATTACCACCGACATTTCTAATTAGCTATAAAACTTGCGTCATTTCAAGTTTTCCAGTATTTCAGGAGACTTGCCTATAATTTACATAATATTAGGCCTAAAATTATTTTCGTACTCCAAGCATTCAAAAGAAGCAAGAAAAGGGTATATGAATATTGTCTTTTACAAATTTTAGTGCAATGCTAATTTTGACTTTATTTCAGTCAATTTTCAATTTCAGAAAAAGTCTTTTGATTACTTATTCAACCTTCTCTGCTTTTCTTAATCTCTTCTCTCTCTTTGTGCACCGTGAAAATGTTTTTGAGAAAGGTTATTAATTAATTGTTTTATTATTGAAAGTGTGTTACTTGCACTTTTCTCTTTTTAATAAAATTGTATAAATTGAGTTTTTAATATCCTAGTTTTATAATTTCGATATTTTAGCACTTTCCATATCGTCCCGTCGTTATTCATTTATTTATTTATTTTAATAATTAAAGCATTTGAGATTAGACAAAGCAATCAGTATAACTCATCAATAACTGCATTACTATCATCAATATTATTTATTATTTATTATTTATTATTTATTATTTATTATTTATTATTTATTATTTATTATTTATTATTTATTATTTATTATTTATTATTTATTATTTATTATTTATTATTTATTATTTATTATTTATTATTTATTATTTATTATTTATTATTTATTATTTATTATTTATTATTTATTATTTATTACTTATTATTTATTATTTATTATTTATTATTTATTATTTATTATTTATTATTTATTATTTATTATTTATTATTTATTATTTATTATTTATTATTTATTATTTATTATTTATTATTTATTATTTATTATTTATTATTTATTATTTATTATTTATTATTTATTATTTATTATTTATTATTTATTATTTATTATTTATTATTTATTATTTATTATTTATTATTTATTATTTATTATTTATTATTTATTATTTATTATTTATTATTTATTATTTATTATTTATTATTTATTATTTATTATTTATTATTTATTATTTATTATTTATTATTTATTATTTATTATTTATTATTATTATTTATTATTTATTATTTATTATTTATTATTTATTATTTATTATTTATTATTTATTATTTATTATTATTATTATTATTATTATTATTATTATTATTATTATTATTATTATTATTATTATTATTATTATTATTATTATTATTATTATTATTATTATTATTATTATTATTATTATTATTATTATTATTATTATTATTATTATTATTATTATTATTATTATTATTATTATTATTATTATTATTATTATTATTATTATTATTATTATTATTATTATTATTATTATTATTATTATTATTATTATTATTATTATTATTATTATTATTATTATTATTATTATTATTATTATTATTATTATTATTATTATTATTATTATTATTATTATTATTATTATTATTATTATTATTATTATTATTATTATTATTATTATTATTATTATTATTATTATTATTATTATTATTATTATTATTATTATTATTATTATTATTATTATTATTATTATTATTATTATTATTATTATTATTATTATTATTATTATTATTATTATTATTATTATTATTATTATTATTATTATTATTATTATTATTATTATTATTATTATTATTATTATTATTATTATTATTATTATTATTATTATTATTATTATTATTATTATTATTATTATTATTATTATTATTATTATTATTATTATTATTATTATTATTATTATTATTATTATTATTATTATTATTATTATTATTATTATTATTATTATTATTATTATTATTATTATTATTATTATTATTATTATTATTATTATTATTATTATTATTATTATTATTATTATTATTATTATTATTATTATTATTATTATTATTATTATTATTATTATTATTATTATTATTATTATTATTATTATTATTATTATTATTATTATTATTATTATTATTATTATTATTATTATTATTATTATTATTATTATTATTATTATTATTATTATTATTATTATTATTATTATTATTATTATTATTATTATTATTATTATTATTATTATTATTATTATTATTATTATTATTATTATTATTATTATTATTAATTATTAATTATTAATTATTAATTATTAATTATTAATTATTAATTATTAATTATTAATTATTATTATACTTTTCATGAAAGTTAGCAAATTGTTTAGGTACTATGGTTTTCACTGAAAATAAGAAATCTTCGTCTTTCAGGTGTCGTCACTTTCTAAGAAAGTTAACGATTTAGAAGAGGAACGGATGAGCTCAGGTGAGGAAAAGGCACGTTTACGAGCCGATAATGCTGTACTTACGGAACGCATACATATTTTGGAAGAGCAATTGCAGGCTGCCGAACAAAGGTCTTATTATACTATTAGCATTTCATTGATTATACTACAACTGTTAGCAATATTAAATTTTAAATTTGTTTGTTTGTTTTGTTTACATTTTTGTGTTTACATTCAAAATTTAAGCTCAATAATCAAAGTGAAAGAGAGTTTTGGTTTTCAAAAGAATAAAATTTTTACAGTTATTTGATTCATTTCATTCTTTATGATCCTTTTTTTTCATTCATTCTTTTTTCAATATAACTAATCTGATTCTTTCAAATTTGTTTTTTTACTTTCTTTTTTTCCTTTCATTTTCTGGCTCTCTATGTCTCTTCTTCTCAACAGTATTTCAACAAGAAGCATAAAAAGAAAAAGAAAATATTCATAGCTTATTAATTTAGAATCTTCCAAAATTCTCAGATAATTACTGAAATGCTAACATATGAGGTTGTTTGGCTAAATTGAAATAAATTGAAAGCGAGAGGAGTCTTTTTAAATTATGAAAAATTTAATTAAATTAAGAAAGGGTCAAATAAATTACAATTTTTTTAATTTCTCAAAAATAACAAGAACGGCAAAACATGACCCATATGTAGCTTAAATTAAAAGCACTTAATTATTTTTGCTTTTTTATTGCCATTTGAGGAATCATTGAGAAATAAAATGCAATTTCCGTAAATTATTATCTCTGCTTTCACCGAAAATTTTCTTTTATGTTCCTTCAGCTACAAAAAACTATGAAATGAGGCAAAGAAGCAGAAATAAATTGAAATTTATTATTATTCAAGAAAATTTAACGATTTTTTTTAGCAAAATTAAACTTATCAATTTTCAATTCTTTCACGTTTTATATTTATGTGCAGGTGGAAGGAAAAGTTAATGGAGGAAAAAAGCCGAAATCGTGATATTATTTCAAGGATGGAGCGTGAAAAGCAGTTGGAAATAGAAAGTGCCGCTTTAAAATATCAGGTTCTCACCATCTCTTCGCCTTTTTCCTGATATTTTTAATTTTCCAAAATGAAAAGTTGGTCATCAACGAATGATGTATTAAAGTATTAAATTGTTGAAATTTCTAGATCACAACTATTATTTTAATAGTTGAAAATAAACTCTGTAGGTGTTGGAGAAGGATTGTGTTGGGATGAGGAAGGAGAAAGAGAAGATGCAAAATGATATGCTTCATTTGGAACTCAACCTTGAAAGTGCAAGGGATCAGCTGATTGAAGCAAATGCAATGTGTGAAACATTAGAAGAAGCACGAGTTAAAATTGAGAGGGATTTCAGAAGGTTTAATTTAATTTTAATTCATTTCATTCTTTTGTAACATACGGCAATAATTTCCACTGTTAAGCGTTTGTCAATTCAAATAAAATATCGTTCTATTGAAAATTTCAAAGTAGTGGAATTAAATGAATCAGAGCTTTGAATTATTCAATTTGCAGAAAAAATATTTATTGCAAACATAAAAGCATATAAAAAGGAGAATGAATGAGAAATAGTGAAATGATTTTATCATTCAATTCCATTACTTGATATTTGATTACTGCATGAGCAATTAATAATAGGTTTCGTGAAGAAGCACAGCAAGATATTGATAGTAGTTCGGAGTTGGTGGAGGAGCTTTCACGCCAAACAGATGAATTAAGGCGACAAAAAAATGAAACTTTACCGCGAGCATCAGTTACTGAACAGGTAGATAATAAATTACTTACTACAACTTATTTCTTTTTCTCTTCGCCTTACTTTTACTACTGCTTGTTTCGCTCTTATTTTGCTGAGGTACATTGCAAAATGATATGATTTTAATGCGATAAGTCTTAATGCAATTGCTGTTAGACAGTATTATTAGTAAGAAAAACGGTAAATCAGGAAAAGAAAATAAATTGCAATTCTTTTTTTGTTGTAATTTTTATATTTAAATTTGTTTCAATTAGACGAATGGAAGAATTTTTACTTTCTACCTTAACTACCTTCTTAGATTGCATCGTTGGAAAATGAAGTGAATCGTTACCGTAAAGAGAACAAAGAGTTAAAGCGACAAAACGAAGATTTGCAAGCGCAACTGATCCATGATTCCATTGAAGCTGGTCAAAATTTACTCAAAAATTTTGACGATGATCCAAAGCCATCATTAGCTGAAGAATTAAGTGGCAAAGATTCCACCGAGGTTATACTCTACCACATCTTTTCTTTTTTTTTCTCTCTCTCTCTCTTTCCTTTTTTAATTCAAGATAAAATTAATTGGAAATTGAAATGGAGGCGAAAGAAGAATTGTTGCATTATAATTTTAGCTAATGAATGCGTTAAAAGAGCAAGAAATATGCAATCAGAAATTACGAAATTACATAAATGGTATATTAATGCGGGTGATCGAATTACATCCTGAAATATTGGAAATTAAAGAGAACGATTGGAGGGAATCATCGGATAGCAGTTGACAGTTTACCGATCAGGTGAGTTAGTATCGTTGATGACTATCAATCAATTCATCAATTACATGAAGTAGTCTGAACAACTATGCTTTTCTCTCTCTCTCTCCCTCTATCTCTCCGTCTTTCGAAATTTAGCTTACAGTTGAATGTGTAATAAGTGTATACAGAAAATAATTTTGGGAAAAATTACGAATGTGAAATTAAACTTTTTTTACTAAAGGAAAATTTTACCGTTAACTTTTTATCTTTCAATTTATTCAAAATTATAATGAAAAATTATTATAGGAGCAATGCACGTCACAATCATTATTTTCGAATGTTACGCTTTCACCGCAAAAGCATCCGAAATTATCATACGTCCAATCAACGCCTAATGCGTCACGTGTTACGTCAAAAGAGAATTTCACAACAAAGCTTTACAATTATTGGTCCTCCAATTGGAATGTTTTTCGGTTCATTCCATTGCAATCATAATACTGTTTTGATTAAATCGTGAAAACACGGTGTTTTAGAAGGATCAATATAGCAGCTTTAATTATAGATATTCAGGGGACAAGTAGTTGTAATTTAAAACGTTTCATCTCTTTTTTTTGAATCAAAATACATATTCCTTTTCCTCCACCTCACCCCGAAAGCGATCGATTAATATTAATTAGTTAAATTTCGTGTTAATCATAATTTACAAAATAAAAATGTAAAAAGTAACATTTGTCATATTAAAAGATGGCATTGTTGATTATAGAAATATTGATCCAATTAAATTAATTAACATTGCTTCTGATCGATAATGATATTCGCCTTTTTCCATCCGGTTTTTTTCT
Organism: Litomosoides sigmodontis; assembly: GCA_963070105.1. NCBI lineage: Eukaryota > Metazoa > Nematoda > Chromadorea > Rhabditida > Onchocercidae > Litomosoides > Litomosoides sigmodontis. Next base: position 1,492,309 of record OY718805.1, read on the forward strand.
CTTCAACTATGATATTTATGTGAGTACTTTGTTTAATTTGATATTTAATTTTTTTTTTGAAATAATATTTCGATTATTATCATTATTTATTTCTTTTTTTTGTGAGCACATCCTTTTTTCCCTTTAATTCATTAGCTTTAAATCGTTGTCGATATTTTGATTGAAAAAATTTCTTTTATATTTTTAAAATTTTATTCAAATACTTCAGAAATGTTTAGTTTAGTAGTGTAAAGAGAAGAAATGTAATAGCTTTCTTTTATTATCAAAAATTCCAAAACATTTGCATCTTTTTTACACTTTTTATCCTTCTGTTTTCTGCAAAAATTATTAAATTTGATATTAAATTTTAATAATTCAAATTAATGCTATTTGCTGTAATTGTATTTTATTAAAAAATAATGCTTGTATGACAGCGACAATTTCGTTTAAAATTTTTGTATATTAATTATTTTTGCTAAATATGTGTTTCTCTCTCTCTATCCCTGTTTCTCTCTCTTTTGTTGCCTATTTATATATTCATAATTGAATTTTCCATATAAAAATTTTCATGCAGTATCTTAGAGTATAATTACTTCAAATTTATTATAATTATTATCCCTGCTTGGATCACAGATCATCCGTCGATTGTATTATCATCACATAATCGACGAAGAATTACAGTAGTACATCGAATGCGGAACAGTTAGCGCAATAAATCGTTCTTTTTTTTTTAAATAAAACTTTATAATTTATTTTGGACATCAAAAGTAATATTACACATAAGTGTGCCGACCTTATTCTTATTCTTCTGACCTTATTCTTTATTTAAAAGCAAAATTTCATCTTAAATTCAAACCGAACCAAATGGAGAATATATTTTGCAGAGTTTTTGTTTCAGTTAAATTTTTAAAGATAACATTTTCTATTGAATGTCGAATATATGCAACAGGATTGCAAAGTTGATTTAACAATCAAAAAGAATTTATGATATCTATAAATTCTTGAAATACAAGCAAAAATTATATTCTGAGTGCTAACATTTAAATTTAAAATTATCATTTTCAGCTAAAATATTTTATCTTTCTCATCTGTTCTAGCTAATGTTATGATATTCGAAGGTTAAATTATAAAAACGTATTTCGATTTAATTGGTCAATTTCATCTTTAAGTCAATATGTGCTGGTAGAGATATGCAAAAATTTATCGAATAGAGTACAGGTAAGGAGAGATTAATTAATGAAAAGTTTAACGTGAAAAAATTATGCCTCTAGAGTTTTATTTTTATCGGCAAGAAAAAAACAAAAATAAAGTTGATAAATGATAAGAGTAATAATAATGTAACCTGAGGCTTCGACATTCTTGAATATTACCGTCTAACTACCAGGCGTGTGAAAATTTTTTAATTAAATTTGCTCCACTTACAGTAATGATTTTTAAATTAGTGTAAGTTTATTGATGTTAAGAAAAAACAGTTTATCACAATTAGGATAAATATAATATTAGGCATTAAAAAGTAAGCAGTTAAATGGTAGAATATTAATTCTTAAACAAATCAAAAGCGATCAAATAATTTTTAATTTGATAAAAAACAATTGTGGCAATCTTTTTTTTTCTTTCTATTTTAGAGTTCTTAGGAAGAATGAATGACTTGTAATATTTTTCTTCGTTTTAAGAAAAATGCGGTTAATGAAAAAATCGTTGATATTAAAAAGTTTACATTTAAATGAAGTAGTCAAAAAATTTCACGTAGTTTTATTGATTGAATTAAATTAAATTAAATTCTTACATGTTTCACTCACATATGAAATTAGTAACAAAAAAACCAAAAGCACTTGGAACGTCGAACTTTTCCATCTTTTTCACGTTTAGCATTAAGCTTATCTTCAATAGCTGCGAGAATGCTATAACTGCCAGCTAATTCATCGTCCATTTCTTTGTAATAATTGTAGACGTCTTGAAGAACGTTCGAAACCTAAACGACGCCAATTATTTCAATAATTCCAACAAATCGTCTCACGTTGAATCCTTCCCTTATTTTCAAATTTGAATTTTCAAAATGAAGCGACGTCGGATGAACAGAGGAAAACGAAAACAATTCACCACAGAAAATTTGTTTTATCTCAAAATTAAGCTCTTTTCATTCATTGTAACTACTTCATTTGCAATTTAATTCTCGCAGTTAAGAGTTAAAATGTAACAGAACGGTTTTTTTTGTTCTAAAATAAACGTTTTTTTCAAAAAAGAAAAAAACAATTATCAAAGAGTTAATTGATTACTGCTAAATTATACTAAAACTTTACCCTCGTAATTAGCATTAAATGAAAGCATTCTACTAAATAAATAACCAAAATGTTAGTTATTATTTAAGTAATAATTGCTAATTACTGCACTGAACATCACCTCATTAGCTAAATTTCGAATTTTGTCAATGCGTTGAAGTGCGCCGATACTGTCACCAAAATTGTTGCCGTCCAAAATGGTTTGTTCAATTTTATGAATTCGAAGTCGAATAATTGGCAAACTGCGCCACTTCTTTAGCGCATTTTTCTTGTTCGCTTCCTTTTCCATGCCGAAAGCGTTCCCTTTCACTTTCAATGCTTCCAGCTGGCTGTTTGCTTCGTTAAATTCAAGCGTTTCATAGACATCTTGAAACTGCAAATATTTCCACTGTTCTCTATAATTCCGGCTTTGTGGAAATCGGCTTTCCTCTCTTTTCAGCCGGAAAAGAAAAGGAAAAGCCATTTCCGGCAGCACTTTATGGGAGTCATTTCCGAATTTTTATCTTCCATTTACTATGAAAAATTTCCATTCAATGGATATTTTTTTATTGCAGTGTTTCGTTAAATGTTGTAAAATTAGTTGTAAATTACGCATTTTTTTTTGGGTTTCATTTAAAATGGGTTAGAATTTTGGTTAAAAAAATTGCAACAAACTTTTGCTACTTCAACCTTCCAATCTTTCGCATCGATTGGACTTTGCAACCATGCTGTTGAATTTATCAGCGAAACTTCATTTTCAATTTCATCAAGATTATCAATTCCCTGCGATAGCTACTTAATCAAAGATCAATTCAAATTATACTGGATGAATTCTTGATAAATTAATGAAAATTATTAGCGGATTAATCTCAGTACATTGCAATTACAATTCAATTGCTTAATTGATTGTAAAATGTTTGTCCGATTGGATGAAAAAAGATGCGTAAATCAAAAATGAATTATTTCTTTTTTTTTTTAAAATTTTTTTTCAACAAAATTTGAAATGAACCGACCATCGTTCGATCGTACTCCAGCAATGTAGCAATTTTAATTCCATCTCCATCAGCACCACTACCAAGCTCTTGCTGCTTCTCTTGGCAAATTAAGCATAATGGCTGAAATTTTTTTTAAGAAAAAAAGATTAAAATTATGAATTGTATTTTTCATTGTTTACCACTTAATATGTAATAATAATTTATTTTAAACTGAACAAAAACAAAATTGTTTTTCAATTCTCTCCATTATTTCTTAGCATTTTAAAATTAATTTTTATTTTTATTTTCATCAAAATTTATTTACGTTCTTCTATTTGATCGCTAATTATTTCTGTTAAATACTTTTTCCAAAAAAAGTCATAATTATCACGCCATACATTTGATGATAATTTGAAGTAGGAATTTAAGTTGTTCTTTTTTCCTTTAATGATAATATTAGAAATTGTTTGTTTGAAATTTGAAAAGATTAGACCTGAATTTCATTTTTTGATGCTACAAAGCCTTCGTCGAGAGGTTTAGCGATCAATCGTCCGATCAAAGCAATAATTATAAATAATTGAAACATTTTTCAGCAATTTTTCTAAAAATACTCCTTCCATTTTAAATTCATTAAGAATTTTTATTTAAATACCTTAAGAATTATTAACAAAAGAAAGATGAAACGGAAAAAAGGAGGGGAGGTGGGAGGGAGAGGAGCAATTGTGGAGAAGGTGGGAATTGAATGAGCGGAAAAGTTGGTACTGTAATAATTAGATTGGATGAATCGATTCATGCATTCCCTCCTCGTCCTACCTGATGCGATGGACAGGTAGTACAATTAACTGACCTTAGGAGAGGACTGACCAGTCAGGAGGTTAATGTCAAATAAAAAACGGAGCTACTGACGCGAGGTCATTCGTGAGGAAAATCGATCAGAGCTAATAATGCCTGAGCATTAGGGAGCGAAGAGGGGATGAGAGAGCGGAAGGGGATATTCCCTCTCCACTTTGCTTTCCATTTTTAAATGACCAGGAAGAGGATGAGAAGAGGAGAGAGGGAGAGAGAGAGAGAGAGAGAGGAAGAAATGTAAAGAAACACGGTGACCTTTTGCCTTTCAAACTGAGTGTTATCGGTCTGTTGTGACCTTTACATTTGAACTGTACACTATCCAAATATCAAGTGAATGTAAAAAAGCGAAATTTAAATTAAATTTCGAAATTCTCTGAGGCGAAAAAAAAGCTGGATAAGCATTTTTCTTTTGCGGTAAAGTTTAAATTTACATTTCACGCATTTGATTGAATTTTTTTCTTTCGGTCTAAAAATGTAGAACACCAGAAGAATGCTTGCGATTTCCGATATTTTAAATCGAAATTTTACAAAAGAAAAATTAAGTCCCCAAAAACAAAATGAGGAAAGTGAAGAGTAAGTAACAAATTCTATTTTGATTTTTTTCCATTATGATTGCAAATTTTAAAATTGAAAATTGATCACTTTTTTTGATTTAAGTTTAGGTTAACTGATTAATTTTAATAAGCTTTCTTCTATCGCAATTAATAATGAAATTTGATTTTAGAATGTTCCAGGACGTACTCCTTGTTAGCACAAGTAATCTTTAAAAAGTTCCATCAATTTACTACTTCACAGATGACGGCAGCTCAACGCAACGTTGCCACATGCATACCAAATGATAAATTCAAATTTAGCTTAACTAAATTAGTAAGGTAATAATTACTCGTTTCGTTGGATATTGCTGAATGGAATTTCATTTCATTTCTGTATCGCCTCACTTCCTTCACAGCAACTGTTAGAATTTTGATCGTTGATCTTTGTTTTTTTTGCTTTTTACTAATTATTTCTCCCTCGTTTTTTCTTTGTTTTATCATTTTTATCATAAATTTCAAATTTCTTTCCAAAATTTTCAAAAGGGCAAGTAAGCGTTTGCACTGCACTGATCAATTTTCGCTTAAAATTTTGCAGGTATTACTGAATTTTCACTAAATTTCACGTTGAAAAGCACTGAAAATGAAATTTAACCAATAATAAAACACAACTGTTGCTAGTTCTTTTTTCATTTTTTTTCACTGCCAAATTTTACTTCTACCGTACTTGTAAAGGTCAAAGGTTAATCAGATACGATCGCCTCATGTAGGATTATTTCAATTCAACTATGTTTGTTCTTAATTTCAGGAAATGTTTTGTTCAGTTCATCGCTGCACAACTGAATACATCTCCGAAGTTTCATCAGTTACATTATAGACTGACCATCGGTCAGTGCAGTTGTGTATACGTGAAGTTAAGCGCACTATAGAAGGCATAATCAGCATAAATGTATATGAGCTAGCATTGAGATTAAAACCAAATTCAGAGGGCTTTAAATTCAAATTGATAAATTGAACTAATTGATATTAGAAAATTTAAAAAGAAGAACACAATAAGGAAGTGAAAAATGTATTAAATATCAAATTTCAAAAAAGCGACATTACTAAAATTTTTCAGCCAATCCTCTTTCCCAAAAAAATCAATACTAAATTCATTGCAATCACAACAGCAATAGCAGTAGCAGAAGCTTTTTGCTTCATTTCATGGCAATTTCAAAATTTTTTAGGAAACAATTCCTGTAATTTCAGTATGGCAAAGAGCAGATAACAATATCATTTAACAATTAAATTCATTAACAAAGTGGCACAGTCGAAGCGAAAATTTCTGCACGAAAATAGCTAACCATTTTTGTGGTTACTTTGTTTGTTGTCTGCAAATAAGTCAAAAAATGCATGAGTGAATTAGTAAGTGAATGAAGCCAATTAATTATCAGGACGCTCACCATGCTATCAGTTAAAGCTAGAATTGTGCATCAAATTACTCAAACAAAAAATTCAAACTATTCCTACTGAAAATGCCTGGGAAAGTGATGAACGAGTGTGAACGCATAATTTTTTAGGAAAATTTTTGTTTAATTACTTTTTTGTGTTTGATTTTCTGAAAGCTCAAAAATTATCCCTCTCAGTAAGGCTCTCTCTGTCATGACGAGAAACTGTCCTAAATTATGAATTGGAACAAACATGTCAGATTGATGATTCCTAGCAGCGAATAGATGGCACATATCAGAAATCCTGATCCACTGGCGATAAGAAATGCTCGTCTCAGTGATGATGCTGTACTTTCATATTCTGAATTTAATTTTAAAATTAAAGTAAAAATTTCAGTTTACTTATTTACACAGAAAGAGGGAGGGCATTTGCAATTGTCATAAATTTGAAATAAGAAGAGAAATGGATGAGAAACATAAGTGGCTAAACAATAAATGAATTGCTTCAAAATGATTTAATTACTGATTGCGACATTTGACCTCACCACCTCAAAAATCTGTTCAGATCAGCAGCAAATCACCCTGGTGCTTAAATCAAACGAATCTTCTTGCTGATTCTGATCAAATGAATCATTCTGATGCTCTCTCTAATCAATGGGTCAGTACACTGAGATTCAGATCAACAAGTCATCCGGATGATTCATGCACCTTTATTGTCCTCACATCTCACGTTTTGCTATTTTAATGCTTTTTACGAAGAAAAAAGAAAACATTTCATTTATATTCTCTTAAACATTACCGTAAACGTATTCGAGTTCAGCGCCCCCAACTGCTTGTTTTCCCTTCTGAAATTGGAAAATTTTCACTCATTTTTAGTGCCTTTTTGGGATTGCAAATATCTTTCAATTTTCTTAATTAATTAAGAAAAAAGACAAAAAGACCAAAAAATGCTGCCATTACTAATCTTAAGTAATATTACTTTAATATTACTTATCCTTTCTAATATTCATAACGAATTAGTCTGTCGCTAAATTTATTATCGCTTAATTCACTTTATCATTTCTCACTTTTTCTACGGTTTTTTCAGCCTTATTCTTTCTCCCTTTCTCTTTCTTCTTTCCGCTTTCCACCTTTTTATCACTGCCACCACCGCCATCACTACTTGCTTGGGCAGCAGCATCAATGACCGGTTGTTTTATGCTGGACATGATCGGTGTCGAAGGAGCGGCGTCATCGCTAGTTTTTGCGTCAGCTCTTGTCGGATCCAAAATTTCATAATCATCGCCCATACTCCTCTGGAAAACAACCGAAAGCTATCCCTTATATTATCATCACATTTGAAATTTTACAAAGAATTATTATTATTATTAATTTAATTTATCATATTAATTTATTTCACAGAAACTTAACTCAATTCTCATCATTTTCATTTATTAATTGATAAGCTAAAGATAAGAGAAGAAAAAAGTTTAGAAGACTGCAATTAGACTATAAATTTGAATTGTGCGACAAAGTCACTTTTACTTGTCGAACTTTTCCTCTCCCTAATTAGCAAGTTGAAACTACGAAATGAATCGCACCCAGTCTGAGTAGTAGCAGTCGGAGAAATGCTTTTTTATCCTTCACTTGCCTTCATTTTTTATACAATTAATAATTATGCAAATTAAATTAGTAAAAGTTTCACCAATTTGGAAGCTATTTGCCAGCTTGGTATGTTCGTGATGCAATTAGGTCATTACTGAAATAGATTTCAAAATTGGTTGAAGTCATGAGACCATTCCTGCCACCGATTCATGAAATCGCTCGGCTGAGATTCCAGAATTTCACCTTGTTCCACTTCTCCTGCCCGCGGTAGCAGTAGCACTCCTGTTTTCCACTACACCAATTATTAATAAAATGATAAAGCGCTCCTGGGGAACCATGCAACCAGTTGCGCCTCTCCAATATGCCATCATTTCATCACACATCATTTACTGTTATTATCATTTCCGCCACATATTATTATTATTATTATTATTATTATTATTTATTACTCGTTTACTATTTATCATTATTTCTATTATTCGTCACTTTTATTATTTATCACTTTTATCATTTATTGTTTATTATTGTTGGCGTTTTTGGCACTGCTGTTGTTATTATCCTTTTTATCAGTGCGGTAAATAGAGTGAGGGTGCGTTACAACGTGAAAGCTAATATAATTCCACGTTCATTTCACGAAATGACCAGAATATCTCTTCCATAAAATGGTGAAATTCCTTCACTCATAGAATAATCAGAGCGTAATCAGTGATAACAGCTTGATTTTCTCCCACACTTTTCAACTCTAAAAAATTCTATCAGTGAGAACTAACTGTTCAGCCTACGGTTAATGAATATGTCGTAGGTGGTTCGTATCTCACTTTCATTAATTATATGAAACTAATTCAGTTTCTCTTTTAACGGCTTATATTTGTTTCAGTTTTTCGTCAGAGATATTCTTGTGCAAAATGATAAAAAGAAAATGAAAAGATCTGATTCACGCAGGAATTTTTATAACATTTATAAGACGTTCGTTGAAAATCGACAGAATTTAATCAATGAACTGAGGAATGTTGCAGATAGGGTGTGTAGGATTTATTGCTTTGTGTGACAAAGAAAAAAAAAGTGCGGCTTAAAGTATGCAGTTTTATTTGATATTTTAATTCCTAGTAAAGTACACGAGTTAGTGGTGCTGTGATGCCCTGAAGAGGAAGACTGCTCACTTAAGTTTCAGCCTGATAGAGATCATCGTTGTTAGCATTGGTCAAATAAGATAAGCCTATTTGCAGTCGGTATGTGTTAAAAAAGGTTGTATCATTTCCACAATTACCGGAAGTTCAGTTAGTATTGCTGGTGGTACTGCAGCGATTGCTGGAACTGTTGTATATCCACCATTATTTCTTGGAGGTTTTTTTTTCAAATTTATTTAGTAATATAAAAGTCATATTGGAGTTGTAAATAGATTAGAGCGTTGGAACTATCAATGTTTAGCATGTGAACTAGTTTTTCCCTTTAGGATTAGTTGTTGCTGGACTTGCGACAGCTTCAAATCTGGGGACGCAATTAATTGAGTTCATGATTTTTCGAAATATGGTCAAAAAAGTAGAATCAATGTCAAAATACGATATCGAATTGATGAACGATATTGTAGGCATGTATCAGGATGCACTGAATTCTGACTTGGTTGGTTTCCTCTATACTGAACAAAAGTAGTAAATATTTTCAGAAAAAATATTTCAAATTTAACTAAACTTTTTGAAAAATTTCAGTCCATGAGCCATACTTTCTTTACGAACAGTAAGTGGGGGGGGGGGGGGGAGTTTTCCCGCTACTCTAAAAATAAAGCGCAACATGTATTCAAATTAGTTGTCTTCCTATTTCTTCATTTTATCTGTTTTCTCATCACACCTTTTATCCTAATTTCCTTTCCCTTTTAGCTTGAAACAAGTGAACGATCTGTCAGGGCTTTCCAGACCAAGGATATTGCAACAAATGATTTGCCATCACTAGGACTTCAAATTAGCTCTGGCGGTACAAAAAGTGCAACCGTTTTAGGTGTACGAAATGTTGGAATTCAAGTGAAAATTTGCCTTTTTTGATGTTTAATCAACTTTTCCACATCTCTCATACTTTGGTCAAGTGGAAAAATGAACAAAGTTTCTCGATTAGCGATGTGGAATATATTGATATGTAGAATATTAACCATTATTTGTGACTGATACATTACATTAAATGTCTCTGCTTAAAAATATTTGGGAAAAATTACAGACTCAGATAGGAAGTTCACTGATGCGAGGCGTTGCACGTGGTGCAATTGGAATTAGCGTTATTATCGATGGTGTGACGATATTTCTGTTGGCGCGTGACATGGCCAAAGGTTGCTCAACAAAATTTAGCGACTTCCTATACAATCTTGCAGACTTGAAAGAAAAAGAACTAGGAGAAATTATGACTAGGATTGATTTTAGTAATTTACTTGTGGAAGGATAAAATTAATAGCGAATTTTACCGTTCAATTTCATTATGTATATTTGTGCTAATCTATTTTATGTCTATTACTGATGTAAATACTGCTATAATTTACTAGGCTTTGAATAAGTTCCCATGAATTGTGTAAATCATGTTTATATTTAATTCTTAAACTGTTATTTAGAAAAACAAGGAAGAAGGAAAAGAAAAAATTCCCTTCTCCGGATTTCAAATTGAGACTGTAACTGTATTTATTACTTGTATATTTTGCTAACCTTGTTCTTTGTCTGGACAAATTCTGACTTCATCATCACATGAAAACGATAACATTTAAACAAAAGGTGAGAAGAATATGTGGTGTACACAAGAAACAGAAGAGCTGTTGTTTTATTTCCATACCTACACCACCGACAAGTTCACATTTACAGCACCACCAGTCTAATAGCATTGAATGCGTTAAAGCGAAAATGCCGACGGTCAACGGCGGCAGCGGAACCCTGCTGCAGCGGTCCTGTCCAAGAATGTGATAATATCCCACGGAACATGCTGGGGTTAAGGCTCAAAATGCGAAAGGTGCCCCACTTGTATTTTAATTCTGCTTTGTGCTGATTGGTGTTTCGTTGACAGTCGTAGCTTGTTAGAGCATAATCTTGAAATTTGGAAGTGTTAGCATGAGTTCAAATCACATACGTGATACTACATGTGGGATCACAGTGATCCTTTTTTGAGAAATTTGGAAATTCGGTTCGTACGTTTCACATTCAAAATTTGCACCAACTCATTTGCTATGTACTATTAATAGTAATGAAATATATGAGGTGAATCAAATAGTATTAATTCTAAAAACTAATGCTGCGCAGATGTAATGAATGGTATGAATATGAGGGTGGTGTAAATAGATTAGCAATTTGCTTCTTTCAGAATGTTGAAGCGGAAAACAGAGACATCAGTAGATGTGACAAATCTGCATGCCGATGATGGAAATGAAGGCACTTCTGCGTTAAAAAAGACTAGAGGTAAGGGTTCTGTTATAGTCACGAGGCTGTCATTTGTATTTCAATAAAGATTTTTTTCAACGATTGATAAGGTACGTATGTTTATCTGTTATCATTTCAAAGATATGCATGCAGAGGAAATATATTGCTGTCAATGCTGCTTTGCTTATTATTGCCACTGTTGCAATAATTACTGTTTCTATTGCTGTTATGTATTGCTAGCATATTTCCTTGCATTGCGTTCTGTTTTACTTTTGTTGACTTTTAAAACAAAATAGCAAGTATCGAATATATTGTGCAATTTATAGTACTTCCTTATGAAGAAACATATTTGCGTTCAATCCCACGTGCAACCCAGTACGAAAAATCGTTCATGCATCGAGATACTGTAACTCATGTTATCGGAACTGCGTGCGTTATTTTTTGTTTATTGTTTTCCTGAATTTCGGCTCAATTTCTTTCTCCCTCACTTGGCATACGATTTAAATCTGCGAAAAAAATTTAATATTTAATTTGTTTTTTTAAACAGTTGCTTTTTCTAAGCTTTAATGAGTTAACATTGATCAAGTTTAGTCAAAATTTAGTGCTTTTTAGAACAGATTTTATCATAACAGCAAGTACAGATGGTCATTTGAAATTTTGGAAGAAAAAGCATGGTGAAGGAATTGAATTTGTCAAACATTTTCGCTGCCATCTCCGTTAGTTTGTGCTTTACTAAGAAACAAACTGTTGAAGAGCAAGATTTTGAAAAAATATATGACTAACTTTCTGTTGTCTGCATTACTCAATCATATGGACAAAATGGCGACGTGCAATCGTTACTCATTCCGGAGGAAAATTTTAAAGAGCCGTGGCGAATGAACTCTCTTATAATCTTATAATTATTAAGGCATGTTTTGAGACGTGAGGGTAGGGCTAGGAGTTTCTTTGTTGTATGTGCTTCAAATGTCCTTGGTTATGTGTCTATTATTTGTATTTTGCAGATTCTTTTTCCCATTTGACAGTCAATCACAATGGAACATTAATGGCCACATTTTGTATGCAAGACAAGTCAGTTAAAATATTTGATGTGCCGAATTTCGATATGATCAATATGCTCAGTACTGAATTTGCTCCGAAAACTGGTGCATGGATACATCAAGGTTAGTACTAATTCAGTACTGTTACTGAGTTATTCTTTTCCAAGTTGTTCTTTCATTTCTAGCAACATTTCTTCCTTTTTCTTAGCCCAGCTGCATGTTTGTTGTAGGAAAATTTTTACTATTTATATGAATATTAGCTATGTGAATTCGAATTTTATCGTTGTTTGCAGGAAATGATGTTATACAGGTCTTAGCTGTATCTGACTCGGAATCTGGGAAAATATATATTTATGATGGCAAGGGGGAAGATAAGCCAATTTATGTTTTAGAAAAAATTCATTCAAATCCTGTGAAATTTATCGAGGTTCGTCTTCTCACCGTCTTCTATGACTTAATTATTGGCTGGAATTTGGAAATTTTTGACAGCGGAGGAAGTATTTTTATTATAATTATATATATACGTCAATATTCTACGTTAACATGTAGCGTTAATATTCTATATGTTTCGGTATTTTTAGTATAATCCACATTTTGAATGTGCTATTTCCGTTGATACGAAGGGGATGTTAGAATACTGGTCCGGTCCAAAACGCGAATACCAGTTTCCGGACAATGTGAAGTGGACATACAAAACGGATACCGATCTTTATGAATTTGTTAAAGTCAGTGAAATCTTTGTGTATCAAAAAATAACAATGTATCAATTCTATTCTTGCCTTAAATTTATTTCTGTTATGGTGGTCCTTAACTTCTTTTAACATAACTGTGTTATGTTGAGAAAGCAATTAAGGGACATGAAATAGCACATGAGCCGTTTCATATTTTTTGCTCGTTTTCCAAGATTCTTGCTTTAGAACTTTACAGTTTTAGGTTAAAGCGCCACCACGTTGTTTGTTAATAGCACCAAATGGTAAGTGTTTTGCTGCGGTTGGAGCAGATCGGCGTATTCGATTATTTGATTTTGCTACCGGGAAATTGATCAAAATCATCGATGAAACATTGCGATTCTATGTGGATCAAGCCGTGGCTAACAAGTATGTTTTGTGGAGGGTATAGGAGCAAACCACATGCTTAAAATTACGATGTAATTATCCCAACTTTAGGGAATTCCCCAAAACAGCGTATTCGTCATGCAGTTATTTTTCAACAATAAAGTCAGTTGTTTTGTAGGCGCTTTCGGAAATCAAAAGTTTATGACAATGATAACTTCTGAATTAGAATGAACTTTATTAATAGTTCATTTGCTTTCAGAAATTATGGCTTACAAAATATGGAATGGAGTCGACGAGTTGCACTGGAAAAAGAACTAGATCGTGATGAAAATACTTTTCAGCACTTATCGATATGTTTTGACGAAACCAGTAATTTCCTTATCTATCCGACACCAATTGGTATCAAAGTAAGCTCTTTTGCGCTTTTTTTTTGATTTTCCCTTTTATTCACCTTAATGAGTAAAAGAAGTTGTACTCCTATCTGCATAAGTGAGACAAATGCGGAGAAATAATTTAATAATTCTATGCTGTCAGGTTTACAACTTGTACACCGATGAAATAGTTCGTGAAATTGGTAAAAATGAGAATATGCGATTTTTGGGTGTCTCACTTTGTCGTGCAATGCCGGACTTCAGGGAACAGCTACAGGTTTATCCATGTCCTTTTTATTAAGCTTACCATAAATAATTAGGATAACCTTTAAGTTTCTGTTAATTTAGCAAAAATTGCACTATATGTGATGTATCTGTAATGTGACGTATCTGAATTTTCCTCCATTGTAGGGTGCAGCGGCAACAATTGATGCACTGGTTGCAACAAATCCAAATCTAAAGAAAACCGAACCTGATCCTATGCTGGTAAGATTTCTTCATTTTATTTGCAACGTCGTATCTCATTTAGCGAACGTTTAATTTGAGGTCTTTGGGTCTTTGTTTAGGTTGCTTGTGCGTATCGGAAATGCAGATTTTATTTATTCACGAATGCAGAACCTTTTTCAACGGATGAAAGTGATGATGTAGATGGTGGTATGGGACGAGATGTCTTCAATGAAAAGCCGAGGAAGGAAGATATTATAACAGCCGTAGAGGTATTTGTATTTGTTAACTGTATTAAGATTGTTAACTGAATTAAGATATTGTAGTAAATTAGTTTATTTTCCTTCTCACAAGTTCATTTCAGTAAAACTTTTTAAATACTGATTTCTAGGGTGACACAATTGATAGTAAAGTGACGGAATATGCAATAATACATACTTCATTTGGTGACATACACATAAAATTATTTCCAAATGAATGTCCGAAAGCTGTCGAAAATTTCTGCACACATGCAAGAAGAGGATACTACAACGGCCATACATTCCATCGTGTAATTAAAAGCTTCATGATTCAGGTAGTTTTTGGAAATTTTCTTGATTTCATTTCATTGGCGATCATATTTCGTCTTGATGAATGAAGTTAGAGCTGTTCCTGATTTTTATTGACTTGATTTAGATATATCTTTTTTCTCACTGTTTTTTAGGCTGGTGATCCTACTGGTAAAGGAACTGGTGGTCAGTCGATTTGGGGTGAAGATTTTGAGGACGAATTTCATCCTAAACTTAGGCATGATAAACCTTACATGGTTTCAATGGCAAATGCAGGTCCAAATACAAATGGGTCTCAGTTTTTCATCACAGTTATACCTGCTGATTGGTTAGATGGCAAAAATACTCTTTTCGGGCAGGTTTGTATCTTTATCTGCAATTTTACACAAGCTGATTTCCTGAAATAAATTTTAAAAATCGAAAGAGTTAAGCTGTTGGTCCAAACAATGGTTTTGTTTTTCAAATTTTTATTCTCATTACAAATGAGTCATTTGGTCACGATCATCACTAGCACAGTGCTTATTTATGGTTGAAATCGCAACGTTATTTTGTAAAAATTTATGTTTCAGACAAAATTCAAACTCTGTTGGAGATCTATGAAGTATCTTTTGTGTCCATTAATTTGAACAAAAAGTAAGTATTCATCTGCTTGAAAATTAGCCATCATCTTTTGTTTTTAAGGTTACGGAGGGTTTCAATGTGGTGCAAAAAATTAACCAAGTACCGACATTTGAGAAAAGTGGTCGACCGAAACAAGAAATAAACATTATTTCTATTACATTGAGGTAAGGAAATGTGGTTGACACTGTTGATGGCTTCTTATCATAACACTGTTGCCGACACTTCATATGTGGTAAAAATTTCAATCTTTTGATAATGCTCTGCATGTCTTGGTGAAATGTCCACGGATATTAAGTTATATGCCCTACACTCAGAGAGAATAAAATGTAAGAGGATTTATGAATTTTATTGCTGGTACTGCCAGCAATGACTTTTTTGATACGAAAATTTCTGTATAGTTAAAGCTATTTATATGTAAACAGCTTAGTAAATCTTTTTATGCGTCCTTCAGGGAATGTTTATGCTTGATATCCTGTACTTCTAAGTTTAGCACCTACATCACAAATAATCAAGTTGTTAGTCGTGAGCTAGCTGAAAAATTTTCCGTATCTCTGTCGGAAATTGTTGTTATATCTAAAAAACGAGAGGTATTTTCGTCGGTGAGTTCGTTTGGTTTCATTGTAATTGCCAACTTCTCAGTACGGCTCTCTTGTTGATCAGCGTCATGTAATGTGATTTTCTCTTTTTTATGGTTAGCAACCTGGAATTGTTCAAAAACAATGACATATGATTACGACTTCTATTTTTTTCTCTGTGAGACTCACCCAATATATGTACCACTTACCTGCTATTGACTAGAAAAGATGTAAAAGTTTTATGACTTCAATATCAATGTCGAGTTAAAAAGAATTGTTCGTTATGAATCATTTCAATACAAAAGCTGACGGACATTAACTAATGTTTAGAAAAGTTCGTAAGTTATTAACATCCATAAACCTGTATAGAATCACTACTCGAGTAAAAATCATAATCAGGTATGCTTTAATGTATTCTCTGACAACATAGTAATTTTTCTATTTGTCTGAAAATTGAGGCCGAAATTTACAGTAAGCAGATAGTAACAAAAGCATAAGAATCCGCTGCAAACAAATAATACGGATGTAATGATAAGTATGCCAAATGTCTTTGGATCTGGTAATATTATAGTCAAAACATCCTGAAGAATAAACAGGTTTCATGTATCGGTTATTATGATCAAATAGAAAGAGAGGAATATTATCAAAATTACGTAGTGCTTAAGTGTAATTGTTTTCTGCAATGATTTTTGTAATGGTTGATTGATTTTATTCATCACGTATAAAATTTGAATGCTTCAAAAACTGAAGTGACGTTCGATTATCTCTCTAGTGCAATTTTTCCTCCTTTTGAAAAAAAACAGAAGAGTTACCTTAAGCACACTAAAGAATTGTGCTATTGAATCTTGTACACCGAAGACGGTATTTCGTTCTCCTTCTGGTACTGTTTCTTGCATTATTTGTGAAATTGATAAGTCTGCCATATATAAGCCTAAAAGACAATTGCATTCATTTAAACTTTAAATTTATAGCTGCACAGGAAATCAGTGTTGATCTTTTATTTACCGATGGGCGAAGAGGTTAGGCATTGTGTGTGTGTCCCTTAAAAAGAAAAAGGAAAGCTTATTGTGCTGCTTATTCAACCGCTGATTATCGTAGTTGCGATGTGAATAAAATGCTTACAGCTAAGCTTAATGATCGGAATTAAACTTGCTTTTATCTTTGTGTATTACCTAATCTTGCCACCGCTATACCCATTAGAAGTGTGAATGCACTAATGATGGAATGTCCATCTGATGACCATGTCGACCAATCAATATCATTTGATCCCGTTTCAGTTTGATTTTTATTACGGACAGATATGAAACTATGTTGTAATTGTTGCCACCAGGCCTACAACAAATGCATGTGACCGTCTGTGAAACGGAAACATTTTAAAAGCTTAATCATCCTGTGACAGGAGTTTCAAAAACTTGATTCTGAAGTTGCCGGTGAACAGTTCATAAAATTCAGTTACTGTAATAAAGAAGTTATTGTTGTTTTTTGCTGCGAAAAAAGGGTAAGTCATAAAAAAAGTGAAACTTCAGAATGAGCTAATAATCATAGATTGCTTATTTTAAATTTAATATGCATTTATCAAATGGATCGATTAAACAATCATACAGCAAAGGTAATTTCTTTAAAGTATGTTATTGGATCAAATGGTGAGCCAGGTAGCCAAATAGATGCAATACAAATGTATAGAGCTAAGTGTTGTGCCTAAAGGTAGAATTAGAATAATAAAATATAACGGAAAGATGCTTCCTTTTTCATGCAAGCAATGAATTCCAACCAACTTTCCCTCCATCTTACTTTCGTTAAACTTTGTGATTGTTTAAATTTACTTCTTCCTTTTTTTTTTCCTCAAATACAGTGAATGGTCTGTGATTTCGTACAGATGTGTTTTAGTGAGTTGGGGTCAATTAGCTAGTAGACAAATTAATCACAATGATTTAATTGTAAAGTACTCTTGGTTTTAAAAAGTCCTATGCACCAGTAATGGTCGGAAAAAGTCCCAAAAATTCTTTACATTTATAACTGCAATAAGCGTTTCAAAAACTCCTTACGCTTGTTGTCATAATCCTTATAAGACGCCTAAACTTCTTGCGTCTATCATAACCAAAATATAATTTTCAAAAATTCGTAACCGAAACGGTTTTTTTTTAAACTCCTTAAACATACAGTTAGGCCAACGAATCCGGATTTCCTTGCCGAAAAATGAGTTTCGATAAGCGAATATAAGTATGCACCAATAATACCAAAAACAGCACCGGTACTTCTCAATATGCCTAGCCATAGCGCTGATAAGCCTTGTGATTTCGCATAACCGATAGCTATCTAAAAAAATTAATGAATTATTTTTTGTTAAGCAAAACGAGTATCAAATAAAATTTGAAATGTTGAAAAACCGTTGTTATTAATGCTGAATAAACCCAATGGAATTCCAATTTCTTTCTTAGAAACTTCAAATTTTAAAACTTTCAAAACGTATTAAAAAATTCTCCTCAACTAACTGGTAATGGATAAAAAATTATAACTAATATTATTTTTTATGAACAGAAATTTTTTGACAAAAAATGAGTACTCCGTCAAATCCAAGTACAGTCATATACAATAAAGTTAGGCCAAATGCTGCTGCAAACACATTTTGCTGGTAGTAAATGTAAAACAATGTAAGCCAATTGCCAATTGTACGTTGCACAAAGCGAGGATATTTCTCGCAACACTTAACTTTTCTCTGTTCATCTGAATGATTTAAATTTGCTAATTTCAATCATTACACATTAAACAAATTTGTTTGCGTCACTTAAAAAACAAAGTTATTTCCTTTTAAAAAAGAATGAATGTTTCAGCGACAATAGAATCAGAAATTTAAAAGAAAATTTAAGAAATTGTGAAGGAAAAAATGAAAAACTTGGCCATATTGAAAAAAGTAGAAACGAATCGTTGTGGCAAAAAAGAAATCGTTTAATGCGGTAAATTGATCAGTAAGTCGAATTTTATCATTATTTATCATCAAACGCAGATGATCAGTCTCCGCTCACTCTTTATTCATTAAAACTAATTATTTCGAGTTTGCTAGCACGAATATTCCTCAGAAGCGTAGCATTTGGCAACAGGTCTTTTTTGTCAGAATGCACGTTGCGGTGTTTTGCACATCGAAATTAATTAGTGCACCTCATTTAACATCGTCGAATCAATTTTCAACTTCATTTAAACTCATCAATATATATATTCGTAAGCGATATTTTCTAACAATTCCATCTTTTGTCACTTTTTCCGTCATATCAAAATGGCAAATGAATTTACCTGGCGGGGCTGACGGCTCTCTTTCAGCAAGTTCCGGTACAGCATCATATACTCTGACAATAATATACGCCTCCACCACCACTGATGCTAAATTCCAAATTACGAATGACATGCATGCGAAGCGATAACTGATCGAATTAATAATATATCCGGCTGTAAACGGTGAAACTACTGATGTTGACAGATCGATCGTTTTCATCCATGCATTTGCAGCTAAAACGCAATTAATAATTAACCAAGATTTTAGCTATATGTGATGATGGGAAAAGCCGGTTGTAATTTTTTGTCAAATTTTCCCTCTTGTAAAATATTTTATTCATTTAATAAACTGATCAATTTTTTCAAATCGTAACTTACTGTTAGTCATGAAATTTGCTTAATGAACGATAAGGATGTACCAGATAGTGATGAGTGATCTTTTTTAGTTAACACCACAATCCAATCCTTTGTAAAAGCCATTTTTTCCATCTCACTTGCCAAACAACCAATCGAACAGGTAATTATCGACAAAATAATGCAAATGACATAGAGAGAGCGCCAAAATGAAGAGTGCGACTAAAGATTCTATTTTTTTAGTTAAAAATATATCTTGTATTTGTCAATTTTTCAAGTAATTACTTCAAAAGCATGAGCCCTTAAGAAGTATTTGATAAATTTACGCTAAAATATCATAGGTTAGATATCTAAGTTTAGCTTAATTTCATTATTTGCAATGATAAACGTGATTTAGCCATGATATTCATGAATGATATGAAATAATCGCGTACGTCAAGATTATCATCCATCTCACTAATTGTAATGCATGCGGCAAGCAGTGCTGCTGATATTGCTACATTAGTATTATTTATGACCAATACGGTCATTATACCTGTAAATTAGCCGCCACCTTATCTTCGGCAACAATCACTGTTGAAAGTAACTGATAATGATTAATTGATTGATAGCGGAAATAGTTGGCGCAAACGAGTGATTAGTATTTTCCTTAATGGATGCGCCACCAAATATCGGCAAATAAGAAAATGGAAAATTGAAGCATTAACTTAATTTACCGCATTTTCTAGAACGATAATCCATCCAACCTCCAATTATTGAACTAAGTGCCATAATAATCACTTCTTCGAGCAATTGATTAAAACATACCAGTCGAATACCGCCAATATATTCTAATATTAATACAAGCGCAAAAGTCCACAATCGATCACCCTACGTTAAAAAATCGATGAAATCATTTCCTGTTAGCTCCATTATTTTTTCAATTTATTATTTGAACTTTGCGATTTTTAATTTCACTATTAATTAAAGTTTACTGTAATTTAAGCAGCTGAAAAGGAAAAGTTGCATGTTTGCGAAACAAATGTGCTGAATGTTTTAATAAATGAATTTTGTTCGAAAATGCCTCTCATTCAAATTTCGAAACTAACAATGCAGGAGATCGCATATGCTAAATATAATCCAGTTAGACCTGCTGATGGTAACTTGTGTTTCCTGCAAATATAATATTGCAGTAAAAAATCTTGATCCGCTTTAGATTCGAGGCAATGATTCAAATTTAACGTAATTAAAAAATGGTTACTAAATCCTCGTTATGAATTTCTTTAAATGCAATTTGAAGATTATGGGTGGATAATCAAATAATTTCGATTAAAGCATATAATTAAAAAACACTCTCCTATAAAAGTAACTTCTGTAATTTTTCAAGCAAATACGTTTACTTAAATTTAAGGAAAGAAATTGCACATTGTCTTGTATGTCGCAGCAAGAAGTTTTATGCTAATTGCGTGGATTTGTAAATTCTTTGTGGGTGTCGATCGGCTGTTGTTTAAGATAAGTCAAAATACATGAATTTTATCCAGTGGCTGGAGGATGGATGTTTTATTTAGGTTTAAACGCATAGCAATGAATGCTTTACCATTTAATACACTTCTCCAAAAGACAGTTTGAGTTGTTTAAATATGCCGGAACGTAACTTCTTCATTGCCAACCCACCGCTCTATGAAAATTTGTCACGATCACAGAACTATTCACCTTTGTTCGCTGTGAGACTGCATAAGACGGGAACCTCTTCTCGATTATTATATTGAAAAAAAAAATGAATTTCATTGCTAAATCATCAACTTTATATCATAATGTAGTACAGTCATTTGCGTATGCAACAACTGCGAATGCCATTGACCTGTGTGTGCGAGCTACCCGAACATATACCGTCTATGTGATGGCTTTAGGGAGAAAAAAGGAGAATTATTATAAGTGCACTTCAAAGTTTGGCAGCAGCTAAGTTTCTATCTTCTTTAATTTTGACTTCGCGAGACCAAGTTGTTCAAACTTTTACTCACTCTCACTCCAAAAAAAAACAATATAAGGTAATAAAATCATAATTTCCAGCTTTTAATATATAAACGAATTTGGACCAGCAATGATATGCTGTCCGACTAGCCTATCTGTGCCAAGTACGTCTATAACGTCTTTTTACCACACCCTTTCATATTGGACATCATAAAATTCCAGAAACGAGGATTTCAATACTTCATGATTTAATCTTTGCACGATATGAGAGAAAGTGATACATTTCATCAATAAAACAAAGGAGAGCAGTAAGAAAACAAATCGAAAAATAAAAGCAATACTGTTCGCTTCGAAATGAAGCAATGAAGTGTATAAAAAAAAGCACGGTAATAAAAAAATTCTTCCTAATTATTAGGTAATCATTCTTTCATGAGGTGCCAATTATAAAACATGAGAAGAACATAAAATCAACAATGATATTAAAAATCCAACGAAGTAAAGCAAAAATTCAAAAAAAAGATTTATCAATCTAATGTGCGCAGATTCAAGCTAATAGCCTTTCCGCCGCAGTATTTCTGGCCTCCACAGAACTGGATGCGTTTCTTCTGTCTGCAAACAAACATTTTATTAAAAAAGAGACCACCACTCATCTTCCGCTACACATCAACCAGTAAAGCAATAAGAAAATCCACTCACCACATAAAAAGATAAAAATTAGCATTTGGTACTCCGCTAAATCAAGAGCAAAATTACTAAATATGCCTGTAGCAAGAGGGAAAGTCTACATATTTAATTTACACAAAAAAATTGTAATTAAACTAGTGGTAAAAACACAAAAAATACAGATAAGCAGGAACATACTGCATTCTCATCTTCTTTATACATTTTGATTGTCTTATCAGCTTCTGCAGTAATTAATCGGGAACCTGATTGGTCGTACGTCAGAGCAAATATTCCAGCTTCCGAATCAATTGAACCTGGTTGAGCCTTGGTTTGCTCACGCTGGAAGCAAAAACCACTCTTCCAATCCCAAAGATTCAAAGAACCATTGTCGCCTGAAAACCACGAACTGCTTGTTATCCCGGAAATTGGGACTTCATTAAATTCGGACTTAACCATTTTTAGAATGTTCAAAGTAAAAACACTAGAGGTCAACGATCAGTTAAAAACCTATTATTTTTTGCTTTTGAAATCTCACAATATTAAGCACCAAAGCTCACCTCCAGAAACGAGCACACCGTCTTCATTACATGCAAGTGAATTAATGATCGCATTATGGCCTGATAAATTCTGAATAAATATTCCTTCCGGACACTTCCATTCTTTGATATTGTCAGCACTACCAGATGCAAACATAAATAGAGAAGGATGCAACGTTAAAGCTCGAATACTTTTCTGAAAAGAATGCCATATCAAAAAGTTCTGCTATCACTACAACCTAGAGTGATATGCAGTAAAACAACTCCAATCTCTGATGAAGACCTTCGCCACTGTAATACAGTTTACTTTCTACTTGCCAACTGAATGGCTCATAGAAATTATACCGTTTAACCTGCAAGCTCACATTATGTAGCGAATACGCCTGATTTTAACATTAGAAGAAATAAATCTTTTGTCGATGAAGCTGGGTGCGAAGTTCTACGTGTATGCATACTGACGCAAAAAGAATTCCACTGTTTAATTATGAGTAATCAGTTTAAGTTAAACTGGCGATTAAAAAATAAAGGAAAATTAACCTTATGATGTGTTAAGGTGCAAATACTTCGTCCAGCAGCAAGATCCCAGAGTCGAATCGTGGAGTCATGACTACCTGTAATAACCTGAGGGTCGACTTCCTGCGAAATAACTGATGCAACCGTATTCGTGTGCCCACTCAAACAGTGAACTTGAGCTTTAGTTCGCATATCCCAAACCTAAAATAACGCCGTAATGAATTCCAAAATATGTGTGAAATCTTTTCATTTATTTACGAAACAATACTGAAATCTGTAATGCAGAGACAGTATTCAATACACATAGCTCATCTTAGCTTCTACATCAAAATTACTGATTAGAAGTTTACTCGTGCAGTAGCATCCCGAGCGCAAGTGATCAAAATATCAATTGTCGGATGAATTGTAAGATCCTGAACGGCACTTAAATGTCCATGATAATGGCGGATGACCTTGTTATACTCGAGATCCCAACATTTCACCTGAATGTCACAACAGATAATTCCTACTTATCAGTCATAGATCCTCCATAAAAATAACAAGCACCTAGTTATTTATTTTAACAATAGAATTAGAACTTTTTTAACAATAACAAGTCGAAAGCAAATAAAAAATTTTGGAACAAATTCAACCTACTTGCTTATCCTCACCACCAGTGAAAAGAAACGGATGTCTACGTGAAACTTTACAGCACCTAACGGCGCTTACATGTCCTGTTAACGACAACCGCAATTTTCCGCTTGCGAGATCCCAAATCTGTAAACAGAGATCATAACAGTTATAATAACAGTCCAACTTTGCCATTATGAAATTAGTCGTGTGTCCTGAATTGTAAAAATATTCTCAAAAAAACATTGTAAATGTAAAAAACGCTACAAACCTTAACAATTCGATCGGCACCACCTGTTGCAAACCATTCATTACCAGGTTCGACATCAACACACCTTACCCAACCTGTATGTCCCGAAATCACTCTGAAAATGATAATGTACGAAACTGAGAGAGGAAAATATGCATTGAACAATATGATCAAGAAATAAATTTAATTGATGTTCATAACTTGATGCCAAGTCGACGCTGAATATTTCCTTCATTCGTAGCTTTGTGGGGGAGAGGGGAGTGGGAGAGAGGTGGATAAGGAGCTACCTGTATAATTTCCATGGCGCGTGCCACTTAGGTTTAACCATAACAGGAGCTCGAGCAGGCAACACAGCACGCATCGTATTATCTTCTGAGCGATTGGGTGCTGTCAAATCGATACCATCTTTTTCACTGAAAAATTTTTCGTGTAAAAATAAATTATGGACAAAGTTGGAAATAAGAAGCTACTTTAATAACGATAAACACAGACTTCGTTGCTTCTGCTACACCAGCAGTTATAGCAAGCGTTCGTGAGGAGCCTTCACCAGTACTGCCTATAACGTTCGCTGGATTCATCGGCAATTTCAACAGTTCCTCTTCCTTTTTCCTTTTCGCTTCACTCACTTCTTTTTTGACACTCCCATATTCAGATTTTAACTTCACCGATCGCCATAAGTTATCACTGGAAGAAATATTAAAAAGCTTATCAGCAAAGCAAAAACGTAGGTACAATGCTTCAAAGAAAGTCACATAATAAAATAACATGACCATAATGCTTACAAACTCGCCTTGCATTTGCCTCTCAGTTTCATAATAATTCATGCATGGAAATTTTTTGCCTCATTGCTTCATGTAATTTCTCACCCTGCAAACGAAAACTACAAGGCGCATTCAACTAGAAGGGCACTAGCCTATCTCCCCAAGTTCCAGTTTCCATAACTTACGCTTCTGAATTTAATTCAGGCAAAGTTCCGTAGTCATGATAAAAAAGGTCATGTGTCCGTTTCATCGATCTGAATACCAAGTTTAACAGTGCCTTCTGCTGCGGAGTTTCTGGCGCTTCAAAATGTTGTAGCGCTGGTGCCGGTTCGGGCAGTGTTCCTTGTTCAGATATGGGAACAGTAATTTGTTCCATTATTCTCTATAACGATTAAGATACAAATGTAGAGAATTGCGTTTACGTCCTCAAATAAAACAGACTGCAACTGATGAATATAACCTTATCCTACCATTGATCAAGCTGAAACCTTAAAAACACGAATTCTAAGAGGCACCGACACTTCCGCAAGTGCGATTCCAATATCCATATGCCCAAGGCAGATTTCCTCACAATATTGTATGATGCTGATGTAATAAAGATGTACATATAAGCTTAGATGTGGCAACCCTTTAAAAAATAAATAATCTCGAAAAGCGAATTAGCCATCATTTGAAGTTGAAGATAATATTTAAAATATATGGCAAATACCAGCAAAGATAATAAAACCTTTACGACAAAAGTCTAAATCTTTTATGCAACAGTTAATTGCCGAAATATATACAAAAAAACAAAAAAAAACGTCTTAAAATTTTCAGTTCCTATGCAGAAATCAATCCCTATTTGACATCATAACTGAGTGTATTTTAACTTAAATCACAACGACGACAATTCAATTGCAGCTTTTCCCGTTTGTTTTGGCATTTTTCGATTGGTCGAATCTTCTAATTCTTTGGCTCTATAATAGTGTGGCGCGACTTCTGTTAACCAACTACTCTCGATCTCGATAACCTTAAAACCCAACTACTTCATAAACATTTTTTTCCGAACTGAATCGAAAAAGAAAATGAATATCCAAAAACTTTCTTTTTTTAATAGATCCTATCAATAAGCGAAAAGACATGCAAGCAGTTGTTATTCAGCAATATCCTTTTCACTGCAATGAAAATCGATAATTTTTAATCTTAATTTGAAAGTTAATCTATTTTTAGGAAATCACCAAAAATTTAAAGACTTGCCTCGCGCATAAACTCTTTCGATGTGAAGACAAGCTCAAAGTAAATCATCCACCGCGGAGTTTCTTCGAACAAACAAGAATTTGGATGAATATGCACCGTGTGTTTGTGTTTAACAGTTTTATAATGCCCACTGCTG
Organism: Litomosoides sigmodontis; assembly: GCA_963070105.1. Taxonomy (NCBI): domain Eukaryota; kingdom Metazoa; phylum Nematoda; class Chromadorea; order Rhabditida; family Onchocercidae; genus Litomosoides; species Litomosoides sigmodontis. The sequence continues at coordinate 1,518,219 of OY718805.1, forward strand.
TCCAATTTGGCGCAATTGTAGAAATATCCTGCGGTTATTGTTTTTCGAATTGCTATCGAATCATTACTTGAAACCTTAAAACAGTTATCTCGACTAAGGATCAAACTATCGGTTAATGATCTCCTTTGCATATGCATTTCCGTAAATTGACGAAAAAAATTTTTAATCAAAAAAAAGATGTTAGAAAATGCGCCATAAAAATTAAAAGTATAGACGTAATTTCAAGCAATATCACTTGCTCTCCGAAATGAAATTGCTGATTAAACTCCTTATGGAGCGCTTTACATTAAGAAGGCAAAGAATTTGGAATTTGAATAAAATTCGTTTTACGTATGTCAGTGAAGTTTTCCAACAATGAAGTTCCCTATTCTCCTGCATAACTTCTTCAAAAGTGTGTTTCTGAAATTGGAGTGATATAAAATCAGCATCATACAATCTTAACACAAACCTGATCTATTTCAACCCTTTCCAATAAACCTTCAAGCTGGTCGCGGACGTCTCGAGCTTTTTTCATTGTCCTGTACTGGACAAAATTCTCCATGCACCTTAAATTTAATTTTGAAATACCTATCCCAATTTAATACATTGGATGCCAGTGAGTTACAAAAAGCAAAACAGAAATCTGCCAATACTTACCACTGCGATGAATAGTTAGTATCTCGCCAACGATTGTAAACATTGAGCAAAGTGAGATGGTCGCCACCTGATACCCAAAAACCTTTTCGAGCAGCATCTGCGTGGATAACCAAAGCTTTAGGCCGATAAAACACCGCTGCGTTACATGATAGCATTCCCGCAATAGTAATAATTTCTTCAGAACATCCGTACCTTTAAAGAGTCCTTTTTTTTTAAATCTAGAACAAGTTATTTATAAGAATGGAAACAAAGAAATGATTTTTAAGAGACGGCTAGTTTTATATAAACGGGAACTCAAAAATAATAATCACTTCACGAATGTAAGCTTTTCACAAATCCTTCAAATAATTACTAATCAGAAATGAATTTCACAAAACAATCAGCACATCAAAAAATTTCAAAAAAAAGAAAAAACACTTATGTACTTTTCGGATGCGATAATCATTTTACTCATGCACGGATCACATGGAAATTCAGCCATGCGTCTTCCCAACTTTGTTAATTCACCACGGTGATTCAAAGCTCCAAGTGCATATAATTGTTCCAAGGCAATTACCAGAGTTTCTTGCGGAGGTGGGTCCAAATAATCAAAATGAACTAAATCGTGGATGCCCAAGCTTTTTAACATCAGCACAACATTGCCCAAATTCGTTCTTTGGATCTGTAAGTACATTTTTTGCAGTGCCTTCACCCTACACTTCAAACTTATCAAATGTTTTGCAAGTTTGTTGCAGAGAAAAAATTCTTTGAACTCAGAGTTTCTAATGGTTAAAATATATGAAAGGATAGGAAAACGAAGTTAGATTACTTCCGGAATAGGTTGATCCTCCAATTCATTTTTGTAAGCCCATGCAGTATACAAACGGAAACACTTTCCAGGACCAGTTCGGCCAGCTCTTCCAGCACGTTGATTAGCAGCAGCCTAAAACATTTTCCATTAGGAATATTTGTGATAGAAAGCTTTCTAAATAGTATGAATAAGCAAACAAGTCACTGATAAAACAAAAATGAAGTAGATCATTTTGCAAAAAATTAAATATTGAAATTGGAAAGCCAAAAGTTAATATACATACGACACCTAACCGTACACAAACCTTCGAAATGGTGACAACATGCAAATGCTCAACACCACTCCTAGCATCAAAAGAATTCTGTTTACTGAATCCGGGATCAATCACATAACAGATTCCATCAATAGTGACAGACGTCTCAGCTATATTAGTAGCCAAAACAACCTTAAATTTCAAAATTTAAACATACCAAGAATTTATAAATAAGATTTTTTATATGACTGAAAAATCTCCAAAAAAAGAACATACCTTTCTGGCATTTGGCGGAGTTGGTTCGAAAATTTTTGCTTGCAAATCGGAAGGTAGATTTGCATAAATGGGCAAAACAATGAGCTCTTTAATTTTTTTCCCAAAATACTTTGTTCTCTCCAATATAGATTCCTAGAATAACATGGGCTTTATAAATTTATGGCGTGAATTCATCAGAAATTTCAAAAAGTATAGAATCAAGACTTCTACAGAAAAATTGAGCCTTACCTTCTGCAATTCGTAAGCAAAAATGTGTGTAGGAGTTAAACAAAGTGAATATGACTAAGTAGAAGACAAATTTGTGGAAAAATTGTAAACCAAGCTAGAACCTATCTTAATGATCAAGCTTACCATCAACGTTTCAATTTCATCTTGTCCCGTTAGAAAAACAAGAATATCTCCAGGAAGCGGTTGAGTTAAGTGAATTTGTAAAATCGAAACCATCGCTGCATCAATATAATCAGCTTCAGGAGCTTTTGTGTAATAAATATCCACTGGGAAGCGCCTGCCTAAACTTTCCTAATTCAACATAATGCAATTTTTTTATTCAAATATAAAGTAAAACGAAACAAAACTGGTGCTAATTAAATTCATTAGATTCATACTCCGGAAAATACAAGGTGGTTTGTCAACTGACCAGGTATCCTGAGTATTGGAGCATCATCAAAAAATGTAGAGAATTTCTCAACATCAAGGGTTGCAGAAGAAATTAGGAGTTTTAGATCTTTACGAAACCGTGCAATATCCTTTACCAAACCAAATAAAACATCTGTATGGAGAGTCCGTTCGTGAGCTTCATCGATGATAATAACACTGAAAACCTTGACAGATAAATTTTCCCAAAAATAACAAGCTTTGAGGATAATAAAATTATAAAAGCACTCATAGCATTTGTTTTCAGGCAGTAGGCGTTACAACTACGATGAAACAAGCAAAATTCCTAACAAACCTGTAACTGGCTAGATCAGGTTCATTCAAAAATTCTCGCAACAGCATACCATCAGTCATGTATTTTACGACTGTCCTTTCCGATGTACAGTCTTCGAAACGTATTGAATAGCCAACCTCAATAAAAAATATAATTGACCAAACAAAACTACACGGATGAAAATCTTGTGAAGTAAAAAAGAACAAACAAGCGTAATTTCTTCATCTTACAGAAGTGAAAGAAAACATCACTTAAAACAAGAGAAAAAATAATGGCCACAAACTATGGCCAATAATGGCCAAATGGCACTTACTTCAATTCCCAATTTCACGCCCATCTCCTCAGCTACTCGCGTAGCCACACTCATCGCTGCTACTCGACGAGGTTGCGTACAACCAACTTTCATTTTATTCACACAAAATCCCTCAAAAAAACTGCAGTTAAAATCCCGGAACAACCCTGGGACGATGAGCAGAAGAAAGTGCTTAGTACCTTCAGATATATATCACAGTTTATGAACAATAAGGTAAATACCTAAACTGCATTATTTTCCATATAATGTACATAAATCCTTAGTATAACAATAAAAAACGCATAGTGTATATAAATCCTTAGTATAATAATAAATTAAAATGCGACGATAATGTTTTAAATTTATAAGCCATTCATGTTTCAAATAAGTCAACATACCGCTTCATATAAATACTGTGGAAGTTGAGTGGTTTTTCCCGAACCTGTTTCACCCTCGATGATAAGTACCTGATGATCGTGAACTGCTCGTATGAACTCATCTCGATATGCATAAACTGGCAAGGATTTCCTTGTCTCAGCTAACGTTATTTTTTTTTTCTCAGCAACCGAAAATGTCTTTTCCTGCAAGGTGATTACAAGGTCTATACAACAACTGTCCAAAATAAAACTCATATTTATTACATATGATCCTTGGATAGAAGAGAGTGAAATGTAATTGAACAAAAAAGAAAATACAGCGAACCTCAAGATCCGAAGTTCCCGGCATTTGAAAAGCCTTGATAAAATCAATTTTTTCATCATCTAGAACCATTTCAAATACATCTCGTTTCTGAAATCGATCGCAGTTAGCAAAACTTATTCATACAACTGTCTTTATCTATATTATATTAGATTACAACACTTTGAAATTAAGAAACTGTAAATTATGAAGATTTATGTAAATCAAAGATTTCGAACAAGACACCTTATCTTTTGCACCATACTTGGCGATAGCTGCTGCCAACCGATCATCTTCCCAACGCTTTCCATCACCCTTTGGAATTTCATCCGCATCTTCTAAACTGTCTACCGGTACTGATTTCACTTTAGCATCCGGAACATGGTAGCGTTTTATTTTAAGAAAATCTGCTGCACGTTCATGTTGTCGGGCATATTCCAGTATATCTTTCCGATATTTCATATCTAATTTTTCTCGTTTAGTTAACCTGAAATCCAAATTTTTTCTAGGTGAAGGTACACGTGCCTATTACCACGTTCATTCTATTTATACACAGTAGAATCCTCCAGAAGTGAATAAATTAGAGCGAATTTTCTCCGACAATATTGAACAAAAACAAAACACACCTTTCATTCGCAAAAAAGTGTTCATCATCCTCAACAATTTTTTCAAGCTCGTCAAGTTTGTCATCCTTCCTTTTCGATAGGTACTGCTTGCGACTTTCTTCACGCAGCTGTGAGACGATCTCAGAACGATCTTTTGTTTCCAATTTCAGCCTAAATAATTTATCTTTTAACTCGAAAGATAAAAATCTGAAAGACTTCAACATTGAATTTTTTTTACAAGTGTGACCTTTTTGCAGCTTCTTCCTCAGCCTTTTTTTCTGACTTTGTGATTATATTTCGTGTCCTTTCTTTATCTCTTTGCCTTATTCTTGCTGCTAGTTCATCACGCTCTCGCAAATCTTGTTCCTCCTCAGCTTTTATCCGATCCATCTCATCACTTGCACTCTCTTTTACCAATAATTTGTTTTTGGCTTTCTTGACCTTCAATAATGACCATAAATTCCCACCTTGCTATAACATAAGAAGACAAAAAAAAGTAATGCACATTTGCAAAATTTAGTGAACCCTCAAAACTATAAAAATCGTAGATACCGACGTGCAATAAGCCTGAGGATTATATAGATTCCCTAGGAACTGTTTATGAATATAAACCCTAACCACTTGAATGTGGTTACAAATTGTCAATGAAATTAAACTACTTTTACCTCTTTCGGCTTCTTGTACGATACATCTTCTTCATCATCAGATTCTATTGTCTTTAAACCTCGATTTAAACGCATGATTTCTTTTGCACGCAGTTCCGCTTCTGAGGGCTTTATTACCTTTTCTATTCTGGCAGCTAAAAATTATACCAGAACTTCATCATCGATATTATTCAACGACATATTTTGCATTTTAATTTCCTGCATTTATACGCAAATCAATCATCTAACTTTATCAAACACTTTGTCTTAGTTTAAAATAGGAAGTCTTAATCAAAAAATATCAAAGTAATTTGGACGTAAGCATGTGCATATGGAAGGTTGCCAAGTAAACTGGTGTAATAAAAAACACTTCAAGACAGATTAACCTGCATGTGGTATTCGTGCCATCAACTCATTCGTAAATTTCCTTACAGCTGGTGTGTCGTCCATTGTATCCGTGTTTCGCAACCGCTCCAGCAAATTTTCAGCATTTGTTGATTTCCGTGCCAATGCTAAGATAAATTGCACGGCGGTACGATCACTGCAACCCATCAATGTATACAATTCATCGTTTACCCATTGCTCCAAGAAAGCTCCCATATTCACTGACAACAACAAAGCGAATGAACAAGAATTCCTGAAAAAATGATACACATATCATCTTCACGCTATTTTCCGCTCCATATGTAAGTGAAACATAACGAATGACTACTGAAAGTATCAACAGTAGTAAAGGTTTCGAAGTTATATTTTATATATATTAAAAAAAATATTTGTTCTAAATCAGTATATACGTATAATAAAATCACTTAACTGAATTACACCCGAACTAAACCATCACATACGAATGTAATTGAAATTAACGACTCGATCAGACCGCAAGCGATCGTCTCACAAATGTTAACTCGGGGCGGAAATGAAAATTGTATGTCTCTAGACGGGTAAAACTGCAAGGAATTATTTTGACGAGGTTATCAATAAGAGTTTATCGCTTCATACTGAGTGTTTGAAGGATTTCAAGATTCAAAATCCTGGGAAAATAACAACCTATTCTATTGCTCTTTTTATTCAATCTGCTAAATCTATAACAGTAATATTTTATTATGTAGCAAATTCGAGCAACAAGGGACGCCAGTGTTATAAAGCTTTTCAAGAGAGCGTTCTTTTTATAAACTTATCCCAACTCTCGATAAGCAGCAACACGTGTCACGACTTTTGAATTACTTTTATTTAGTTACATAGTGGAAGATGAGTGGATAGAAGGAACTTGAACACTTAAAAGTTGCACTCTTTACCATTTATAATGAATAAACAATGTAAAACATAATAAATGCGTGAGGAGAACATGGAAATCAATAAAATCAGTCGCTTTTTCCAAAAATTTTCAAATTTTTTCTTTTCCAAAATTTAATGGCGATATACATTGAACTGATAAGAAGGAAATCAAAAAAAGGGATGAACTTCCAGGCTTCTCACAGCATCCTCCACTAACCGACGGTTCGGGAATTAAAACAACGAGGTGATTCACAGGATTACATTAGGCTCTTAAAGAAATAATTACAAAATAAAGTGAAGTAAATAATTCAGAAAGACAGAAAGACACAATAGAAACAGTTCTAAACGCATAGCAGGTATGCTATAGCTCCCAAAAATCAAACCTAACTCAGATGATGAAAATATCTGCGTACAAACTAATTCAACCGGCCTATACTATCACATTCAAATAAGAGAGTGCTCCTAAGGCTGAGTGTGTGACCGTTCTCACTTAGACCAGACGACATCACTGTTAACCTTGCTATCTTATGATGCATAAATTAATTATTATACAGTTCAAAGGTGTTTTAAAACATTCTCCTTCGCATCCTATGGAGAAAGACAATAATTTTGAGCATTAAAAGTTACTCACATGAGAAGTATAACCAATAAAAAATTTTTCAAGGAGGGTGCCTAATTATCTATCACTAACTAACACATGTATATGTAGTATATGCGTACAGTAATAACACCAAAAAAGATTTAATATATAAATGAATAGAAAATCCAAAACCGCAATAAATTCAAATGAAAAAACTAGCAAAGAAGTTGTGATTGCAACCATTTCTAAATAAAGCTACGATCCCAAAAGTTTTAAATTAAAAAATATAAAATTCGTAACTCCTGGGATTTGAAATTCGTGTAAGTTCTGACCTCTTCATAGCGAAGTTCCGTCAAAAACATCTGTCACACTGTCGATATGTTGAATATTGCCATGCCACTTAGCTAAGTCCTTTATAGTACCCTTTATATAGGTTGGTTTCACTGCTTCAGATAAATCACCATCTGTTGGAATCGGAAAGTCAATTAATTCATTCCTCGGTTTAGACGACGTCCCATTGTGAACCTGGTCTTGTCGAAATGAAACACTACTATCAGAATTAGCTAAACCATGTGAGGCAGAATGGAGTCGTGACGAATTCTGATATGTGGCTTCATCGAGCTTTCGTACTGCACTTGATACCGGCTCTTCGTTGATTGGACTCAAATCGACATCACCCTCATTTTCATCACCGTCTTCCTAAGGTAGTTATACTAACAACAATTACAGAACATGTACCATTTCAGGAATCAAGAATCAATGGTTTCGTACCACATGTTTTAAGTAACCTGCATAACAAAATCCTTCAATATGCTCATCCAAGTGTATAGAGCTGCATATAAACGTTTAAACGATAAAATGTTAACAGGAAAAACCACTCACTGATGTTCGCCTGTGATGCCCAAACTGGCACTTCAATTTGCGCTGTTCTACTTTCACGGAAATTCGCTTTTTGAAATTTTCGATGCCTATAACATATAAAAGTTGCACAACGGAAAAATTAAACAGAAACTAAATATGTGAGACAAAAGAGGACACATGATATTTCACTTCCTTGCAAAACAGAATTTGTCATTATTTTAACATGAAAAAAACAAATTTATAGAATAAATACCAGATCGTCACTGAGTAAAAACATGTACAATAGATACCAATAAGTATATGCGATAGGTCTCTCTTTTGTCAAGTGCATTGCTGAGATGACGTATATTAGAGTGGCGAGGATAAAAGGTGCAGTAAAAAAAAACCATACGCACAATGTGTAAAAGGAATACAGGCAGGATGTTGATGGGAGACCCAAGAAAAGAAAAATTACCACCTTCAGGCTGGCACAAAACAATTAAGTAACTTAGAAATGGACAAAATACAGTTGCAGAAATTAACCTACTATCAGAGAAATTAAATCCTTTTACGCCGTCATCCACGACGGGTGAAATATCTTCAGGCATTTTCTTTAGCCGCAAGGAAGCATTTGTTACCACCTCATTTCCTTTATGACTCTCCAATTTTCCTGGACGCACCCAATGGGCTGTCAATAATTCTTCATTTTTATGAAATTTACTTTCAAGCAGAGTTTCATTGATACTATTCGTTACCTGCAAAACCAATAATCAAAACATGACTTAATTGAAAAATGAGTAAACGGAGAGTTATTCAATCAAACTGTAGAAAATGAAAAATTAAACATACCAGAACAACGTCTGCATAGAATTCATACATAGCTCTTTGATGTACAGCATCAATAGCCTGCACAGCTAATTCTGGCGCACCATTGAATAATGCAAAATACAAACCATTTAAGGACTCTAGCAAATATTGCGACGAGATTCGCAATCTTGGTTTTCTGCAAACACTTTTTTAGATCATGATAGATATCATTCCTTATGTACAGTTCATTATGATGAAAACAAAAAACTCTTCAAACTTGAAAATGAAACGTCGAAGTTACCAGATACAATTGTAGGCTGGCAATTTGCAAAAATAAGTTTTTGCTTTTTACAATAAAGGAAACAGAAACATCAGAAGGAGGTAGAAGTTACAGTAGGAAGAGTGCAGGGAATTACAAATGATATTAACAACGCACTGAAGATTAGTTTTATTCTAAAAATTTGAAAATCCGTCAAATCTTCAATTGGATAAAGGGTAAAAAACAGGAAAACAAAAAATTAGATACTTTGAAAAATCATCGAATTCTTTAGAACGGAAATTATTGCCAAAAACTCGTGACCCCAAAGCAGTCTCGCGAAAAGAAAATCCACTTTGACAAAGAGCTATGGTACTTAAACATATACTTTGGCATATTACACTGCGTGAAAATCTAGACAGACATCCGTTCACCTGAAAAAGGAAACAAAAATAATTCATGAACTAAAACTGATAAATAGTGATAGTTACTCGCTAATCTCATCCAGAATTTTACCATTATATTTAAATTAAGAGTTAAGCCATGATTGACAAAAACTTACGGATTTTAAAAGCCGAGTTAGAACTGTTTGCCTATTTTGAGGAATAATCCTATCTAATGATTTGTAGGGACCGATTCGTACAGTGCTCTGCAAATTAAATGCACTAAAAACAATACAAACAAAATGCTCAAAAATTATGATATATACGCATAATTATATATAATTAAATTACAATTATATATAATTATAATTATATATAATTAAAATGAGCTATTGTTACTTGTACAAATGCGGATGTTCCGGGTTTCAAAACAATGTCTGAGGTAAGGTTGAGCTTCTTTGGATCATGATATACACTTGGAAAGCGTGTAGATGGTATCCGAACCTTAAAAATATGCAATTCAAATCCAATAAACACTTTACTAAGATATTAAGATAAAAACAAAAGAGTAGCGCGACTATGTCTTCAACCTATTCCGGATTAGTTTCCCACTACTTGAAAGCTTGTGCGACAAGAAATTTCAGCGCCAGATATCATTACTGAGCTCTTCTAACATTAAAAAAAATCAAAGGAATTGTGTTCTTGCACATCACATTAAACTGATCATCTTAACTCAAACTAAATATTAAAATAATAAAAAGTAATGAAGTTACTTTTATTTACAGAATCACTTACTTCCTCTATTTTCTTCGCCGTTGATCCGGACAGAGTACCGCTAGCAAGTATTTCTTCATTATACACAGCAAGAAAGAACGTTTCAAACATAGACATCGATTTTCTTTGACGTTTAGCTAGTGCCAAAAGATAGATATGAATTAATGATGGAATGCATTGCAATACAAAATAGCGCAATATACCTAAAATTTGAAAAAACATGCCTCCATGAGTCATCCCATTATCTATATAAGAAGAAATTATATTACATTTGAAAGCCGCATCTGCTCTTCAATTAAGTTAAGCAAATTATTTAATTACTGACCATGGAAAACACAAAATTTTTAGTTTCATCTGGAGTCGGAAATTCAACGATAAAGATTTCATTCCATAACCGTGAATATTTCAGAGCACACTGGCAAGCGTATTTAAACTTTGAAATGCGGCTTGGCAGTTCGAACTATGATTTTTATAAAACTGTGGTCAGTAGTTCGATCAACTTCTTACCAACATCAATTAACTTGAAACTAGAGAGAAAAGTAACCTCCGCGATAATAACACGCGAGAAGTTGTGCTATGACCGGTTGCACCAGATCAACATCAGTGTAGTTACAGCTCAGATAGCTGATTAAATAATGAGTTTTGCAGGTTTCATGAGTTAACTGCATTCGTTCATATTCCACATCTTTTAGTGCTCGTTTCTCTGTGTCATTTTTCCATCGTTCGTTCAAATCAGTGAGCCAATCTTGTAATTGGTCACTATTCATTTCAGCCGGAAAATTATAAAACAGTGACACATACGTTATTAGTATTCATAAAGGAAAGATTATTCGCAATGAATGATGGAAATGTCTAACGATAATCCCAATGCATATGCATTTAAAAGATAAAACTGTGTAGCCAGAAAATCCCAAACATATCAGTTGCACAAAAAATTATCAAATCTTCCTTACTTTTACTGATGTGCTACGGTAGAAAAAATATGCTTCTGAAACTTCATGGCATGATTTTGGCATAATTTTAGGGCATACCTTTGAACATATATCGCTTCTTTTACCTTTTCTCAATTTTCGTAAAACATCTACTGAAGAAACGTTAATAAAAGTACTACGAAATAGTACAGCTTAATATGCTTGCTGTGACAAGTTAAACAGCTCATTAATAGATTTTTTGAAACTTATAAATGCCACACTCTCAGTCAAAAGCTACCATCTAAATTTCCTCAAAATCGATGGAGAACTTCATTTTCATACAATCCGCACTTTACTGTCAACTCCCGAACAGAATCACGTAAATGACATCGGGTAAAAGTCATCGTCTGCTAAGGCACTTCATTCAATCACTTTGTGTGTAAAATTCACTCTCATACACATACAGATGTCAACCCAAAACAAAGGCAGATACCTCGTCCCTTAAAATCTTTTGAATTAAATCCGAAAACGTACGTACAACAATTAACGCGGCCACGCTGTGACGCAATAAAATCTAGTGGAATGGAATTGTTTGAAAATATAAATGCATACGAATAATCTGAATTAAATTAATCATATTTTATGTCTTGTTTGATTTTCAAACTTTATAGTTACATGTTGCACCACTTCATAATAAAATAGACAAAGATTGATGGAAGGAGGAAAAAATGCTGTCATTCTTGATGTATCAGTAAACAAATTTAATGAACGGATATTTAACCGTTAAATTGTTGCTAGTGATTTTTGCTGAAATTGTGGAATTTTAACTGTTTCGTTTGAATCATCACAATTATTCACAGTTGCTTTCAGTCATTTAATGGCTGAAATTTATTTTAGATGGTATTAAATTCATTGCGCAATTATTCCTATAAATTTTATCAGCAATCACCGTATTCGAAGGTTACTGTAATTGACGGAGTTATCATCGCATTTTATATTCCGTGCAAGTATTTGATTAAAAAAGCGCAAAAAACACCAGTTCGTTTCTTTCTTTTTTTTTAGTAGATAAATGACTGTTCCTCTTTTCCCATCTATCACAATTCATAATTTAATTATATAAATAAATTATTAAAAAAAACGGAAATATGAAATTCGTAGAGATATGACAACAAACTTCGCCAAGGATTTAATGGAAAACCATTTAAATGAGGAAGAAAAGGCAGTAGCTCGAGCATTTGAAGCGATAGCGGAAAATTCACTGGTAATGACCGTTGCCTACTTGCGATATATGGAACATCTGGACGACATCTTCCAAACCGAATTGCTGACACCAATTTCCAAAACTTTGGTTAAAGTATGGCTTTCCCAGAAAGTATGCTTTTTCACAAGTCATGCATTACTATCATCATTCCATACTTCCTTTTTTTTCTGACAGTAAGATCAGATTGTGTGGAACGATACGGTGTTAAATTTCTGTAAATAATTTTAACTGAGCAAAAAAAAAGGCAAGGAGATGATATGAAAATTTAATTTTATAAAACTATTTTTAAAATGGAGACAAAAGTTAATGATGTTATTAGCGGGAGGATAAACAACTAGCTAACCTATGTTTTAAACCATTAGCTTGCAGTTATTAGCTTTCTAATATCAAAATTACGCAGTTATCGTAATATAAGAATATTTAATTTTAAGTGAGTACAGTGGCTAGATTGGAACAAATGCACAGCAGAATTTACCGTAACTTTTAATTGGCGACAAAAAATATGGATGAATGAATGCTCCAAAAAATCAAATGTTTTTCTTATTTTTCCAGAATTTTTGAAGAATTTTTTTTTACAAAAATTTGATTTGACAAAAATTTTATAAATTTAAGTCAAATTTACTATTTCACATATTATTTCATTCAAAAATTTTTTCCGAAGATGACTTTAAGCAAATTTACAATATTTTTGTTGGCAACAATAAAGCAAAAAGTTTGCATATATTTGCATGTCGCTGTCAATACGTTAATTTGCAATTAAAACATGCAAAAAAAATTGTTTCAAATTTTCAAATTTATTTTTCATCACCGATTACACAAAAAAGAGAAACAGACATAAGCAATGGTTTTTCATTCATTCATTTCATACTTCATATCGCACCGTCCCACTTTACTGCATTTTATTAAATGTGGGGAATAATGAAATGAAAATAATTACAGTTCTTACAAGTTGAAAGAGAAAATCGTCGAAAAAGCAAATTGTGAAACACTTCATGCACGAAAGTAATTTCAAAACGGAACCCGTCGTTTTTTAGTGGCATTCACGAGTGTTGGCAAATTTACTGTTTCAATCATTGAAAGTTTCTGCAATAGATACAACTTCTGCGCCAACCGGGAGTCGAACCCGGGTCTGCACCATGGGAGGGTGCAATGATACCGCTACACCATTGGCGCACGTGGTTGTCGTGATAATGCAAGACTCTCTTCATTTTTCATAACAACGTTGGAAGTTTCAGGCATGAAATTCTTTTGAATTTTCCGACAAAGTACTGAATGTAACAAAAGGGACGAGACGAATTGATTTACAAATGGACAAAATTTTGTAGTAACAATGTCTGCTATGGTCTTACCACACCGTATCGCACCTTACCTTACTGGTGATAAATTTGGTTTTTTTTTTGTTAAGCGCTCTTGTTGTTTGTTCCCTTTTTGCTTTAAATCTATCATTCGATAATGTTTCAAGAAGAAATAGCAACAACGTTGACTGTTTGCATTTCGGAAGAGTGAAATTTAGCATATTTTGCAATAATAAATAGCAATGTTTGATGAACGATCGCTCAGTTTATTTCATAAAATTTATCCCAATCGGTTGATTTGCCAACTTCCTGCGGCGCAACGCTCATCCAAAGCACTGTTGACCACAGCACCAACAATACTATTAGCAATGAATAAATTAGTGCAAAAAGTGGCAGCTTCAATGAAGTTAGTACATGACGCACGTACGTAATGAGAGATACGTAGATTATCTCATTATCACCTTGATAATAATGATATTGTTATCAGTTAAGTGATGACGCACGTACGTAATGAGAGATACGTAGATTATCTCATTATCACTTTGATAACAATGATATTGTTATCAGTTAAGTGAAAATGTTACGAGTTTTTGCTACAGCATTTGGTAGTCTGTGAAGTATGAATGATCTTTCAGCACACTCTTATCACTTTCTTGGTGAGAAATGATGTTAGGTAAGTTAAGTGAGCGTTTGTTTTTAAGTGAGTTGTGCAAATTTAACTTTTTTTTCAATTTAATTTTTTTTGCTTTTTTTTTAAAAAAAACTTATATTTAAACGTTTTATTGATTGAAACTGTCAGCTGTTTAGGTTCCGCAAAACTAGCACAGAACAGGTATTTCTTGTTCCATTTTCATTACTTTCATCTGTTCGGCGCTATGAACAAAAATTCAAAATGATTTATTGAAGTGCAATGAAAGATGTTTTATTTTCATTGAGTACATTTGCATCGTTTCGTTTCAACAAATATAATTTTTGAATTAATTTTTTTTTTGCTATGTTTTCACTTGTAATTAATTTGAAAACTTTTGTTACAGTAAGACATTTAGAAGAGTTCGAATGTGGAAAAGGAGGATAAGAAAGACGGAAAGGAGCAGCAGAAGACAGCGGAAAAAAGACGAAGGAAGACATTTTTTAAAATTCTCGGCAAGAAAAAAGAGGACTATTCAAGTTTATCAACAAAGTTTGATTGCAATGAAAATTCTCTCGCACCCATTCCATGACCTCTATGACAAATTTAATTAATGAAATGAAATTTCTGTTATTGCAAACACAACGAGAGCTGATCTTTCGAAACAGTTGCATGCAAATACATTTAGTTAATTAAATAAATTAAGGACGCAAATAAGTGTATTGGATGAATCGGCCGAAATAACCAAAGAGATGAATAAGTTGAAAAAAGAGCTAACGGATGGACCAGCGCGTGATCAGGTCATTTTTTTGTTAAAAGACTAAAACTGAGTTGGCAATGATTGCTTCATCAACCGATCGGTTGATTAATGAAATTTTAATTTATCAAAATTTCATACTTATAATAGACTGGAATGGCAGTAAATGAAAATAAATCACGAGAAAGCTATTAAATAAAATATTTTTGTTCAGTAACTAGCGCAACTAATTTTCCTGTTCAAATTAGTTTTTTAATTAAGATGCTTTTATTACTGTTGTTGTACAGACAAGCAAGTGGAGTGATGCACTGCTGGACAAGGGGATAGCTGGCCTGGAAATGGAATTGGAGAAATTGAATAAAACTGTGGAGAAAATTGAAGCAAAGGGGTTTGATGCTAATGCGGAACGGAATCTCAGCCAAGTAATGGATCATTAGAAATATTTTTTTTTGGATTTTTGACGTAATTGTGCATAAAAAAGAAACTCGAAATGCCAAATTTCAATTTCAAATTTTAGCACACTTATTAGTAAATTGTATGTTTTTAGAAAGTAAATTTCAATTGAAATTAAAATTTTTATTTTTATCTTAGGATATAATATGCCAAGATAAGGGTCGGATTTTGTTGAAAAATGATGCAAACAATTATATTCATGCAAACTATGTAAATACACCAAAATTCGTAAAACATTTCATTTGTACGCAGGTACGTGAACCCCTACATCAACTGCGATCTCTTCATTTCAACCATACAATTTGAAGTAATCACACGTCAAACGTTTCGCTTTAATTACTGGTTAATTAATTCCACCAATTTCATGCATTTCATTGATCTTGGCATAATTTTTCATCCTTATTAACAATCAATGCAATATTGCAAGATTATTAAGCGACAAATTTTTGGCTAAAACGATTAGACATGAAATTTTAAGTTTTATTCCTAAATGATGTCATCATGAATTTCAAAATGAAGTTCATCCCTTCCAGCGGCCAATGCAGGCGACCATCGAGTCGTTCTACAAGATGCTCCTGCAGGAGGAGGTGCAGTGCGTGGTGATGTTGGGTCCCTTCACTGAAAGCACTGGTAAGAACTGTCCACCATACTTTCCACAATCATCCACGGAGAAGCCGATGAAATTTGGCTCTATCGCTATCAAATGCATTGTTGTGAGCTTTTCCGTTTAAATTTTAATTTAACTGTAACTGTAGGTGAAATGATTGTGCTGCGGTAGCTTATTGAGATTTTCAAATTTTTATTTTTATTTACGCGAAATTAGCTTCAAATAACTAACTAACGTAGAGGCGATAAAAGTAAGTGCAGTTAGTCTTCTAGTAATTTCTTTTGATTTTTCTAAAATTTTTTTATTTTTAGTAATTTTTTAGTAATTTTTCTTTTAAAAAGAGGTAATTGTTAGTAAATTTTAGTAAGAATTGATTTTAAATTTGTTTTCAAGCGTCTCTCTATCATTTACTATTCAGTAATAGTAATTAGTTATTAATTGTATGTATTACTGTTTGCTAAATTTCCCAGTAATTATTTTCTTTAACAGTTAATTATAGTAATAGCGCATGTACGCACTTAGAAACTATAACTTCCTCGCTTAATTATTTATAGCTAAAGCTAACTGATATAAACAAAGTAGCTATCAGTGAGGCGAGGCTTATTCCAGGCGGATAAGATGAAAGAAGAACCGGATATAACAATCACTACGCTAGGAATCACAGCAGCTAGTAATAAGCAATACGTTGTAAAGCATTACAACTGGAAAAGTTGGCCTGAAAGGGGTTTTCCGGATCCATCGTCTACCGTCTTTCATTTGATATGCGCAATTCGTAATTTCAAGAAGCCGATTGTTGTGCATTGTTCTGATGGTGTATTCCTCATTAGTTTGTCAAAACACAATCCATTGAAAAAAATACTTTACATACTGATTCTTTTAGGAATATTTAGCTCTTATAGAGGACAGTAACACATTTAAACCGGTACAGTACTCGTGCTACAGAAATCCACTTATACTGTGTTTCAAAATTTTATTAAAGGTGCTGGCCGAAGTGGTGTATTCGTCGCCATTGAGTACGTACTGCAAAAACTGGCAAAAGGTGAAAATTGCGCTGATCTCGTAGAAGTGGTAAAGGAAATTCGAAATCAACGTGCTATGGCTATAAGCAATTCCTCTGTTTGTTTACACAAACTCTCGCTAGCTAATATCAATTTGAAATTAAACTTTTCAAAATACTATAAGTAATAAAGAGTTTAAAAAAAGAAATGAGAAGTTCGAAGATTTATTTACTTTATTCCAAGCTGAAAACAATCACTCAGCTCATTAATAGTAATCTAATTAGTTATGTTGCTTAATTACTGTGACAAATTCATATTTTATGATTCTGATTCTTGAATAAAAATTTTGGAGGGCATTTAAATTTAATAAAGAATGTGAGAATTGTAATAATAAAGGATGAGAGAATTGAAATAATTAATAGAGAATGTGAGAATTGAAATAATTAGAAATGACTTACTTATTTAGTAAATAAAAATTGCAGCAATACATTGTACTCAATCGTTTGTTACTACACTTTTTTCAAGAACTTAATCTCATTGATATGTCACAGCGCTTGCTTGAATTTATCGATGACTACGATGCATACACGAGAAAACAGAAAATTTAATGAAACTGTAATTTAAATTAAAAATTTTTTAGTACCAATGAATAGTAGTTGCTTCTGAAATTTTATTTTAGTATAAAATAATTGTCGTGGAATTTTAGCAGTTAATTAATTATTTCACAATTGAAATTGTTTCGTGGAAAACAATGAAATGGAATAACTAAAATTCGCTCCATCCCTTATTGATTATTATTTTCAGGAAAGTAATGATAATGTTCTGTTTGTTTATAGGACGAGTAATGAATGTGAGATTTAAATAAGAAATTGAAATTGAAAAGGGAAATTATCATATGACTCTTGCAATTGTATGCATCGACTTATGCACATTTGTCGGAGTAAACATTAAATATCATATTTTCTTTTAACAGCAGTACGTTGAAATAAATTTCAATTATTAAATGAAATTTACACCAAATGCGTATTGACGAAGCGAAGTGAAGGGCAATGTGTGCATATTATATTAGAATAATTGTTCATTTTGAACAGAGAAATGGAAATTTCTCAAAATATAGAAAATTGAATTAAATGTTTGTTTATTTCGAATGAAATATGTTACCATATTTTTTGCATATAACGAAAAAGAAAGGAAAAACTGCGAATAAATCACAAATTTGCATATTTTAACATAATTTGGTTTGTCATTTAAGTGTAGAAAATAGTTTTAAAGAAGTTGAAAAATCAAACTGCTCTTCATTGAGTGGTTCACTTGCAAGCTAGCATGAGTGATTCAGCAATGAGTCACGGAAGCGGATATATTCCGCAGCGTGAAGGCGATCGTCGCATGTGCGCTCTTTGCAACACGTCGTTGGGTGAAGAGGCGGTAATTGCATTAAATCGCCTTTGGCATCCCGACCACTTCCGTTGCCGTGCCTGTAATTCACCAATTAAGCAAACATATCAGGTAATCTTTTCTTTTCTTTTTTTGATTGCTTGATTTAGTTGAACTGCTAATTGCACATCAATTTTGGAATTAAAATATCCGATGAGTTATCGCTTTTTTGAAGACGTAATTCATCGCTATGTTTTTTCAAACAGTAATCATCATCATCATCTTTAATGGATATTATAATGTGAACTGATAATTCGTCTCAAATATCACTAATTAAACTTTGAATAGATTGAAAGCTCAACATTGCATCTAGCACTTGCTTTTCCGGAAAACCATTGAAATGAATCATAATGCATTAAAAGCCCTTTTCAAATGAGTTGTACAGTAGCAATCACTGTGCTAACAATTATCTGACATTTGAAAGTTATACTTCTGTATTGAACGGTACGCTTAGTTGCAACAGCACCGCGCTAGCTATTTAAATGGTACTCAATGTGCAACGTGCAATTGCTATTTTAACTATGAAATTTTCCATGAAATGGCGAAGTTTTTAGATCGCCGACGGTATGCCATATTGTGTGCAATGTTTTTCGAAGAAATATAATCCAAAATGTCATGGTCTGTTAATTAACTTCTTCGGTTTCCCTTTTGCCTCAAGTCATTTTTAGCTAGCACTTGACGGATAATTGGGCGTGTACAAATTAAAGTATAATTAATTCATCATCGATCGATAGTTTGCTGGTAATTCTTCCTTGCTCATCCAACTAATTAGCTATTGTTAATTGCAGCGCTTCTTTCTTCCCCATTCAGGTTGTGGTGAGATACTTATCGATTCGTGTTTGATTGCACTCGATAAGCATTGGCATCCACGTTGTTTCACGTGTGCTGCATGCAAGCAACCATTGCCGAATGGTGAGCATTACATTATCGATGACCTGCCATATGATCGTGACTGTCATTGGGAGAAACGTCTCGAGAAGCGTATTCGTATCACGCAAGAAGGGCACACACGGATGGATCATTAAGGAAGCAATTCCATCGCTTATTTCGTTAAATTTTTTTTTTTTAATGAAAGCTCAACATTGCATCTGGCACTTGCTTTTTCGGAAAAAGAAATCCATCGTTGAAATAAATCATAATGCATTAAAAGCCCTTTTCAAATGAATTGTACAGTAACAATCACTGTGCTAACAATTACCTCACATTTGAGAGCTATATAAATAATTCCATTAATTTGCACAAAATTTCATCAAAATATGCTTAGTTCATTGGTCGCAAAATTTAATAACGAAATATAGTTCGACCCGAACATGAAATTAGAAAAAAGTTAATTGTCGAAACTATTGAGGGTTTAAATGGAAACGAAATAAGGCATTATTGATTGTGGTGACAAGCCATTCTGTATCAAATTATATTAATGATGTTTTACCGTTCGAAACATAACACATGTGCTATTAGAATCTGATTTTAGATAGGCTGTAAATGTAAATGCAAGAGAAAGCGCTTTATTGTCTGCTTTGTTCATATCATAAAAAACAAATTAATGCGAATAACATCAATGATAAAAAATTTAATGTGAAACAAAGTGTAGCTAGTGTTCGTGCATATGAATATTGTGTATGTGTGCATGTGGGTACGTGTATTCATTCGTTTATAGGTATGTCGAATAACTCAACCATATATTTCGTTTATAAAGTGTATGCGAAAGAACTGAAAAGATGCTAGACATCAAAAGAAAAAAGCACGTGTTCATCATAAGGCAATATTTTACTGCGTGAAATGAAGACTATTGATAAAAAGAGCGGGGCAAATGGTCATACCTAATTTTTATTTCCATAACTAACACGCCAAAAATTAATCCATACCTTCTTTATCTTTCTCAGTTACTTATATTCCCTTTTTTAGACTTCACTCTCTCTTAGCTACCTTTCTAAGTTAATTTTGAAGCTTCATTCCATGAATAAGCTAAAAAAGTTCAGTTTTAATATTTCACTCCCATCATTCAGGCTGTTGTTGATGGATATTAAAGATGAAATGAGCACAGAACAAAGTCATTTGAAAAGTTTGATGAGCGTAAATGTTATACTGTAAGTGTTGCAAAAAAAATTTAATTAATACGCTGTTCTAAATTTTTTGCTCAAACTGCTGAATTAAAACGGCTCAACTCTAGTTTAAAAAAAAAGATAGTTATGCGGATTATTGAGACTGGAAAGGGAATCTACAAAACTAAATCAACATTAGCTATGAGCTGTAACAAACTGTACCTAGGATCATCTACAATACGCAAAAATTACCTCGTAACTTCTCTGCTTTAAGGAACTTAATTTGCACAATCAGAACAAACTAAAACTTCCAGTAGTGGTGATTTAGAGACTCAATATGCTCTATTTGCTCAATGTATGTATTACTGTTTGATAACATATAACAACCAGTTCGAGCCCTTACTACACCACCTCAATAGATTGTCATGAAATTCCATATTTCTCTGGCGACATCAATAATCAGACCGTTCAACTCGCTGTGTATGTAACTTAGAAAAAGTCATGTTGATTTCATTTACGTTTCTGTGTTCATATTTTTTTTTTAAATTAATAATATCTAGACTTAGCATTCCTTGTTTGCATGGTCTTAACTCTAACAAAACATTGAAAAGCATCAGATAAAAATGAATGGGAAAGAGAAGGAAAAATAACAAAAACATGAAAGCACAATTTAGCGTTTCCCATCAGCTGTAACAACATGACTTGAACCACTTGATGGAGAGGCTTGAGAGTTTTCTGATCCAATCGTCACCGGTGTTGACCTGATATTCTGTGCTGGTGGAGAGTGAAGCGGATGCAAGTTCTAGAAATAGTGACCACGAATTAGTAATGGAATAAAACAAGCGGCGTTAGGAAATTTCAATTTAATAAAAGATGACAAAGTATTGGACAGTTGACATACGACGCAGACGAAATTTCATACTCACATTATATTTCAATACATACCGTGCGACATCCCGCTATAGCAAAATATTACATTTACGTTTTTTTTGCCTTCTGCCATTATTCCAAATAAGGAGACATTAGCAAAGAATTAATAAAGGTTCCGCCCAATGTAAAAAAGCAAGAAAATTTCTATTGAATGTAAATGAGCGAGAAGAAATGCTACAATTTTTAAAAATTCAACAAACCTGGCCAGCTAAATGGTGGGTGAAGCTAGCACCGTGAAATATTGCGTGCTGCACAATTGGCAAATTATATGACCCATTTCCAGCGCCACTCGATGTAGGTGGTGCAGTATTTGTTATACTAAGTTGCAGGGGTGCTGGCTAAAATTGACTTACATGGACTGCTATGCAATCGAAATCACCTAGATGAAAAAAAAAAACAAAATGTGGAAACAAAAAAAAAACTAGGAACAAATATTCCAGATGAGGATAATCCATTGGTATAGTGGAGTGTATTAACAAAACTTGATATTGCAATGATATATGCTTGAAGTGACCATACTACCTAATATTACAATTAAAACCATCCTAATTTTCAACGCATATAATTCGAAAAGTAATTTAATAAAGGAACTTTGAATTCAACTTCTTTACTTCCGCCCATAATGTTTTAATTTAAGCATAAGATCGATAAAGAACTCTTTAATTTACCTGTGGAATAGGATCACTTGCAGCACTTGCCAAACTTGGATTGGATTTGCTTTTTACAATAGGACATGCAAAATCAACATGACGTGAACGTGCTTCTTCCTTTTCCCACGAACAATGAACAAATGGGCGTTGGACGTAATTGTAAATAACTGAAAAACGACAATTATTTTTCATGTCACCGTTAATAAATAAATTCTTTCCATGAAATATATAAAAATAAATAAAATATCTTTCCACTTCACATCCGACATTTCGTACTGGTGAAAACTCAAAATACCTTCGGCCTTATTAAAACGTCGCTTTATCTTTTCTTTGTGGGTCGGATATCCTTCCATACCAAGTCGAATCTTCTTGAGCCCACGTTCCTTCAAAACCTAAATATGGAAAATTATCATATCTATCGAATTCGAATAAGTTTAGTGGAGTAGAATCATCACCTTAAATGCATAATTGTATTTCTATTTCCAGGACATTTGTACAATGTGAAAGGCCCTTATTTAGCAAACGTATGAGCATACAAAAAAAAAATGCGCAGTAGGATCTGGTAAAGTAAAACAGTGTCCAGTCGGGGGAATAAAGCCACTATCTACTTTATTTACAAACCCATCAACTTACTTGTTTTGCTACATCACGGTTTTCGGCATATTTGAAAAAACGATAAAGATGAGTGCTGTAAACAACTTGCGTAGTATCTTCACCCATCTGTGGAGGATAAAGTTCATCCCAATCAACTACATCATCATCCAACAGTACTACGATGTGGCATTCACGATCTCCATGCTGAATAATAAAATGTACTAAAACTTCAAAAAAATTTTACCAACAATCGCGATTCCATAAATTTCCAAGTGTTTTGGAAATGATTTTAATGATGAGTTTTGAGGATTTGAGGACAGGCAGTAAAATCACTGATTCCTGCTTTATCCACATTTTCCAAGTAAAATCTATCAACTGGTGGTTGAATGTATTTGTCTATAGTTCAAAAAAATTTACCTCAGTACTAACAATCATCTGCGGAAGAATAGTCTCTTCCAGGAAGGCAGTAAACTGCTGTCTAGCACCTTCATTGCTTAATTCATGTAGAAATGAACGAAGATTGTGGCACTGTACAGTGCGGGCATTGAATGGTACCAAGAGGTAATCACATGCTTCACGAAGTTCCGAGACTGAGACTGACGGTGGACAACGCATTTTCCCAAAATGATAGTATTCCTAAAAACCTTGAGTCAACTAAAAAGATGCAAGCAGCAAAAAGAAGTTATTAAACTCATCAAACCCCCCAACTCCCAATATCTTACAAAACGAACCAAAATTGCACGAAAACAGGAAGCAGAAAGTCCATCAGCTACTTCATATTCCTTGTGTTCATTGGGCCGTACGAGTTCGGTGCCATCTTGACGTTGCGTACGTACAGTGAACATTCGTCCAAGCATTGTATCAGGTTTGGCAATCAACAGAGCCGGATCAATCACAAATCTTGTATTTTCGACGAGCAGTACCACCTTGTCTCCTAAAATTAAGCTGTATTAGAATAAAATTTCAAGCATTAAATATTTTCTTAATTGAGTAAATATCTTAATAATAGCTGTAATTTGGTAAATTTGGAGTTTCTCTTCATAATGAATTCTTCTTAAACATGGAGTTACCATTTTCTGCATGACTCATGTCGACAGTCTGCTTAGGACCCTGTGAAGATGAAGCTACTGCTGCCAGAAGCGATTCATGAGCAGTACTTCCAAGGGACATAGATCGTTGACTTCTACATAACTCCTGAAACCTAACATTCATTTTGAAGTGACGAAGAAAGAAAGCGACACTGCAAAACAGAAATATTCAACAGTCAATCCTGCATAAAACGTAGAACAATCTAGTGTTGCAATGAAAACTTCAATACAGCAGAGTATTCTAATACGATCAATGTCATATTGGGCAGACGAAGATGAGGAATGAAAGCTCGCAGCACTCTTAATTATTTCTGTAAAAGTAAAACAACATCCACTCATACGAAAAATATACCGTTTTCGTTGGTTGTTTCAAGGCGGGCTGTAACGGTGGCGTACTTTGGTAAGCATGATCGCGTTCGATGCCCGAACTACGTGACGGTGAGCCTAAGGGAGACGTGTTGGATGATGATGATGAACCAATGCTGCTACTATGCAAAGACGATTTGCGATCTTCCCCTTCTGCAAATACAAATACAAATGAGGAACAAAACTAGAAGAGATGACATTACAGACAACTGTTAGTAATGGACACAATACAAGTATACGTAAGTGAGGCGAACCAGTAATTTGTACAAATAACGTCATCAACTAAGTGCTCGTTATGTTTTCTAACAACACTTTTAAAGCTAATTCAAACTCATATATATATACATATTTTTTGACTATGACCATATATCGGGATCCCTGATGATGAGTGTTATCCACGACAAATAACTACTCTCTGTAAACTGATGAATTGAAGGAATGCATTGCCGTAATGCACTGAAGAATGTTGGATCATCCTGCTGATAGCTTCCTTACATTTATTCCTTTCATCGTAATGCCTCTCACCCAGTCTAGCAGGGTGAGCAAATGTGGGTGAAAGAGGAAATTCATGAATGCAAAAAACTACGCTATTTAAGCAGAAAAGACCATCTCCCTTACTTCCTCTCTTTGCATATCCTTCTGACTACCTCATCTCACACGGCCCGCTCTTCTAGCAAACATTTTCCCACACTCTCACATTCTCTGAAAGCAAAGACGAACATTGCAGCGTATGCGTTTGCAATCGATAATGATCGACCACTGTGCAACGGCAACGCTAATTCAGTCGGTCTTTGAATACGAAACACTGTGCTACAGAAAGTCCACAAACAAACTAATAAACGAGATGATGAATGAGGAACTCGAGCCCGAAGGTTGGCACTGTAAGTACAGCAGAAGAAAACAGGAATTGTCAAGTGACATATATACAAGCGATGAGTTCCGGCAACACTTCAAGCATTCACTCCCAGACAAGAATTCCATACTCTCAGTTAATCGCTAAGACAATGAGTTCACTTTTCTTACATAACTAGAGATTTCTACACGCCTACTACATTTATGCGTCTACTTTTTTTACTATCATTATGGATCTCAGGAGGATTTTTATAGCTTTTTAGCTTTGAATTCTATGTTTTAGCGCTCGATCTCATTCAACGCTAACAAATTAAATCCCTTCAGAAAATATCTGCATTAAGGAAATCAAACACATAATTTAATAAGGGCAGGCAAAACGAGATCGAACAACTTATTGAGAATATCGTATGCAAACTGCAAAACACTCAAAAAAATCAGATTAACGTAAACAAGGTCAACGTGTGAAGTGAATAATCAATTTAAAAAATTGTCCGAAAACTGGTACCTGCACTTGAAACAAGTACGGTTCTCGACATGCGGATTCCCGAGGAAGACCAAGTAACCTAAAAATTATAAAAACGAATTTGCACTAGTGTGGAAAAAGTGTAAAAGCGTTATAAATTTTAAAATTCTGGTATTCCTCTCAGAAGGTACCATACCATAACAAGTACCATATTATCCTTAGAACTCCAATTCCTATCTTCGGAGCATAAAAAAGTGAATGTATGGCTGAAATAGTCACGTACGACTCCAAAAATTACAGATGTTTCGAAAGTAACTGAGGATTCCGGGGTACGCATGTATTACTTGGTAACATATCAATATGTTATATGCATGCCGCAATGTAAAAAGGTTATATATCGTAAAAAACAGGCCTGCTATAAATTTGAGTTCGTCAGCTTGCAAATAATAGCTAGAGTCATTAAAAGAGAAAAACAAGCATCATTCTTTCTCAAAGTGCTTTGCATGGAAAATCAAGCATGTAAATACCTGATTACGTTGTGGGTTACGCGAATGACGTCGTTTCAGACAGCTATTCCGCCCACAACCACCAGTTGAAGCACCCTCCGTTTCACGCTTGTCGAATCTTTCTGAAAATTCCAAATATTTGTATATTTAAATTTAATTACAAGAACAACCATACAACCACAACATAACAGTGGTTCCACTTTTTTATCAGCCGATGTCATGGAGTTAAACGCATGTTTTGTTGTAGGTTACTTCTAGGCAATCTTGTTTTTTCATCACTCTATTCTACTCGCTCTCTCTCTCCCTCTCTCTCTCTCTCGCTCCCTGTTTTATAGATGCTTTAAATTGATTGGTAGTTTGCGGAAAATTTGATAGTTACAGGCAAATCTGCGTTGTAAATCTAGAAAATGCAACGAAAAAGATAAGAAAAAAAATTGATCTTTAAAGCAGTGAGGTATAACTGTATGAATACAGCTTATCGACAAGGTATGACTGGCTAGTATGAGAACAGTCTACCGCACCTGATTACAAAACTTCCAAAGTGGACATCGAACTCAAAGATATTACTGGAACATTTATTGCGCTGAACATTTTCAAAATTAAATATGCTTGAATTGCGAAACAGGTAAGAGTCACGAAACAGTGATGTATGTTTTTCAAATTGAAAGAATCACGAAGGCACGTAAACCTGTGTCGCATTTCTAGTGATACTGAACTCCTTCCCCATCAAAATTGAGACAGCTTTTCAAAGGGTACTGTAAATGAATAAAGTTTGCTTCAGATTTCTTCCATGCAAATTTAAAGAAAAATGTCACCTGGTGAGCCGTCAGAATCGGATGTTGTAATACATAAATCACGTCTAAACACATTGCCCGTACTGCTATTTACGTCATTCCCGCTATCCCCCATGTCAAACCCCGCGTAGCGTCTAGGTCACACATGCGCTCCCGGCCAAATGTGCTTTGATGTCGCTGTACCCGTTATTTCGCGGGATTGCACCTGATTAAAAGAATTTTAGCAAATCCCAATTGGACACGAGAATAGAATGAGAGGATTAGACAAACATCCATGAAGTCTGAGAAGAAAATGCATAGAGATAACAGAATTGAGAGGGAGTGGAGAAAAAACAGCAAGCAGAAATATACGCCTTAATTATAATTGAGGAAATGTACAGAAAAAATAGTGAAGCAGAGAGAACACAGAGATCAATAGATCAATGAAAGATAAAGATATTGATGACTGAGGAGGAGAGAGAGAGAGAGAAGGGTCAGTGCATTTGGTGCACTGAGAAATGGCACTGATGACGATGTCAAGATGTCGTACCTCCTCCCTCCCGGGGTTTCTCGGCGTTTTCCGGAGCTCTTTTAGTGGCGCATAGGTGCGTTTTTCAATGACTGGGAAAAGTTCACTCGTAAACGCGCAATCCTCTGAATATGCGTGCGTGCGTCCTTCTGTGTGCAGGAAGCAAAAAATACGTTCATTCTCAACAGTGGAAGTTCCGCGGAAAATGATTCCAAACGTACTGGAATTCAGCACTGAGTCTTCCCCTTACTTGCCCTTTTTACGTACGTGTGCGTGTGTGGCAAGTAGGAATTGCTGTATTTCATCCCTTCCAGTTATATGCGAAGCCTTTGAAAGATAACTGTGTGCAGCACACTCTTTTTTCCTTCCAAGTTCCAAGGCTATTTTCTATTTGTAATTCTGCTAGTATCTTCAATCAATGCCGTGAGTGTGTGTGCCTGTGTGCGTGTGTGTGTGCGTGCGTGCGTGCGTGTGATTGCTGTGAGTTCTGTTCACGTCACACCAAATGACTGGGGATAGTTAGTAGGAAGTTTGTGAATGAATACGCAGCATGTCAGCCGCTCTTGCATTGATTAATGGAAAGTGATCGGAGGGGCATTATGTGTTTTCTCCTCTCTCTCCCTAAGATACTTTCCCCCCACTTGCACGTATGTGTGCGTGCGTGTCCCGTTGTCAGCGAAGTGCAACGGATAGGAATGTCACCTAGACGGAAGGCTGCTTCTCTCGTTATCGCACTCTGCATGTGTGTATGCCTGTCTGTGAAGAATTGTCTGTCTGTCTGTGTCCGATGTGTGTGTGTATGAGGGAAAGAGAGAGAGAGAGAAGGAATGCACGCCACGCAGCTCCTCCATCGATCTCCTAGGGATGGAGGGGAGTGCATCTCAGTGAGCTAGTCAGAATGGTTCCCTGTTCGGTAGGGTGATGGTGTTGCTGAGCATCCTCATTGGTTGTGGTGATGGTCATCCTCTCTCTCTCTCTCTCTCTCTCTCTCTCCCCTTGCTCCGATCGAGCGACAGTACCCCGACACGGTCACAACGTTTGCGTGTGGGGTGATGATGTCAAGGTCACTTCTCTGCACTTAGCGTCGGCTAGCGTACTTTGCCATCGATTTTTCCAGAAACTTTTATGCAACGTGAATGATTGGATGGTGAAGAAGCGTTGCGAAAGAGCTCCGCTGCAGTTAGTTACTCCTCCACACTAATGTTCTCATGTAGAGCGGTGTGGAAGAACTTGAACTTCCCTTACATCCTCTCAACACTCATTCGGCGCGACTTGGGTTCTCTGTTACTAACTATACAGAGTTATTAGCTAGTAGTTTCTGGAGGTATCACGCGTACATTGTGCTAACTTCCTTTTTAGCTATAAGCAATACAAGTATAAAGTGCCGTACGCTTGCACTCTACTGTATGCATATGTTGTGCATTTCAAACTGTAAGGTTGTTTTAAATATCCCATGTTGTTCTCACATTGTTCTCTCGTCGCATTCACGTAGCGCGTTTATATAATTTAAAAATCAGACAAATTAACGCTGTTGCTCCATATCAGCTCTGTTTCACGCAATCTATCGAGACATTTTCACCAATTCATTATGAGCAAGCCAAAGGTTGGAATTAATGGGTAAGTCGACTTAAATTCAGTTTGTTTATTCTTATGGAGTTGATTGTGAATTTTGTGGTTAATATTGTTAGAATTCGTATATTCTTTTTTTTGCATAGTTTTGAAATTTTTGCCCGATGTCAATGTAAGGTGCTGAACTGTGATAGTTTTTGCACCAAAGTTTCCACCAAATTCAGATTTGGTCGCATCGGTCGACTTGTTTTGAGAGCAGCGGTTGAAAAGGATACCGTTGATGTAGTGGCCGTCAACGATCCTTTCATCAATATCGATTATATGGTCTGTTAATGTCAATGATCTTTTTTTGTTCCCTCACTTTTTTACCTTTTAGGAATATTTCTTAGACCAGTTGATTAGGATCCGAAAATTTATCTTTCGATATAAAACATGAAAAGAAAAGATCACAACTCGTCTTTGCTTTTTTTTTTAACTAAATTTATTTGTGATTACACTTATAGAATACAGATGTGTCATGCAAATTTACATATGAATTTATATGCCATTACTTTCACTTTCAGGTGTATATGTTCAAATACGATTCTACGCATGGACGCTTCAAGGGTAATGTTTCAGCTGAGGGAGGGAAGCTCGTTGTAACGAACGGCAAAACAACTCATCATATCTCTGTACACAACAGGTGACGCTCTCAAATCTTTTCTGTTGGAAAATAGTGGGAAGATCTTTAATCGTATACATTGTGATTCCTCGTTGCTTTTATCGCGTATATTCTCGTGACCTGGGGGTCGAAGCGGTTTGGACTAAAAGTAAATGGTTTCCATTAAAATTTTTAATTTACAGCAAAGATCCTGCTGAAATCCCATGGGGAGTTGATGGTGCGGAATATGTCGTTGAATCAACTGGCGTCTTTACAACAACGGATAAAGCAAGCGCTCATCTTAAAGGTGGTGCCAAAAAGGTCATCATTTCGGCTCCATCTGCTGATGCGCCGATGTTCGTGATGGGTGTCAACAACGATAAATATGATAAGGCTAACAATCACATCATCTCTAATGCTTCGTGCACCACGAATTGTTTGGCTCCTTTGGCTAAGGTTCAAATTTCTCACTACGAACTAACGTTTTTGTTTCTTTGTTTAGAAATTATTCGGAGAGAGGGATTTAATTTAGACTTGGCTTTCAGGTCATTCATGACAAGTTCGGAATTGTCGAAGGCTTGATGACCACCGTACATGCAACGACAGCTACGCAGAAAACTGTCGATGGACCATCCGGAAAGTTGTGGCGAGATGGTCGTGGTGCTGGTCAAAACATCATTCCAGCAAGCACTGGTGCAGCCAAGGCTGTTGGGAAAGTTGGTTTTAATACTAAGAACTGTGGCCTATGGGCCTAGTTTTTCAGGTGTTAATGGAAACAACTTGTGAAAGTTGCAGTTGTAAATGCAATAAATTTAGGTTATTCCGGATTTGAATGGAAAGCTTACTGGTATGGCTTTCCGTGTACCAACTCCGGATGTGTCAGTCGTTGACCTCACGTGCCGACTGCAAAAAGGTGCAACAATGGATGAAATTAAGGCAGCTGTGAAAGAGGCAGCTAATGGACCAATGAAAGGAATACTGGAGTATACTGAGGACCAGGTACCAATTCTGGTTTTTTATTCTAAAGAACTTTAGACTTCATAAACAATAAACCTAAGTTTATTTGCATAGCTATTTTTCTGCTCACTCATCAGTGCCGGAATACACATTCAGTAATTACTTTAGGTTGTATCTACCGACTTCACTGGTGACACACATTCGTCAATTTTCGATGCGCTAGCATGCATTTCTCTGAATCCAAACTTCGTTAAACTGATTGCATGGTACGATAATGAATATGGCTACAGCAACCGTGTTGTTGACCTTATTTCTTACATTGCCAGCAGATAAACAGCTATAGCAGCGCTGTCATGGTCTCGCTTTATGAAATTTTTTCGTTTCCATTATTTATATGAGTAGATGCGCGCAGTTTTCCTTCGTTTCTGTCACCAAGAAAACTTCCTTCACCTATCCCTTCCCCCAATATAACATGTCATATGTTTATCTTAGTTCGATATTGGTGTGCTTTTAAAATTGTAATGGGTAGCCTGTGTACTGTTGTTGCACGATTTGTTAGTTTTAAATAATAAATCAGTTAAAGCTTTTTTGCGTTTTTTTGTAAGTGAACTGGCAACGATAGTGGCGAAGCTTGGAAAATGATGTTAGGATTTCAAGTTCTTGCTTCCTAGTATGCGCTACTTTTTCTTTTGCATACTGTTCCAGCTAGTGTCAGCCTTCATTTTGTATGCTAATTGGAGGCTTCATTAAGGCAATTTTTTTAATAAATGTAGTCATAGCACCTCAACAATGAGCTGGAAATGAGGTATACTTGATATGGCATCGAAGAAGTGTACTTCAGCGCTTGCGTCATTGGACATGAAGTAGTTCAGTGAAATTGTAATTTGCTAGTAGGATGGGCGTGTTGCTCTCGAGCCTTTTATCAATAAATCTTAATTGCAACTACGATCCCAGTCCCTATTTTCATTCGGCAACATGCAATGGTTGGATGGGAGGCTGCTGGTAGCTTGTCTTCTAGGATATCAAATTTGAAATTCAAATCAAAAGTCGCATCTATCAATCCATTATCCGATACCCATGCAGTTTGAAACTCATGCCCATTCTTAGCAAATATAAGTTGTGGAAACGGTTTAAATCATCGAGATGCTCAGCATCAGCTATTGCAGCGAGCGAGGTTTAACTTTATGTGGAAACCTAATTGATCATGTTTTCTGCAACTCGATGCTACTTAAGAGTTCACATAAATTCCTTGCTCAATACGCTTGGCCGATAAAAAACCTGGATATGAAATTATCAGTAGTGATTATTAGCCTATGAATATCAGTTGTATGATGAAATATTAGTTCCGTTCCCCTCTCTTTCTCTTCAATTTAACCCTTTTAAATTTCCCTAACATACTTATATTTCTATTTCTCTTCATTAATTGGTTTCTTTTTTTCAGCATAAAGTTTGTCTTAAGGAGGAAATCTTAGTTTAGCAAAATTTTCACAAAATCACAAAACTCATCAAAAACCTATCATTTTTAAATAATTTTAAAGTATACTTTGGGATTTAGATCATATTTTATGACGTTTACTTCCACGAAAGTTTAAAGTAATATTTATTTTGATACGTCATACACTATACTTTACAGACGTTTTTCTCCCTAGTGAGGTCATACTGTTAGTTGACAGGACTTCACGTGACGCATCAAGGTGGCTTATTTGCTAGCGATATATGAAATAAGGTCAACGACGCGGTTGCTGTAACCATATTCATTATCGTACCACGAAATCAATTTTACGAAATTTGCATTTAGCGAAATGCAAGCACCAGCATCGAAAATTGAGGAATGCGCGTCACCGGTGAAATCCGTCGAGACGACCTGTTAATTTCAAGTTTAATTCATACCGTTCTTAATTATGAGCAAATAGTTAATAGTTAAGGACGAGAAATTTACTTGATGATAAGATGATTGAAACAAGATGGATATGTCATTTTAAATGCACTAACTTATTTGGAGTTTTTCAGAAGTAATAAAGCTCAACCTGATCTTCGGTATAGCCTAGTATTCCTTTCATTGGTCCGTTAGCTGCCTCTTTCACAGCTGCCTTAATTTCATCCATTGTTGCACCTTTTTGCAGTCGGCACGTGAGGTCAACGACTGACACATCCGGAGTTGGTACACGGAAAGCCATACCAGTAAGCTTTCCATTCAAATCCGGAATAACCTAAATTTGTTGCATTTACAACTGCAACTTTCACAAGTTGTTTCCATTAACACCTGAAAAACTAGGCCCATAGGCCATAGTTTTTAGTATTAAAACCAACTTTCCCAACAGCCTTGGCTGCACCAGTGCTTGCTGGAATGATGTTTTGACCAGCACCACGACCATCTCGCCACAACTTTCCGGATGGTCCATCGACAGTTTTCTGCGTAGCTGTCGTTGCATGTACGGTGGTCATCAAGCCTTCGACAATTCCGAACTTGTCATGAATGACCTGAAAGCCAAGTCTAAATTAAATCCCTCTCTCCGAATAATTTCTAAACAAAGAAACAAAAACGTTAGTTCGTAGTGAGAAATTTGAACCTTAGCCAAAGGAGCCAAACAATTCGTGGTGCACGAAGCATTAGAGATGATGTGATTGTTAGCCTTATCATATTTATCGTTGTTGACACCCATCACGAACATCGGCGCATCAGCAGATGGAGCCGAAATGATGACCTTCTTGGCACCACCTTTAAGATGAGCACTTGCTTTATCCGTTGTTGTAAAGACGCCGGTTGATTCAACGACATATTCCGCGCCATCAACTCCCCATGGGATTTCAGCAGGATCTTTGCTATAATTTTTTACAAAGTGTGAAATTTGAAATGGATCGTTAATGAGGAAGTAAGTATATAGAAAATATAAGAGGAATATAAAACAATGAGCAGAAAGTTAGCGCAACCTGTTATGTACCGAAATTCTATGGGTATTTTTGCCATCCGATGAAACGACTAATTTGCCACCCTCAGCGGATACCGTACCTTTGAAACGGCCATGAGTGGAATCGTACTTGAACATGTACACCTGAAAACACGTTTTTTTTTTCATTTCATTGCATCGTAGAAGATTATTTGCTTTACGTGGTTTTGATCCATTACGCTAGTTGTTTTGATTTATTGCGTTAGGTGCGTGAAAAAATGACATAATTGCAAAGTGCAGAACTTACATTGTTTTCACTTGAATTATATATAATTATGCAAATTTTTTAACAATATATATATATATATATATATATATATATATATATATATATATATATATATATATATTGTTAAAAATATATATATATATATATATATATGCTTATAAATTAGCGGCTTACGTTCACGGAAAACGTATATTACTCATTTGTAAGAACGTAAACAGACAGTTTAAAATGCTAATTAGCATATTGAATGATTAAAAACAAGCCATGTAATCGATATTGATAAAAGGATCATTGACAGCTACTACGTCGACAGTATCCTTTTCAACCGCCGCTCTCAGAACAAGTCGACCGATGCGACCAAATCTAAAATTTGAAAATATTTCAAATAATGAATTTTTGTTTTCAAAATTTTTTGTCAAAAAATTATGAAAGATAAAGGCAAGTAATATTTCCTTCCAAATACGAAAAAAACGAAATGAAGCGAGAAATTTAAATTTACCCATTTATTCCAACCTTTGGCTTGCTCATTTCGATAAACTGCTTAAATGAATGATAAATATTGATAACACTAGGATCAAAGACATTTTTCGAAATGTATTTTTTAAATTCTAACTTCTAATATTCGATATCTTATTATTAAGTAATGATTATCACTGAGCATGTGACATCTCTGATGAGAGCTCTTATCAATCTTTATTAGTTTATTGTATTATAATAATATTCCATCGATAAGATTTATTTTCAACTAGCAAATAAGTGAGCTTTGTCTCTTCCGCCTTTCAACTACTCTAGCATTCTACGATTCTGCGTGAAGCACAACAAACTTTTCAATTCTCAACTTAAAATTCTCTCATAAAAAGGTTTACTAAAACTGAAAAAGGTTTTTCATAATCCTCCTATAACACAAGTTATGAAACGAGAGAAGGGATCATCGAAAACGAGTCCTCTTCCTCCCCATCAAGTACCTTGACAGGTAGAAGGCAAGCTAACAGCAACGGACCAAATTCACCCCTAATAAACCGAAACAGTGAGAAGCGCACGGCATCAAGTGATACTTATTAGCTTTGAAAGAGTCCCAATATGCAAATTTCTCAGTAATCTATAAAACTTCCACGGATTGAAATTCAAAATTTCTGAAAGGACTAGCGAGTTCATTTTTAGTCTTCTTTTTCATTGTTTTCATTTTCACGCTCACTTCTTACTCCTTTCCACGGAGGTAAAAAAATGGACGTAGCACTAACTCGTAAATTTCAGAAGAGTTATTTCATGCACTTCAATAAATACAGTAATGTCATTCCAATAGGTTGGTTGACGCATCAACAGAGTGATCGCTATTCGCCCAATCAATTAATTATACTTCTCGCTGGCCAGCTCATCACAATTAAACCTCAACTTTGCATCAAACTAGATTCACGCTCTGCTCTGTATTGCCTTTGTGTTAAAATTTTAGTGCTTTAAAATTTGTCTAATTTCAGTTGCTCCTACACCATTGAATTCCTTTATTCATTATAACAATTGTTGAAAGTTGTGCAAAATGCAATTTGAAAGAGGCGTGTTAAAAGAATTCGAAGAACAATTGCAAATATTTGAACAATTCAGGTTCTGTCGTTTAATGATGAAAAATTGATAGACACATGCATTGGAAAAAAATGATTGTTCAACATGAGAGGTACTAAAATTGAAAATTTCAGTCAATTCCGCAATGAAAATTCAAAATTCGTAATTGAAAATTGTAATTTTAGAAATGTGATTTCTTTAGTGGTCACATTTATTATAGCTAAAGAATGCAACATTTTCTATTCAACTTTGATTCTTTGATTTGCGAAATAGATGGCGAAGTTCCTTCAAGACATCATCACTTGCTGTTTCCAGTATTCGAGCACGTTCAGCTTTCAAACGTTCAAATTTCTCGTAAATTTCCTTCGCTGCTGGTGAAAGATTCTTCACCTAAAAATTGCTCATTATGATCAATCTAGCTAAAGATAGCTAAAAAAAAGATCATTTCCGCCATAAACTCTATAATTGGAAATAATCCAAATAATAGTAGGCAGAAAAAAACAACAAACAAAAAAAGAAAAAGGTTAACTCTCGCTTCCTACAACAATTTACAAAAAAGAGTTGTAGTAATAAGTGTTGAAATATTCACCCCTTCCTCGAATTCCTTTCTTCGACGTTCATGATCTTCCAAATATTTCTTAAATCCAGCGAGTTGTTTTCTATTCAAAACCTTTTCCGCTAGTGCGCTGAATACAGCAATTGATGTGTAAAATTTAATAACTAATTTTGGCTCTTCGGACAACTTTAATAAACTAAGCAATAAATTGTTTTGAAAAATAACAATGATTTGGTTTAATCTTTTTAATCCTGAGTTAAACAACACCTCAAACCTTGAGAATTTCTACTGTTAAACTCTTGGAACAAAGTTTTACTAACTTCATTAATAAGCTACAATGAATAGAACTGATAATCACTTGTACTTATTTCTATCCATAAGTTTATGACGCAATTTCAAACATAAAGCTTAGTGTTAACTTTGTTTCTGTTCATTCCAATCTCGCACTGTTAAATTCCCCTTTAAACATTTGTAAAACAATTTCAAACAAAACAGAACAGAACCTCAATTCTTGCTTCTTCTCATCATGCGTTAATGTCTTATTATGCATGATATCCCGAAACATCTTCTTCACAGGAGCTGGCGCATCTTTGAGAAATGCCGGTACTCGACCAAACATTATCGCTCGTGCATCACTTGGTAGATTGTCGATCTGAAATTTGAAATGAAAAGTATCATGATACTTTGAAACTTGAAGTTGCAAAATAATAGATAATTTGATACGAGGCTTTTCTCTGCGATAAAAGGAATGATAAAAGTTCCAAAAGTAATGCCATCAAATTTTCACACGAATGGAACAATTATCAACCTCACTAATTATGCACTTAGCATTGGTTGCTTCCTATCATCTTAGTGACAAGGAATTTTCGCCGAAAAATTTCAGCAATAAATTTTTTTTTCAATATTTCAACAATTTGCAAAAAAATTTTCAGCAAAAATTTCAGCAATGAAATCATTCCTTGCAAAGCTAACGAAAGTAATACCAAAACCAACAATCTCTTGTGTTTCCTGCCTCTGATCGATGCAATCCTCGCCTGATTTATAATCTTTCCATATCGCTAAAATTTCCTTCCTTTCAGTTTCCGGTAAATCGCCAACAAATGGTGGTAGACCACATCGACTGGACAATTTCTGTAAAATAATTTAGAATTCATGAGAGATGTAGAGAGATGCATGGAATGCACTGATTCTTCTCCTATTGATCAACTGGAAATGAACCTAATTCATATTGATTTCAAAACTAGTACTGGTGTTTTTTCAAATTTCAACGAAAAAAAAGTGCTAATAAAATAGATGCGATAAGCGATGATTTCGCTCAATCTCTCCACATCCGATATTCCACTAATCAATAAGATATGCTTTTGCTGAAAATAAAAAACGAATTACTGTTGCTCCGATAAGCAAAGACGATGATAATGATAACAGTGATAAAGGTAGGACGACTGACATCATCATGATATTATCATGCAACATCCGCTGCTTCATCCTGAAAGAACCAACGCCATGCGCTACGCTTGATATTAGCATTTGATGAACAATACTCGCAATTATGTTGTGCAAACTTTCAAATTAATATTTTAAAATGGAATTCATCAGTGGTTGACATTAACTGGAAGACAAACATCTATTTCCCTGCTAAAACATCAACGGAAAAAAGGTTAGCACATTAGAAGGAAGCAATTATCTTCAGGAAGGAAAACACTTCACACTTACTTCAACTAACAAATTTTCCATTATTCATTCACATTTTTTTCCTAATTTCAATTTCGCCTAAATCATTTTTCTTTTTTTTTTGCTTAAATTTAATAGCTCAAACATATGGCAGTCCATTAATGAAAACCTTTCCATTCTAATTCAATTTTTAAACATAAAAATTCTCAGAAAGAAATGATTAGTTAGCGATCGCTCAACTGGTTTGACTAAAGGCGGAAATAGCGAAATAAAACGACAAATGACGGGACAAACTAACGTTGTTGACAAATTACATTCAGAGAATCATATACAATTGACTATTTTGCTATTCCAAATATCAAACTGACTGAAATCTTCATAATTATATTTTAATTAAAAAAAGATTCATAAATTTAAAGTTTGAAATTTCAAAAATATGAAAGTGCTAAATAAATTGGTATTATTTGCTGAAATGAACTTACACATGTTTATAAGGAGAAAATTTTTTAAACGATTAATTGAGGAGTGCAAATGCGTGGCATTTTCGGTTACCCAAATAATGAAAATAATTTAATAATAGTAATAAATGGTAATAATTAATAATTAACAATTAACGATTAATAATTAATAATAAATAATAATTAACAATAATAATAGTAATAATAATAAATAACAAAGACGTATGACAAGAGCGTGAAGAAATTTCTTCGATGACATCATGCTTATTCAAATGTTGCAAGTTTGAAAAACATTTTGCCACTGCTCCGAGTAGCTCTGATCATTGCCAATTAACCTGCAACTTTACGGACGAAGAGAGGAAAGAATTAAAGTTAAAGATTGGAAAAAATTGATGTTGCAGAAGCGGAGGAACACAACGATCTCATTCCTTCCGTGTCGCGCAGCGTCAAAGAGAGATGATGATGGATGGATGGTTGGTTATTGCATACTGGAAATGACGGAGCAGTAATTGAATACACAAAAAATTTGTTTTTATTTTCCTTCTATCAAACTTTCTAGAATTCATTTCACTCATTCACACTCACATAAATATGTGTAAACAAAGTATTGATTAGTGCAGGTAACTCGAATTTTATTTCAATTAATGCTAAAAATCCTATTGCCCGTAAAATTTAGTTTGGGAAGGAAGAAGCACAAGGAGTAGCTATGAGAATGAGATATTGTAGAGT
The DNA here is from genome assembly GCA_963070105.1 of Litomosoides sigmodontis. Lineage (NCBI taxonomy): Eukaryota > Metazoa > Nematoda > Chromadorea > Rhabditida > Onchocercidae > Litomosoides > Litomosoides sigmodontis. Next base: position 1,556,687 of record OY718805.1, read on the forward strand.
GGGAAGGAACTGTATTTTAATGAGGAGAATTCAGTAGCGAAGTGTACCAATGCATCAGAGGAAGTGAAAGGGAGAAAAAGTTGATAGTAGCAAATGAGCTAATGCTCTGAGAGCAATGGAAAGTGGTTGAAGGTAGTGGAGAATTCTTGCAATGTTCGTTAACAGAACAGCGTCGTTGAAATTAGCTATTATTGAGAATAGGAGAAGACAAGTTCCTAATGATAAGCTAAGAGTGAAAATGAAAAAATCACTTAGAGTTTGAAAGTGTGAATTCATCCCATGACTATCATCCAATTTCATTTTACGTGAAAGCGCTAATGTCATTAGTGTTTTCAAATATCTAATACAGTGTGAATGATTATCCAAGGCTGCACAGGAAGTAATCATCGTTCAGGTGTGCTATTTCTCTCAATTTACAAAGTAATATTATAAAAGTATCAACAGAAAGTTTGCTAGAGAGAGAGAGAGAGAGAGAGAGAGAGAGAGAGAGAGAGAGAGAGAGAGAGAGAGAGAGAGAGAGAGAGAGAGAGAGAGAGAGAGAGAGAGAGGGAGAGCTACCTTGAAAATCAATCGCCTTTAACTTATATAAGCATAAACAACTCCAAAAAATTTTTAAACTGTTTAAATTTTTCTTTCATAAATTAATAAATTTATTTCTTTCCTCAATAATAGGTAGATAAGACTCACATTCATCACTATGTAAGCGTAAGCTTACTATGATTAAAACACATGTAAAGATAGCATTTCTGCACAAAGTTCGAAACTATTTCATATAGTCAAGTGAGGAAATTATTTGTTTTGTTTGATTACACATATCACAATCTTACAGTTAACAGTAAAAGTGCATATTTCATGTCCGCATGTTCAGAACAGGGGAGGGGGAAAGCAGCATTTATGAAATAAGACATAAAAGTTTTTATTCAAAAATTTTTAACTGAATTTATAAACAAACAGCAACTCATTTTACTCGCATACCCACCTCCACACTGTGCAAAACTTCAACTTTCACTTCATAATTGAACGAAGGAAGGCAAAAAGGTGTTTGTGTCATCGAAGCACTGTAAACGAAGAATAACTTATGAACAATTCACCGTTAAAAAAGCAAAAATACCGGAACAGAATATGACATGCTAGACCAGATAAATTGGATCGAATCCAATTATTGAGGAATACTAATAATTTTAGATGCCGTACATCCTGAGTTGTATTTTACAAATTGTCAACGATCGCAACGATTGCATACTACTTTATTCCCTTGCTTAAAATTAAGGAAGCGGGCAGTTGAAGCACAATTTTCGAAATGTCAGATGGCGACTAAACTAATCACTCTCACAATTTTTTAAGCCGTAACAAATGTTGTCAAAAATGTTGCGTTATATATAAAAAAAATATATAAATGTACAGAGACAACTGTTTTTATCATTCAAAAAACGATCATGAAACGGAGGAAATAGAAATTCATACTACACACTAAATTAAGAAAAGCGATTTCTTCCTTCAATATTACTTATGACTTGGCAAAAAACAACAGATAATTAATCCTATCATTCTCGTTTTGCTTTCTTCGGTTTGCATACTTCCGCATCTAGGAAGATTCGAGAACTTCGAGAATCTCTGCGTTGATTTTTAGGACATCTTTGTGGAAGATGACAACAATTGCATAGTGCACAATGTTTGTAAGTGCTTTTAACACATCGGTCACACTCACTGCAGTGCTTGCAAGTATTGGTCTGTAAATAAAAAAATAAAAAGCTGAAGATCATATTCAAAATGAGGAAATTTTCTCTCTTACATTATGCTATTAAAAAAAATAATTTACATATCAATCAAACACTTAGAAATCTTAGATTAAATGAAAAAATTGATTACATCGGAAGAACAAGTTCCACACAAGTTACAATGAGAACTGCCTTTTGCAACAAATTGCGCGCACTTATTACAAAACCTGAAATATTAATGGGGATCGTAAAGCTTTGAATCTCCTCTTCGGATAAAAAAATATCTTCTATTTGCAGAAACTATATAAGAGGAAATAAGTAAAAATATTAGAAATTTAATAATAATAATGACCTGTAACCAGGAAGGTCTGACAAATCAAATTCATTTAATGGAAAATCAGTAAATATACGGACGATTGATTTCTCCGGTCGCTTATATTTCGAGTGATTTCTGTAGCAAATCTGAAAGTTCTATATTTGTTTTTTAATCAAGAGAAAGATCCAGGAAAATTTTCTTTTTCAATCAAGATAAAATGGATATTTTAATTTCACTTTTTCTGCAATATCACTTATTTGTTTTATTCGTCACTGCTCGCGCAAAAAAGTTTTGTGCGTGTGAAAATAATAATCAAAGAACTAACATAATAAGCTATATCTACTATAATCTAATAAAACTTTCATCAAAAGGGTTTATGCGTCAAAAAAACCCATGGAACATATGAACTATATAAATACTGGAATTGATTCAAGATATTCGAACTAATGCGCCAACTGAGAAAGTAATGAAGAATAACTAACTCTGTAATCCAACATATGGAAATCACCCTTTAGAAAACGTCTTCCAGTGAAGATTGGAAGAACAATAATATTCTTGCACCATCTATCACTAAAACATAGTAATTAAAAATGAAATCTGGAAAGAAAGGTATGAAATTACTCATTTACTTTGTTTTTAAAAACTTACTTTGATTTGCCACTGTTAAATTTGAAGAACTGTTCTTGAAGCTTTCTTATTGAATTCATCAAGGCTTCTATGAAAACACCAAAAGGAGGATCACATATAATTACCAAACCATGAACTGATCCAAAAAATGTAACAAGTTTCTCGATACTCACTGGATCATAAAAATGATTTGTTAGCATGCTGTACACAGCAAAATGGCTGGAACGCAAAAATGGTACCTGAAAAATCTTTGCTTCTTTAGTAGACTGCGGCGCTACCTCTCGACATAATTCATTATTACCATAGCAAATTTGTTAATACCATAACATGTGTAGAAACATGTGTAGAAAATAAAAATGATAAAGTTCCGTAAATTTTTGGCACTTTCATCATAATATTTAAATTCAGATTCGACAAAAACTTGTGGCAAATTTCGACTTCCGAAATGGTATTTTTTGAAAGCTTTCATACAACGAATAAACAGCTATGAATAAGGAATTAGCATGTTTTGAGGTAACAGAAGCCTTGCAGAAAAGCCTTACAAATCTAGCATCGACATCCAACAAAAATGATTTTATTTTCTGTCGAAGTAAATTTTGACTTTGAAAATGTTCGAACACTGTTGGTGTTCCAATACACAACAATCCATCGCAACCGGACTTTTCAATGGCATTTACTATTACTAGCAATGATTCCTCTGTAAACCAATATTGCTGAAAAAAATTTTAGCATTCACTTTTTCATCCAATTCAAAAATGGACGAGAATTTTAATTTTCCAATTCTCAAGCAGTTCTTCCATTCTGTAGATAAAAAAAAGTGTGGTGCAAAAACAAACTGTTAATACTAAAGTATTAGCAATACCAAACGATGCTACGTATTATTTATGAGTACCCCTTCCATCAAACTTACAGAAAGCAAATTTTATTTGCTAAACGAAGCCAAAAAGCAAGCTTACACTTTCAGAATGATTCTGCACATGTGCAAAAAGCAGTTGTGACGGCCTTCTCAAAGAAGAGATTTCAAGCGGTCCTTTAATTGGATGAGCATGTGGCTGTGAGACCACATCATTACACGTTGTGCAGTAATAAATATTCTCATTTTTCGCTCGTAATAAATTCACTCTGCAAATAATCAAAATTAATCAGAGTTAACAAACTTTGATTTACAACGCTTTACATCCTTTTGAACTTTCTTTAAAAAAACAACAGCACACTTCACAATTTTTAAAAAGTAAATTTTACTACACTCAAATGCCATTTACTATCAAATCGTACGATGATGAATTTTAATTTACATAAAATCTGTTCTATTCATTAGAAAATGCGCAGGAGTTATGAATCAGTAATCGTTTTCAAAGAACTACCGATTTTAAAGATTTGATTTAAAATTCTCAAAATTGAAAGCATATCAGAAATTATTTTCTATGTAGTAGCGTAGCAAAAAAAACTTTTTCCGTATAGCAGCGTAGCAGAATGACGTCGTTGACGTCGTGGGATTCGCCGTGTTATCAAAATTGTTGGACGAATTACTTGAAACAGTGCTGCAATTTATATTCATTCGAAATGGACAGCGTTTTTGAGATCGATAAACAGCACAGGCAAAAAATTTTTCTGTTGTCTGCCCAGTTCTACGTTCAAACAACAGACATGGTCCTGAAATGGCGTTAATGACAACGCGTATTGGTTTTATCAGTGACATTAGGTAAGAGCTACAAATGTACACATTAAATAACTTAGTGGAGCAATTATTTTACAAGTGCCGAACCAACACTTATGTTAACACTTGATTCGCAATAAATTAGTTTATAATTGTTCTTTGGTCACTTAAGAATTAATAAAAAATAAAACTTGAAAGGATACCATGTGCGCAAGTAGGTGATTGATAGCCAACCGGAGTTAGAAGTCGGAAACCCTGACGTTTCCGTAGCAACCACTCCGATTTATTCTCCACGTGCTTTTCTCTTTTCTTCCTTTTCATTCTGAAATTTACAAATAAATCTTCAAATAAACATTGACAGTAACAAGTCATCATTTCCTCAGTTCATTAATTGCAATCAACACATTAAAATACATAAAAACTTGCAAGTAATACATGGAATGTAAAATATATCAAATAAAACTTAAATTCAATTCCTATACTTGAAACGCATAATTAAACAATTCCGCACAGCAAATGAGCTCTAGCAATTGATAAATTTGTAAAGTAAAACATCCCAAATTAGAATTTATAATTTTTAGCATCTTCCTTTAACGGCCAATGGCGATGCCGCATTTTCAAATCACTGACCTCTCAGCACTTACTCGTATCAGACAAGATGGCAACAAAAGTTATAAAATAGCAAGACGACATACGTATTGAAGAGGGGAGAAAGAAAATGGAACTGAGGAGAGCTAAGGATTGTTAAGATCTAGCAGAGAGTGTGCTAATTCAAGAGAAAATAGAGATTAACATTAAATATGGTGTAGAAGGATTGAGATTTTGTGGGCGAAATGAACTTTGAAACGTAAGTGTTATTAAGTGGTGTAAGTTACGCGTATCCGAGATAGAGACGATTTCGTCTGGCACGATGGAAGGTTATTTTCATTTTTGCTTTTATTCTGAGATACCAGCAAATAGACTGTAGTACTTACTCGATTACTTGTAGAGAAAGTGGACGTTAAAGTTTAAGAATGAAACTGGAAGTGGCTGGTAGGAGTGGTCTCCTCGTCTGTGACGGATAGACTGTCGTTTTGCTTAAAGTTGGACATTTTCCGAGTTTTTCACTATCTCATTTATGACGTATTAAAATTACGATACTGTGTTACATTTAAATTACAGTATTGCGACGCGTTTAGACGATAAATTCGTCAAATGCCAAAGCATCACGAATGTCATCATAAAATTATTTCATCGATTGTTGTATTCCAACATACAATGTAAGTAATTTTTCTACTAAAGTTTACTTAACTTTTTTCCTTGATTTTAATTTTAGTTTTTTTGTTCCTTTTAGTTTTATAAGTTAATTAATCGAGTGATAAACAAATGTGAGCAGTTAAAATTGTTCGTATGTGTTCACAAAATTTCATTCGTTTACGTTTACACCTTTATCCGTTTTCAAGGGGCTGTAAAAAATGATTCGAAAATAATTGATTGAAATATAAAATTAAAAAAAATCACAGCGTAGAATTTTCATTTACATTTTTTTTTCATGTTGCTGTATAATAACAAAAAATTTTGCTGCAAGTTTTCTAAAAATATGTAAGGAGTGGCATGGAAGAAATCTTTTTTTTTTAAATTAAATTTCCTTTCTCAAGAGGATAATTGCGATATGTCCATTAAGATGCAGATAGCATGCCCTTTAATGGGAGACAAAGACAGCAATTATCACGAGCAAAATAATTAATTATCTATCTGCTCGTTCCACTTCTAATTTCAGATTTAAGTCCATTACAGTAATGTGAAAGAAGAGGAAACGACATATTAATAGGAAGAATTGTAGAATCTTTTGTGAATGAAGTTTTGCAAAACTTCATTTCTTTTCAGAAAAGGAAATCTAATATGGACGTCGATGCAATCGAAAAGGAAGCACATGCAGCAGCACTGGTACAGGTTGCACAGATGTTCCAAAGGCCAGATCAGCTAGAGAAACTGGATACATTTAAAAAAAGGGCTGACAGAAAGAAGGTAAGTCCCGTCAACTTTGTTGCTTTTTTCAAAAACTAGATATGTTGCACTGATTTGTTGAAAAATTAATTGACCTTTTGTCGCATCGCACTTCTTATTTCTGATTTAAATCTGTTGAAGCATCGAAAATGGGAATTTTGGGCAGTGATAAATTTTTTTGCGATGAATTCTAAAGTACTTATCCCATTCATTAGCACTTACGTTGATGAGGAGAGGGAAAAAATTAATTGGAATGCGAGGTGTTTTAGGCTGCTGTAGAGGCGATGCTTCGAACCGGCGTTCAATCTCAGCTGGAAGGCATTCGAACAGCTATAGGGCATTTATCTACAACTGTCGAAGATATCAAAGAAGTTGAAATAAGGTGAGGATTAAAATTGTCCGTTATTTTGGGTTTTAATAATCTTTATTACTTAATGCTACGTTTCCTATTTGGTTTCTTTTTGTGCGAAAGAAGGGAAGATAAAACTTCGCCAGTATTAAAATTAGGCGATGATTTTTCCGTAAGTTATTGTCCAATAACAATTGTTCTTGTTAGACATGCTCTATCTTTTCGAAATTTCATGATTTAATTTTGCTTACTTCTCTTGAACCTCTTTAATTCCCTATGGTTGGAAGCGCTGTGCATTTTATTCTTTTTTACGTTAGCAACGCAGCTGTTGTATAGCAAGGTTAGCTTGAAAAATATGTGGCGGAAGAAAAGCTGTTTCATGTTACTTTGTGAACACTTCACATCAATCAATGTAATGTTAATTTTTTAGCATTTTTTTCTTAATCTCCATTTTTTTTTGATATTTCTGTTAAACTTTCTTTTGTGTTTGTAGTTTGCAGGAAATTCACACAACGTTGTTAGCATTTCCTGAGCTGAAACAGAAAATGGCCAAATTGAGGGAAGCAAATATGAAAAATAGTCAATATGCGACTTCGATAGGACATTTGCACCATATTTGCAAAATTAGTGAAACAATCGAAAAAACACGCGAGTACATTCAGGACGGAAAACTACTCCTTGCACATAAAAAGTTAACGGATTATTAAATACGTTTTGCTTTATTTTTTAATGGTTAACTGAGTTTAACATAAGCGACAAAAAATCTTAAGTTTATATATAATGAATGGATGATCTGCTTTTTATTTTCTATATTTTCCATTATAAGTAGCGGAATGGTCGAGAAACGTTATAGCATATTCTTTTTATTTGCAGTATAATGGAGATGGAGCATGCACGTGATGACCTGATGTACGAAGTGCATAAATTGCAACAAAGCAATGTTAACTACGAGAATAATGCATGTTTCTGCTATCTGAGTTCTATTTAATATGATTATGGAAACCTGCCCCAACGTTTTATCCTCAAATTGCAGTGTGCAAAGTCTTTAAAATCGAAAAAGACGTATTATACGGAAAAATGAAGACATCAGGAAATGCATTACCCTATTTACTTAGAATTCTTTTTTTCAAAAATTATTTGGAAAAAAGAAGCCTTTTCAGCTGCTGAAGACGTATTTTTTGGATCTTGATAAAGTTATCCAAGAGCTTGCAAAACAGCTGTGGTACATATGCTCTCGCTGCTTAGAAGCAGTACGTAGTACGGAACAGGGTTCGACGCAGTTAGTTACCGCCCTTCGCATTATTGAACGTGAAGAGAGGTATTTGGAAACATTTGTTTTTAGTTGTAACTAAAATTGCTGCTTTAATTTGTCATTACTTTCTATTAAGATGCTCATTGATCCAAATGCACTGTATCTGCCAAATGCATTATGCGATGTTAGCCAATCACTTTTCGTAATTTTTTGCTTAAGGCATCGTTGTTAATTATAGTTTTCTTTCTTTTTTATTTCTTTTTGTTAATTTTATTAACGTGCTCCGTTTTTTATCTAAAAAAATTTTAGGATCGATCAGTACTATATGGATCGACATTCATCTACCAATAACTTTATGCCGCCTGGTAGACCTCGGAAGTGGAGAGAGAAGTGTTTGGAAGCAATTGCTAAAACAGTGAAGCAGCGAATCGAGGGTAATCAATTGGAAGACCGATCGCTTAACAGACAGTGGCTTGCTAGGTAATCTCGGTCACTTTTTTAAGTCGAACATGTAAAATTATTCGAGAGTAATAAATTAGTAATGCTTTCTAGTTTAATGACTAAAATTATATACTAAAATGTTATTGTTACTTTTCAAATGCTATTGCACTTTAGTCTGTATTACACATTTTAAGATTTTGAGGTCTAAGATATTAATACATTGAAGTCAAATGTAATTTTTTAGACTTCAAGGTAATTGTTCTATTTATCAGATGTTGCTTCCAGGTATCTGGAAGTTTGCCGACATGTATTAGTAGATGATTTGATAGTGGCGAAAAGTGCAGCGTCATCATGTTTTCCACCATCTTATGGAATATATGATCGTTTTGTAGCCATGTACCACAATCTTTTGTCGGAACGTGTTCGTTTTTTTAGATAATCACTCGAAACTGTTTTTTGGATATCCTTTGTTTGGATCATTTTTGTACAGTTACGGATTTTTATTTTGCATTATTATCAAAAATGGGAAATATGGAGGATTTACGTGATTAAGTCAATTGTCCTTGATCAGAATGATCTAGTTTTGTGTTAGGATGAGCAACTTTCGAGCTAAATCAAGAACTTCCGTTTTTCTTCTTTTCAGCTTCGTGAAATCGCTTCAGATAAACTAGAAAAAAATGAGCTTGTGCAGCTTCTTAGTTGGGTTAACTCTTATGGGTGAGTTTTATATCCCTTATTACACACCTGTAAATATCAGGAAAAATTCATAATGACGGATTTTCTTCAGTAACGATCAAATTTTGGGAAATCCCAAGTTACAAATCAATACAGCTGCACTGTTGGCTGATCATCCTCTCTTGTCGAAGTCTACTGTTACTGAACTGTGTGATAGGTCAGCCATTTGACAGCTACTTTAACCTATAGTATTCTTAAATGTTTTGGCACTTGTAGAGATATATTTTAATTGCTAGTTAGCATTTTGACTGCTATAAGATAAAAAGCGACCAATTTAAAATTTAAAACGAATATTTAATATTTAATATTGCTTTTATTTATGCAGATTTATTGAAATAACACGACGAGATATGCATGAATGGTTGGAAAAAACTTTGATGCAAGAAAAAGATGTTGGTTTTTATCAAATTCTTGGGATATAGCTTGTAACATAACGATTACTTCTGATGAATCAAACGTCTGTTTATCTGGCATTCCTTAGATATAATGAATCTGTTCGTTTTATTTCAAATGAGCAAGTGGTGCATTATAATATTTTCAATCTAGGATTGGTACAAAGATGCACATCCAGAAGAAGAAAGATTGGGATATTATTATACGCAGCTGCCAAGCATTCTTTTTGGAATGATTGAGGATACGGTGAGTTTTCTTCCGTGTTTGTTTTGCCTACTTTCTCTTTTCTCTAGAATTTTCTTGACTATTTTTTTTTTTTAGATTTCCTTAACAAAAGAAGTTTCGAGCGATATCATACCAAATGTTGTGGAAGTTAGTGTTGATGAATTTCTTAATTTTGCGAACAAATATAAAGGTACAATTTTTGATTTGTTATATTTTTTGCATTGATTTTTGGTCATTCATCCATCTACATACCCGATGGTAGTGATGATAAAATATAATGGTTTGACTATACCTAACACTTATATTCATATATATGCTGTGCTCATAGAGGAATTTTTTATCAAATGAAAGTGTTTCCAGATGCAGCTGCAGCTTATAGAACTAAGCATTTTGAAAATCGCAATCATTTCAAGGAGTTCACTGCTACAGTGGTAAATTTCCATGTTAAATGAATTTATTGTTGCAGCTTTATAACGTTTTTTTTTAATGCATAGTACTTAACTAAAATTAAGGTTCATTGATAACTTGATTGCGAAACTTTACAGATTGCGGTGGCTAATAATTTGGATATATGTACAGAATCGACGGAAAAATTAAAGCAACATATTAGACTAACAATGGAATCGAATGTTTCATTATCTAATTTACCGAATGCTGAAGTCCCTGGTTCAGCACAACCAAGTAGATGTTCATCCATAATGGTAGTCTCGAGGCAAGCCCTGCTTGATAAAATTGATCAGCTAAAAAAGCGTTGGAATATTGGAATGCAATCCGCGTTAGTCTCTTAAAATCTTTCATTATATTTAATCTCTAAATGGCTTAGCAGTATTAACACATTATTGCTGTACACTTAAATTTCTTTTCATCTTTGTCGTCTCAGTCATTGAAGATCTTTAAAGTTTGTAATTTTTATTGTTACCTTCAATGGGTGTAAGTGCAAAGGATCTTCAGAGTTGGCACCCTACTTGATGAAGTCAGCGAAGATATTGCTCCACATCTCGCTGAAATCTTAACAAAAAAATGGTATCTTATTTATTTGTTTGCAAGAACTGTTCGGTCGTACTTATTTCTGAACTAGGGCACATAATTGCTACTCACATGTCGTTCAGCTTAGCCAGCGTTTAAGTGATTATTCAGGCTATTGTTAAAAGATACTTCATTCATGGAATTCATTCTAGATGTATGAATTAGGGTGTAAGATCGTTCACGATGTTAAATCTTCCAGATAAAATTACTGCTTATGTTTTCAAAATTTAAGGGTTGGTGGTTCATCAGCTTTAGAGACAATCTGTATGACAGTCGCCGATTACTATAGTGATCACAAACATCTTCGACCGCATATTCGATGCGCTCTACTGATGGAAATACAGTACAAAATTATTGGTGAATATATGATTGGCATTGACAGCAGGTGCAGTGTTTTGCGAACTCATGGAATATAAAAACAAACGGCTATTCAAAGGCTTGAGTTACCAAAGTCAAAAATTTCCCCGGAAAATAAAAGAAAACTTTTTGTGTGTTACCTTTATTCTGTGAAAGATGATGAAATTCTAAGTACTATATCTTTTGACATTTTAACAGATCTGACTACTCATTTTGTTTCGGTAACTTTGCTCGAAACAAAGGAAAATGATAGTTGATGAACAAATTATCTTTTAAAAGTGGTGTGTTAAAACTATTTGGGAATTTAGTTTCAATTTTTAAGTGTTTTAGGAGATTGTCATTTACGAATTATGACGATCGCTACGGAGCATCTCAATTGTTGAGACATGATGGTGAACGAATAGCGCGGCTTTTTTCTAAACTGTTGGACGATGTTGATGTAACTGTGTGTCTTGGGTTCTTTGTTTAATACAGTCTTTTAGTGGAACTGCTAGTGATCTTATGCGTGAGAAATGTAGGCTAGCATGTAAAATATTTAACTTAATTGTTTGACAAAAGGTGCGGTTATTGGCTAAGTTATTAAAAAGGCTAATGGAAATATATAACTCATCTTGACATCAATTAACAATTACTTTATGTCACTCACAAAATCGACTTCGAATTTGACTTAGTAACTTAAATTATTTACCTCATGATTAAAATATTATCTATTGCAGTTTACCGATTTAACAGTAGTACTCACAGCTATGTCTGACGTGCTGAGTCTCCGGGACAAAAGTTTATTAGCTCTAGAAACGACAACACTGGTTCGTAAATTCCCCGATATACACGTGGAACTTCTGAGCGCCTTAATACAAACTCGTGAAGATATGGGACGTGTAGAATCAAGGTGAAATTCTTCACTTTGTTTCCTATCAATCCTATTTTTTATACTTGTGTGTTTCATTAAATAATTTCTTGTTGCTGAAATGATTATTACAGCGATTTTGCTTTTAGAGCAATGGCAGAAGACACAATTGGACACGTGAAGCACCATCCAAAGGGGGATGCTGTATTTTTCAAACTGTTCCAGGCTTGCAAAACAGGACCAAAGAGGATTTTCCGGTTAGAGGACACGATGGAGCACATTTTTGTCAAGCTGATATAATTAACTTTTAACTACGGAGTACGGCTGTTTATTTCAGTGAATATTAATAAAATTTACATGAAGAGATCGTATACCGATTCTTATAGATTTGTAATAGGCCTATTAAAATTCCATGGTCATGGCATTTTGCTCTAATTAATCGAAAGGAAACTTTTATAATTCGGAATATTTAAATTTATAGAAAGAAACATTCAAACAAGAGTGAACTATGAGTTGGAAAGATACTGTATTCCTGTGATAGAAGTTCCGGATCCCTCCTGCTTATTTTTATTTTAACTTCGAGCAGAATTTTGGGACGGTTTGTTAACTCTGCTTTATTAATTTCTAAACATCATCTTGCCACTTCAAAAAAAATATCGGCCAACAAAAATTCTGATAATTCATAATTAGTAGAGAGGGAAAAATGATTAAAAGATAAAAATTAATGCTTAACAATTTATCAAAAAAAGGAATGGTGAATTTAAAGATAATATACCCGCGGAAAGACATTGGGGCTTGTTGAAGTAGTCGATTGAGAAATGAATTTGCATAGACAGCAGAGGGCTTTAAGGCCAGTGAATCTTCGAAAAATTGAGTTGTAAATATTTCCACTTCTGCCTTTAGCAGTACTATGTCATATTATTTCCCAAGACTGTTTGAGGTTATTCTCATGACTGGCTAAACTTCAACACCTCTGTCAGTGTGGCTGAGCTTGAAGTTGTGATTTTTTTTCTCAAAAGTCCGAATTTCCTATTTGTTCAACAAAAATTTTATCACAATAAAAAATTTTGCAATTCTTAGAATATTTCCGGAAAGTACTAAATTTTTTGCGGGAAGAATTTTGCTTTCTGCACTTAAGGACTACAACAATCTTGGTGGAGGAAAAAATTAGATACAACAAAAAATTTTAGTTTTAGGATGGCCCAAGAGCACACTAGTATAGTTCGGAAGCAGTGAGAAGTATGGATGAGAAGTCGATGAAGACTTATCGGGATTTGTTAAGATATGCTTAGATGTGTTTTTTTTAAATCTAATTATCGATGAGGCAAAGGCGAAGTTGAGGGGGGCGATGGGGAGAGGAAATCAGGATAGCAAACATAAAACTGAGGGAAGGGATTGGGTGGGACCAGGCTATACACGACACCGGGGGAACATTCTCAAAGAAAGCATTCTCTCGGAATTGCTCCAATCACTCGGTGCTTATCACTCGGAGTTTTGCAACCACTCGGATTTCACTTTGTTCTCTTTTGACCATTAGGATTCCACTACTTTTTTTTTAAAATAAATTTTGACCCTTTCTGAAATTAACAAGTTTATTTCTCTAGGAAATTGCCGTCATCATAAAACTCTGAAATGTCCATCACGAAGAAAGAAAATTCTTTCCTTCTTTCAAACATACTTTAGATAAAAGGTAAGGACTAGTTGAAAATATAAAATTATATCATCGATGATCGAAAAAAGAATTATTTTTTCTTTACATTTGATGCGTTTCCCTTACCTGGATGTCTGTGCTTCAACTTGGAGGGGCAAATTTCATAGAAAATAGCTAATATTACTAGCAAGAAATGAAACGTTTTGAGTTTATATAAAAGTTTAAATACTAAAATTACCACTCTTTCGTAATGTAAAAATATTAAGAATACATTGGCGCACTTTGGCGTAATTTACTCGGCGAGACGTGAAGAGAGGTGGAAGTGTTGGTGGCCGATAATTTTTTTCAACTTGACGAAGACAATTTGATGGATATCCATTATAAAGCAATCACTTTCTCCTTGTTTTTACCATCAAGTTGAGCAATTCATTCAGTAAGCATTAGGCTTACATCGTTAACGTCGATTTGCAATCGAAAAATTCTGAAAATTTTCAATTTTAATAAATAACTAATAATTTCTAATAATTCATATTTCATGCAGAATTTAGCAATAACAATGAAAATATCACGCGAATATATGAATGTTTTACTTAAATATACAAAGACAAAAAAAAAGCACAAAAAAGTGTCAAAAAAATTCAAACTCAAATGATTTTAAAATTAACTGAGAAACACTTCTGTCCAACAAATGATAGTAAAAATTTTAATTAAATTATTTGTTTGAAGGGAAACCCAAGTTATTAATTAAGTTGCATTTAAATAATTCAACACATATGCAATTATACATTAACGTCACACTGATTTATATGAAATATTTTCAAACGAAATTATGATTTCGAGCAAATTTCCATCTAAGATCAAAAGGATTGAAAGGCTTCAGTTAACAGGGAGTAAGTGAACAGTGCCACAAGCTCACTTCTACTTCGCTGCTTCTCTCATTTCTCCCATTTCAATTAAAAAGCACAATACTTCGGTCATGAATGTATTAGCGTATTAGCATAAAAACTTCAATACTCCTAAAATAATTATACTACTTGAGTTAAGCTGAATTAGCTATTTCGACTGATCTTCCGCTATTATCGTATCCGGACGACGGATATCATCAACTGACTAATCTCCGATAGCTACTGTACGAGCAGTCATTTCGGAAGAGAAAGAACCATTTCACACACATCATTTATCACTGCTATTTCAATCATTTTTGCTCACTTTGATCGTAACGGTTCACGCAGTACAGTAATAATACAGTAGAAATGATCTTACCATTTGCAGTTATACTCAATAGGGAACAAAACATTCATTAACTTTAAAAATAGTCTAATTTGAAATTTAATTAATCCAATGAATCAATCGAATTGGATTCACTTTCTGTTCATCTCGTCTTTCTTTTAAATATATCCTAGTTAATTAAAGCGAATTACTTTTCACTGCTATACATGTATACATACGCATAGTATATGCAATCAATGATAGAAATGCAATCAATGATTTCATCAAACATAAAATTTTGGTTAATTAATTGAGATCGATTTCAGAATTTTAAATTCAAAATTTAAAATTAAATGAGAAAAGCAGAAACAAAATTAAACAATTGATTTTTTCTTTTTCTTTCTTGTTGATACTATGCAGAGATATTTTGCAATGTGATATCATTTATAGTTTTTCAATGGAAAAAAATAGTAATAGGATGAATGAATAACTAACATTAATTAATACTGCCAATTTGGTAAATGACTGGTCTATTTTTCACACATTTCAAATTGACTTCTAA
This sequence comes from Litomosoides sigmodontis, assembly GCA_963070105.1. NCBI lineage: Eukaryota > Metazoa > Nematoda > Chromadorea > Rhabditida > Onchocercidae > Litomosoides > Litomosoides sigmodontis. The sequence goes on from OY718805.1 coordinate 1,572,038, forward strand.
TGGAAAATAAAGCTTGCAAGTGCTACTATTTTTTTGAAAAAATTACAATAGTAATTTATGCTGCTATTAAGTTTCTGATTTAAATTAAAAATTTAGGAGTGATAAGTTCAGTTTGTCGTCCAATTTCAGCTCTAATATTGGGATACCGTAAATCATTGCTAAAGTGCTAGTAACTTAGGTGTATTTGACGAGCAGATATTGGCAGGCTCGCTAATAGGATTAACGAAACAGCCACCTTGCACTGTTGAATTCTATTAACGGTAGTGGTAATGGATATGTGAGAGGAAGTTGGATTCGATTACAAACAAATCCACACGGATCACTTTCCTCCAAACACTCTTTCCTACCGCGTCATTTGCGTAAATATTTCAGTGTTACTGTAGAAACGTTAACCCCGTCGTAGGCAATAAAATTCAATTGAACACAACTCTTCAATGCTGAATTTCACCAAAATCCAATGAGATAAATGGTTAGCAAAATATGCGCAGCTTTTAGCATTTCACACTTTGTGCAATAATTTCGTGAAATGTTTGAAAGAGTTGAAAGGCAACATTCAGTTACAATCAAATAATTCGCTAATTTATAGAAAAAAATAGGAATAGAAAAACTAAACCTAAAATTAAACCTTAAATGAATGCAAGTAAACAGTTTCAGTGAATAGTTATTGGCAGTTAAATGCGGAAGTTTCATTGACTGCGTACGTGTTGCAAAATAAAGTTGTACAGTGATCGTTTGCGCCACAATGACCGACTTTCCTCATCTCTCCGATCGAACGAACATTCTCCACCAAATTGGAGCATGCATTCTGAACACTGAAACTTCCTTCCATTCATGATAACGGAAGAATCACAACGATTAGCTGATGGGCGTCTACTCTTGCAAAATTAAATTCTCACTCAAAATTAGCAATTATTTATTAAAATGGATAAAACAGCACTAAAGATGCAATATCATTTACGAATGGGAACTTTTTTTTTCTTGAAATGATCTAACTACCAAGCGTGCTTTTGTACATTTATAATAAGATTTAAACTAATCCTAGAAAAAGTAAAGCTTGTGAACATGATATTCCTCTATAAATTCCAAAAGAATAACCTAACTTTATAAGCCTATTTTCCAGAGTAATTAATTAATTATCATCAGCTATATGTGACATTGGAATAAATTTCAACTGTAACACATTTCACAAGCTCTATTACCTTCATTAATTGAATAGATGAAATGAAACAAATTGAACATAAATAGTAAGTGAAATGGAAACAACTGCAACTTCCCGAATATTTGAAATGAAAAGAGAGCAAAGAATTGCACTCTCTCCTTACCTTACCAGGCTCCTTCCTCTTAACATCAAATATTTTCACTTTCACTTAACTCTTAGTCTGTACCTGTCTGTGCGTGTGTGTGTGTTTGTAGTGACATTTTAATATTAACTTAGTTTTCTTTCATATTTGATTTAGTTCTTCCATTCTTTTGATGCAAATGTCACGCTATTCTATTCTTAAGCGACGAATGAAAAATGAACTCAATCAATTACGCAACGTACAATTTATTAAAGTGGGAATGTGAGATTTTAATTAGAAGGAAATAAGGCAACCAATTAATATTGTTTAGAAAGGGTGAAAGCTAGAGAGTAAAGTTTGAAGTTTGCAAATTTTCCAAATTTACAGTAATAAATGATAAGTAGTAGTAATAATAGGTGTATAGTAAAATTAGAGATGATTGTACGGAAGGCGGAAAGCACACAGAGGATCGATGCTGTGAAGGATGACGACGAAGAAGAGGAGATGCAGCGAAATGAATTCATTGTTGAGCAGCTGGTTGAACCTTTCCTCTATGGATCCCGTATTTGATAATACCACCGCCACCATAGCCACTACTACAACGCACACACACACACACACACACACACACACACACACACACACACACACACACACACATATGACGCTGGACACATGATGACCAGTGGTGATATAACTCGCCAGAAATGTTGTTATGCAAGAAGTCATTGAAGAATTCTTCAATTTCACATGAATAAAGCGCCGTACGGAGAGAGAGAGAGAAAGAGAAAGATAGAGAGAGGAAAGGAGGGAGAGAGAGATGCTAGAAAGTGTAAACGCGAAGCGTTATTATGGGAGATGATGAATGAGTTAATCTTATTAAATGACATAATTGTTTGTTAATAGATTTTGTCGAAAAAAAACTCGTCAATTTAATGAGAGAGTTTTATGAATTTTCAAGAAAAATTTGGACGTATATTTGTCAGCAATATTTAAATGCATGAAATAAATTGAAATATTTTTAACAATGAAATATTTTTTAAACAAATAAATAAATACATGAAATGAAATATTTTCTCTGTAAATAAATCTCCAATATGCAAACTATTGTAGCATAAGTAATGAAAAATTAAAGTGTTTTGTTTATAAAAAAAGTTGTCCATTATTACATTTAACAGAGAATTTATTTGTGCTGATAAATAATTCAACTTTCAACTTTTCAAGTGGTAAAACGCCGACGGTAATTTTCTCTAGCAAAATTAGCAAGCAAATTAAATTTTCAAGGAACCGTTTTGGTACTGCTGGGATGGACAGTTGCATACTCTGTGTGCTACGAAACGAGCGTTTTCTATTTTGAATTTCAGGTTGGATGCTTACTGTTAAAGTTAGGTCGGAATTAGAGGTTGTGGGGAGGCAGTTGTTGGATAAGTCGGGAGTACCGGTGAATCAGTAAGGCACTGTAAGACATATTTATTATGTGGATAATTAGTGCTCCCCTTTTTCTGGTCAGCCAAGAAAACTGAAGTCTAAGGTTTGCTTCAAACTGCATTACTTTCCTGTGTGCATACGCTGCTGTACTGAAGAGTCATTTGTCCTTATCTACGATGACAGATGAAAAAAAAAACTTGGCAAAGTAGATAACAGCAAAGGAAGTTGAATCCGTAAAGATTCGTAATAGTGTTATTTAATAAGCTTTTAAAGTTATGGATATGATGCTGGACTTATTGGCTTCCGAGGCATCGGGAAGTGTCCTCATCGATAATTACACAAGTGACGGTCTCATGGTGTTTGATGGTAATACTTTATGGTTTGTCACTGGCTTGTATTCGGGAGCTGATGGAAAAGCTTATTGTAATCGAAAAATTGTAAGTTCTTTGTTAATTTAAATTGTTCCCGACAGCTCTTGTGAGCTACTAATTTGTATCTCTTGCAGTTCATTCTATTTATCGCTAGACATCAGTGCCATGGGAAAAATGATGTGCAAAATGTGCTTTTAAATTTCTTCATTCTTCAGAAGCTCTGCATTGACTCACCATTGCCGTCAGATGAGAAATTCAATGCAATGTCGGTGAACAGGAATGGTAGTCGTGTAGCGCTATCGAGTGCACATTCGGTGTCTGTGATTGAAATACCCTACGATTGTTGGTGTCGGCAGTCCGTAACACAAGATCCTTTAATGGACCATTTGCAACCTCTTTATCACTGCAAGTAATCATTTGCGAAGTTTGCCAAAATTGGTTGCACCGCTAGAGAAAGATTCAAATATGGCTATAGATTAAAGGCTTTTTTCGTCTTTAGATAAAATAGCTTGAAAGTTTTAATTCGAAATTTGGATTGATTAGAATTTGTGTATGATATAACATTGAAAGTGCTTTGCTGAAGGTTGGAAAACAGTGTGGTGGTAGCTGAGTCAAAGGCTATATTAATTATGTTTACTGAAGAGATTGAGTAAAATGATAATCTCATTAAACCGTTTTATTTAACTTTCGGCGAACTTTCATACATTAGTACTTGTGTTTTTGATTTATTGTGGACTCTTCCGATTATATTTTACATTACTCTTAGGCATTAATAAGAAGAGTAATGCAATAATTTGTGTTTTTGATTAATTGATTTGAGAGAAAGTAATCTGTGAATTAAGTTTTCCAGTTTTTACAAAATTACAAAAAAAATTCACAATTTTTACAAAGCAAAACTACGTAGGTGCAGGTAGTTTTCTTTATTCTTTTTTCTGTTTTGTAGGAACCAATTTGTTGGCTCTCATACTTGGTCAGCAAATATTGCAGTTGACATTCTTAAAATTAGGTGGTGTTGGGAAGGTCGTCACAGATCTGGACATCATGCTTGCAATATATTGGCTGTTCTTTACAGTGGAAATATTGTTAGGTTTGTTCTAATGACCTTCCAAAATTTTTCAATCATAGTTCTTTTTATTTTGTCAACTTTTTACTGTACATGTCTTATTTATTTACTTTCAAATTTAGCATTTAACTAAATGGTCGGATCACTGTATTGCATTTTCTTGTGTTGGTAAGAGAACAAAGAGATTGTGTTTTTGAATCAAGTGAAAAACTTTTAGGATTTATGATGCTGGCATTAGTTGTACTATACCTACAGTTGTGGTCGATTTTAAATCTCTTTTTGGGCTGTCTGAGTCAAGTTGCGATCGTTCGCTTGGGGTGCATAATTATATAGGTTTGAATGTTTTTATAAAATTATCGTGAAAGCAGCAGAATTTTGAATTTATTATGTGAACAGAGCGTCCACTGTTTTCAGTTGAGACACCTTTTTTTACTATTCACCGCTCTTATACTTTCTGAAATTGACATGTTGCAATATAATGAGGTATAAAGTGGCATTCATTGGTCAAATTATACTCTTTCTAATCGAGAAGCGATTTATCACACTAGTATATAGGAGAGAGTTTAGTATATAAAAAAGTGAATTTATAAAAACTGAGGTAATATTTGCAATATTTGAAGTAATTTTGTTGAGGTAATATTTGTACAACTTTATGTGACTGGTTTTATTGTGAACTGTTGGAGTACGATCAAATTACAGGCTTTGTTTTAGTTAATTTTTTTTAGCCTCGTTTGATTTTGGACCATCATTTATTTGTTCGGGTAACGCAAATGGTACAGAAATTAATGTAAAAACATTGGTTGCCATTGATAACGATTGTGGTGATATTTACGTTGTGACTTATTCTGACAATAGGTATGTTGAAAATAGCGTTTTTTTCCGGATGATTACGTATTTTTCTTGTTATCAGTTATCCATCAAGCTTTTGGAACTTTGAATAACCGTTTTATCTTTATTAATCATTGTTTTGGAAAACATTTATTTTCAGTGTCATTGAGATTCAGGGACCTCTTATATTAACAGGAAATGTACCAGGTGGTTTTGCTTCCAGTGGTGCTTTCGATATCCTTTATGTACAACATCGTGAAAAAACATCATTACCAGTTTTCTCATTAATATCTTCCAGTGGATGTATAACGCATTTCCTTATTCTAACACTAAACGAGGTTTGGTGCCACTTAAATTAGTGGATTTAAGTAAAAGCACTGTTACTTTTCAGAAAAATTTTGAAAATAGTTGGAGATTTACATTTTAGCTTAGGTAAAGGCTCACTTTATTTTCAGGAAGCTTTCGACGGGCATATGGAATTTGTTCTTGTTTCTTATGATAATATTTTGCTGCCTTTCAAACCACTTGCTGATAATTCATATTGTTTACAGAATGGTTCGTATTTTTTATCTATAGTCATCCGTTTGGTAATTTTATCAGGTAAAAACAAATAAATCACTACTGAATATCTTGGATGTGTTTCAGAACAACGTTGAAATGTGAAATAAGTTTTGATTATACAAGTCTTCATTTTGGGCATAACAGAATCTGCTGATGAGGGAAGATCGTTATGTAAGGCAGCAAAATGAGGATAAACATTTGCAGAGAAATACCATTAGGGATTTATGGTATTAGGCTTAGGAAATGTTCGTATTTATTTTCTGGAATTTTAGATCATGTTCAATCCGGTCAATATTTTGTTGTTTGTGGGGTGAATCTTTTTTCCATTAATATTAATCCATGGATTCATTTGTTATCAAATTCATTACCAGCAAATGCAAAGTGAGTTTCTAAGATTTTAAGTATTACTTTATTCTTATCCTCTACGAATTAGAAAATATGAAGCTGAACATAACATTTTTGATTTATTAGTAATCTGTACACTTTTAATTTAAGTGTACTTGATCTGTTATCTCATGGTGAAGTGACACTTCATACGGTCAAAGTGTTAACGTTGGTGATGGATAAAAGTGTGGTGATTTTTTTAAATTATAGAAATTTCAGTTACGAGAAAAAAGCAAGTGACTTACCTGATTCGAAAATACATCACGTATTCGTTGTCTTGGGAAGCGCCGAAACAAGCGGGATGGTAGATGCTATAACATTTGCTACTATTGCTTATGTTACCATTGGGAAATCTCCAATTCCTGATGATATTTGCAGAGTTTTTAATGAAAAAAATATAGTTTATATAGCGGTTACTTCCTCAAGGCAGCTGCTTTACAAATTTGCAAGGTTGGCTCTGAGGTTTAAACTGGTGACTTAGAAATTTAACATTGGAGTGGTGTTTAAGAAATTAGCTCTTCTTTTATAAGTTAACTTTTCATGAGACTAAAATTATTTGGTGCTTTTAGGCAGGATACTATTTGGCATGAGAAACGTGCAGTAGTTAGACGACACAATGTGCCTGTCGTTGAAGAAAAAGCTCAAGACTATCTTCTTGAAGAATGTATGAAAATTCTCCAATCTCAAACTGTAATACCAAGTTTTAGGTATTGCGTTATTACAATATTTCATTTTCCAATAACTTCTGAATGTCCTAATGAGTTAAAAGAAGAAGATATCCTTTTTTTTTCCGCTTTTAATGGAATGCAGTAGAATTTGACTAATGGACAAATACGTATGTGAAGGTCATATGGAGCTCATGGCTGTTTAAAGGTGCGGGTTTTCAATACTGATGTTTTGTAGTTGTTTTCAGATTGAACAAGTCAGTAACAGAATCTGAAGCTATAATAGTAGCTAACGGCGTTGTGCAAGCCTTGGTGGAAAACATGAGAATCACTGAAAATGCTTTTAAAAGAATTCAGGATATGTAGGCTTTGAAATTGCTTTTTAATTATCCAAATTTTTCGGCATTCAATTTTAAATTGTATAGAGAACTGATTTATTCATTGATAACTCTTATTCTAATATCTTGTTTGTACTTCAGTTCAAGTTAGATACATACATAGTACAGTGGACATATGAATTAGATGAGGAGGAATAGCCTTCCGTAAGTATTGTTTCGTGTCTCGTTGTTACTTCCCAGTTTTTTTCCAGAATTGCCGAAGATATGAAGAGTTTGGAGGCAATAAATAATAATAAATCGACGTGTACGGAACGCTTGTTGCGGGTGTTGTCTGCATACGTTGATCTGAGAAATCGTATTTATAAAATTCAGAAGGCAGTTGCACAATTGAAAAAGCGAAGTGATGAGGTTTGTTTTATTTCTAAATAAAATACCCCTTTGACTGCAATGACAAAAAAGTAGTTTTGATAAACAAGATGTGTTTTGGAAAGTAAGGTTATTAAAACAGATGAACTGGATAACACAGTACTTTGGTACTTTACGAGAAGATTGATACGAAGAGCCTGTCTTTAAATATCGAAAGCTAAGGAAGCAATTTTTCTAAAGCAAATTCTTTATTTTTTTAAAATGTAGTTTGAATTATTTTGCAGCTTGGCTTAGGCCTGGTGCCGAAAATGTTTCCGTTAACAGATTCAGAAAAAGCTCTAAAGGATAAATTAGAAGCGTTGCATGTCGAAGTCGATGGCATCACACGGCAATTACCATATGTATGATCTGATTTTTAAAAATAAATTCTTAAGTTCCGGAGCTTTTATTTTCGTTTAAATGAAGTCTCAGAAAGATGTTACAAGCATTATTCCACTTCATACCTTGCAACAACGTGGTTCTTGTTAATTAGTTTCATAAATGCCTGATTGTTATTCTGTAATTGTTAAAATCAGAACTGTTTGCACTTCCTGTATGCTCTTTCAGCTTGCAAGCGAAATAGCCGCTAAACGCCATGATCGCTTTGGACCCGTTCGTTCATTTTGTGCATCAATGAGTGCACAGAAGTTTATGCTGTCTAAAAAGTTTGCTTTTTATTCGTTTTCTCTCTTCAATTCCTTATTTTTCATTTCACGTTTCTTACTTTTCCTTTCATCATTCTGATCAATGCAAGAGGAAGTAATGACAGTCATGAAATCATGCTTTTATTATAATGATGCCAGATAAGACAATTGGGAAATGTAAAAAGTCTGCCCTATGATAACCATCCACTCAAATGATTACAGATGTAATTAGCTTGATCTATTTTTTTACAGCACAGAAGATATCAATGAAATGGTTAACTGGACTAAACAGCTCGTCAAAAAAATTGATTCCATACAAGTGAGCATAGTTGCTGAAGAAGCTCTTTCTAGCTCACATGAAAATAATATTGAGGCTAGAACAACCCATTGTTTCTCGTCAAAACTTTTGTAGTAATATTTTTTTATGCAATGTATAAAAATACTTGAAATCTCGAACTAAGGCTTTAAAAAGAGTGCTACCAAAAGTATTCGTTTTCAAAACTTTGTGTCTTTATTTGTTTCTAACATGATACGTTACATATGCTTGTTCTTCGTATGATACAATCATACCTCTACAGACAGCAAATTCATTGGCTCTTGTTCAATAGAGTAAGATTGCTCAGAATCTCAGAATTTGAATGGTTAGTCGTGAGGATGTAGAATTTTTGCGATCTGACCAGAAAGCAAATTATAACCTGATAATTTTTACTTGCAACTTTTTCGGAACGTGATAGAGTTATGAACCAGGTATTGTCAGTTGATAATTATTTTAGCAGGTTAAATCATTGGTAATTGCTACCTCCAATAGGTTATTAAATTGCTTTGCAACTAGTACCACAGGGCTTCACTTGAGAGGTATGGCATTATGCAAGCAAACTCTCATCATTATGAACATGGTTAATATACAAGTTTTGATAAATAAAGGTGTAAACAACTGAAGTATACGAATAGTACAACCACGAATACAAATGAAGAAATCCGATTCATAACAATCTAACCAGTCGTACTTGTCCGAAAACCCGAAGCATTATATTTCCATCATCAATTATAGGTCGAACATCCACATTTGACCTATATGACACAAGGTCGAGGAACTTAGTTAACTTGAAATTAGCTCACACTTGTAAAAACTACTTTTTCAGCAAAAGCAATGAAATATCTTCTATCAGAACGTACCGTACCTATTAAATTCTGAGTCGGACATATCATCGCTGCTAGCAAAGATCCTGTAGGAATGTCTCACCGGATCTGACAGATACCAGCCACAATCAATCCGTCGAGCCTGCAGTATATGCCGCAACTTAGTTGGACTTTAAGACCTATCGGAGTGAAACAAGAAAATAATCAACGGATTAAACCTTTCGTTTTGCCATCTCCGATAAAAACTGTCTGGCTTGTTTGTCTGCAGTGAGACCATTGAATCTGGAACGCTGTGTTTTAGAAGCAAAATCAAAAAGTACAGCGCGAGAAACTCTATTCAAAAATTAAAACGAAACTAGGTTAACGGCATTAATCAGCGTCACAACAGCTTGATCTACATTAGTACAGGCCAGTTAGTTCTACCAAATGAGAGAGAACTGGTTCACGCTTTACAAATTACGAATCTAAAAGTGTCTAGTCCCAATTCTTGTCTAAAAACACAAGCAATCTATATCAAAATAAATACATGTGAAATAAATAGCTCACCTCATACATTTACGATGCCTGCATTGTAGTGTAAGCTTCCCATCTTCGCGATGCTTATCGATTGCACGCAATGTCCCACCGCAAAAACGACAAGTCACTGGATATGCATTAGAAGCCTTGAATGTTTTCTTAATTACACAGTTAGAAATTTTAAAGGCCCAGTACTTCTACTACAGTGTAGAAAATGTAGAATAAAGCTTAACAGCTTAAATTATATCGTCCTCCTTAAATAACATTGCTGATTGATGAAATAAGATAATATGCAGTCGTAGTGCTGAGAACTAGTATTTACTGATCAATGTGAAGGATTCTGACAAGACTGCATTCTTTTTTCTGTCACATTACCGATGGATCTGCAGACGCTGACGACGAGGCAAACATTGCATTGCTACCATTAGTATTATCGAGATATTTTTTGGCCAAATTTTCTGAAAGTGTAAAAAAATGGAAGTGATAATAATTGAGTACGTTCTGAGAACGATTAATGCCACAGAGCTAGGAAAATACAAAAGCATTCCAAAAAAAAACACAATTTTGATATAATGTGTAATTTCTTTCCTCTCACCCATCACATGAATGGTAAGCAAATACCGCTTTTCATCAGCATCTCAAGTAATACATAATTCACACCTTTTACGAAATAACACAATTTCAATTTTCCTCCTACCAAAGTCAGTAACTTCAAATTCTCGCAGGCTTTTTTCCGAAAATTTCTTCCAGTGCTAACTTAATATTGCCTAACATTTTGCTCTTTAATCAAGAAAGTAAAAGAGAATATAGACAGATACCATCCAAACAAGTTGATTTGGGAGGTTTTCTAGTCGACATGTTTACCACTTCAACGATTATTTGAACGAAATATTAATCTGAAATGTGAAATAATTTATTACAAATATAACCTACTTATTTCATACGTGAAAATACGGGTATGAAAGCAAAGCGTACGCGAACACAACCAAACCATTCCGCTATAAACATACGGTAACACATCGTACATGCAGCAGTGGATGAGGGCCACAATGCTACGCCTTGGTTTGTTGACCCCATTAACACGTGCTATCATGAAAAGCATGCATTTCAATCCTCAAGCTGGCTCGAATACTGACACTCGAAAATGTTTTCGTTCAGCAACTATGATTGTTTTCTGTCGGATTGAATTTAAAAAAACAAAATGGAAAATGAAATTTTTGCGAATATTTTCTAAATATTACCATGCTAAATTTCATAACAAAAGCGATTATAACGTATAGTTTACTCGGTCTAGTTTGTATGAATAGCGATAGGTGTTCTAGTAATTCTGATAAAAAAAACTAATAAATAGATTTTATATCAAAAAGAAATAAATTCTAAATAAGTTAACCGTTTACAGTTTCAACCTTCATTTACTCCCAATTCAAGTTTTTGATGTTCGTTTCATCCAAATTGAACTATGAATAATATCAGATATTGAAGAAATGGATGATATTATCTGCACAATTTGACCTTCGACATTATCCCAATCAAATATTACATTTAAGCAAAATACTTTTAGAGGATGTTAACTGCTGTAAAAGTTTTTCCTAATCCATTTGAAGTGCTTCCTCGAAATAAAAAATAGAATCCAGTAGTTGCGAACGTACCGTACCTTAACAATTCATATCGTATCCACATCATATCAGTGATAGAACGTTTCAGCAGCATAAATTTTTCATAATTTCACAAACAATCTAAATCATGAATGTTTTTTAGTTATATTTTTCCTCCTTTATAATTTACAATTAGCTGCTTGTCTTCATGTTTCGTTAATTAAGCAAATATTAATATTTAAGTGTCAAAATTTCATAAGTTCATAGCGGTAATTTTTTTTATAATCATACTATTAAAGCATTAAAGTATATGACAGGCCTGGAGGCGGAAACTAAGGGGAATAAAATAGCTAAGGTTACACGGACTTACGAACACGGGAGTGAGAACTAACTTAAAAGCAAAAAAAGAATTGTGAAATCTTACTATGCGTACAGTGTATGGCATTAGGGCAGATAAAAACAGTTGGCATCCTCTACTCGACGACAGCTGCGTTCTCATGCATACCATTACTGATATTGTAAATGTGCAGAAGTGGACAAATACATTTCCGTTTCATACTGTTAATAATAATAGCTATCGGCATCTTTGGATTTAAATTTGATAAAAAATAACCTTTAAACGTTGTCCAACCGTTGTCCAATGAATTAGCGTAAATTATATTCTTTTATTTTTTATTAACAAGAAAATTTCGTTCTTTTCACCTGCATTAACGGAGAAAAAATGGCTCTATGTAACATGAAATACATTGGCTAAAGTTGTTTCAAAAAAAAAAATCGACCTCGCACAATAACAAAAAAAGACAATTTGTTATTCTCATTTAGACTGGAGGAAAACATATAGGAATGGAAACAGTTAATCTGTCTGGCAGTTGCCGGTTAAATTGTAAAGCACTTCAAATAAATTCAATCAACGAATTCCCACATCATCAAATAGAAAGCAGCGAAACATACGGTCTTGATTTTGTTTTCATTTTGTTTTTTTTCACATTTCACTTTGTGAGATATGAAAGCAATTTATATTTCATACGCCTCCAAATCTCAGTGAACCGGAAAGTTTTTTCCTACGACAATGGGTACAGTACTAAGCAAAATAGGTAAAATCAAAAAATATAAAAAAACAAGTTACGATAAATTTTTAAGGATATACTTTTTCAAACACCAAACCCTTTCATCAACAATAAAATAATATAGAAAAAAATCACAGATTGTTGCAAAACATCGTTAATGAATATTTCAGATATTAATACACGAGTTCAGGCTACCGCGCTTCTTATAATTTCACTTACAGTTGAGTCATCAGATCTGAAATTTCGTTTCTTTGTGATATGAATTCCTTTTTGGCAAAAATTAACACAATACACGACAGGATTTTTTTCTGTCCATAGAAATAGACTAGGTTTTGATAAGTAAAATACACAGTAGAGGTATAGTCATCATAAAATTCTGATCAGAATCTTCGTTCTTCATTATAGGTAATAAAAGTTAGCAATCTGCATAAAAAACTTTCCTTTGTAATACAATCTTCTTAGGCTAAGGAAAATGATCACCTGACAATGAAATTCATTGTGACAGTTCTATCAACCGAGTCGAGTGCAAGCCGTGCTTTTGCTAAAACTTCATGTCCACCTCTAAATACGCCAGCTAGAAGAAGTAAGTGAGCACTTCTACCTTCCACAACGCGATCGGATCGTTCACATGGCGCCAACCCTATGCATTTGATCAATTCTCTTACTGCATCTATAATTATAAAATTATTCTGAATGCAAGACACGATCTTAAAAACTTAGGTTTTTATAAAATAAATAAAACAATAAAGTTCAGTAGAAGATTCAGTGAAAAATCCCAAAAATTTTTAAGCTTAATGTTTTATAGATCCAAATCAAAATAACAAGTAATGGAAAGATTAAATATAAGGGTTATCCAATCTTTTCTCGTAAGACTATTTTCATTCCTAGAAAAATTTGGATATGATCGAACAGACAATGTTCATTAACCCTCGAAACGTTACATAATATATTAAATATTATATAATTAGGCTCTGGATTTGAACACTTTAACGTTGCAAATCTTGGCATGCATATCTCACCTCATGCTAACACCTGTAACTCCAAAACCTTGCACATGTAAAACTTTGAAATTGTAAAATTCGACGTTTCCTCGTCTGTTTACAACTAACAGTTAACGAACCTTGCAACGTATGTACTGTTGATAAAGCGTATGTATCTTCATTCTCATTTTCATCACCAATCTGCTCCCAACTAACAGCAAAATTGCTTCGCTTCGTCGGTTGCACATGATCAGCAACGGTTATTTCAACTTCTTCCAGCTACGCAAAAAAATATAATATTTCACAGTTTTTCTCTCTTAATTATCACAAGTCAGTTCTTAAAACAGCTTACCACAAAGACGTCATTATAACTCTCGTCACCTTCAAATTCGCCTGTTGCAGGATCGATATCTCGAACTTTAAATTTCAAACTTGCACTGAATGTTGCCATAACAGTGCCAGGTTGTGAAGGCATTTTTAATAGCAAATATGTGGTTGACTGTGCACCAAATGCTAATTTTTCAAGTGGTATCGTATGCAAAATCGTCCATCCCTCCGTATCTGGTGCTTGCTCCAATTCAACATAAACATTCTCCAGCAGCTGGTCATTCAACGTGTTGTTACAGTCAAACTAGAATTCGTCTGTTGGTAACAATAGGAAGTTTACCGATATATATATATATATATATATATATATATATATATATATATATATATATATATATATATATATATATATATATTCATAAATGAAATTTGTGTTGTTAAATTGTACCTGTAGCACAACATGTTGTAGGAAAATGTGTTTAACGCATAAGACGCTGTATTCAGTGACTTCGTCCGTTAATGATATTGGTTGTGAAGATTTAAACAATGGACCCAGGCTTGCAAACTCCGGAATGGCTGCTAACTGCTCTGCAATATCAAATTTGCGATAAATTAACAATAGTGTATTCTTGGCTGTAAATTATTTACTCTTGACCATTATATAGAATTGTACGACTTCAACCAAACATTAAATCATTTAAAAAAAAAACTTGTTCTTAGCCTTAAATAGGCTAAGAATAAGTTTTTTTAAGTGCGTTAATATATCAATGACCTGCGTAAATCTCTTGCCGCGATGCCTTTTTTTCCTCCTTTTTGTCTGAAATTGTCTCTACGGATAGTGACGGTTTCTTCACTTCCGTTACGGATAGTGGAAGAGCCGAAATTGGTACCACCTTCAAGTCAAACGGCTTATCATACTCTCCATTGGTCACATACTGCTCCAGTGCTCTTTCAAGCCCAAGAACTGATACCTTAAAACACAATACCCCGTAAATTTGACATTAGGACTTCTGCAACAATGAAAACCAAGTTATCCTTCCTATAAAATTTCTTGGCAACAACATATATAATGAAACAGTACTTAAAGAATGCAAGACAACGTGCTATCTCAAGAAAAATAGATGCTAACCTGTAGTCCATTCAGAATATAATTAGCAATTAAATGCGGATTTTCCGTTTCTAAAATTGACAGAAAGTAGGTTGCTCGATCGCGTACTTCATCATCTGTATCAAGCAAACAACGTTTCAACAACACCAATACAGATGGTCGCAAATCCGGACACTGAGCTCCAAATTTCGCTAACGCACTTACTGCTGCAGCCCGAACCTTGAAAATAAAATGCATTACCAAAACTGATTACCTAAGTCTCCATAAACCATTTTTTTCATTTCTATAAAGTAAACTTAATGAACATCGCACCAATGAACAGAAAGTACACTTAATGAACAACACTTAATGAACATCGCACTAATGCATTTTACTATCTGATAAATTACCTTTTGGTCACTGCGTTAATACTAATGTCTTGGAAAGCAAAGCTCTAACAAATTATAAAATAATATAGAATTTACTGCGCCAACACTAAACTAGGCAAAAAGCTTATATTGGATCATTTTAAAATTTTGTCGCAAAAGTGAGAAAAAATATACCTGAGTAGTCTCCAGAATAACTCGGTTGTAAATGAAACGAATATAACGGGAAGGATTGGCAGTTGTTGGTGCTTCACGACCAAGTAAGTGTAGTATACGGGTTGCAAGTACAGGATGTTCACAGTCCTCAATAAATTCGCACAAATGAGACAATCCTAAAAATTGCACTCATAATTCAGAGCCAGAAAGATTATGTAGCAATACAACATTCGACATAATCTAGTCTTAAATGACCAGCAAAGGCCGATTTGTTGCAAAAATAGTATATAAAGAACACTATATTGTACCTGCTTCTTTCGCATCTGAGTTCTCATCAATGATAGCAATAATGGTGTCAACAATGCTCTTTTTATAGTCGAAACCACCATCATCGCGTAACATTGTAGCCAAAAAAGACATAAGGATGGAGTGCTTACGTGGATAACGCGCACACAATGAACGAATTGCTTCAATCACCACAACCTGCAATAAGTAGATACACAAAAATCAAATTCATGATGCAAAAGACATAATTTAACTTAAAATCTACAGTGTCGGTAAACTTGGAGATAAACACCTATACAATTTGATGATAATCTAAAAGCTTAAAGAGTTGAAAATGAAGTTGCGTCACCTTAAATTCATCACTTATTTCATTCACAAATGTGCTAATTTGTTTCATCAATCTTTCCACGGATGATTCTGCTCCGGTTTTGAGAAGCGTTGTGATTGCAAGTGTTGCTATTGAACGATTCTGATCTGTTATTAATTGTTCCAAATCGACATTACATAACGTTACTGCTTGTGGATGTTTCACTGATACCTGGAAATAGTCAAAGAATATTTCCGACAAAACCACTGTTAACATTTTGACAATCATTTCATGCTATAATTATGAGTAGGCCATAAATAGAAAATTTATAAAACGTATTTTCCATAAAACATGAGTTCTTGCAGTTCAGGAGTGCCAAATTCAGAATCATAAATTGAGGACCTTGTTCAAAGTCCGCACAGCAGCAAATCGCAGTGCCGGTTTCGGAGACGAGCAGAAAAGTTGCAAGACTGAAATAGCTGGCGATAACTCCGATGAAGTTGTTCGTGGCAGCCGAACAATAGCAGAAGCGGCTTCATAGATTACCATTTCACATTTATGACGAAGGCATGATTCAATGAATTGGAAAAAGGGGCTTTCTGTTCTGAAACGCCATTAATCTAGTCACTTTGATAAGCGATCAAACACGTATTAATAGCCTCATATCATAAAGGGAAGTCAATAGTTCTTTCATAAATTATAGTAGCCTTCCTGGGTTTGCCGCGAATTCAAGAAAATCACTTCACGAATTCAAGAAAAAAGAGAGCAAAAGGTTAGAAAATGTTATATTTGAAACCCAAAGAAACTTACCCCGCTTCATCTTCTTCGACAAGTTTAGCTGCAAGTCGAATGAGATAGCAAGTTGCAAAAGGAGAACGCAAAGATGATTTACTCCATTTTTGAACCAATTTGTTGACTGCTAAACGATCACCACTACGAATATGGTATAGCAAGCCGAGAGCATGGAACTGGACCATATTGCTGCAATAAAATTATTGAGCAAAAAACCATCCATTCAATTTTCGATCAACATTTCAGCAGAATGTCGAAATAGAGGACCGAAAATTTTGAATCTTGAACATTTCTTTATGCTAAATGTTAATAAAATCAAATTTGCAAATTTACAATGTACTCCAAATTTAGTTTCCGAAAAGTACACAGCATTATTTTTGTTGCAAGCTAAGTAACAACAGATCAAATAAACCAAAATAAATCCATTTTATGAAACAAACATGCAAATAAACAAACTTATCGGATGAGACAGCTTCCTGGACTTCATTTGCCCAGCGGCGCACTACTTCCGGATTCTTCCGAAGCAAATGAAATGACGAAACAAGGGCCGCCGACGCAACTGCTGAATTTCTGTCAACAATCGCCTGAAATGCATCACCATCTTCATATCACATGATTTCTTTATTCTTCTAGTTATTCGTATACATGATACTAGCAAAACAACCAAATTTGGATTTTAACACAGAATTTCTAAAAAATGCGTCATAGCAAACCTGTTTCATGTAGCGTTCAATAGCCTGCAACATGCTTCCATCAATTATGCAGCATAAAGCCCGGATAGCTGGTGCACGATATATATCTTCTCGACCAGTCATATCCTTTGTAAGGCTGAAGCATACTCAATGTGTTCTTATTTCCTATATTTCAATTTGTAAATCACGTGAAAACATCTGAATGAACACCAAATAACATCAGCAAAATGAAAAAGAAATCAAGACGAATTTTAACAAACCTGCTAGTAACAATGATGACATCATTTGAGATATCGCAAAACTCTTTAATTGCAAGATAGACCAAACGCCGAAGATTTGAATCCTTACTTTGCCATAATTTTGTTACGGCGAAAAAAGCTTCGGTTGCTTCAGTACGCCCAATAGTTTCACCTTGCTGTCGTAAATACAGCAATTTACTCAAGATTACACTACATCTCCGTGCATTTATCGGCGTTTCATTGAAAGCACGGGCCTAAATTTTCCAGTAGAAGAATTTTTCATTGAATTAAATACTACTTTTCCTTTGAGTTTCTGCAAAACATGCAACATGAAAATGATATAAAAACAATTGAAATTAGTGTCGACAGTTAAGAGATTTGCTTATGCCCGCCTCTTTACAGAGAGAACAGTAGCATAAGCTAAGAGACCTTCTTGGTTTTACATGATATTATCATGCAATTGCTTCATTTAAAACAGGTTCATTGACTCATTCTACATGACAGTTCCAATTATTAATCTTCTTGATGACCGAATTATTAACTGATAATAAACATCCAATTCCTGCAACAAATGACTACCTCCTGTAGAACAGTTGTTTTGTCGAGATTACTAAATGGGTTACCGCCACCATTTTCTTCATCCTTCTTGTCCCGTCTCATGTCCAACAATTTGAACGATAATCTACAATTACAAATAATAATCACTGATTTAAGGACGGTTAACAAGAATATTACGAGTACGAGACAAATATGATCACAAAGCTTATTCTCGTTAAAAGAAATGATCAAAATTACAACTGAATGAACTTTATCACTTCACCGTCAATTCAAGTTTAACTAAGAAGTTGATAGCTGAAAACAACGCGGAAAACTCGTGGAAACAATAGTAACACACAGACGTGGAATGAAGGGCGGTTCAGCTGAACATGAATCCTCCGCGATATCCATCTCGTCCCTCTGCCTACCTATTGGTGAGTTGTTGGAACTTCACTGCTCAATATTATTTATCTCAATTGTTCAACAATATATTCCTAATACTTTTTCGTCTCCCAATACCTCACTTTCGCCCATATTTATAAACATGAAGATAAACATCGCAAGAGGTAATCAACCTACGCCTCTTTTATAATCACGTTACCCTAGCTTACTCATAATACATCATTCGGTTTGAAGTTCACATCACAAAAATCAAATTCACCGAAATCTCATCACTGAAGATACGTTTCGCTCACGTAGTGATACAGCGAAGTCATCCGCTATTATTTAGTTAATATGACAAGACGATCATGAATGATAAGATGAATTTTGCATGAACGTCGACTGATTTTTTCTTATTAATGAAATCTACCAAACTAACACACGCTGTACACGGCATCTTTTATTTGACGTCCTTCATCAATTATTTACACGTAGGAAAACACACAACTCCGCATGAGTAATCCAATAATTTCACTTGAGATCATCACTCATCGATACGATTATGTTTGATATGATCCAGAAGTACATGTACGTGCAAGACAAATCGACTTAACAAATTAAATCAAATTTCATTATCGCTACCATACATTAGTAATCAAAATACAAGATGAAATAGAACAGTCTCTCATCTTCTTTGTTTCCTTCATGAAAAAATTACGAAATCCAATGATATCAGTAAATGTCACGTAAAGGATGACAGATGATAACATATTCCCGTTATATGACATATTAGTTGTGCATATGGCCGGGTATCGGTCACCGTAAAAGGTGACCCATTGTGACAAATTTTTGGACCAAAAGAGTGTATGCCAAGGAGGAACACACGTTGTCCAAGGAATCCCTGCAATCCGGCTCCACTATCACCCTAAAATGAAGGTACTGCCTTACGAGAGGAAACAGCTGCGGCACTCTCACAACAACGTTCATTAAATAACTCATGCAAATGAGGCGCATTTTGTCCCACAGACCACCCTGAAGTGGCACAGCTACCGCAGTCGCTTAGTGCTACGAGATGACGTGGGTGGATCGTACGCGTCAAGCATGAAGTAAGTGATACGTAATAGTTGTTGACTGTGTCAGCCGCACTTCATACTCTTATCGGATTGAATAAGAGGCAGTTTAAAAATTCTTCTCTATCTCTTAGTTAATCAATCAGTCTTGAACAGTTTGAAAATGTAGAAAGGTGAAATTTTCAAGAACGTAAAATATTCAAATTTTTTTCTTCATTCAAGTTCCAGGCGTTAATTTCCTAAGTTGAATCCATCAATGTTCTATCATCACTGGAAGTTATTTGACCTTTTCAACTCGTAGTAATTTTCTCTCATAACAGTCGGTAAGACTAAATCACTAGTAATTAATTGAAGGTAGACTGCTCTTACGAAGCAAATGCCATGATGAAGGGTTTTATTTCTTGACTTATAAATTGGTCCGGCTTGAATGAAATCTTTCTCTCTTGCAACACTGGTAATTTTCGCACTTCCATAATTCAACCTCGACATACTTTCTCCATCTGAAATTGCTATGCTGGAGAGATTGTTCATTCTTACTATTGTTGTTTTTGTTTGTAGTAGTAGAAGTAGTGGTGGTGGTGGTGCTGGAGCACTATCGCTTTCATATGTTAGATTTGATAAATGGTAAGGTGAAAGTGCCTAAAATTTTCAAAGTTTGAATGTTTGAAAGTTAGCTGAATGAATGCACAGTGTTCACTTACATTCATTCTCACCAAACCCATAGTCAAAAAGATTTTCGGCGTGCTTGAGATTGAAAGTTGAATTGGGCAAGCATATTGCTGAGGTGGTTGTGTCGAACTAAAGAAGTGATAAGATGCTGTGAGATCCCAGTGCTATCAGGAAATGATTCATAGTAATGGACATTTTTTTGAATGACTAAATTGTGAGAAGAACTAATGATTGAATTCATTTACCATTAAATCGCTTTCCATCTCAACAACTGCGAAGTCATGTCCATCTAGGCAGCCTCCATCTAAGAAACTAAAAGAAAAAACTATTGATAGAAGTTTCTACGGGTCATCTTTTATCAATACTTCATTTTAGTTTGAAAAGTTTTTGGAACGCGTGTTTTTTTGTCTCCTATTTTGCATAGCAGTGGTGATGGAAGGTAACATCGAATTAAGATTTGATTGCAAAAAGCTGATGCAATGTACCGTTTGTGGATGGCAATTTTACGAATTCTAGCTGTCATGCACAGCTGTCCGTCACATGGAGGCGAATCCCTTCGTAAGCATACTCCACCGTATCGTACTGCAATTTGAGTTATATCATCCAGATTTGTAGCAAGTCTAAAACTGAAATTGAAATGAATCCTGTGCATTAGAGCACAAGTGATTTATTTTATTGTTGAATTTCAGTGTTAGTTTTAAGTAGTCTCCTTTAGACACCTCGTATGCTGCTACGTCATGGAAGTACGTGGCGGTCTTGGTATGCGCGAAGTTATTGCAGTAAAGTGGACAAATGCAATGTCTAAGCATAACATGATAGTTTGAGGGTGTAACTGACGTGCACGGCAATTGATGACTTCCGTATTTCATGACGCAATGTGCTGCAGTAATGATATGTCGCTTTGAGATGATCGATCCACCGCAGTAATTGTAATGTTCCTGATTGATAAGGGTCAGTGCCGCAGCCCACGGAAATTGACCTAATTTTGCGGCTGATCCAACCGAGATCTTGTACGCTGAATGAACGTGGATCGTTGTAACGAATGATATGTGTGTTTAATGGCGAATGAGATAAGTGATTGAGGGGTGAGAGGAAAATTGACCAACGTATGACATATATGCATGGAATAAATGAAGAATGTCTTCTGCAGCGATGACATCGCATTTTTAATTGGTTGGTTATAAAAATTATTGAAATTTAAAAGCTGACGTGAGGAAAGCCACTGTCGACGTGTTTTGCCACAGTTGATTTTCAAATCCTCATTATCATCAGCATCAAGTTTGCTCAATTGCATCGCATCACCCATAGAGAAAGGAAATTAGTAACTTTTTTGTACTCAACTAACATTGTCACTGTTATCATCAATCACGAACTAATTAGGCATCAATAATTTTTCCCATTTTGCTAAAATTCGTTGGCAAGCTCATTCTGGATGAAAGGCAAAATTGATGTAATCATGTTCGAAATTTAAGATTTTTGGTAATTTTGTTCCACTTTTGGAATGAGGCATTATGCAGCTCTCTTCATTGCACTACGGTTGAATATTAATTTCGAAGCAACAAGCAACAAGACGAAATTCTTCATCAGGATGGCTCATGAGAGGAAAGTAATTTGACATAACTTTAACTCTTTCAAATTAGTAATGAATGAACAACCAGGTCTAGCGTAAACCACCATATCATTGAAATCCATCGGTAGATTCCGTCTCGCGAACGCAATTATGCCAATATTTGTCAACAGTGCAACTGTCGCACAACCGTTCATCGAACTCTTTTAGCTGCAAGTTTGTGTGGAACAGTCAAATCATCCGCTATTTATCTTTCCTCAAGATTTTCTAGAATATCAATGTGTCTTCTCACTTTCCATTTCGTGAAGATTTGTTTCAGCGAGAAAGTTAACAATATATTTCTCTCTCGCGTCACACGTATAAATCAGTGGTGTAATTTTGTTCCCTCTCACTAATGCCATTTCAATTTCATTTCTATGAAAATGAAATGACATTGTGCAAAAAAAAGGATTGCTAGGATTTTGCATAAATTACTTTTCAAAATCAATTACAATAGATGAGTTGACTGGGAAGAGTTGCACGCTTACTGTTGCTATTTTATCATCCTTGTCATTTCATTTATCACAATAAACATCGTCGGCATCTTTTCAAAATACTCATGATAAATGCATGCTTTTCTTAGACAATAAAAAATTCTCTTATTGTAGTAGCAATGCATGTGGATTGTTTCCTCTTCAATGCTAACATACCTAGAAATTCATTGTATGAATGGAATTTCTTCTTCAGAGTAGATGGTGTAATTTTGCTTCAATCAATCGCTTAGTGCGTATTGGTAAATTTGAATATTTCTCAGAGTTAGAGAAAAACTACACTACACCATCGATCAATATGCACTTCATCTTTCTACTTCTCTCATTCTTCCATACCTTCCGTAAGTTCATCAAACGATAGACAGGAAGTACAACACTGTAATACTTCGAAAACTTGAAATTCTCAACGTCAAGTGAAATAATTTCGAGAAGCTCAAACATGGCAGTGCAAACATAGCCAATGAATTTATAGATGAAAAAAAGTGTATGAGAGGTCATCTTTCAGATGGAACTGTTATTTTTGACGCCATCAAACTCGTTCATCAAATTCTTGAAATTTCACTATTCATTAATTTTTCATATCTCTTTTTTTTTCATATCTTTCATTCTCCTTACTTTTCAAAATTATCGTTTATACGAAACGTCCATTTTGAAAGTTTGAATGGCACAATAAATTATGTAAATTTTCACGTTAGCGTAAACTAATGATGAGCTCAATAAACTTTAACCTATGCATCATCGAATAATCCCATTCGCTCATTTCAACTCAACATTATGCATCAAATGATTTTTTAACTTTCTGCGTTCTGTATAATTAAATGAATTATTAAACTCGTTTACTGAAGATTATAAGCGACAGGAGCGTAGCCATTAGACAAGTGTTCGTCAAATTTTTTGCAAATTTCAAAGTTCTGTTTAATGGTCAACCCATACATCAAATATTTCTTTCCTGAAGTTTCTAACATACAACTGCATAATTGACTAATTGTACTCCAAACATTCATGCATTAATCAAAGGGCAACATTTATCACTTTAAATTAATCAAATTTCGTACTTTACATTCTCACACATTCGTATGCTTGTTTGCTTAATAAATTGTTCTCTGAAAGAAATGATTCAGTGGAAGATAATTTTCGCTTTTTTATGATCAATTCTTTCGTACACTTTCCCTCTGTACTGTTTTCTGTTTAAATCTCAGTGACATGGCTTTCCTATCCCTTCACGACAACCATTTTTCACCCATACGATCAGGTGCTTCCTTTGGTAAAATTCAATTTATTGCAAAGTAAAAGTTTATTACAGTGGAAGAATTGCCATAAATTTATGCTAGCAATCATCTTACATGTGATATTACAGCCTTATAGACAGGTGCAGGTAGATGACAATGCATCAGCTTCATAGGTAGTTCAGCACCTGAATCTTCCAAATATTCCCTTCTGAACTGTATGCACTGAAATCTCTTTCATTTTTAAATTACTACTGAAATGCCACTTGTGATAGCTTGTGGAAGGTTTATTGTTTTGTGTGCCTGGCAGGAATTGCGGTTTCTTTTGAGGTATTTTTTTTTGCTTCTCGAGTTGATCGCTAAATGACTACTTGATAATCATCGCTGTGCACAGTTGAAGTAGTGCTGGCTTCTTTTATATTACTTATTAAATTTAAAATGACCAGTGGATAGCCTGCCATTTGTGGTGTATTTCATCATCTTCGTTAGCTGTACAGCTGGCGTTGCACTATTGCCTAAGTGGATGTGCTGTATCCGAAATTCGTTTACTTTACAATGCTTTCTGAACGCGCACTCCAAGTCTTCTTTCGGACGCAGCTCACTTTAGGCACTAAAAATTTTGAAGACAGTTATGGTCGGAATGGAACTTTACAGTTGCTTGGAGACGCCACGTGACACTGTCAGAAATGTTGTGAGCGCAATTTCTGGATGACAGGATGATGCTGTGCAACACACCTGCTATTCTCGATGACAAGCATTAGACTGTTGAAGTCAAGGAAAAAAATTCTCTACAAATGTGCAGAGAAAAGTTAAAAATAGTTTTGCGTGAAACTTGTTTGGTTGTCTGTACCGCTCAGGTTTGCAACATGAATAAGGACAAGGTGACGATAGGTTACGTTCAGCAAGTGAACTGGATCACTGAAAATAACCGATCGCATGCACTTAACTGCCTGTTACGTGTTACCAAAATTAAAGTTTTGGAAGCTGATACGCTGATAAAAAATTTAGCGATCGATAAATGAAACTCGTTCAAAAAATTGATGATGTCGGAGGATGAAAGAATATCGCTATTATCATCATCATCATCATCATTGTTAATTATTATTATTATTAGTTAGTGCCGGAGGCATTGTTAATTACTACTATTAGTTGTTACTGTATTAATTATTATTGTTGTTTACAGAAGTGTTTATTGCAACTAACAAGGGTTTTTTTTTATAATCGTGCTGAATTTGCTTCGATTTTCCCAACAACTACTGATGGAAAGTGATGTGAGTGACACACAGTAACAGATAAGATAAATGTTTAAACATTTTTTTAGGCATTTAAAATAAAATAAATAATTGCTGCAATTTACACAATGATATCAATAGGAGCATCCGCTGAAGTACAATAGCTTATTGGAGCATTGAAACTATTTATATTTTAAATCAATCAAAATTACTTTAAATTTACCACATTGATTGCTATCTAACCTTGTTGAGTTATATTTTGGGTTCCGAAAAAGCGTTGAATAACAACATTATTCTGAAAAATAATTGATAATTTTATAGAATTTTGCATAAACTAACAGATTTGTTTACTAATGAAATTTATAATTTAAATAAAAACAATTCCAATTCGTTGTTTTCTTTCAAGCAAATGTCATTCAATTCTCTTTCTCGTTTTTTTCGCGAAAAAGTGTTGAATGTGATTAATTTTAAACATGTGAGAAAGTATCCTTTTAAACTAATAAATGATGAAATTCAGGTGGTACCTGCGGTGTTAGCGTGAAACGATAGCTACGACCACGTGGTATGATGATCAGATCACCTCGCTCAACGTTTATGCGAATCCAATCGTCCTCGTCGAGTTCAATATCGTAGTATGCACTTCCGTCCATAACAAGAAATATAGAATCAACGTCTTTCGCTATCGGATTATATAATTCTTCCAACTGTGAAATTCCTTTTTTGTTTCATACATTTCAAAAATTTTGAGGAATAATGAAATTAAGATGCATCTGAGCTTTACCTGCTAATATTTCCACTTCACTCTTTCGGTAAGCAATATCTTTTGCAATATTTTTTTTACTTGCAAAAAAAAATTGAGCTATTTTACGATTTCATCATAGCAACCATTCCAAAGTATTTCTATTTTTTCAAAATATCTTGTTTTTTTTTTTGGTTTCATTAATTAATTAAAAAATAGTTCATCCTTTGAGAAACATTCTTCCTGAGTTTTTTTTCCCATAACTATTACCACCTCTAATAACATTTATGACTGCAAAATTTTAATCCAAATGGAAATGATTGCTTAGATTTTGTAGGCGCATTTTATTTCAATGGTACGGAAATTGACCTTTCGATCAAACTCGGTCATATTTTCATGAAGCGTGAAAATATCAGACGTCTTCAGTTTTCGTTCCGCTTTCACGCGTGATATTCGTTTCTTCATCGCATTAGCATCGTCCACATCAACCTTTGCAACATTCATTATGACGTAATTTTGTGATGAAATAGGAAGCTCAATTTTCATCTCATAAGAATTAAATACCAAGAAGTAATTAATGATTGAAAAAAAGACGAGTAAAGTCGGTTCACGCTGATACCTTGTATGAAATGACACCTGTAAGCGCTTGCAGCTGGTCAGACGTGTACAGTTTCGGTGGATAAATATGATGGGGAAGGCGACGATCGCCTAATGGATACTGTTCCATGTGCCACGCTTTCATCCTTTATTGTTGCTATTTGAGGAAGACGAAGAGGAGAAAAATGATGAAAATAAATTTTTGTTATTTTTTTTTAAAGATTGTTTTATTTTCGAAATTCGAAAATCCACGTGTGGCACCAGTGTTTTGAAACGTAAAATGGAAACGTACTGAAAAAGCTTTGAAAGTAAAATGAAACAGTAAGGTATTACTGAAAACAGCAAAGTATTGTGACCTTCCTTCCTCCCTCCTTTCTCCTTTCATTCTCTCTTTTCTCCTGACCAATCACTTAAATTTGTTCATTGCGAAACAAAATAAATTTTTTCAAAACTTGTAATTATACTGAGCATTGCAATGGATTAAGGAAAAACTGTAAATCTTAAAAAGTTCAATTAAAAAAGAGTTAGTTGGCGTAGTGTGTAATTAATTATCCAATTGATTTGCTTGTTAACACCTAAAATCGTCGAAATTAAAATGGAAAATTTATGAAATCATAGTAAAAATTGTGGCAAAATGTCGAACTGCCATTGTTTGCATAAAATATTCGTCAATTTATAGGAATTTCTTGAATGCCACACAAATTACAAGCAATTTCTGATACTATTTTAAATAAAGAGAATTCTTTTTAAATCAAGCAAAAAGGAGATGAAATTTGCTTTAGTTGTTGAGAGATGTTTTGCAATGAAATGGAAAAAGAATGAAAATAAAGTGGAAATTTACGAGCTTTTGCTTTAAGAGAGTAATTAAAAGTAAAGCGGAAAAAGATGCTATCGAAGTTCTTATTGGGAAAAAAAGGAAATTCATGCACCGACACCATTAAGGTAGGTAACTTGGGAACCGGAATTTCTAGTTGTGACGAAGTGAAGGTAGCATAATTAATTATGGTTGGTGCGCATATGGCTGTCCTTGCCTCTGAGCAGATGTTTTCCTAAATGAAATTGTCTGTTAGCTATCATTTAGCTTAAGCATTTCCGCTATGCTTGCAGTGCAACACTTTCTTTTTTGTTAATAGTAAAACGGATGAGCTACTGCAGTTATTTACTTAATTACTCTGTAAAGCAGTTACGCGTGAGTTACGTGGAACATATAATTAAAATGCTTAATATGGTGAGTTCCAGCAGCAGGAAGGAGGAAAGGTGGGGTGAAGAGAGGGAGCGCATGAGAGTACATTCGCAATGATAATTAATGAATAAGGAAGTGTTGCAGGAGGACAAGGAAGAAAAAACTCTCCAGGTGAAGAATTGCTAAACGCTTCTCTCTTCTCTTTCCCTTTCTTCCTCTCTCCTTTCGCTTTTTCTTTCACCTTCTTTTCTTTTTTTCGTTACAAGGTATTTCCAGTGAAGATCAGTTAGTTTTTGCAAATTAATTCGAAATTTTCAATTGCAATGAGATAGGACAAAGTTGGATAACACTGCTGGCATTACATTGTGTTTCATCAGATCAATCAATTTTTGATAAAATTAAAAATTACTTTCTAAACGATCTTTTAGCACTCAAAACAAAGAACGCTTCCCGGAGCGGGGAAATTTGAAATTTCGAAGGAAACAAACTGTAAGAGAGGCATGGAGTAATTAAGTATGCTTATCTTATAGTACAGTAATGTGCGTTGGAGAAATAAAATAAAAACGATTTAAATTTTGCCGCAGGCAATATTTCAACCACATTTTTTCTTTTATTTGCACTTTTGTAAATATTGTGAGCATAAGTTACACTCTGTGCAATGCCTTCTTTTCCTGAAATTCAAATTAAAATTTACTTCTATAGATGAATATTTTTTGATAAGAAAAATATGACTACCACAGTAATTTATTGTACAATTTGATAGAGACGAGATAATTTCACTGTTCACACTTGAAATTTGACTACGTAATGTTTACAGAATATGCTCACGTGGATTTTCTCTTTGAAAAAATTTAAATTTAATTTAGAAGAAATTAAATATGAATTTTTCAGCTTTAGCAAAAGAAAAAAAGAAGTGAGCTCCAAATGAAAACGAATTACATGTTGGGAAATTCAGGATGGAAAAGAAATGTATAGAAATTGTTCATCTTCGTCTTTTTTTCGTTTGAATTAAAAAACACTAAAATAGTTAGTCCTAAATAGGAACAAGTGAGCGAAATTTTAAAAATTTTCAGGAAAGATTTAAGAAAGAAGGGGAAAAAGAAAATGGAAGAATGAAAAAATGGGTGTAAATTAAATTATATGTATTTTAGGAGCATTGTAATATTACAACGTAACTATTTAATTATACTAAAATAGAAGGAAAAAAAATGAATTGAGCAAATAATCTGAAAAGAGTTAGATGGAAGAGAAGAGAAAAAAAGTTAGAATTGATGGACGAGAAGAAATGACCGCTCACTTCTCACCATTCATAAATTTAACAGGTTAAAACTGAAAATCTGAAAACGGAAGCGTAGAAGCGATCGATGATCATTTCCATCGCATCTTTTCTTTCGCTCTAATTCAACCTGTACGCTTTTTTTCTTCATTGAATAATAGTTTCACACAATATTTCCATGATTCATTTAAATTGTTTTTTAACATTTCTATTGCATTCGTTAATTTTTCAATCATTCATTCACTCTATTATTTTCTAATTACACACAAACGTGTGCTGTGTAATTATTCTTTTTGATTTTTTCATCTATTAAAAACAGTTAACTTCCTTTTTTTTCAATTATGGAAGACAAGAACCGAATAAAGAGAGAGAGAGAGAGAGAGGGAGAGAGAGAGGGAGAGAGAGGGAGAGAGGGAGAGAGAGGGAGAGAGGGAGAGAGAGGGAGAGAGGGAGAGAGAGGGAGAGAGAGAACAATAACGGAATGTAATCAGAGGGATGATGAAGTGAGCAAATAATTACAAAATTAACTAATAACACAAACATTAAGAGATCGTTTAATAAAATAGAACACCGATATTATAATGCAATTTAGAGCGCATACATTACGCCTACCTATATGTACATATACATACATATATTATATATGCCACCCACATCCACACACACACACACACACACACACACACACACACACACACACACACACACACACACACACACATACACACACACACACATACACACACATACACATACACACACACATAATAAAGACCTTGAAAATTCCTTCACTAAACTTTTAAAGTTATTAATTTATCAAGAATTATTATGCATTGTGACATTGATTTCACGTGCATTGATTTCAAAGGAAAATGACAGTAATGCGTAGGAGTAACACTAATCAAATAAACGTTGAAAGGAGGAACTGCTAGAGTGAAACGTGAGCGATGAGAATGAGTGAAGGGTAAAAGTTAGAGAATTAAAAAATTTTTTAAATTGTAAAACTCGTAGTGAAATTTAGGTTTGCATAATAGGCAATGTGTAAAAGTGATAAGAGAATTGAACTTTTTCGCTTCAAAAAATAATTCAGCAAAATTAACTGAATTAAAATCTACAGTATTTTGGTACACTTAAAGGAGTAACGAGCGGGTGGAAAAGAAAATGTGAATCATGCACAGATAATTCATTTTTTTTTCAAATAACATCAATGATCAAGAGAAAGAAAAACAGTTCAAATTAAGTATGTAAATTAGCTCAATGAAAATTTTATTCTATTAGAATGTTTTTGGATGATAGTATTGAATTTGACAGTGTTTAAAAATAATTAGATATTGAACAAATTTTCTCGTGCTCTCTCTCTCTCTCTCTTTATTTTTCCGTTTTTCGAATACAAATTTCAAAAAGGATAAATAATTAAAAAGGTAATATAGCAATAATAATGATAATAATAGTAGCAAACAATAATAGATAGTAATAATGGAGGAGTTAGTTAGTCGTGTTATCGTAACTATTTGAAGTTATCATTGCTAGTAGTATTGCATTGCCATACGTGGGTGGCAACACTAACTTACGTAGGATAGCTGATCGATAGATGAATCACGTAGTAGGAGATGTGATGAGAGTGGACAGGGAAGGAAATCGCTGGCTACTGGAAAGCGTTGCTAGTGGTCAGTGAGGGGAGGAAAAGCAAAGGAAAGGGAAGCAAAAAATGAGGGAACGTAAAGCGTGGCGACGTTCAGAAGTGATTTTCATTCGTTTCTCAAAATCCGAACAATTCTGCAAATGTCCTCATTCCTCCTATTTATTTGGCACAGCACAGTGTACGATTTTCATAATTTTAATCGAACCCCACTGAATGGCTATCATCTTGTTTACTCATCCATCGCGCAACCAACTCCTTCCTACCCATCCGATCTCCAACTACCAGTTACTATTATTATTATTATTATTACTATTTATTATTATTATTATTGTTGCTATTTATTAATTATTATTACTATTATTATTATTATTACTATTTATTATTATTATTACTGCTTATTATTATTATTGCTATTTATTCCTATTATTATTCAAACCTAATGTCTACTATTCATCGTGCTGATGGTTTGTAACTGAACAAGTGAGTTAGGCAGTAATGCGCTGAGGTGTGGCTGCTAGCATGTTACGTGTGATAGAGTAGCAGTAGTAGTAGTACCAGTATTGGTACTACAGTAATAAGTAAGTATGCAAGGAATAGTAGGAGTGGTAGTAGCCGAGGAGAATTGTAATTTTTATCAGAACTGATAATTATCGAACTGTTTCATCGCCTTTTAACCATTTTTCCTCTCTCTTACAACCTGATATTCCTTTTTCTGCTCACTTTTTTTTTCGGTGTTATCTGTTTGAATTCATTATTACCGTATAATTTTCAAGTGTTGCATGCCATTTCATTGATTTCACTACCGTCCCTCCTTCGCTTCTTCGTTCTTTTTTTGTTTCCCTCTTCGCCGAACGCATAACTGAGTAACTTACCTTCCATTGTTAATTTCATTCTTTCACTGATTGCTATCAGTTCAACTCCTCCCACTCAATCACTTCCTCATCAATTAAAACAACCTCCGCTCTTGCTATTATTCAAATTAACAGTGCTTTTTTTTTCAATTTCCTTTTTGATTGCATTGACAACATGAAAATGTTCCTTCCTTTTCCTTTTTAAAAAAGTAATTCAAAAGAACTCACTCACTGATTAAAATGGAAAATAAAATAAAAAATTTTAATGGTCGAAAAATAAAATTGCCTTGTTAACATTAATTTTCAAAGAGCAACAGCATTAACTGTTTAGAAAACATATAATTCTGGAGGTATAATTCTTAATTTAAAAATGTCTCACTTAAAATACCTCATTCATCGCACATCTATTAAATTTAAGCCTTTGTCCAATCACTTCATTACAATTATTGAAAATTTTTTTAAACCTCCTAAACACTCCAACCTAAAATAACTCCTCCTCTCATTTATAAGTCTTTGCACACATCAATTTAGCTTGCCTTTTTGCTGCATCAAATCGAACACATCAATTTTCCTCTTCCACTTCGCTCAATTTCATTTAAATGAACAAAAATACGAAAATTTTATTTCAAATAAATTCAAATGTTTACTTCCGATGAATTAGTGATCAATTGCGAGAGAACGGTTATGTAAAGTCAAACTTGTATGAATTCAAGAAATGCAATTAATTTTAGCTAAAAGCAGCAAAAACACTAATGAGGAAGAGTCTCAGGAAAATCTTAATAAATAGAAATAAGCTAATTTGTAACATTAATTTATGAATTTGAAGCAAAATTAAAAATAATAGAAGTTTACTAGTTCAACGCGAAACTAAATGCTAAACGCTATCTTATCATAAACAACGTATGTTAACTTTCAATTGCCATATCACTGGAGAATTTCCATCTTGAAACAGTAGAAATGTCGCTGTAACCTGGTAGCTCTGTTGTTTCTAGCATCAAGCATTTTACAGCGAGTGGTATTTCAGATCCGTCACGTGCTCGCCTGATTAATTATAAAAGGAATGTTCAATTTAAGTCAAAAATTCTGACTTATATAGTTCGAAATATATGTTAAAGCAAAAGCTAATTGTTTGCCATTTCCATAGTTTCTTTGATTTTCCGACTAAATTCATCACACTTCATTTATACAGAAAGCTATACAGAGGTGTTTATAACAGTTTTATGATTGGTTCACTTGCATTCTTGTAATATCATTTACATGCCTATCTCTTCCTAAAAGATTTAGGGCTTTTAACAAAATTTCACCACCAAACAAAAAGTAAAGTTGCTTTTCTGTGTTACTTCCATTTTATTAAACTCAGCAAATCATTTAGAGAGTTGGAAATGCTGATACTTTAGAATATTCTACTTTTATCAAAGTTCAATCCTTTTTCCTGTTTTTTCCTTCTCATTGTCTTTCTCTGTTTGTTTTGCGTAATTCGATGGAATGAACTGAAAACAAGAATGTTTAACATCAATAAAACACTTACACACTATGACTAATGAAAACAAAATAAATAAAAAAAAACAAATTTCATCTTCTTTTACTGCAGTACACTCAAGGACAGTGAGACAGTGAGATAAATCATGTTTTCCGCTCAGAACATTTGATGAAGTAAACAGAAAGACAAGAAAGGAAATGACAGGAATCTCAATTTGATGGAAAATCAAACATTTTGAGTCTATGGAAAAATCTTTGCCTAGTGAAAAAGAAAAATGGACTGAAAAAGGAGCATACAAAAGACATCACAACAAACAAATAAATATGTTTTGTTCGATGAACTAACAAAACATAACAAAACATAAAAATAAATTCCAGGAAACCAATACTACGCAAGATTAATAACACGATTTCTACAAAATCTATAAACATAAAATCTTGATGTAAAAAATTCCATTTTTTGCTTATCAACTTCAAAAATCATTATTCGAATAACATCAACGAAAAGTCATTAGAATTGCGGGAAAAACAAGGGATTGGATCGTATGTTGAGCATGTTTCACTTTATATATAATATTCCGTAAGCTATATAAACTCGCGGCGTTGCTATACTGCTGAGCAAAAGAGAAAATTAAATTAACAAAAATGGAATGAACTTCTCAAATTAGCCGTTTCGCTTACCCCTACCTAAACAACAGATTTAAATTGATGCTCAAAACAAAACAAATACTATTCGCTCTTTACGGTGAAAAACCAATAAAATTACAGGAATATTTTACTAAGCTCAGCCAGTTGAAAAGTATACTGGCAAGACTTCTTTCGTCAAAAGTAACTATTTTCTGAAAACAGTACAGTAGTAAATTTTCTTCAACTAAATTTTAAAGTATTATCAAACAGCAAAAATTCAAATCCTATTAAAGATCACAATCAAACCAAAATGATAAATTAATCCTATTGACGGGTTTGTTTTTACGAAGACATAAGCAAACTCCTCGGTGCCTGATGTACAATTGCTTCTGTGGTCACAATGACCGAACAACCATCATCATTTGTATCCGCTGCCGTTAACATCGTTTTTTGCACACTTCGTGAAATATTGACACTGAAATGAACCAATAATATTCAAAACTTTTTTGCTAAACATTATTGGGAAATAAATAAACGGTGAGACCTACACCTTGACACTACAAAATTATTTTCAAAAAAATCATGGAGTAGTTGCTAAATAGGTTTAAAGAATGATACTAAATTGCGTTTAAAAACATGAACGAAATCCAGCCCAACATATGCGCTTTGGTCCTCTATAACTGTCCTATTTGTTCCTCACTCCGATCAGTTAATAAGGTAGCGAAAAATTATTCCACCATTAATCTTGTCCACAATTGCAACAGAGAAAGCCAAATTCACCACAATTTATATAACTTCCGCTGACCACGACAACTATTTTTCAACAGTTTTGCATTGCAACTATCGTTAAAATCGTAAAATTCACTTATGTTTCACGCAATGAGAGCTATTTCTATGAAGGAAGTACCTAACAAAACGTATTTAGTTCAAATTCTGACGATTTCAGAGCAGGGTGAGCACTATATTCCAATTAAAGATATCCACGTTGGTTACACCATACTTTCTTAGATGTATCCAATAATCCACAATGAAAATATACATTCATTTTCTTGGAAAAAAAAACGCCTTTAACGTTTAGAAGCATAACACATAAACCGAAACTAACTTGCTGGTGGCGCATTCACTTTCATCACCTTGCATACGATCAGTCATTGTAGAATAACCCTGATCACTTGATTCGGTCCGTGGCGAAACTCGGTACTGCGGACGAACTGCTGCCATTGGGTCGGACATTCTCTCAAATGACGTCAGTTGAACCAAAGCGACCGATTTTTCTAAAACTGCAGTTCATATTCGTGTCTTTGCATATTATCAATTAGCTTAAATGAATTATTTAGTTGGCTTGAATTTTCAAAAAGGTAAACTAATAACAGTGCCTTTCACTGATCCGGAAATGTCATGATCAAGCTGAAAATCATCGTCTTCAAAATTCCTCCCACACAGTGGAGCACCATACGAATCCGTGAATGAATTCGCTTCCACCAAACGATTAACTTGACTTCGATAACAATACACAGCCATAACCTTGAAATAAAATATCACTAAAATATCACTTTATATATATATACATATTATTTTTATTAATTTTTTTCTACGTCACTTTGAAATTATGCCGTACATTTGGGTCAATAAAAAGCTGAAAATTTAAAGGAACAAGAGTATACCATAATCAGGAAAACACTCATTATTCCAGCAGCAACTGGTCCAACCGGTGCACCAACTGGCCATTGTGGAGCTAGTTGTGATTCACTTTTCAAAAAACCTGAAGAAAAACTATGAGAAAGTTACAAAATTCTTGGTATTCAAAATTTGGAATAAGTTTATTTATAATAAATATGTAACTTATCAACATCTGTTATAAAATTGAGATTAAAAAAAGCGCCTCGAATACGCCTTCCTTTTGTGCCACCAAAGCACTGATCAGTGGAGACGCAAGACGGATTCGGAAGAAGTGTTTGGCCATCGCTATCAAATGTACACCACTGGCACCCCAGTATTCCCAGGCAGTCATCCAGTGTTTTATAGTTCTCGCACCTGCAATCTGAAGTTATTTCACAAAAATATTTCAACTAAATGCGTTTTTCCCCCATACATTCATAATTTGATAATCATAAAAACTTCAATCACTAGCTTATCAGACTACGTATTGCTTGACTTTTGAAAACAAACAGTACTTTATACTGATGCATTCTGACAGTACAGTTTTCTGTAACGGCTTAGCACTGAATGGAATGATCGTGGCCATCACCGGGCATTCCTCTAGATCAGAACATTCCACATTTGGTACAAAGGAGGTTTTCTTAAAATACACCAAAATAAAAGGTACCGAATTCCTTATTTTCTCACAAATCTGACTTAAATTTTAATTCTTGCTCATACCTTATTAAAACATTAGTCAAATATTCAATGCCTCATACAATTTTCCCTCATAAAAAATTGATACAAGTTGTGATATTTATAAAACGTTACTTTATGATGAGTGAACCAGTAATACTACATTCTATGTTACATAACTATAAATGCAATACGATAATGCAATACGGTATTTAGCAACAAATTACTCGATAAAGAGAAGCGTTTGATGAACTGACTGCGCATTGTGCATTACAGTTTAATGGACATTGACACGGACATTCACATTCTGCATCATCGAAACGTGTACAAAGGAGACAACGACGATCACTAACTGAACATGGACAAAATGCCTGAAACATCAGCAGTCATATATCTGAAATATCATGGTTAACCGGAAAAGCTTAACGGAAGAAATTTTTTGCTTATTTATTATGTTTTGATGAACGATATTGTCAAATATCAAA
Organism: Litomosoides sigmodontis; assembly: GCA_963070105.1. Lineage (NCBI taxonomy): Eukaryota > Metazoa > Nematoda > Chromadorea > Rhabditida > Onchocercidae > Litomosoides > Litomosoides sigmodontis. Next base: position 1,607,999 of record OY718805.1, read on the forward strand.
ACATGATTGTTTCATAGTCTAAGAATAGATAAGCAAGCAAAATTGGTAAGAATACCTGGATAGGATGTTGCGGGTCACAACTTTCATTTATAAGAGCAAGAAACAAATTTGTCTGTGGCACCGGGATCACTTCTGCGCGAATACTCCCCAATTTCGTACCAAATACTGAGCTAGCATCATCACACGGAATCTGAAGATATATTCCATCATCTTACAATAGGAAAAATAGGAAAGTGACGTAGAAAAAAAACTATATAAAAAAGATTTCCAAAAAGAAATCTTTAATTCTCTCAGGGTGACCAAGAAACTTGCAAGCATTTGCATAATTGAAAAATATGTTTTATAAAACTATTAAAATTTGTTCAAAAGTTCTCTAAAATTCTATGGACAAATGCTGTTCTCTTTTACAATAAGACCACAATTCTTTCTTAACAGAACTTGTATTTATTATATTCAAGAATCATAACCAAGAAAATAAAAACAAGCATGAAATGCATTTAGAAAACTTACAGTCAAAGCGTCTGAATATGAAATATTGAATCGGAAAAAACGTTCAACTGAACGCGTAGGCCATTGCATACATTGTCTTTTTTGAACAAATTTTGTTTTCGTAATTAAATATGTTGCAAGTTGAGGTTCTAGATAGCTGATATGAAAACGTTCGACAGCACTCCATGAAACGCTTCTCCCGTAAGACCGAGTTTTTTTATTGCATGCAGTCGTTTCTATTCCACGTGAAATCACATTACCCAGATCATCGAACAAAACACATCGCCGAGACTGTAATCATCAAAAACTTACACTTGATTCAAATATGTATTGTTATACTCGCCCTCTCAAAACACACCGAAAATTTTTAATTATATACCTCCTAAAACCTCTTGAAGGGGATCATAACAAGGTTTACGGTATACAAATAAAGAACAAACCTTTTTACAAATGCTAATTGCGCTTCTCAACAATTTCGAGAAAAATCCAACGGTTACATCCATCGCAACAACAGCAAAAACTTGATCTTTGGAATTATGCATGCTACCAGCATGACCTAAAAAATACTTCTAAAATTCGGACAATAAATTTCAGTCATGAGCATATAGAAAAACAGTCTTTAAATATCAGAAAATTAGTTCAAAATTAACCTTCGAAAACAGCAGTAGAAATTGTTACTACTTGCCCTACATTATCTTCCAAGAATGGCCCTGTCACAATGATTCTTCCAGGAAATTCATTAGCACGTACATACCTAAACAGAGATGAAATAAAGGAGAAAGTTTACTATACAAGTGATTCGTTTTATATTACATCAACCACTCTAGATCGACGAAGAATTTGAAGGAGACAGAACAAACCAGTAAAAACAATGAAATTGAATAACCGAAGTTCTGAATGTAAGAAACTATTCAAAACCAACCACAGTTGCGAATCAGGTTCATAATTATCACGAATCACAGTTGCTGGATAAGTAATCATAACACCTCGTGAAGTGGCTATATAGCGCCGTAATACAAAGTGATGCGAATCACTAGATACCTTATCACGCCAATATGGTATAATACCAGATAGTGCACCAACGTGTTCACGAACACTCAGCCGAATACCCGTATTTCGAATTAAACCGAACGGGTCACCTCAAGCAATACTCTTACTAGAAGTGAACTGGAATTCTACAGCAAAAGGTACCCAAATGACAAGTTTCATTTCGGCAAAAACTAATTAAAAAAAAATGCTTTTTAATAACAATTTTCTATTCACGTGTGTATAAAATCATTTGTTTTCCAACTTTTGTCCGTTTAGTTTATTGTATCCTATGCAGAAGATGTGGTTAAATGGAAAAGATTTATAAAAATACCTAAGTATACTAAATAATTTGCAATCCACTGTGGAGATGGCGGACGTTGCAGGGAAGAAATAGTGAAACAACTTGGGCTCAAATAAACACCGCCTAATTTCATAGTAGAAAGATAACCAAAATGCGAGCAATAGAAAAGCGATGAATCTCTCTGAAATAAATTCACTCACAGTATCCAAGTATTACAGCAAAAGCCTTTCAGAAAATGTCTAATTCCACAAATAACCTGAATGTCGAGACGATGGTAGACAAGATTATCCAATACGTATTCTTGCTTTGAATTTTTCGAAAGTATTGACATTTTCACTTCCATCTCGTTAACCTTCATTGCTATGATAACAACAAATGGTGCATTCTTTAGCTGAAATGTAGTTCGATAAGAATAAAACAAGATCAATTTAGGCTAAATAAAATAACTATTTACACAAACACATAGGCAATTCCATGACTAATTAACAACGATATGCATAAAATAATAAAGCAGAGCCTAGTGTTGCAAAAAAGCTAACACATAAAGTGATCCTCCCCGTGCCTCATTTTTTTCTAGGTTGAGACTACGCTACTCTATTTCACGTAACTGAGAAATAATTCTAGAAATCCTTTTTTTGAAATGGATTATTGAATTGCCAATGTCTCAGCACGAGCGATTTTCTACCTAATTTTCATGCACGTTATTTATGGTTCTTCCAAAACCTACACTTAATTAACGCCATCTCCACTGATTAAAACTATCACACTCAAATTCTATTGAATAATGTTCTGAGCTAAAACAAACAAAATATACCCGCATCCATGTATACTTTAGCTTTATTCTCTCCACTCCTTCTTCCTTCACAATTTCGAATGAACCTTCACTGATTTCTTCGGATGAGAAATGCTCACTGAGCCACAGATCTTTTTCTGACCATATTTCCAATGTTCCAATATGCAAGGGCCATGGTGACGCTTTGCGCATGTGAGAGGCGATGATGACTCGACTAAAAAATATTCAACCTTATAACTGTTGAAATCTCAAGATTTCTTAAACTGTAGTATGTTCACTAGAAGTTGTAATCGTGTTCCTACAGCAGAAATTGTTCTACCCTGTTTCCTCCACGAAAAAAACCTGCGAAGTCGTTCACTTCGAAAAAAATACGGTCACGAATTCAAAATTTTTTGCCGAAGCTTGCCTTACCAACCCATAAATACAAAGTAGCAATAAAAATACCCCTGCAGATCACAAAGGAAAATTCGCAATCTAGTCTTTGCTGGTGCCATAAGCACTAAATCATTGTATTTGATAACATCGGCAATTATATCCAAGTTCAAGTCCATGCCAATTACAGCTGCCTGAAAAACTTCCTTATTTAACAAACTGAAAAAGTGCTTTTAAAAATAAAAGTTAACTTAAGATGATTAAAACCACATGTATAATCGTACCAATTTATTATCCTTCCTGAAGCTGGTGGAAATAGAAACTAGTGTTGCCTGATATTCATTAAAAGGATACGACCAGAACAATTCTTTATTCGATGAGTGAGTCAGCAACTCGTCATTATTGCCGATGGAAAGAAGTTCAAACATTCGGAGCAATGTTAGTGTTGCATGCTCATTAGTTCCAAGTGAAATCATCTACAATTAACTCTGTAATTAACAAGTTATTGTTTATGGGCTCAGCATATTTATCCGTATGTTAATGTAATGATTATTAGTAGCATTAGAACGCAGAACCTTTCCAGGTATTATTGTTTTGTTCAAGGCTGCTTTCAGCTTTCTGCCAAGTGGCTGCTGATATTTCGTAAAATTCATTTCCGCAATGTTTTTCAAAAATTCGTACGACCAAAGCAGAGGCGTTTCATCACCTACAACTATACAAATTCAGGAGAACTCTTTATTTTATTTTCCACTGATAAGTGAATCCCAGTTAATCTCATTAGTTCAAGCAATCATGAAATGTGAAAATATCTGCCATCTCTAAAAAGTGGTTGCCATAGGCAATGTGCATAAAGTAAGACAATAACAATTTTAAATGGTTTGTGCATTATATGCGCCACACATCTCAGTTCCAAGTTAGCAGTCCCATCCACTTCTAAAACTTGAATTTATTAAAGAAGGAAGAAATGAGTAAGTTTAATTATAATCATAAACAACTTAATCATATTTAAATATGAAGCATACCATCGCTTAATGCTACAGTGTTAATTTTCAAGCGAACATTCACGTCTACAACAATTTCTGCCACAGCATTTAAAACCGAAACTGCTTCACCTAATTCTGACATTACACCCCGGCTGATGTAAAACAGAATATTGTAATAGAATTCACTTTTATCGTCTTCTCGATCAAATGCTTCTTCCTGAAAAACGGCTCCTAAAATCATATTTGGCTAAAATTAAAAAAATGCTCTTCCTGATCAACACAATTTCAGATGAAAACTGAAATTATGAAAATGCCCTGATTGGGCATACATGATGATGGTGGAATTCTTCCCTATTACTTTTGAGAATTGATAACAATAAGTCTCGATGCAGTAACAAAAAAATTTTACAGAAAACTCAGAAAAAAAGTCACTTTCATGTTTTTCATACATTCTACTTTTTAATATATATATATCTTAATTTGAAAAAATGTCCACCTACCTCAACAAATAATCTGCAGGCCGTCTGAATGGCATTAGTATGTGAATATGTTTTTTGGCTACCCCGTTCAAATGCTTCTACAAACGCTGTCATTACGGCAATCTGTTCACTCGTAACACCCAAGAAATTTTGATTTTTGCAAGCTCTACTATTATTTGTTCCATTTGATACCATTACCATGTACCTACAGAATTTCATACTAGAATTTTTATTAGAATCAGTGGATGCTTTCTTCAATCAACGGCAGGACAAAATTTCCTACGAAATCTGATTTGCAATATAGTTAAAAATTTTCTTTGAAGCCTTAAATAAAATCAAAAACATCTTATATGTTAAGTGGAAAAGACCAATCAGTTCGAATGGTGAATATAGGGGTTAGATTGTTTTCATAACTGCTGTCGAAGGTTATCTGAAGACGCCATAGTAGAATAGACGTTCAATTAACTGTTCGAATATACAAAGAAATAAAAGTAAGACAATCTGTCCACCGATCATTCATCATCATAGAGATTCAATATTAACATACTGCATTTAGTTATTTTAAACCGTTTTTTAACGTTAAATTTAACGAAGATTAGACAACGACAAAATTCCAAGACTTACTTATCTCCAGGAACAGCACTGCCAAGAAGGATTTTAGCAACACTCTTTGCTTTAGCCAGATGTATATCAGAAAGTAGTGTCCCTGAAATATTCAGAGATTATGCCAAATACTAAGTCACACAGGTTCCAAATTCATGTGCATATAAATTTACGAAAATGAGTAAAATCTTAGATCCTAAAATGAATAAATAAAAACCCCTGCTATAGATTTAGCAAGATCATTAGCAGTGTTAATTCCGATGCACGATAGAAACAGGAAACTAGTCTTCTAAATGATCGAATTGACCACTATAACTTTTCAATTCCTTCGTTGGACGACAAATCCTAATAAATAAACAAACCCGCATCAATAAGAATTATAACACGTCGCTTCTGAGGCAAAGCGGCAGCAAGAAACGGGCCCCAATGCCTTCGTTTATGAACTGGAAAAGCGTGTGCTGGATATTCGACATGTGGTCCACCGGTACCAATAATATATTGCCATCGAACAGCACTGTCAAGTGCGTTCGCATGCAAAACTGAATGAATAAACAACTCACTAACAAAGGAATACTTTCAGCTTTCAGAACTTTTTACGACGTATTGAAATGTCTATGCATCTAAATCACTGTATTAAATTTCTCGCTACCTGATGTGAGATTTTTTTCAGTGTAGTACAAGAATCCTGATGGCTGCTTAGCTGATATCAAGCATGCACCGGTCATGTTTACTCGTGTACCAAATTGTTCTTCATAACTTAAAACGGCCAAGTTAATCACTTCGTAGTAAAACGAAAACTAATTAAGAAACTAATATTTCGAAGGTTTTAATTCTTCTGGTGATATAGCATATAGAAAAATGAATCAAAATATCAACGGGTACTGCAAAATAAAATGAGAAGTAGCAAATAATAAAACCAACTGGCTGTAGTAACAAACGAAAGCAATTCAAATCAACCAAAATTTATCAGTTCAGTATAGGAAAAGGAAACTCATCCTACAAACTAGACACCTCAAGTATCCTGGCGTAATCCGTGAGCATTCTGTCATTGATCTATAGTCACGAAGAGTAATCCAATCTGGTTGTGAAGTGGTTGAAACGTATTTCTTTATTTCAGCCAACAAATTGAAATATTTTGAAAACTGAGCATCAAGACGATTCGTTATATCACGCACCAGAGAAGAATTAAGGGCTATCTGCTTGAAATCCAAACCATCAATAATCGACTATAAATTAAACAGTATTAGGCATGCAAAATTAATTGGCACTTAAGTTATATTATGAAGCTCGATGTTTTCAAAAAAAACAATCATCCTGTTTATCCAAAACAAGATAAATTATTTGAGAACCTGAAGAAAATCATACCTGTATAACAGGCACGCCGAGCAATTCATTAACCTGTACTCGATGCGCTTTGTACAGCTGGTCAGCTGTAAAATGTGCAGCAAGTGTGATGTAATTTTCACGTACGACATTCTGATGCTGGTGATACATTGCTGTGACTGTGACACAAGTCGTAATAAGCGTTGTAATCACTCGAACCAAAAAAAGACGCATTTGAATTTCAATGAAGACGGGTGAATGATATAGTACGTTCGTTTAATTCATATTTTCATAAAACCATGGAATCCTGTAGCATTATACTCACTCATTCTTTCATCCATTTCACATCTGAAATAATGATGATATATCGTATCACTTAATTATTTCAGAACAAGAAATTCGAACTACCCACAACACAAATGGTGGTAAGTTTAAAATATATTTCAAATCATCTAATTATGTTACTAGAATAGCATACCGTGCTCCCAATAAAGCAGAGCAATTCATCATTCCCAAGTAAAATTTTTCACGAGTTCAAAATTCCCAAGTCAAATTTTTTACGAGTGGAATGATAGGAGCAGTGTATCATTTTGCATCGATACGCAACGGAAATTCAACTGACTTCAACGAAAACAAAACTGATAAATGTAGCGAAGATGAATGAAATAATTTCAAAAAGCATCCACTTAGTAATATGAAACTTTGAGTAAATCAATTAAATCGTATTTCCCATGTTATTTATTATCGGACAAAAAAAACATCCAATCTACTGGAATCGTTGCTGAAACGATGATTGTCACTCGGTGCTGTACCATATCAACAACGACGCACGCATTTTGCGAGTCGACTAATGGAAGAATGAATTATCATTATCAGTTATCAGTTAATCAACATAAAATGATAAATTTTTGTGCTAAATAAACGGAAACAGTAAAATGTAGAAAAAAAAATTAACGATGAATCTACGATGATTGAGAATATTGGTGTGAGGATGAGAAATTTCGGAGGAGAAGAGGGAGTGAAATGTGATGATAATTAAACAAAGGAGAAACGAATGACCACTTACCTCATTTCGCTTTCTCTCTTAATGTTCAAAAACTTGAAATGCACCGGGGTGTGCAGCAAATTCGAGAGAAATTTCGGGAAATTTTACTGGAAGAAACGTCTGTCCGTAAATTACCACGCATGTGAGAGCTGAAGAGAGCGGAAGGATGTGGAGAGGAGGCGCTCGGATGGATGAGGTGGACTGGACACGAAGAACTGAACTGGACCCGGAGCAGGGCGTGCACGAAGTGATCGTTTGAACTCTCTCTCTCTCTCTGTTACAGGAGGTCAGTGAAGGTCAGGTTCTGTTCCGTTCCTCATTGATGGTCACCTGGATGGATGCATGCAAGCAAATGAGTGAACTCCGTCGATCTGACGATCGAAATCATAAATTTTGATCAAAATGTATCGCTAATTTCAACTGCCAGATGAATCCAGCGAGCTCTCTCTTGAGGGTTTCCTTTATAAAACTGATATCGAGCAGTGCTTACTTAACATTCTTATCAATGTTTAAATATTGCAAACATTGGCTAAATTAAATTATTCATTTTTATTTTTAATATAAAAATTCACAGTTTCCATTTCAATTCTTTAACGTTCCATTTCTAGCTAGTTAAGGTTGTACGATTGAAAATGGTTTGATTTGGTTGCATTTCACTGCATCTTCTCATTTTTTCCTAAACATTTTCATTGCAAAAGTTTTTTTTTTTTAATCAAAAGTTATGTTCAAATTAATATTAATTTGATTTTACCATTTTCATCGATTTCAATAATCCTTCCCTTTTTTTTTGATTGATTCTAAAGTTGTTGGAAAGTGTAATTCTTTCTTGTTGTAATGAACGGTAGCAGTTGAGAAATTGTTACTCCTCAATGAGAAGGAAAAATTCAGTTTTCTATTTAAATTATGAATTTCAATTTTCCAACAGTAAAACATTGAGGTACATTCAAAACGTATCAGTCACACCACTAACATTAAACTGGAACCATACTCTGTCGTAAGCGATACGTCAACCGTTCCCACTGATTACGCGTCGGTTGCATCTAACGAAAGTTTCTGCGACACTTCGTACCTTCTTGACGGCCGACCTGTTTTCGGACCTTGGCCCAAGCCTACATTGTATGACGTTTTTTTTTTCAACTCTGAAAAATTTCCACTACGTTTTTGATATGACAAATATTTCCATTGCTGCCTTTCCTCCTTGCTCAATAAGATTTACAGGCCAGTGAAAAGTCATTCAGAATCAAATCAGATTCATAAATTAGCACAACCCGTCAAGTGTGCGATGAAGAGAAGTCCTTCCGATACAACAATGGATGTTGCTACTCACGGTGGAAGTAAATTAAATTAACAATTTGATAAATTAGTAAACTTATCACAATGGATAATTCTCTTCCCTACATTCTTTTGCGGACGTTTAATACCTTCTGATATATTTGAAAATTACGTCAGTAATAAGATATTTCAGTACTAATTATGTCAGTAATTAAATAGAAATTAATTAATGTAAAATATGGCTATAAATTAGAAATTTCTCTAAAATCTTTGAATTCATTAAAAACTTATCAAAAAATATTGTTGAGAAAAAAAATCACAATGAGTATTCTTTTCGTGCTTTTTTAAACATTTCCATTTTAGGCTCTTTTAAAATTTCATTTTAGCAAAGAATGAAATTTTTCTTTTCTGATAATTCTTGTCTAATCAGGTTAGTTTTAGAGCAATCAAAGGAAGCAACAGTGAGTATTCCACTAGCTGACATCGTCGCTGCTAGAGAAAAGGTTTGAAAATTTGCCTCACAATTTCACTCTTATCACTTTTTCAAATTATCACTAATGAGTGATTGTTTTATCAAATTTCTTCATCGAAATTCTACCTTACTTGCCGTTCAATTGGTATTAGCATTGAAGATTTTTAGTTATCAGAAAATAATTTGCATGAAAGAACTACTACCACAATATCACTCGAACAAACAGATTGCAACGCGGCTACATCAAAAAGTGATGACGGTTTTGTAAGTTCAAAATTTAATTATAATATAGCATTTTATACTTCACTACCATCTTGTTTGGTTTGGAGAACAACCGGAAGATTCTTTTTCAAGGCTCATCTGAACTCTGTGAGTAAGCTCGTTTTAGGATGGAGTGAAATCGGTGCATTCTTCGATTCCGATGATAACATCAACATCGTTATCAAGCGGACGAAAGAAACTCCTCTTTGAACAGCTCCAGCAACGGCTTACATCATTAGCCACACCACTTGTTAGCCTTCTTTACTGGAGCTTTCTTCGACGAATCGGAAGATTAGCTTAGAAGGAAGGATGCACATAAGCTATGCTATCTTACTAATCATTCCTCTTCTTCCTGAAATTTGCAACAAATACTTTGTGCAGGTTGGAGAAGCAAGTGCAACAACCGGTGAATCATCCACAGATGAAAACTTTGAAATTAATGAAATTGACAGTGCTAAGGTAAAGAAACATGTAGATAGCGTAAAAACGGAAAATGAAGAATGAATGATCGATATTTATGGAAAGTGTGAATTTTTTTTAGAAAAAAAAAAGCATAAGATTATACGATATGATTCTAATTACACGTTCATGTTTGCAAAGGTCAATTGCAGGAAAAATCAAAGCTAATTTCAATTTTTAGAAACCAATTGAAGCAGTACATTCGGCACCACAATCAATTAAATCAAAGGAAATCCACGATGGTATGTGAATTTCTTTTACAGTTTTAATTGAAATTCTATTTTTAACAATTAATTGGTATAATTAATCCCACAGAAAAACGATTTTTTTTTTTTAGAAATTGAAAATGATAACGAATTGACCACGCAGAGCTCGCTACATCATCAACAGAAACATACCAAACATTTACCACTTAATGCATCGATCTCTACCACGGTAGAAGCTAAATTTATTATTAATTATTATTTTGTTTTATTATTATTGTTTATTAATTATTATTATTATTATTAATTATGTTATTATTATTAATTTTCACTATAATTATTTTCATTATTTAGGCATCGAAAAGACAAAAATTAATGGGTTCGACGCATCGGACGGCACTCACTCGAGGTTAGCACTTTTACATTTTTCATCTACCTTTTACGAAATTTAAAAAAAGAAATTAAATTATTAAAATGACGAGACGTCAGTTGAACACAATCCATTTTAATAAATTGTTTTTTTTAGAACACATACGTTTATTAGCCAATTCAATTGGTCAGCAATGCAACAATAATAATAATAATAATAATAGCTCAAATAATGCTAATTTGATGAAGAATTGTGCGAGTGAATTAATTTTTGGAATTGGAAAAATTCTACGTAAGGAGAATGGTGGAATTGCTGCACTGTACAAGCACACCTTAGAAGAGCCTAATTCGAGATTTGGCAAAATTTTATTTTCTATGATTACATAATTTTGAGGAAAATTACAATGATCGAATTGAATCTGAAAAGCACTGGATAAATTACTGAACATAAATCTTTTAAAATTTAAATTTGAACAGCGTCTAATCGCACTCAGTCACATCTTGGATGTTAAAATGCATTTATATGTAATCATAAAGAGAGGAATTATTTACCAGTTTATTCAATATGCTCTCTAAAAATTGCATCGAATAGCAGCAGAAGATCATAAGACTTCAAAATGATATGAATCGTCTTCGATCGATTTAGCTGAAATAGAATTGGAAATTGACTTGAGCGTTTTTTATAGTTTGCTAGCGATGCTTCTTCTTTCACTTTAGCAGTTTTGCGGATAGTATAAAAGATAGTTCCTCAAGTGATTGTGAGAGTGATAAGTGAAAGAAAAACTATGAAATAGTACTTCATAGTTCCTAAACCTAAGGGAATACCGACTAGAAACAGGAAAACAGTTAGTTTGATTGCATGCAATAATTGCTTAGATAGCATACTACAGGCATTACTAGTTTTGTACTTAAGAAAGATAAATATTACTGTTTTCCTACAATGCGAAAAGCGCTCATCCAAAATCAATGCTAACTTTGAGTGAAGATAAATCGTGGTGCTACAAGAAATAAAAATTCCATTACTATTATTATTATTACTAGTATTATTATTTTTTTTATAGTTTTACTTATTATTACATTATTATTATAGTTTTATTATTATTATTATTATAGTTATAATTATTATAGAACATAGTTTTTACCACTCACTCGTATTACATACGTTTTTTTTAAAATAATATTCATAATATATTGCATTGGCGTACACTTTCTACTGCACTTTTCTCGTTAGGTTATTGAATTAGCAGTGAAGAGCGTACATTTTCAATTATTTTTTATCATACAGTTGAATGTCAAACAGGAATTGATAATTTACTAATAATCATTGGTAATTAAATTTCTTTCGCTCTAAGGAATGAATAAAACGGTTCACAATACATTCACATCACTGTTCACTTTGAATTCATTTTCATCACCTAAATTTAAATCAATTAAAGCATGCATAAATAGATGGGGCAAACCAAATGGATAGAAATAATTTTAGGTACAATTTTACAGTGTGAATTTGAGCTATCTATGTTAACGCCAATTTTTTCTCTTCTTTTTCTTGCTTCTTAGAAGGCTAGCAAAATAAGCTAACAGTGCTCTTGCACGACGTGAAATGCGACCAACTCATTTCACCTCTTTCGGTTAGTCTATCAGTACGAGAATGCCGTAAAATTTAGCTATAAATGTACAAAATGCAACAAAATTTAGGAAAATGAAACAAATTCAAATGCGTATTTTTTGTCTAAAAAACAAAGGCACCGCAGAAGGACTGAATAAAATTTGCAATTACAATAATTTCGATAAATTTGCAAAAAAAAAACAAAGAAAACGGAGCAAAAGATTTGCATAATTCTGATAATTGAAATAAAAAAGTTACATTATATTTATCAGTAAAATAAGCAAATGATAAACCGAATATTTGGAAAAGAAAAAAAACCTTTAATTATTTCAAGAAAATTAAGGCTAAAAATTCCACTTGCATACGTACATAGCAGAATGCTAGTGAAATTTTCAAAGGAGTGACTGTGAAAAACAGAAACAAAGGATTGGATAATAGAAAAGACTGGGGAAAGTTATAGAAAAAAGTATTTTTGGTGGAATTCTTACTAATTTTAATGTTCATAATTAAAGCAAATTAGTTAACAGTGAAATCGTTAACTAATTGAAAAAGATATCTTTTTGCATCGATTCATAAATAAAATTCAAATATGAGCAGTGACAAATCACTGTAATTTTTTACGAGAATATTCATTCCTACGCAAATGAATGTTTTGGAACATATTGCTGTATAACAGTTAAGACGTTTTGGAGTATTATCACCTGTCTTAAAGCATTTAACTTTTCAATTCATTCATTTAAATTTCATTCGCCAATTAATATCAGTAATAGCAGATTTTTTTTAAAGCAAAAATAGACGAATTATTGACTGATAATAAAAGAGCAATTTGGTAATGCTATTTGCTTAATTATTTTTATTAAAAAAAATATTTGAAAAAGATTATAAAATATACAAAATTTGTAAATTGTAGTTGACAACGAAATAGATTACACCGGATAACACATATGTATACATATTTATATTTATATTTATGAAAGCAAAATACCAATTAATTAATTCCATACACATATAGATATACATATGTGTATATATCAACAAATATTCATTTCCCTAATATTTAGCAAATTCATGCCACTGAATTAGTGAATACCCGTTTGAATTGTAAAATTTGAAATATAAAATGTGAATTGCGTCAGTTCTCATAATTTATATTGTAAAAGTGAAAATACAATAGAGAAGCGCTTCTCAGCTAAGCAAATTAATCTCTGTCACACGAAGAAGCTATCGTTGTTAGAAGTTGGAATTGATGATAGAACTCTTGGTATCGTTGCAAGTCGTAGTGCTGGTCGTCGACACTGTGGAGAGAAATGATGCGTCGATGGAGTACGTTGTTGATGTTCCGTACGACTTCTCGTTTGTTGGAATGTAGCAGTTGGATCAGGTCTTGAAAAAACTTAATTAAAATTTGGAACATTTAAGAAACATCTAATTTAAGATGTAAGAAATGTGAAATAAAATTGAAGTATGAAAACTCTTCTAATTGTTTCACAGTTTTATCACTGAAATGATTTGCATATTAAGTGGTAAAATTTAATTAAGAAATTAAAGATATATTTGTCTAAGTTTAAATCCGTTCAATTTTTTAATAAAATGTATAAAGATTTACATTTAAATCAAAGTTCCTAAATAATACTGCGGAAATTTGAAAAACCTTTTTAAAGCATTCCGTATTATCTGCACCTCCTCAGTAATTAACCCGTAACTGAGTAAATCAACATGACCAAGACGTGTTAAATCAGAAATCCTATTAACACCGGCCATGTTAAGCTTCAACGCACAATGTCCCAAACCAATACGTTTCAAAAATTCATCCAATGAAAGTTGTGAAGTGAACGACAGCGGTGATGTTGTTGCTGATGCGTCCGTGTCAACTGAATGTGGAAGCGTACCAAACGTTGAAAATCCCACACTGTAAAACGTTTAACCATTTATTCATTCCTATTTGAATTAATAAATAAACAAGTTAAATTTCAATCACTTTAGATTATTTCAAATTGGAAGGAAAAGAGGGAAATAAGAAAACTGCCCTGTAAGCTTGTGTGTAATCATTAGTTACACATTAATCGAAGTGCTAGATGTCATCACAAACACCTAACTACTGCTCATCACAAATGAAATCACTCATTAAACTTTTCACGACAATTGCAATTCCAATATGCGTAATTACTCTAATCTCATTTAATCGGTAGAAATGAATGATCAATTTACTTATAAGCATTACAGTACATTACTTATTATCAAACTTACTTTGCTGTTGGCGAATTACTCAAGTCATCACCGGCATAGATTAGTGACGGTTGACGAACGTATTCTTCAAGAATTTGAAGAATTTGTGCAAAAGTTGGTCTCTTATGGCGATCGATATGCCAGCATTGTAGCATTAAGTTATGCAACGATATTGGTGTATCCATCGGTGATGGTAGACGATATCCTAAGGTTATTTCACTGATCACTTTTTGATTCGTCCAATCCCAGTATGGTCGTTCACCAAACGAGCAGACCTGTAAAGGTGGACGAATTGATATTGAAGACAGGAAGAATTTGCGCAATGGTACCACATCACTGATGCAGGCAGGCTAGTTGAATTGGAATTGAGACCTGGAATGCCTAATTTGCAGTCACTTTTCTCAATTCTAATTTTATTTTTAATTTGTCACGAAAACATTTCACAGTTTTATGCGGTTTTTCCACACTACCAATTCTGCAATTTCCATTTCTCCCAAAGGCTATCGATAGAACTAAAGTGTGCTTGCGATCTGAAAGAATATGTTTGCCATTAAAATTTAAATGTAAATTTTAGGAATAAACATCACCTCCCACATAACAACACCAAAACTCCAAACATCTGAAGCAGCGGTAAACTTTCGATGAGTTATAGCTTCAGGTGCTGTCCAACGTACGGGTATTTTGCCACCATTTGTTGTATATTCTTGTTCAACGGATCCATCAACACCACGACTCAAACCAAAATCAGCAATTTTACACAGTAAGCCGGAATTCACCAAAACATTTCGAGCTGCTAAATCCTAAAATAAAACAATAATTTTAGAAATCGATTAATTAATTAATTAGGTAAAAAAAAAAGATTGCTATAACATTACCCTATGCACGAAGCCTTTTTCAGTAAGATATTTCATTCCAGCTGATATGCCTCGTAGCATATCAACAATTTGCACCAATGAAAGAATGCCATTATCATTCTTCCTCAAAAACTGATCCAATGATCCATTTTCCATATATTCAATTACAATCATAACCTGAAAGTAATTTATCACTCACTTAGTGACAGATGTAAATTTATAAGACTTTTCAAACATTCACATTTAAAATTGTTGGAGTGGAGAGAAAACAGAAGCTTACTGGTTCCTTTTTAGTCACTACACCAATTAGTCGAATTACATTTTCATGAGCGAATTGACCCATAATCGATGCTTCCATTAGAAAATCACCTTTTGCTTTTTCACTACTACCTGGCTTCAGCGTTTTAATAGCAACAGTCTGCACCTGTAGATATTTTATTTCAACAATTCACCACTCATTGAAATTCTTTTGAAAAAGTCTACAACTAATCAATTTCTTCTCGTTCAGCTACAAACTACTATTCGTTTCTCTTGATGGATTGATAGAGCATTTAAGTAGAAGTTTTAATTTAATTTACAAAATGTGCTACCTGACTAATATCAGAAGAGGTCAACCTAAACGTTGATTGCAGAACACCCTTACATACTTCACCAAATTCACCGCTTCCAATAACTTCTGTGATACGTATTAAGGCTGGATCAACATCATTAGCAAATTCCGACAAAGCCTACAGTACAGTTGATGCACGTAGTAAAATTGCTAGATAGCCATCTTTTCTTTTTTTTTCTTTGTTTTTGAAAAATATTTGCTAAAATTTTCAAAACAATAAAATCAAAAATTATTCTAGCTTAACTGTCAATGAAACGATCTGTCTACCTGACTGGGATCTTCATATGCTGCTGGATCAACATAAGGCTTGAAACGAGCAGTAGCTTCACCATAATTAGTTGATTGTGAAGAACCGTAATTTATCAATGGTGAACCTACTGAACAAAATCATTAACAATTAATTGCCTGACTTGATCGAACTTAAAACTAAAAGTAGTGCTTACGATTCCATCAATGCTGCACTAATGATTATAATAAAAAGTGCAAGCACAATTAATAAAGTTAATAATATTATTGAAACCAATAAAATGCATGCATACACTTTCCGCGGAAAAAATTCTGCACGGCGCTCGGTGACGTGGACGCATGGAAGTCTGGCGTTAACGTACCTAAAATTTATATTCAAATCACTAACATTTAAATTGCAAAATAATATTCAATAAATCATTTATTACATTTTAACTAAAAATTTTCAGTAGCAAAAATGAGATAAATGAAATTGCTAACCATTTACTTTACGTAAATAATTAAAGGAATTGAAAAAAAAAAACCTTTTTTAGCAAATAAGAAAACGACAATATGACAAATAAGAAACTATTGCAAAATAAGTATTGATTTTTTTCGTCTTTAAAAATTACATTTAAATCATTTTTTTTAACTTAAACAAGTTTCAAAAAATTTAAAAAAGTTTAAAAGTGTTCCAAAGTAATTTCAAGATTGCATTTGATTAAGTTTAAAATTTTAAACAGATATTAAATTAAATTTCTAACATTCCTTTTCCTTTTTATGTTTTAGCAATTTATGCAAAAATAATAGATGCACAAAAACATTTCTCTTTTTTTTTTTTAAAAAAAAAGTGAAAACAACAATATCAAAGGAAAGGTCATTTCCGCTATCAATGTCTACCACAGGAACAAAAGACTGAATTGAAAATTGAAAAGAAAGTATGAATTCATCAGTTTATCAGTATTAATTATCAGTAGCATTGATTTACACAATTCAATGTGTCACTGCCAGGCGAATAATTATTCAATGAATTCCACATACTTTATAGCACAAAGATGAATTTGTAAAATAAAAATTAGCATAAAAGTTTTAAATTCCAAAAAAAAACAATAGAATGTGAGAAAATAGAAATGAATGGAATGAAAATACCATTTTTGTAAGAATCGATACCATCACAATCGCTCAATCGTTTTCGATTTCGATTTTGTCGTAGGCAAACGAACAACGTGAATGAGACAACAGTCACGCAAGTACATATCAGTAAAATCCATACCCATAATGGTGGCCCTGGTGATGACCAATGCAAATCACTGAAACTGTTTGGAAATAGATGAAACGATAAGGGATGATGCGAATTTAAAATGAATTAAATTATACTTTAATCGATTGCTATAGTAAAATGGCTAATTAAAATAACTGTAATAATTTACACAATGCCATTATTATGCGTATAATCATCATTATCATCACTATCAACATTATTTCTCAGTGATCCAAATGGTAAGCCAAGGCTAGGTTGGTATAGCAGTGGTTCACTCCATGCACCATATCCATGTTCACTTACAATACGTACCTATAACATTAAAAAAATTTCAAATATATTAAAATTTTCCCAATACGTTTTCAAATTATTCATAAAATACTACCACTCTTGTTTTACTACAAGAGAAAGTGAATTAACTTGAGTGAATTAAATTACACCATCAATCTTTTACAGAAAAAGTCTAATAAGCAAAATTTATGTAAAAAAAAATCTTTTAATTTTACTCAATAAATTTAGGATATGTCAAAAGGAAAAAAGACCGAAATACATTTATGCAAATTAACTCACCCTAAACGAATACATTAATTGTGGCTTCAAACTTTCAAATGTGTAGTAGTTTCGTGCAGTTTCAACAACTGTCGATGAATCATTGTGCAATGATTCAATCTAAAATTAAAATTTAACAAAATTAAATTATTAAAATGAAAAGAAAGCGCTATGATAATAAAATTTTGCATTTACTAACTTCATAAGATAGTTCGCTTTTAATTCTATCCATTGCTTTCCATGCAATTGTAACACCGTTCTCCTGCACACCTTCAATTCGAAGGCCACTTACTAATGGTATTGTTGTTCTGCAATTGACAGGTACACACACTTCTTTCACATTTTTAAAATTGATAAATTAAATAATGCTAACCTGATAATTCTAATCTTTCTAAAAACATTTCCAAATGCACTAAAATCTCACCTAATACAGTACAGTAGTGATGGATGTAATTAGCATGGCGAAATTTCAAACTTCAATCTGTTAATTAATGATGAAAGAAATTAAGCAGTGAGAGGAAGAATGCAACCGACGAACCGTGTGGTAAATTCAACTAATGCATATTGGTTGATGACTGATTCCATCTTTGATACTTTATTTTCTGCAAAAATTAACACGGTGTAAGTGAAGCCAGACTTTAAAGCAGTTAATTCCAAACGTTGTGTTGTAAATGTATTTCCGGTTGGATGCGCAATCGTTGTTGCCGGACATTCGGGACACTGATAGCGATACCATAATTCCTGTAGAAGTGTAAAATATAATTGACTAAAAAGCAACGATGAATTTAATTTCACTAGTAACTAACTAAAAAGGAACTGATTTATTACGAAGAAAACTGTTAGCTATGGGACGATAATTTCGAACAGTATTAGTATTAATTAATTAATCACAAAATTATCAATAATACAATAATATTCGATACGTTCACTATTCATTTGTCAACAGCTAATTGAAAGTTTTTGCGCATTATTATTATTTATCATTATTTTATTTATTATTATTGCTAATTATTATTATTACTTTTAAAAAGTGTTTTTACTACCAACAGTATGATTTTAAGTGATATCTTCATAATATCATTATTTCAAATTAATTTTGGGTAATTTTTTCACCAAACGTAAAATAAATTTGAATAGCATTGCTATCGATAGCAATGCCACTACGTATTTTCAACAGTATCTTTACTATCCATAAATTAATTCTGTCAAGAAAACTGTCATATTTATTTGCAATGATAAATTCATGCTCAGTTTAAAAGCCTATGCTGTGCCATACTTCGCTTTTTTTTTGTTGAATTGAAATTCGAAATGTTTAGTTTTAAACTAGCCTTTCGTCCACCAAGCATTAATGGCTCATCCCATTCGATTGTAACCGATGTTTCATCAATTTTTGCTACTGTGACATGTGACGGTTTCGATGGTGGCTCTATAAACAAACTTATACAACGTGTCTTTTCTTTCAAAAAAAAATTTAAAAAGAATTTGAACTTATACAACTAAATTTCCCACATAAATCCATTTTTGATAATTTTCAAAGTACAAAGAAGCAAAAAAAAAATGGCTATCATTAGAAATTACTATTACATTACTTATTTCCAAGTAGATTGATAATTAAATTTCAGGAAACAAAAAAAAAACTTACGCGTACAAGAAAATTCCGGTCCTTCATCTTCCGCTCTGTAATATCCTACGTCACATTGGCATTCGGCACTACCGATACTTCGTGTACCACTATGTTCAGGACATGGTCGACAATCACCTGATCCATTCTCTGCCTTGTAAAATTCAACGGGACAGGCTAAAATTACTAATTTTAATTTACTAATTTCAAACAAAAAATTAATATATGCAAATCAAACAAGAAAAAGAAAATCGCTCCTTTCCAAAACGACCTTTTTTTTTCCGGAAAATGAATGCACTCACTCATTTCTTGTAACATTTATTTTTGCTGAAATAAAGTAAAAACTTTAAAAGGACAACGATCACAGCTTACAATGCATATGTTTACAAAATGATAAATTGTCGTCTCCTAAATGATTGTAACAAACCTCTCATTTTTCCTCTCCTTCTCTCTCTCTCTCTCTTAGTATTTAAACATTTTATCAATTTAACAAGTGATAAATAGTCATCTATTAAATGAGTGCAAAAAGCCTTCCTCGCCCACTCTTTCTCCCTACAATTTTGATATGTTTATTAATTTACCAAATGATAAATTGTCGTCCATTAAATGACCATAACAGGCCCCCTCTCTCTCTCTTTTTTAATAATTAATTTACTATAAAGTGACTAGCACATTTTTTGGAATATTCAAATATATAATAACTTTGAATTAATCATTTAAGCCTTTTAAAATACTTCAAATCACAAAACAAAATTCATGCAATTTCCTATCGACGAAACAAAAAATCAAATATTTAAATGATTGAAATGGTATACATATGGGATTATGCTATACCTATTCCATTCCCTCCTTTTTTTTCGCCTTAAAATTTTCATTTTTAAATTCCCAAATCTGTCTTTAATGTGTCATAAAAAATGAATTTTATCGTTTTCTCTCATCGAATTTCTCACTTCCACTTTTTTCCCACTTTTTTTGGCTTTTCTCTTTGCGCAAATTTGTTTTATTTTATTTCATTTTCATTGTCATTCATCCCATTTCTTCCTTTTCCGGTTTTCCGCTTCCTTTATCATCTCAATCGCTCCTTGCTTCTATGCATATTTTTGTTTGACATTCATCATTAACATGCACGACACGAAGTGAAACTTATAGTTGAAAAACAAAAAAAAAAGACAGAAATTTATTTATCAACAGAGTTTATCAGCTCCAGAAATTTCATAAATGAAAATGGCGATAGTAATGTTGGCCTTCACAGCACTTCAAATTTTCTTTCTTTTCTCTTCCCTCTCTGTCTTTTCTCACTTCCTATTTCACTTCTTACTTTAAATGATTACGAAATTAGATAAAATAAAACACATGTAAATTCCTTTTTGATTAAAATACAATTTGAAAAAAAGAAGAAGGCAAAAAAATTTGTTAAATTCATTTTACATTAATTCTCTGCTACGAAAGTATTGATGAGCAACTCTCATAATAATTTCGTTATTTATTATTATTAAATATTATTATCACCTTTGTTATTACCACTAATTATTATAACATTATTATTACTACTACTACTATTATTGATTATTATTATTATTATATTGTTATTATAATTATAATTATAATTATAATAATTATCATTATTAAATTGTTATTATTAATTATTATTATTATTAAATTGTTATTATTAATTATTATTATTAATTATTTCATCAATTACGTTCATCAAACTTTTCAGAAGAAGTAATTTAGGAGAAAGAATGCGTGGACGTTCCATAAATGACGGAATTCGAATTGTGCAATTGCTAACTTCTACCTTCGCAGTAAGTTTTACACATATTTAGTTCATTCACTAAATGAAGCAAATCAATACGAATGCAAATATTTCGTCCCAGCGCAAAGGACACTTTGAGGTCACCGACCGCTCGTCATGAAATGCAAAAAGCTGCCGACATAAAAGTGCGACTATTCTCATTTCAATAAACAATCTTTAACAAAATTTATGTGAAATTTGATATTCAACAGGAATTGAAGAAATGAAGAATGGAACGATTAACAGTTCTTCAATTTCAATCTTTCATTAGTCGCATGACCAATTTTCATGCAAAATACAAAAGAAAGAACGTATGTTTTAAAAAAAAAACACACACACACACATTATTTTTTTCGCAAGAAAAGTTGAACAAATAAAAAATAAAAACAAAAAAAAATTGAATTTTAACAAATTTTGTCAATTTTCAATTTTGCCTAATTATTCGGGAAATATTTTGGATTAACTACAAACTGCAAATAACAAATGTGTTAACGACATTTAATTTATGCATGCTTTTATCACTATCACTTTTGACATGAGTGTAAGGTGGCTAAAAGTAATTAATTGAATTCAAATTTCTCATTTCAAAATCATCAAAGTGAAGCGATGATACTGATAAGAATGCAGATGTGTGTTAATCTCCCTAGATATGCTAATTTATGCATCATCAAACAAATTGCCTCATTGATTTAGTGCTTGTTGTTGTGGTGCTGTTATTATTGTTGCTACTACTATTGTTGCTTAATGCGGAAGGAATAAGAGCGGTACGAATTAAATAGTCTAATATGCGAATACATTTAAATTTAAGCTTTACCTAACAATCAGACACTTTACCAACTTCACACGTAACATTGAGAAGTTAAATTAGATTAATTAACTGCTTTTTCAGTAAAATTAAACGAATTGATATTAATTGATTTAATGACAAATGAAGATAGCTGTGCGTTTCCTAAATGAAATAGAAAAACAAATTAGATTAAGTTAAAATATACATCCCAATAATTTCATTTCTAATATATTACAGATACACGTGCTACTTTCTTCCCTTAAAATTTGAAATAATTTTGAACAGTGTTAATTTGTGTCTATTCTTTCTTTCTTTTCTACCAGTTTTTCATAGACTGACTATTTCTTTATTGATGTTTGCAATTACTGCATAATTAGTCAACCCAACACTAATTAAATTTCATAGAAAAATTCAAATTTTTAAAGAAACATAGAATGCATAAATAAATTTAAAGCAAATGGAACTAACAACTGCAGAAAAAGATAAGTGAAATGTAGAACTAAAGTTAAATTTCTAAAGAAATGTACGGTGAATTGTCGCTAAGTGAGTTAATTAAGCAAATCTTATTACAGTGGTAGGTTTCATTTAGGGATAAATCTCGGTGCCGTTAGAAGAATAGCATGAATCGTTTGTTTTAATTCAGCCATTTATTAATTTTAATTTAATTTTGCACGTCAAATTAGCCCATCACTTTTTGAAAGTATTCACCAATTAGTGCACCGAATAAATTTGTTTACGCATAAACAAGAAATTGCCATTTCACGCATGATAATTTATTGCAACTAAAAGTAATTTTTATTTACGACATTAGCATGAGAAATGTGCAGCAATACGGAAAGTGTTAATTGTCGGCCATCGACGAAGACAATAGTAATAATTAATGCCAATAATAATAACAATAATAACAATTAATGATAATAATAATAATAAATAATGAATTTTTTTAATATATCGAAATTTCTCATCAATATCTTTCTCACTGTATAGCATTTAGTAATAAATAAATCTCTCGTGTCTTTCCACCTCAAATTTTACTCCTTCCTTTTTTGTCACTCATCGAAGAGAAAAAAAAATCACTTCCAAAGGTATCAAATAGCATCATCGAGCAGACAGTGCAACAATGACCCCTTCATCATTACCTCTCATTGAAGGAAGCATTAATTAGCTGCTAATTTAGATGAATGAATCCTTTAACTATTCACCGCTCCAACTACAACAGCTCATCAAACACTCACCGACGGCACAACATTTCACCTTCATTCCTCCAACAGCCATTAGAAACAATGGTCAGTACAGTAATCCATCCATATGCCACTCATCACTACTACTACTTCCACTGCAATGTTTACAAATGTTTCGGGAAAGTACTACTAGTAAATAGCAGCAGCCCTGCCAGTAGTAGTTACTATTATCAGTAACATTACTGAGGCGACCTCTTTCCCCTTCAAGGTTATTATTAATATGAAGAGCCGAGCCTTTCAGGTTAATAATTTCACAAAGAAAGGAACTTGTTTTGCCCCTCTCACTTGTACACTTCCTCCTTTCCCTCTCAGCTCCACCTTGGCTAATGCACACAAAAGGAGAAGTAAAGGTGAAATAGCCGAAGAGGGAAATATCGATCATCGTTCGGGTCACTCATTCACTACTTCATAAAGATCTAATTGAATTCGAAACACGCACGCAATAGAATTGATAGTTTGTAAACATTTTTTCAAATATTCATTTTAGCAAAATGAAAATCCTGTCAAACTTTACTACAGTTACACATCGTTTGTCAGCTTAAATTTAAAAAAGTGATTTCAAACTGTGATAAATATAAGCATCAAAGTTACACCTGTTGTACGCTGGAAATTTCATCTCACTTTACTGAATTACACATTTATTTGAAATGATTGAGTAAATAATTTTTCGGGAAAGTACCACTTGAATAAAATCCGATCTTATCCGATCATTGCAGTTAGGCAAAAGATATAATTCATCATTTTCTTCCATCATTTAATTGAAAAAAAAAACAAGAAATTGAATTTACTAACCAGTACACGTGTTGTACTTAATCGACGACGCGTAACCTTTGTCACAGCGACACTCACCGTTTGCCATATCCCATGATCCGGTCGCCTTGCACACATACGTCAGCTGATTCATACCACCTGAAATCCATTTTAGGTATTAACCAAAAGAAACAAAAATCATTTAACAAATCAAATTGCAGAAAGTATTGCAACAACTATAGTGATGCATTATTAAGTATGGAATATAGCAGTACGTAAATGTCAAATCTAATATAAAGTATAAGTAAAACGTAAAAATTTGCTTAAAAAGATCATTTTTTCTACAGAAAAATTTTTTTTAATTAAAAAAAACAATTTCTTAAATGTTACTTTAAATACTTACAGTTGAAATGAAATATTACCTAAAATAAATTTGTGGAAAAGTTAGAAAGTGTACCTACCGGAAGGTGAAGAATTTGGAACGCATCTACCATTTACGGCAATAATTGAATGCGCTTCAGTTCCAGTCACTGTTTCCGGATAATGCACAAACGAACGGATTATTTCCGGACATACTTCGTAAAAAATCTAAAAAAGTTGCATTCTCATTACTTTATTTAAAACAACGAAGTTGATTTTTACTTAAAACCTAATTACATTTCTGCATTTAAATAATAGCATTAACATCGTCTGTTAAATTACACAACTGATTATTTCAATTAATTTGAAAAATAAAACTTAATCAATTAGTTGATGTGAGTATTAACTCATTGTTTTCACTCATTTCATCGGTTAAAATTAATAAAAGTTAAAGCTAAAGAAGACATGGGAACACCAAATATGAAATGCAGTTTCGCGTAAATTGCAAAACTTTATAATTTTTTGAATTATTTCCTTTCTATTCCCTTCCCACTTCCTTAATTTAAATACAACAATACCTAACATTTGATGTCAATCCTTCGAAAAATAATTCGTTCAAAAAATCAGTGAGCAAATTTCGAGTGGAAGAAAGTGGGGAAAAAAGCTTTTCAAATTGAAATTTTAGTGAACTCATTTAGCTAAGCCTAAAGCTTAATAATATTTTTCTGCCTTCCTTTCTTTCACTTTAATTATCATCACACTGATGAAATTTAAATTTCATCAGCTAACTGCAAGAGTTAAGTTCAACGAGATCGGTACAACTGAAATAACTGTTGAGAGATTATTAAGTTAAAAAGTTTGATGAAATTCCCCATTTACGAGTACACTTCATCATCACTACCTTCATTTCAAGATAAATTTCACATTTAAATTATTTCGATCGTTGTAAACATTTAAACAAATAACTGAAATAGGAAAAAATGAAAAATAAATTCGTTGAATTTTTCATTATTGGAAATTGTTCATCCTGTTCATTTTTCGTTTCTTTTGTCTAAAATTATCGCTTTTCTCTTTTGCCCTTTCCCTCTCTCCTTCTCTGTCTCACTCTCCGTCTCTCTCTCTCTCTCTCTTTGTTGTGAAAGTCGAAATTGAAATGCACTGTAAACATGACATGCATCGTATGAAATTTAATGAATTGGTAATGCTTTTGACAAAATTGACAAGTTTCAAAGGATGATTTTTATGGTCTTGTTTAGCGCTAGCCTAATTCATTGCTGGCGCAATTACGACCTTTCGAGAGTCCGGTCGATCATCATAAAACTATCTTAATTATCCATAAAATTCGTTGTTTCGACGGTTTGCGGCAGAAGGAGGAGAGGGTCAGTTACCCCTAAATTATATAGTTCAAAAGGCGAATTCACTTTTGCTATCGCATGATCTGACCTCTTTCATCCCAATCGCTCTTCACGGCAACACTAACACAGTTGTGATCACTTTCCTCCTAACTTACTTCAGAAGCAATTTAAGGTAAAGTAGCGTACTACAATCTTACAAGTAAGCATTTAAATTATTTTGGATACTAAACCGAGGAAGCGATGATAGTTACTGAAATTAAATTGCTATATTGTCATAAAATAAAGTAAAATAAAATTATCATTACATTGAAATGTCATAAAAGTAAAATAACTTTTAAAATAAATCGATTTTTTAAACAGTTGCAAACTTGCAGTAGAAAACTTTTTCCATTTCCAGTTTTATGAAATTTAACTAATTTAATGACATTTGAATTTTTTCTGAATGAATGATACTACTAGCAAATTGCAAATGCACTTTGTTTTCAATTTAAATGCACAATTTCTATCAAAATTTCATCGAAAAGAATTTCCTCAATAAGTTGTTATTTTTAAAAATGTACCTTAACATTAAGTATTGATATACAAGCACCCGAATCTCGAAAGGCAAAGTATACAGTATCCTTGGTAACTGTATAGCTGCGAACTTCTTGATTTACAGTAGCAGTTAATGGATCATCCTTGGAATGTCGTCCTGTATCAGCGGTTATTCGATCTATTAAATCCCTTAAGAAAAAAAAATTCGATCAAAATTCCAGTATTATTTAGTGATCTCTAATAACAATATGTAAATGATGATTAATTTACTCCGTGCAAAACGTTGTTGGCAACGTCTAAAAACACGTCACGTACATATATTCAACACATGTGACCAAGAAACATTTTTTTTTGCTAAATAACCTAATTATAATTTGCTTAATACAAAAATTAAATAAAATTTTTAATTAAATTAGGTAGAAAAAGAGAGTTTCGAGTAATCAGTGGTTACCAGTAATCGGAATTCCAAACATTTTCGTACTGTTCGTCGCTCATTAGCTGAACAGCGTACAGACGGAACGTCTCCTTGCAGGAACGTGCATTACCTGGGAATTCACTGCAATCACGCATTGTAAACGTTACCTGAAATAAACAGTTAAACGAGAAAGTGCTAATCATTTCGAACTGGAGAAATCAAATTATTAGCATTTCAATGGATTTAACTTGTGGAGACAAACATCTTTAAGACCGTTCAAATTAGAGTTAAATTTTAGTTACTCACACAATTAGTGATTATTTTAAAATAGTTATCTTAATTATTGTCTCCCATTCTACAGCTCCTCTTCTCCTACAACAACGATCGTTTCTATTTTCTCAAAATAAACCATCCGTTTAAAACAAAAAATGCTCAGTTACATTTCTGTAAAATATTTTCAAGCAAAAAAAAAAGTTTTAAATTGGGAAAAATTATATTAAAAGAAATGACCAAAAGATTGTGAAATAAACACTCATTTTTCTTTGCACCATTTTTTTTCCTGTACGACAAGGTAATTTAATTAATTAAAGTCAAAATATCATTCTTTTAGGCTAATCAATTACAGCAATAATTGCTTTCGCATTGTTAGAATTTAAAATCAAAAATTAAAATTAGAGAATTAATTATATTGTAAAAAAATTAGAGAATTAGAGAATCAATTAGAAAAATTCTAAACAAAAAAAATTCAATAAATGATTTGTATGAAAAAAAATTTTTTACACCATAAAAGAACCAAATTTGAATTTTAAAATATAAATTACATTCATTTCATTTTTTTTTTTAAATTATAGCATTAAATGCATTTCTGTTAAACAACACAGGATGAATTCCAAACGGAAGATGAATTATTAATGATTAACTAATTCAACTAAATTTTAAAAATTAACAAAATTTTCAAAAAAAAAATAATTTCACCAACTTCCACGTGCAAACGATTTGCTCCTTTCACATTAATTATCGGTGTTCGCAACCAATTATCAACATTTAGCTGATCAACGTTGCAAACAACGTATGCTCGACGATTGTCCACACCTTCCGGTCCACGATACGTCTCCTCAAGCCACTAAAATTAAATTAAAATATTTGAACAGAATTTCAAATAAACCATATATGCAAAAATAACTACAACAAAAATCTTTTCCAACGTCAAAATTTTTTTGCACACACACACACACACAAAAGTCGTTTTGAATTTATTTAATAAAAGAAAAAATTTGAATTTAATAATACAATTAATCAAGAGGTTACTTAAAAGAAAAACAATTTTTTCACTTCTTAAATCGCTCACTTTTAGATCAAAAACAAAAGCATTTCCAATTCAATTAAACAATGAATGATTTAAATAATTGAGAGAAATTTTACAATAATTTATCAAATACTAAATTTTATTTTTAAAGTGATAAATTTCAATTTTTATCAGTCCCTCTCCTCCTCCTCCTCCCTTTTTGTCCACCTCACACTAATAATGAAGTGTTGGCAGTCATGCATTACTGGAAAATATTAATTGACTTTACAGGTGTTCACTCATCCCTTTTTCCTTTGTTACCGTTCCGCCGCACCTGTAAATCCGAATGTCACAGTGCCATTTTAGCAATTACTAATAAGCACTGTTAAATATAGGAGGAACACACTACTACTGCTACCTTATACTTCACAAACCACTAATAAACCATTTATATTCCAAACTCATTTTATCAATGGGAAGAGAGAGGAGAGTGAGGGAGAGAGAGAGAGAGGGAAAGAGGGAAAAAGAAAAAGAAGAGGAAAATAAACACATTTAAAAAAGACATTTTTTTTTCTTGCTCGAATGCTCTAAATTTTTAACATTTCCTACACTTATCAATTAATTATATTTAAATAAAAAAAAATCTCAAAAAATTTCTTAAATATAAAAATTTTGTGAAAATCTTCTAAAGAAAATTCAAAATAACAAAGTAATTAATGTAGTATTTTAAATTGTTTTTCTTTAAAGTGACAGCTTCAATCATTACTATTCACATGATCTATTTTCAGGCACATGGGCGCAAGTGACCCATCCCGGTTGATAGACATTAGAAAGGTTTATCATTATGGCTATTCTTCTGGTGACCTCAACTTTAGGATACTTCCAACGCCTCACTGATCACACACAAAGTTTATCAATGAAATAATTAGCACAAAGACAATGGGACAGTTATTTTTTAAATTTTTCAATTTTTTTGCCTAGAATTTTCACTTCGAAATTATTCAATGAGCAATACGATGCCTTTATCTCTTTCCTTACGATTTTCCGCAAAAATTGGGCGCAGTTTTTTTTAAAAGAAAAAAAATTTTTTTCCAAAAACAAAAAATTAATTCAATAAAATTTCGATGCAAATCTTTCTGTGTATTATTTATTGCTTCACAAGGTATCTTCCTTTTTTTTCGGCATCAAAAAACACATAAAATATTTTAAAATGGAAGTGCTTTGTATGTACCTATTGGGACATTTCATAATTTTACAAAATTAATAAAATTTTGCTAAAATAATAAATCCTAACAATACTCATACAAACGTATTATATTTGTTGTTTATTTGCTTAATTCATTTTATGCAAAAGAATTATGCAAAGAAGAAATTTAGTAAATTATCTATTTAAATTAAATCATGTAAGTTGTAAAAGTCAGCTATCCTTTCTATCATAAATGTTTTTTATCAATCATTTATTTCATTTCTTTGTTTATTTTAAACAAGTACTTCAGTTCCGATATTACAAACAACAACAACGACTGTACTGTACGTGGCGTGTAAAAAACTCACTTAATTAGCTTAATCCTTTTGCCTAAAATCATCACGTCTACCACAAACGATGCTTCGGTCTCTGCCTCAATCAACTCCTTCCACCTATCCTTCCTCCCTTTGCGAAAGGACAAAATTCATCCTTCTCCCTCCACCCCCTCATCCCTCAATTTTCCTCCTCTCCCTCTTCCAATAAGTAAATCATTCATACGTATAGATACATTTCTTAAGTACCATTCTCTCATTCCACCACTATCAACCGTACTCCGATCGATCGCCTTCTACACTCATTTAATGCATTCCCATTCCATTCCATTCCATTCCATTCCGTTCCATTCCATTCCATTCCGTTCCATTCATTCGCCTTCCCTCTTGAGGACCACAAAACGAGGAAGGAAGCAATTTAGTTGTGCTAAATTTCAATTCATATCCCATCCTCTCTTATCACTTCAATCTATCAGACAAAAATCGTCTCGTTGTTGGATGGATAATTATTGCAGTGAATTACAACCATCCATCATCACCACAAAACCACCATTGTTACTCCTCGCCCGCACTGATATTTCAATAAACCTCAAGGTTAATTGACTTATTTAATGGCTTCCCTTCCTCACTGCAAATGCTATCACAAACACCTCAACTATTGTAACGTTTGAAAATTAAAATGAAAAAAAAAACCGGCAACAACAACAAAACAACCTATA
The DNA here is from genome assembly GCA_963070105.1 of Litomosoides sigmodontis. NCBI lineage: Eukaryota > Metazoa > Nematoda > Chromadorea > Rhabditida > Onchocercidae > Litomosoides > Litomosoides sigmodontis. The sequence goes on from OY718805.1 coordinate 1,638,163, forward strand.
TGATTTGTAAAACAAAAAAAAAACTAAAATTTATTTTTTTAGATTAATTCCATAAAATATAATTGGATTTTCAAAAATCGAATTAAAATTGTTAAAAGTAACGAATACTTCGTGCACAAAAAATAACTTCAAATATTTTGAAATATGAATGAAAAGTCGTAATTTACCCCAATTTCCTCATCTTCCATGTTTGAATGAGTCTGCCAGCGTAACTCAGTGGTTGAATTTGAGGTATCGAGCAGAACAACTGAAACAAATCTATCAAATATGGCAAAGTGAAAGTTAGCAAAAAGTTTTGAAAAAAAATTTAACTTTTACTTCTATCAATTTAAATTACAAATAATTCATAATTTGCTACTATTTTAAGAACTCCAAATTGCTAACAATAAAATGAAATTGACAATCGAATGATTAATAATAATGTTAACAATTATAATGACACCGTGCAATGTACAAATTAGCATAAAAGCCACAACTGTCGATTGCAGGTGGACTGATGTTAGCAATTAACACAGCTATTATTACTATTATTACTTGTCAATTAATATTATCACTGTTGTTATTATTACGATTATTGTCGATATTACTATTACTATTATTATTCCTTATTATTATTATAATTATTAATATTACTAATTTATTATTATTACTATTTTATTATTATTATTAATTATTACTATTATTAATTATTATTATTCTTAATGACAAAAATAAATAGCTTTGTAATAATTATCCAACTAATAACAAATTCAAAATCTGAATACTAAAATATGAACTTAATATCGAAATTGCCAATCTCGCTGTTCAGCTTTTATCAACAATTACTTTAACCAAATTAACATTGTCATTAGGTAACTTGAGGATTTCCTTCCATCACACGCAACAGCACTTTGGAAGTGAAACAAAGCGCAGCCGTCTAATGCTTACACCCTCATCGATGGAATTGGAAATTAATTAACATGGCACATAGCCTTATCAATTTCCATTCAATTAAAATATTTTAAATCATCTACAACTAGTTAGCTAATTTTATTCAACTTTTTGAATGCACCATTTTTAAATATTCCACTTTTTGCTACAAAATCATTGAAACCTTCTCGTCTAATTGCTAAATTAAAAGGAAAAAAAAGACCAATGCGTCACAGAAAATTATAAAAACAAAAAGGAAAATCGAATAACATTTTTTTCGTGTGAAAATTTCCAAAATAAAATTCATAGAAAAAAAAACTATGACATCTAATTGTCAACTTTTTTTTTCAAAAAAAAAAACGCATCGTTTTCAATCGCTCAGAGAAAAAAGAGGGAGAAAAAAGGGAAAAAAATTTGACTAAAAGAATTTCTAAAAAAATTTAGGACAAACACATAAATGCCTACGGTATACTAATAGAAAAAACATTTACTACGAACAAAAAGCAAAAAACTGAAAAAAAAATCCCTAAAAATGTTTAGAAAAAAAGCGAAATTAACGAAAAATTTTTTTTTGCTCCAAAATAATTTCATAATAATTTATTTTCTCTTTATAAACGTGCACATTTGAAATTATTCGGAGTGAAAATTTTTGGTTTTTTAATTTCAATTAGCCTTAAATGAACAAGGAATATTTGGGAGGCATTAAAAGTTTGAACAACTTTTGTAGAACTGAGAAAAGCTGTTGCGAAGAAGTGAACAAAACAGGGAAGAGCAAACAGGTAGGCCTCAGCTTTTTAGATTTTGAACAAACAAAACATTTTGTTACTTTAATAATTTTAAAATTCCGTCAGTTAAATTTTATTTTTAAGATATACTGTAAATACAAGAACGTTTAGGAATATCAGCATACATCTATTGCAATTATTAAAATAATTTTTTTCAAAAAAAAAGTTATTATCCACAAAAGTTATTCATTTTATCACAAATTAATTGAATATTGAATTGGTGGTTCCCACTAGAAAATTATACTTTCAATTCTTAATTTCTCTCTCTCAATAAATGAGGTAAAGAAACCGGGCTAAATTCTAATAATAGTCAAACACAAGAGAGAGAGAGAGAGAGAGAGAGAGAGAGACGAAGGAAGGAAATGAGGGAAGAAAGAGCGAATAATGAAGAGGATAGTTGCGATAATTTAAGAATGTAATATAATAACTATTAATAGTAAAACATCTGGATTCCTTTATGACATCTTCGATGTGGGAGAGAACCTAAAATTGATTACCATTAATCCAGTAAATCCTAAATTCATTCATTTACTGTCACTTAATGATTGAACGAAAAAAGTCCCTGTTGAAAATTCAACAAAGAAGTAAATTTTGAAGAAGAAATTATTTTGAAAAAAGAATACGAAAGAAAATTTCATTATAAAAATGGCTAAACTAAAATTAAAACAACTGTAATTCATCGGCAAAAGAAAAAACAAACAACCGGACAAATTTAATAATTTATCATAATTTTTTATTTTTACTATTTCAGAAAAAACAAAAACTTTCCCAAGCATTTCTCATTTTTAGTTCTTTTTTTTTCAATTTTGAACTAAAATGTTTAAGAAGAAGGAAATGGATAGATTTTAGCAATCAAACAAGCAAAATAAAAATTTAAATTGTAAGAATAAAAAATTTATGAAGTCATATTGCTATTTCTATTTAATTTCCAATATTAAGTATGCATTAATTGCATTTAGCATAAATAAATGTGTCAACCTATACACTTTCCTTATTCCATGAAGTAATTTATCATCAAATTAGCATCTTTTTCGGTGAATGAATGATAAATGAATTATTGTTACACAGTGGCAAAAGGAACACCGACACTCTTTGTTATCACTCATAATCACAACGACAAATCATTCACATACAATGAGAGAAGGAGGAAGGGAGAGCAAGGGAGGGTGAGAGAGAGAGAGGGAGAGGGAGAGAGACCGAAGGGATATATTATCTTTTAATAATTATCATCCTCTGCGCATTTCATAACTCCTAAACATCAACTGATAGTTATCAGTGCTATCACTGCCCAAACACAATTAGGTGTTGTCATGGGCAGCACCACTTGCACTGAGTGATTGACCAGTGCGATCATCCCTTATCATATCGTCCTCTCTCGGCCTTATCATTATCATATCACCGTCCCCTCGCCAGTAACATCCTTATCACACGAAGCGGTCAGCGAAGCGGTTGTTTACGCGGTGCACTGAGGAACGAAGTGAGTGAGGCGCAATATGCTGGAAACTGTCTGCCCAATTCCTTAATCAGATCGCTTCCCAACCCTCAACCTCAGCTCACCCCAATGACAATAGCAATAAAATTGAATTTATGATCATTGTAAAAGACAACAACTAAACAATTGCCAGGCAAGAATGAAATTTGTCATTTGAATAGCAATTAATTAAGCAATTAATTAGTCAATTAATTGAAAAAAAAAAGCGATATCGTAGCCAACAGGGACCAATCGCAGTGATAATAATATTAATGAATCAAAAGATTTGTGCGTGCATTTTAAAATGAAAAAACCCTTTCATAACTGTTCAATCATTCCTCTCACAAATCTCTCACTTTAAAATGCACAGCGAGGTTTTCATCACTTTCTTTTTTTTTTGCAATAAATTAGAAAAATTTTCAAAAATTCATCATTTCCTATTTTTTCCTCCTTTTCACAAGTTTACAAGTTACTAGAGCGTTAGAATTCGAAAAAAAAACAAATTACTAAATAATTAGTCAATTATTTCTAATTTCTCACTTTAACAAAAATATTTGCCTTAAACTACAGAAAGATGATTGTGGCACTTTCCAAAAGTTAAGAGAGAAAGAGAGAGAGAGAGGGGGAGAGAAAAATTTTAATTTTTTTGAAATTCTTCAGAAGTCCTTTTGTTGCTTTGTTATTATTCAAATTTCTTTCACATTTCCTACTAAACTTTTCATTCAGTTGCGCATTTAATGTGTTCGCCTCCTTTCTTGCAAACTTTTTATTCATTCCTTCCCATCACTCCTCCACCTATAATTCTCCCTTTCCCACTCATAAATGTTGAAAAAAAGGAAAATTTTTTTCCAGTTTGTTGAAATAAAACAACTACTGCATGTTTGCACAATTAAACTCTCTAACAAAGCGAGAATTGAAATATTTTAATCAAAATAAACGATTAAATAATAACAAAATTTGATTTAGTCCTATCATTAAAACAGTTGAAAATAAGTAATAAACTAGTAAAAAATTAGTTTATTTTATCAAACATTCAATTAAATTTCATATTGTCCAATACAAACATTTACTGTTTGTTTTGTTTAAAATTTATTTCAATCTTATCATATAACCAAATTCAATTATTAAAATTTAAAAGTGTATGTTTTTCTTTTTTTTTGGTGCTATAATTTGAATATTTAACGCAACAGCAACACAATCACTTCGTATGTAGCAATTAATCATTGGTGTAAATTTGATCACAAATCGTCTCCCCTTTCTGATAACAATAACAACAACTGATAACGATAATGATAACGATAATGGCATCATCATCATCATCATTATCACTATTATTACTATAACTATTACTAGCTTCTTTCTTCGTTGTTGACAAATATTTCCATGGATAATTAAGCAATTTACCTAGCAATTTCCCATAGAGCATTTATGGAACCGATCTTATCAGTGCTGCCTTATCTCATCTCATCCCATCATCAATCAGTGGATGAGTGACTGCTACAACAGTCCCTTATCAAATCACACTTTTCAACAACCAATTTCCCCTCCACCACCACCACCACCACCACCACTACTACTACTACTGAAATCTAACAGGATTTCCTTCCGCAAGCAATAATCCATCTTTGCTTCTCTTATATGTGTTAGCAATTTAAAATGTTTCTAATTGATTTTTTAAACTGAGAAAAAAAAGAGAAGGAAAAAAACATATGTACACCCATATGGTACAAATTTCTATTAGCCACTTATTGATATGCAAATGGATGCACTTGTTTTTTTTTGGGGGCATACTGTAATCAATCAAAGGATTACTGCCATTACTGTGTAATTTCTGTAAATTTTTTTTTCCATTTAATTTTGGAAATTTTTTTTGAAAAAAAGAAGAGAAAAAAACCAAAATTTGTAAAAGGCAGGAAAAGAAATAAGGAATTTCGTGCTTTTTTTTTGGAAAATAATTATTGAGTTTCAAAGTATTTGTCATATTTTTAGAGTATTAAAATCTTTTAATTTCTAATCAAAAAAAAGATGCCTTCACTCTTTTTTCACCAAATTATTGTCTCAAACTAATTTGTCTGTACGAATGAATGGAAAAAAGATAAAAATTTGCTTATTTATCATCATTCATTCATTCAACATGGCCTATATTTCTGAAGTGCTCTTGGACAATCGTAAATTTTAATACAAAACTATTAAAAAGACAACTAAATTTAATTTCATATAAATCAAACGAAAAGAGATTTTGAAAACGAATTTTTTTCAAAATTTCCTTTAAATCTGTCCTTTATTCCCGTCAATAATTAAGAAGTTCCATAATAATTACATGTAAAATAAAAAACATTTTAGGTTAATTCGTTTTTGTCCGTTCTAAAATCAAATAAATGTGCATTTGGGGACGTCCAATGGTAATTTCTTTTCAATTCTCACAATTTCTTCAAACACTCAAAATTTTGCTACAAACACCGCCAAAACAGCAACAAATTGTTCATTTAAATTTAAATTGAATAGGTGGAGTGGAAAAAAAACGAAGGTTCATTTTTTTATAGAAATAATTCGAAATGTAAATAAATGAAAATGAAATAATTTCTAATATTTAAAATATGCGAAATGCATTAGTGGTGATATTTTATTTTTTTTTGTTTTTCAATGTTTTAAACATAAATGAAATTGCATGAAAAGAAGAGAGAGAGAGAGAGAGAGAGAGAAGCAAAGTGAGAAAGGGAATTAGGAAAACAAAAGTTCCACATACCTTTTTTAGCTGTGATCACAGGCCATAGTGCGAATAGCAATAGGAGTGAATGAATTATTGAAGATGAAATTAATTTAGCTGTAACCGTCGGCGATAATACCGGGCTCTTCACAGGTGGCTGCATAAGCGCCACTAGTGGCCCAAGGCTAATTGTCAATTTGATCGTCCAAAAATACACTTTTCCACGAAACGAGCCAAGAAAAGCGAGAACAAAGTTCTCAGGTGGAGCATACGAATGGGCACAGTCGGCAGCTATTGAATTGAAATGATGCTAATGCAGTTAGCTTCTAAATGATTTCAATATTTGATGGCATTTCCTCTTCAATCGATCATTTCACCAAACAAAGTTAAGTCAACGAAATCCACACAGCCAATGTTATTTCCAGTAAATAGCCATAATAAATTGCAGAAACTGTCTGAAATTAGCAAATATTTTATACGTAATAAATTAACTACTGTAAAGTAATAGATAACTAATTAATTATTATAAAGTAATAAATACGTACATGTTTGACGGTAAGACAAAGCAAAAACACGTACGCATTTAGTGGTGAAATATTGCTATTGCAACAAATGCTAGTTGCAAAGTATTAAATGTTCAAAAAAAAGCAAAATAAAATTAAGCTGATAATTTCATGCAAGATCAGTTGAAAAGATCGAGACTGAAAAACTTGAATTAGCATTTGGATTTAGCACAACATGATCTAATGAAATTCTCTACCGCTAACTAGCAGTGTCTATTAGGAATACTTTGATGATTTTTTATTAAATAATGAAATACTTGAAGTGAAAATAACTGCACAAACAATGGTAGGTGGCACTGCGATAGAAATTAAATAATTAACTGAAAACATCCGTGGTAGGAAGAATGATGAAATTTAATTAATGAAGCATTGCGCACAGATGTTTGATCGGAAAGAAAGGAAGAGATGATAATTGCAGATGTTATCAGATGTTATCAGTGAGCAATTGATAATATCAGCTATTGTTATTGAAATCAACTGAATGCAACTGTTCAGGAAATATTTTCAAAAACGAACGAAAAAAAATTATTTAACTCTAAACAATTACTGCAACTTCAACTGATTAATAGCAAATGTTACCAGAGAGAGAGAGGGAGAGAGAGAGAAAGAGTGAGAGAGAGACGCATTATAGGAAAAATGTTAGCTGTAGAATTCACATCTTTGTCTTGGTATCAAAAGTGAACTACGATATCTCTCCTAGCTCGATGAATGAATTCAGCTTGCAATTTTCCATGCAATGATCATCGTTCAAAACGGACTACTCAAATATAGCTTATCAATATTCAACCGGATTAACGCATTAGCTAGCCGGATTAACGCATTAGCTAGCCGGATTAATGAGCTAGCTATCAACATTTCTCATAAAAGGCAGATATACATGATATTTTACATCAATAAATCATCTCACAATGATAAAAGATAAGCGTCACATGTGCGAAATACGTTAAACGTGCACTTTGACGAGAGCAACGTAAATGATGATGCTATTGGTGGAATGGAGCAAAATCCAAATACATATGCATATATACACATGCCGACGCCCACGCACACAGATATACACCCACGCACACACGACGAATTTTCAACATTCCCCAACGGCAGAGTGAAACGAGCGCAGTAGGCGGCTGAAGCTGTCCGAACTGATCGGTGCAGGTAACTGCCACTGCCTAGTTCACGGGGGTGGGAAGAGCGAGGAAAGGGCGGTGCTGTCAAGGACAAGTGTCCGTGAAATGCGTGTGATCTGTCGCGCGACACATTCATTACAATTAAAAGTTAAGTATGAAATAGCGTCAAAGAATTGCTGTTTTCTTTTTTAGTTACCGCAAAATAGCCAATCTCTCTCTCCCTCTCCCTCTCTCTCTCTCTCCTCCCTGCTACTCTCAAAAAAGTCTTGGCAAAATAACACTTCTTAATTAATTTAAATTTGCCTATAGCGAAATTTTTAGCTAATTTAATTCTTTAAGCTCAAGCAGCCATGCAAGCAGCCATATCATCGATGGGACGATGAATGTAATTAAAACTTTAAAAGTTTCGAAATAGAAATTTGAAGCTTATAATGCATGCATTGTAATATATCAATGTACTTGCATGGAATGAGATTTCATATAAAACAAATTACTTTCAATTCCTAAGAGAGAGAAGGAAAAGGAGAGACAGAGAGAGGAAGACAAGGAGAGGGAAACGAAGAAATTTTACACTTTGAAACACCTATCTCTCAAACGATATACTAGAAGTGGCTTCAAAGTAACAAATAATTGTTCACTGTCGTTTCGAAATTAACAAATTACATAAACGCACGATCCATCCACCCATTGGATGACATTAAATCTTCCAACGAAGCGAATATTTAAAATAAAACAAGGGATTTCCACTTTCACTAAAATGTTCATCTGAATTTTAATTTTATGTAAAAAAATTTTCAAAAATGAAAAATTCTCTTCTCTTCAATCTTCCTCCAAAAATTCATCTCAATATGAATTTGGCTGCATTGCTTAAAAATGGAAATTCTGCAGTTATAAACGATTTTCGTAATTAAAATTTTAAAAAGTTGAAAATAAAAAAGACCGCTGTTTACGTCACTCATATTGCTTTATGCGATGGATGGTATTGTGTGACGTAATTGCACGTAACGTATTTAGCAAATACGTTTTCTTCTTAAATATCTATTTTTTTAAATAGCAATTTGATGGCCGGTGTACAAAATTTATGCGATTTCATATTCCTTTCCTTTTGAATATGTGATAATTTACCTAAATTTGAACAAATTTAAAAATTTATTTAAAGTAGCTAATTTCTTCAAAATTTGTAATAAAGGAAATTATGGACACTTTGCATATTTTAAAAGGAATTTGAAACAATTTAAAATTAGTAATATTACCACTAGAATACCGTAGCAAGCTAATATTTTCATTTTTCTTTAAAAAAAAGATTGCTAAAATTATAACCTTAAAAATGTGCGAAACATATGAAATGATTAAACAAACATAATTTCAATAAATAAAGTAAAAAGGTTAAGTGAAAAGAAAAAGGGAAAATTGCAGTGAAATCCAAAAGTACCAAAAGTAAACGAGTGGCGGAGGAGAGGGCAGTTCGAGTGAGAGGATAAATGTTGTGGAATGAAATGTCCAAATTACAATATTCAAATGATTTACGACTGTAATTGCTATTATGAGTGATTGTAGCAGCAACAAACGATTCAGATGGACCGCCCGTCCGTCCATTGGTCCGTCCGTCCGCCGGTCCGTCCGCCCGTCAGTCCGTCCATCCACCATCCGTCCATCCGTCCATTCGTCCATTCGTCCATCAATCTCTTCATCCGTCTATGCAGCCAGCCAACAACCAAATTCATCCATTTTTTACAATGCAACAGAACATTCCCACTTCGGTCATCGATCGTACAACCATTTACAATCAGTTAATCATCACTTTTCAGGTTCTCACCTCTCTCTCTCTCTCTCTCTCATTACCTCGCCCTTCAACTAATATGCATCGATTGCAAATTTGCTCCAAATAATTTATTCATACGTTTTTCTGATTTTCGTAAAAATTCATTTAATAATTATTTAAAATGTAGAAAATTAAATTGATTAATGCATAATTTATTTGATTAATTAAATATGCTTGATCACTTATCGATCTGTCTAAATCACTCAGCAATACACTGATCAAATGGCAGCATGGTCGAATGAGTTCAGAAGCAATCAGAAAGTCAAAAATATGCGAAACATTTAATTTTGTGATTAATTTTCGTTTATATTTTGAAATTATGATTTTATAATTCTTTGTTTATATTTTAAACATTCAACAAAATTTGTTGCGAAATAGGACAAAAAATATAGCTATTTGAAATGTACAATAATTTAGCATTTTAACATCTTTTATACTTTTTTCGAAAAGTTTTTAGCAATAATTTCTGTGTCTAATGAAAACGCTGTCATATTATTTAATATGCAAATTAGATGTGGAAGAATTCTGTGATAATTAAAATGCAAAATTCCACGGAAGTCAGGAAGAAGGAGAGGGAGAGAGGGAGCAGAGAGAAGTACGATTTGATGAGTTAAAATGAAACTTTTTCAATCGTTTCAAAACGAATTGCGCCTCTCAGTTCCTCTGGTAAGAAAGAAAATGATGAAATTTTGATAGTAAAAGATGCCGCAATGGATGCTTATCAGAATGCTAAATCTGGTCGATGGAAATTGATCAGGAAGAGATGAGAAGAGAGAAACAGTTGTCTTTCATCCTCCCCCTCCTCCCTCTCCTCCTCCTCCTCCTCCGAACATTCTTTCTAATTCAATGCAATTCAATTCAAAAATCACTGCACCCACATTTTTCATGCTTTTCTTTTTTGTTAACTGCAAAATGGCGCAATTAATCAGACGAGAGGAGCGCCGCCCTGCCATTTCTTGCAAGGAAGGAACTCGGAAAATTCTTTGCCTCTGAATTCACCGATTTTCGCATCCTTATCAGCTGATATCAAATGTCGAAATTTCCACCCTCCTACATCATCTCATGCGAATCTCCATCTTCTCTCTCTTGCATCCATTTCAAAATTAGCCTCATTATCATCCATTTCAGTCTAGGCATGCAACAGATTAGCTTCACTTATCATCCATTTCAATCTAGGCATTAACATATTGCGCAACAACCGATGAAATATTTCGCACCACAATTGTCGGAATGTTTGCGCCTCCTAAATTATCCGTCCTATTTGCAATTTTTATCGGCTGATAACGTCTCACATATCACATTGATAAGTGATAATTATGCAAAAAATCGTTAATATTTCATATCACATATTTTTATAGCAATTTTTTTCCAACCCAAACAACGCTTAATTTAGAAAAGCTATCAAAATTTGTGCAATTGTTAGCATTTGCAAGATTTTCAGTGCTAAACGTATTTTCAGTTATTCGACTTTAAAAATGTTCTAATCCAGGAATTTAAAAAGATCACTTTTAAAATTTACACATTTAAAAATCACACAAATTAGCTTGATAAATTAACAAAAATCTTTTCTAATTCTAACTCAGTGAAAACAAAAAAAAAAGAGGAAATTGCCAACAATTTAAAAAAAAAACTTTACAAATAAAATAAATGAAAGAAGTAAGATAGAGCAAAGATCATTGCGCCCGAAAGTAAAAATAGCGCACAGGTTGAAATTTCAAATTAGTGAAATGAATATTACATCCTACATTGAAGTTGGAAGTAGCAGTTATCAAATATTGGTGATTAAGAGAACTCTTATTGGCAGATATGAGTTCTTCAAATAATAAAATAGATTCCTAAAAAATAATTAATTACAGAAAATTACATGTAAGTATAGAATTCAAGTTTTTGAGTACTTTGAGAAACGAGTACTTAATTAGCACACCTAAAAGGGTACACTTTGTAGGATAAGATGGATGGAACAATCATTCTAAAGCAGTGAATTTTTCACGGATATGCCTCATACGAATTACTACTAATCAATAAATTAAATTAAATAATTCGAAATGCATTAAATATTTTGCCGATAAATTTATCGTGCATTTAAAACAGGAGAAAATAATCAAAAATTATTAACATTTTCACTAACAACTTTATTTCATTCATTAACCCTCAATAATACGAAAATTTTTGTACATTAAAATTGACCAATTTTAAACAGATTTTCAAATTCTCAATTATTGAATAATTACGTATGTTAATTAATTTAAAAAAAAATTCGGAAAGGTTTAAAATAACAACTAATTTTTTTTTGATTGTTCATAGAAATGCATGAATAATTAGCTAATAAAAGATTATTTAACAATCGGAAGAGCTCTTAGCAGCAAGCCATAGATAGCATTAATTAGTGCTAATTGGAAAATGTGCTATTTCATTTCTAAAGATAGTTTGAAAAATTTATTGAATAAAAGCATTTTGAAATGGAAAAAAGAGGTAAAGAAATTTTTGAGTTATACCAATTAAATATTTGCTAAAATTAATGAAATCACTAAGTAATTGCTGTTAAAGACGAAATGCATAAGGTTAAAAAGTTGAAGCGTTTTAAATTGAAATTTCTAACAGTGTTGCTTCCAATATAATAATTTCTCCTTCTTTCATTCTTCCTTTTTTTTCCATTTATATCTCAGCAAATTTGAATAATTTCATAAAAATTATACAAACGTACGCATTGCTAATGGAAATGATGAGAGAAACAGGAAATTAATTAATGAAATTAGAAATGAATAAAGTGATAATTTCAATTTGAAAGAAAAGGGAAGGGAACTTGCATCAAAGTGTTTCGTCTCAGAAACTAAAAGATGTAAAAAGCGGAAAAGAACGAAAATTTCAACCGGTCGCTCAGTCAGTTGCGCCATTATTTATCATCAATCTTGTGACATTTTTGTTACAAAATTCAGAAAAGACGATATGCGCACTTTGAAAAATGGAAAAAAAAAAGATAGGAGGGGAGGAAGAGACAGAGATAGAGAGGGCGAGGGAGAGATTATCATGTGCTAATTTCAGTACGAAATTTCAAAATTGCTGAAAATCATAAAAAATAGCAGTAGTAGCACAGCCATTATTTTTGTAATTAATTGCCAATTTTGAATTCTTTTCATTTTTGCAAATCCTAATGAAAAGAAAAAAAATAGTTTAATAATATCGATGCAACAAGAGTAAATACATCGATAATTTTTAGTAAACCGATAATATTCTCGAATTCGTCAAATATTCAATGAATAATATTTGAAATGAATCTACGCTTATTAATTCAATTATTAAATTGCATTTTTCATTAGTAGGATTTTCAATTTGTAACCTCTCAATTCAGATATATGATTTCTGTTCATTAAAATGCAAGCACATCACCTACCTATCATTACCCGAATTATATTAATTTAGGTATGCTTAATTATTCACTCAAAAATATGTGTGCGTTAAAAAAATGTAAATTTTGCAAAAATTTTAGAGTAAATTTCAAAACGACAATAATTCTACTAGGGTGTCTCAACATTTACACACGTGTGGTTACGTGATTACGTTTCATACTTAAGTTATTCATGGCTAGCAGCAAAATACCTTAAGAGGTGCGGTGAATTTTGTTAGCAATTGTTGATTACCTTAAAAAAATTATTAATTAAGGCCCATCTGTGGCTTTACGCATTCAGATGGATGAAATGAGGACTTCATTAATAATTTCAAAATTTATTGTCAGCTAAATTGCGTGCTCTTTTCAATGAATTAAAAATGAAATGTGTGTAAGCAATAGACAAATGAATAAGTAATTAACAAAGTGAGAGAGAGAGAGAGAGAGAGGGAAATCTTTTCTTCATCGAGAAGAATTGTCGGCAATGTGGAAATTTCACGTACATATAATTAGCAATCATCGAAAGGAAGAGAGAAGATAAATTAAAAGTTGCGAATTTTTAGCGCAAATATGCTTTCTTTCTTTCATTTTACAAATTCTATAATTAACTAAAATTCATAAATGAATCATTTTACCTATCGTAACTTTACCTTTCTAAACTATTCGTGCACCTATCACTTTATGGAACTTTCAAATTTGCTAACAGTTGCACTCTGAAGAAGAGTAGGTCATCCCACGGTTACGATAAGTGTAAGTGAAGGAGGCAAACGATCTTCTTCTCAATTTCTCAAACTCTCATCTATCTAGTGCGAACTGTAAGCATCAATTCCATTATTACAATACGCAGCTGTTTGGTTGCTAATGTACAACTTTCGATTCAACCGGTTAATTCTGAAGCGGAATGACTGCCGGAGTGGACAAAATTCCGGTTGAGTAAAATGGTACAAATATAAATTATCATCCACCACCCAATTTCATTCCTCCATTACAGAAAAAAAAACATACAAATTTCATTCGTTAATTAAAAATGGATAAGAGAAATGTGAAGTGTTGAAGAAAGGATGAAATTTTTTGAAATTATTAAAAGTGATTAATGAGGATAGCTGTAAGTGAGGAGCTAAGACGGACGTCAAAAGTGTTTTACGATGTCAAAACTATTAGCTCTATGGTTGAAATTGTTTAATGGTATTGCTCATCAACGAATAAACTTTTCATTTAACAAAAATTTTCAACTTCACAACACAATTGTCACAGCGCACCAAGCTGTTACTGTCATCACCGACAGAATCACATTTCATTATCGCACTATCATTATTTATCATCTCTCTATCACTGGCAACCTTTAATGCTACAATTAATTTAAATTTTTGCTTCTTTTTTTTTCAAATTTACAATTGTTAATGTTAATATCAGCGTTATCACTGTTATCATTTGCAGCACTATGAGCACTACTGCTAACCATCTTACAACTAACAATTTTAATAATTGCTTTAATAATTTAATAAAGCGACAAAATTTACATTCGCTCAATTACAATAAATTATTAATGTGTTGTAACTGTAAATTGTAAAATTTTAGTAATTATGACTAGTTAATTTTACACACTAACATTTATCACTCCTTATTTTATCACTGATCATCTCTTGCAAAAATTTGATAAATATTGAAATTTTGGCAAAGTTAAAAATGGATGTTTGTATTATCACTGCACACTATGATGTTGCAGCACCTACGACATGTTCGAAAGGCTTCCATGACGATGACCACAATGACCATAATGACCATAGGGCAGGCATAAAGGTCATCAGAGGAAATGTTTATGGGAGATTATGGTCATTGTTATGACTACGATCGTCAAATACCCTTTTTCTTCAATATGCTATAAACATTGCAAATGCTACGCAGATGCTCAAATTTCACATAATTTAGCACAAACTATCAAAACTAACAATAATTTTAAGGTCAAAATTTAGGAAGAATTTTCAACACTTTTCAAATTTCATTCTTCCTGTAATTTGATCTCGCCCGAAATTATGATATTTCATAAATCGTTAAAATTAGTGTAAGTTGTTGGAAAAAATTGCGACAAAAAAATTATCCAATACTATTTAAGGTTTTCAAAAAAAAAAAGAAAATTTTTTTCGCTAAATTCTCTTGTTTAATAATTATTATCAAAATGTGTAAAAATATTTGTTTTCTTTGTTCAAAAAAAGGTATCCTATAAGGAGACTATTGCTAATTTATTTCACTATAAATCATCACATTTATTCGCTTATAGTAATAGCAATTTTTTATATTTTCAAATTTAAAATTCGTTAAATTTTGACAAAGTGTACGGAAAGGTGTAGTAATAAACAGAGTGATCGGTCGTTCCGTTCCGCATCACATCAATCAATCATCCCATTAAGCATTAATTTTCCGTCTGCTTTTTCTTCCTCATTTTTTTTTACTTTGCTTTTCTGCTTTTTTTTTATTACAAGAAGCGGAAGAAATGAATAAAAATGACGCTAATTGATTAGTTTACTAGAAATTCAAAACATCTGCTTGCTATACTTAAGCTGCCCTTTATGACCAATTAGTAATGATCCGTCCATCCATTGGATGACCAAAGAGACGCTATCCAATCAGTAGAATATCACTTAGCACTTCTTTTTTCCTTTATCGTTTACTTGTGCACCTCTCAAGTAAGTAAGTGTTTTATGAGTTTTTTCATTTAATGCCAACCGCAACCGCGCTCATTCGTCTCTTTCTCTCCGCATTTCCGCCTTTCCGCTTCCGCTCACCCACTCATCGTATTTGTCACTTTTATTCAAAATTATTACTTTAAACTAGTAAAAAAAATGCCTTCCCTTTGTCACTTTCCTAAAAAGAGAGAGGGAGAGAGAAAAGAGAATGAATGGATAGATGAACGATAAGAAAACAATAAACGAGACGAAAAATAAATGCAAAATAAAATGTGCCAATGTAGTAGAGAAGGAGAGAGAAAGCAAAATTTATGCTTTTTTTGATTAATTTCAAAATTTAATTATTAATTATCAACTATCAGTTAATCAATATGCTACATGAAATCAATTGTAATTCGATTGATATAATCAGGTAAATAGGAAAAGAGGAAAAATTTTACCGAAATGCACAAGTAGCAAATGGAGTAATATAGACAGTTCTTTCTCAAATTTAAAAATTAACAAAACATGGAATGAGAAGTACACAAAGGTTCTAATAGTAAAATTTCTAATTGCTGCCTTCCCTGCGCTTTTACCGTCCAATATCCGTTCCACATTCAAGGTTCAATTGAAACGTTCAAATAAAATCATACCTCAATAATTCAAAACTTATCGTTCAGTGATAGCAACAAAGTATTTATCAATTTGTTGACAAAAATTTTAAGACAGTTTGATAATTAATGAGAAAATTGATTGAGAAATTGCGGAAAAGTTTAACATGTTAAGTAACTTGCCAGAATTTTAAATTTAAAAAGATGATATGTGCAAATTTCCGATGTATTTATGGTATCGAAAAATTTACAATTTTAAGAGATTAAATTGACATTCATTGAAATTACACACTAAGTAGTTAAGGAAGTGTTACAGTAGAAAATGGCATAGTTTTTGAAAGAAATTAAATTTGAATTGAATATTTACATTGATCACTCATATAACAATAGCACGGTGCTGCTGACCATTCACTGTCAACTGCGGCATTTTTTCAAATGTCATAATGAAACTTTTGCAAAATTGTCGAATTTTAAAGTGCCATCAAAATTTCGCACATCAATTTTAATGAATGGAAAAAATGAAATTCTCTCCTTTAATGATAATAGGTATGTGGAAGTGCCATGCGCTTGAAAAAAAACTAAGCACTTCAGCAGATACTTATTTTTTCATTAATCATTGTCATTTCAAAAAATATCTAAGTTTTCAATTATGACAAATTTGGTCACTTTTAATTTCTGTAAAATCGTTTTAACTGTAATTTTTTTATCCCTTCAATGAATATATTACCTGTTAAAATTGTGTGTCCAAAATTTTTGCTTAAAATTATTAAATTCCTCATATCTTTTTGGTTCACCTCGATAAACTGCCCGTTCAGTGGTGCACGATGATGGAGCTGATCGTTGTAAAAAGACCATAAGGGGACGGGAGGGTGGAGGGGGAGGCGGGGGAGAGGGAGAGGAGAGAGAAATGAAGGGGTGCTGGAAGATGACGGAGAATGGGGTAATTCTAGATTGATCCGAAATTTGAAATTGTTCCTTCATCGATCACCGATCATCGGTGAAGTGATCGTTTAATAATTGAAACGTTTTGAGGCGTGAAATTTGACACGTCAATCTTGCAAATACAAACATACTCTGCCTAATAGCAGTTGTTAGCGCATCCGTTAGCTAAATATTATTAAACATTTCATTAGCTAAATTATCACTACCGAAACACTTCCTTACCTTTCAGCAATTAATAGTAGGCGGTTATTTCAGCAAAAATTTAAAATTTAAAATGAATTATGCAATAACAATGGAAAACAGTAATTGATTGTATTGTAATGTTACTGTGTTGCTATTAGATTATTTTAATTGCGAAAAATTGTAGCGCAAAAAAAATAAAGCCAAGAGGAACACACACTGTTCATTATATGTATTGATTTTTAAAAGGCAGCAAATAATTAAAATTAATTAATTAATTTTGGAGTAAACATTTTCCAATCCTAAAATACATCAAAAAAACAATTAAATTATTAAATTAAAATAAAAATTGGGAAGATGATTTATTTTTTTTACCACAAAAAGAAAGCAGAAAAGTAGTAACATTGGGAAATTTTATTTTAGCAATAAACTAAATGGAAATGAATTTAAAACAAAGGAGAGAGAGAGAGAGAGGGAGAAAGAGGGAGAAAAAAAGAGAAAGAAGAATTTGACTGATGAATGCCATCGAAGTCACTTACTTATTTGAAAACGTTCATCGTTCCTTCCTTTCAATGAAGTGGCGGTGAAAAAAAAAAGAGAGCAAAGGAAAAAAAGAATTGAATCAGAACGAATTGGGAAAATTTTTTTTGGATAAATTTGCTTGAAAGGAAAAAAATTGAAAGGATCAACTGATCAACAAATGCAAAAAAAAATATTTAAAAGGAAAGAAATCAGTAGGAAAAGAAAGAGGAAAAAAGAAATTAAAATGCAAAGTGAATTTGATAGAATTTAATTACAACGATAAAAAATATAAGCTTATAAAGGATTTGCAAAAATATCTTACCCAATTCCTATGCTAACTTCTCCTTAAATTTTACAACTTAAAATGACGAAATGAATTTTTTTAATTTAATTTCTTTTCTTATAAATCTTTTAACCACTGAACAAAAAAATTACTGTGAAAATTAATTTTAGACAAATTAAGGATTTCTCTTTCGCCCTCTCTCTCTCTCTCTGTCTATCTATATTCCTCTCTTTTTATTGCTTTTATTTTTTCTCGTGCTTTGAACAGAGATCATTGAATACAGATGTTTTCACATTGTTTCAATTAATTGATTTAATTATTAGTAGCATTTTTTCTTACATTGCTCTTTTTTTCGTTACAACTTTCCAAAGAGGTAGAGAAGAGAGCGAGAGAAAGAAAGAGGGAGAGAGATAAAGAGAGAGAAAGAGAGAGAGAGAGAGAGAGGGAGAAATCATATATTCATGTAAAATTAAAAATTCACAGTAATTTATCATTATCGAAACATGGCCTGTTCTCGGTTTCAATTAATCGATTAATCGATTCTCTTAAACGTTGTTTGTTTGCTATAAATATTAACATGCTTTTTAAATTTTTCAAATCTTTCTTTTCACCAATTACTTTTTAAAAAATTTTAAAATGTTAAATGAATTTTTTAGATGTAAAGTGCATAGAAAGTAATACATTTGAGTGAAATGACCGATCATTGTTTACTTAATTAATTTGGCATGTATTTTCCACTCTCCCATTAGCATTCCTTTCATCTTTCTTCCTTTACCATTACCTTTACTTTTAAATGAATGAATTCTTTTTTCACAAATTACTCTCATAGCAAAGAAAGAAAGAAAGACAAACAAACGAACGAACGAATGAACAAACAAACAAACAAACAAACAAACAAACAAACAAACAAGCAAGCAAACAAACAAATAAACAAGCAATAAACAAATAAATAAATAAATAAATAAATAAATAAATAAATAAATAAATAAATAAATAAATAAATAAATAAATAAATAAATAAATAAATAAATAAATAAATAAATAAATAAATAAATAAATAAATAAATAAATAAATAAATAAATAAATAAATAAATAAATAAATAAATAAATAAATAAATAAATAAATAAATAAATAAATAAATAAATAAATAAATAAATAAATAAATAAATAAATAAATAAATAAATAAATAAATAAATAAATAAATAAATAAATAAATAAATAAATAAATAAATAAATAAATAAATAAATAAATAAATAAATAAATAAATAAATAAATAAATAAATAAATAAATAAATAAATAAATAAATAAATAAATAAATAAATAAATAAATAAATAAATAAATAAATAAATAAATAAATAAATAAATAAATAAATAAATAAATAAATAAATAAATAAATAAATAAATAAATAAAATAAATAAAAAGAAGAAAAAAGAAAGGAGTGAAATAAAACAAACCAATAAGTGCAATTTATTGGTGTGATGACCTCTGAGTGGACACAATGCGAAATTGTGAGTGCAATTAAGGATGGACAGAGCAAAATGGATTTGTCAGTTCTGTAAATGTAAATAAGGATAAATCACAAAAACGCCACATACGTTATCAATTGCGCAGTCCATCCTTAATTTATCATTTGTTGCTAAATAAGTAAGAAAAAAAACACTTTTAAATTAAAAAAAAAATTTCACTGTTCGTATAAAAATATTGCACTGATAAGTAACTCCTATAAATTGTAAGTATAATTTTAGATAAATTCACACTTTCACCAATTCATTCCTTCGTTCTTTTTTTTTCTCATTTTTTTTTCTTTAAATTAGAGATATTTTTTAAAGATTGAAGGAGAAATTGAAATATTTCATGCTATGAGAAGTCTAAAGAAGTAGATTTTCACGTAATTTTAGATCTTAGAATAGATGTTAGAATAAATATGCATGATTGGGAGGGAAAGGGCGAAAGAGAACGAGAGAGAGAGAGAGAGAAAGAGAGAGAGGTAGGAATGACATATGCGTGAATTAAAGTTTCCGTTGGACAGATCTTTATCATCATTCTTGCTCTTTCATTTCTAATTCTTTCATGTTTTTTTCTGCTTTGTATGTTTGAATAAATAAAATTTATTTTTTTGTTTTGCTAACATACGTAGTCATTCAGTAGCTTTAACAAATTTTTTTAACAATTCATTTGATTGAAATGGAATTTGTTACGCGAAAATTAAATGAATGCTTACAAGAGAACGAAAACTATGTTTTTCTATTCAAATTAAACAAATTTAAATTCAACCGAATTAAGCTTTTTATTAAATTTGAGAATTCAAATGAAAATTAATAATACATAAGCAGATAGAAGTGTTGCAAATGTATTAAAAAATTGAAAAATAATTGAATAATACGGAAGAAAAATAGTTAATTAGAAAAAAAAGCATCTGATATTTTTGTGCAGTAAACACACAAATTTAAGTGTGAATTAATAAAATATTTCAGCTAGCTTTTCGCCAAAATTTTAATTCATACTAAAATCAACTGAGTTATAATTTCAGGAAATGGCAGATAAATGTGGCGTGAAAGATTGCAAAAATTACGCAGCACAATTTAAATTAAATTAAATTAAACTAAACTAAATTCATTTGCAGTTATATATATGTAACTCCTCGTCGGCGATGTAAAGCAATTTGAGAAACCTTCGACACCTAAGAGATGTGCAATTTTGTTAATTTAAAACATAAAATAAGTAAATTTGCAAAAAATTTTAACCAAACATATCTATTTAGAATTTAAATTGAATTTTCAATTAACCATTTTAGAAATAAGCAGTAATTTTGAAAAATAAAAGAGAATAAATTTCAGTGTGCCATTTTCACATACTGCAAATCAAACCGTCCATTCGATTTAACTAAAATCTTTCAAACACATTGAAATTTCAATGAAATTGACAATTTATGCATTTTATGCGCTAAATGCGAGTGTTCCATTAGAATGATTTTATTGAGCAAAATAGCATTTGAAAAATTATTTTACATTTAAGAAAAGCTCAACTAAAATTCAAAAAAAAAGCGAACAAGAAATAGTTGTTTGAAACGACAAATACAGAGCCATCTCAAGCGATTTTAAGGCTAATTAAAATTTTGATCTTGGATTGATTATGTTAAATACATGATTGCAACTGACATTTCAACATGCATCACCAACTCTAATTGTACGATGAAAAAATTAATGAGCGATCTGAAATTTGCCTTAAAAGTGTGATCGTTACGTTACGAATGGAAGAGAAAGTATTTGGGAGAAAAATTGAAATTTCTTACTTTTGTTTTTTCTTTCTGCGAACGTTCAATAAGCACTGATTGAACAACCAAAAAAAAATTGTTAAAGGAATGAAATTTGATTATACATGTGCGTGGGTGGCGGAGAAAAGAGGAGGAAACAGACAAGGTGTGATAAAATGCAAAGACTTCAAAGCATTGCATTTTTAATTATAATTGAATTTAATTAAGTGAAATTAGGATGAATGAAGGAGATGATCGGTAATGCTATCTATCGTAGTAGTTGAACTGAGTAAGAATTTTTGAATGGCAAATAGTACTTACTAATCATATAGGTGTGTGCATGTACAAATGGACACATGAACACGCACGCATATATGCATGGAAAAATATTAAGGTATGTTTACTTCGAGGGAGAGAGAAAGAAGGAGACAGAGGGAGAGAGAGAGAGAAAGGGAGAAAGAGAAGGAGAGAGCGGAAGAGGGAACGAAAAGTCGATCTGTTCACCTCACCATTTCTGTGACATAAGGAGGCAATTGAGAAAAAGTCGATTTAAGTGGCATCAATTTAATTTTCATTCAAACTGCTCACAACATCCCTTCCTTCTCCCCACTCCATTATGCGCCACTACAAACAACCTATTGGTCTAAGGTTTTTACTTCGGTCACTGTGAAACGGTCATTTTAACGCTAATTTACAAAATCAGGAAAGTTTGCTGATAAAAGGATTTCACCACAAAAAGAAGAATTTTTTGTGCAGAATGAAGAAAAAACTCGTACAAATTAATTATCAATTAGTCACATATAGTTGGATAGAAATTAATTAGCTATAATTTCACTCCTTCCCTCTTCCCACTGGAATTTCTTGATGAAAGTTTAGCGATTGTGGCCCATGATTTTCTTTTTTTAGCAATTTTATGGACTTCATAAGTCTTAAATGAATCACTTTCAGTTGTATTTTGCGTATAGCTAAAATTTAAAACAAAACAAAAGGAGCAATAGGAAACCTTTTAAGATTATAAGCGCACCACTGCTAATCGCAACGTTTTCTTCCTTTCGCAAGCAAAATAATTAATTAACGAGCAATGTACTATAAATGAATACTTGCTTAAATGATCTCATCTTCACCAAATAGATTTTTCATCGAATTTCATCAAATTGCAATTCAATTTCACCAAAAAAGTTCCAATGAGTGAAATCAAAAATGCTATCCGCCGATCATAAAACGGTTAGGTGGCTGGCGCCAAGCTAAATGAAAAAGAAAACAAAGTAATCAAAATTTTTTGACGGTAAAAAATGAAAAAAGGAAGGGAAAAAACTAAAAATCAAAACATTGAAGCATTGATAGAGCGATAACAAATCATTTTCAACGCTTCGCTTTCTCTTTTTTTACTTAAGTGCTGTTGAATATGTAAAAGCGTTTGGCATTTTCAACTTAATTTTACCAATGATATCTGTTAAATTCAAATTGCTGTCATTCCATTTTTGCTATCATCATTTATTACTATTATTATTATTATTATTATTATTATTATTATTATTATTATTATTATTATTATTATTATTATTAATTATTAATTATTATTATTATTATTATTATTATTATTATTATTATTAATTATTATTATTATTATTAATTATTATTATTATTAATTATTATTATTATTAATTATTATTATTATTAATTATTATTATTATTAATTATTATTATTATTAATTATTATTATTATTAATTATTATTATTATTAATTATTATTATTAATTATTATTATTAATTATTATTAATTATTATTATTATTAATTATTATTAATTATTAATTATTAATTATTAGTTATAATTATAATTATAACTACCACTGTTATATGAAATGAGTGCAATAGCTGAAATGCCACTTTTGATTGTTGAATGTAATGAATTTGAAAGAATTTTCAGTGCTAAAAACAGTGTGAGTAATGTTTATAGCGCTCAACAAAAGCATTTTAGTAAAAGAAGGAAGTAAGAAACGGTAGGGAAACTCTCGCGAACTTTTTCTTTTTTCGGCTAAAACGCGAAAAGCCAACAATTTGCTCTCAGAGATGCTTTTTCTATGAATGGAAAAAATTGACAAACAAGGCTTTGCTAAATGTAAGAATGAGCGGCTGAAAGAAAAAGCAGTGGTAGAAGCCAAAGGAGATGGATAGATGCTTTTTCAATCTCTCGGGAGTGAGTTTGGAGGTGGAAGGAGCGCGCTTGGCGAAGCAACCATTCTACCACCGAATGACGAAGTGTTAAATTTAATCCTTCCAAAACGATGAAATTATGAAGTGGTCGTTAGAGATGGATAGATGAAGGAACGGATAAGTGGACGGATGGACGGATGGACTGGATGTACTATTTTGGAGTTTTATAACTGAGAATTTTCCACGCCTTCTTCTCAAAGTGTCAAGCAGGCAAATAACAAAATTTGTCAAGTAATTCCCATAGCATCGATAAACCATTTATTTCGTCTTTCATACTGTTTACACAAATACTGCAACGTACTATTAGTATTTCTCCGTTTGCGAAGCTAAATTTGAATTTTCATTTTTTTTTCTCAATTTTTTCCTTTTCAAAATTTTAATAAAAACGTTAAAAGTTTCACAGAAAATAATTTGCTTAGACTATTACTTATTCGTGTAATTCCTTTACTAACTATTATCATGCTAACCGATACTATATCACGATAATTAAGCCTAATTTGATATCTGACCGCATTACTGTAATGATAACTACAGTATGAAAATTGAGCGCTACCGTTTGCTTTGCGTATTTACTTGCAGCAATTATTGTAACGATATGTTGTTGATTTCAGTATTGCTTGAGTAGAGAAATTGATAATTGTAAATTATACGAAAAGTAAACTTTAGTACGATGATGAGATCATGTTCGATAAGATAATCATGATAATCTGTGATAGCTTAAGTGACAAATTATTAATAGGGACGGAAGATGAATCAGGTGGATGAAGTCATACTGTGATTGTGAACTGCTATTTTTGTCATTGGTAAACGAATTGAAAACAAATTCAGACTAAGAATTAGCCATTCCGATTCCGGAATCAATCGGAATATTCATATGCAACAGACACGCACACACACACACACACACCACGAGCAAAAGTAAATAAAAGTTGATTGTATCAGCGGTGCAATGTGACCGTTGGTCATTAATTGGACACAAAATGGCAGAGAAGCCTTGCATGTTAACTTTGCTTAATACATTGAAGACGAAATCTAACGTATACAGAAGACGAAATGTGTGCAAATTCGATTCGTTAGTTTAATGCTATCATTTCAAATTTCGAAATTATCTTAACGTGAGATTGATGGACAGAGTGATGGGTGAGTGCCAATCTGAAGGTTCCTCTTTTTGGTGGAAAAAAATTTTGGAATTTTTATTTTCTCATTTCGCTGCAAAATCTTTTTCAAATGGCAAAAAAAAAATAAATTATTGAGAAAACTTGAGTGTTTTATTTTATTTCCACGCACACAAGAAAGCAGTCAATTCCATCTGATTCTACGGAACTGTTCAAAATTCGAGGATTCTGAACACGATAATGAATTATTCAATTCCATGCTCAGATAATTCATAATTTCTGCATGAGATGATATGTTGCATTGAAGCTGTACTTTTGAATAGGAAGATGGAATTGAACAATTCAATGGATGGGATCATTAAATAGCTGATGTGTTTTGGAAAAAAATTTCCATTGAATTTCAAATTTAATAATAACATTAAGTTAAAGTCGAAAAAAAACCCAAACTAAACTGCGTTCATTTCCCTCCCCACTTATTTTCTGCTCCTTAAAATGGGGCATAAATCTAAAACTGCACTGCTATTTTATGGCGTCTTAATTGCATAACAATAATTACAGAAAGTAAAGTATGTTTTGTAGACGTCAGTTCTTCCACCCTTCTCTTATCGGTCATCTATCGGCTATCAGCACCGACCGCTGCCTTGGTCATCGGTGAACATTCAGTAAGAAATTTGTTTACACTTAAAGCATTAAAATTTCTCGCAATTTTACAGCTTTTTCTTCAAATAACAGAAAATTCGATTTCACTCACTTTATCGTTACTTTTAGTCATTTCCGTTAAATATATAGAAACGAACGATTGATTGAATTGGGAAATTGATAAAATTAATGCAATCAATCTTTTCTAGCAAAGCAAAAAAAGTTTAATTTTGTCATTTTTTTACATTTCAATCTTATTAATCAATACTGATATCGATGATCGCTATCATTTACTTTCCAATTTAAGAAATGGATTAAATCATCGAATTTCCCGCTTTTTTTTCTTTTTGAAATCTTTCTCAAGTCGTTTTTAAATTTCTTTTCTTTTCTAAATATATAAAAAATGTGAAATTTTCTTATGCACTGAGTTATTAGAGATAGAACAGATATGATGTCATGATCATTTGAGCTAGTGAAGACAATGAAGTGAGAGAAGATAAGAAGTAGGGAGCAGGAAGTGGGGAAAGATGAGATATTTCATGAAATATGTGAACATGGAAATTTCAACTTTTTATAATTCCTACGAGAAGACCTCTATGCAGCAAAAGCGCAAACACCGCCAGGGAAGACACTAGCGCCGGGAGATTTGAGCAAGAGTGAAAGAGTGCTGCTAGCAGAAGCCTTCTTTCGAATATCATTCATTAACTTAAATTAAACTTTCGCCAGACAGCTGCTGTACAGTACTGTTGTGCGTTCATTACTTTAGTTACAGTAAGCAAGTAACAGAAATCCTTTAAAACAGCGATAACTGATAATACAATGAATAAGTTTCCCTATTAAATTGCATTTAGTTCTAAATTTAAAAAGACTGAAAATGGATGATCAGTTATCATATCAATACAACTGATAAGAAAGCCACCCTCTTGGGTAAGCAATCATTTCTGCCTGATGAACAATAGCAGATTATCGTGCTAAATTAGCATAAAAGAACAATAATTGAAACAGCACGAAATGAAGAATCAAAATTATGAAGCTTTCGATCATTATCATTTCTCACATGGATCGATCGGATCGGAACAGTCCGTGTGAGTGAAATAAAATTATAGAGAGAAAAAATAGGAGGAAACAGAAGAATGAAGAGAGGTGTGAGGGTAAAACAAAAAAACTTAATTCTTTATCTGACAAGAATTTTGTTATTTTAAATTTGCAAAGTGAATATTTAAATTTGTGGATGGGAAGGAAGAAGGAGTGACATAAAATGACAGAGGCAGGTGAAGATTAGTGTGCGACACATGCAAAATTTCAATTAATCGTTTGAGTGTCATTCATAGGCTCTTTTGTTCTGCGTCAAAATTACGAGAAGCTTTTCAGGAGGAAACGGAAGGGAAAGCGGCATCAATCCGGAATTGCAGAAGTGAACAGTACATCTGATCGCTTCACGTCATTCTTCCTTTCAGCAATTATGCAACAGTTTCCTTCTTCTTTACACCCCTGACCTTTGACCTGTGCTCTTGTGGTTGATGAAGAAAATTGGATAATTGCAAGCTTCCTAATTAATGGAAGCATCGGCTCGGTCTACTCAAAAAAGCCTATAAATCTTGCCGCTCAGTCGTACATACACGTTATTACCGATGTATTTCAAGAAAAATTGTGTGTTAGGGTACATCGCAATCAAAATAGCTCGCTGTCCATCTGGTCAGTTCATCAGAGGTCAAAAGTGGAGTGAAAAGATGTCAAGCTGTTAGAAAGTTAGGGCGAATTTCAATCTACAAATATTTCACTAAGCCAGACTCACTTCCTCCCGCACTATCTAGCTAGTTCTAGAGAAGAGAGAAGCTTGCACCCACAGAAGCTCTCAAAACCGACTGCATATATTTGGAAAATTTTGATTTCAACACAGCTATCGTATTCTTCTTTCATTTCAGGATTTGCAAATGAAATTATTCAAAAAAAAAGAGACTAATTATCAAAATTGGAAATTGATAAATATGCAAATTTTTTACGCACGATTTACAAACTTTAGAAAAGTCAATGCGTAGTTTCGTAATTTTACAACTGCAAATTTCTTAATTTTTCACCAATTTTTCATCAATTTCTTTTTTCTTTTGCAACTCTGTCAATTTTTCTGCTTCTCCAATTGTTGTCTGCAAAATTTTACATTAAATGAATTGTTGCCGAACGAAGAATGATATTTAACATGTCTTGTTAATTTGCATATACGGTAAGCTAAGCAACAAGCTACTCGTCCGATGAAATTATCCTTATCAGACGATCGTCACCGAAGTGCACTCGACTGCCATTTTGTTAATTAAATAAACGAACTTGAGTAATTCATTCTTAAGTTTCACCCTACCCCATACGCCTACGTGTTTATCAGTTTATCGTAATTGCAGTAAATCGGCCGATCGACAATAAAACCCTTCCTCAATGCTCATTTAAATAATTGAATAAATTTTCACATTTTTAATTTAATTTAATAGATAATTTATAACACCAAAAACTAGCAAAAAATGAAAAAAAAGGATTTAAAAAATAATGAATGTAATTAACTTAATCTCATTAAAATGTACAATTTCGCCTGAAATTAAAAGTTTAAAATTTCTTTGTTTAGATTAAAATTTAAAAATTTAAACGATAAATGATGTAAGTTTTGCGAAATTTGAGTGGAAAAACAGAAACTTTTTTGTTGTTGGTATTTTTGTCCCCAATGACCACTTCTTCTGTTTTATTCCTAAAATATATTTGACTTAAAAATCACAAATAACTTCTCTTTCATTCCAAAACATTAATTTGCATAGTAATTTCAAAATGTCCAGTTTTGCTGTGAAGAAATTGACGTTTACATTATTAGTAAATGTTTTACATGTGAAATTTAAATGAAAGAATCAATTTTAGTTTTACTACAAACATAACATTTCCGAGTTTTTGTTAAAAATTTGTCTGAAAATTTTATTGATTTTAAAATAACAAATGTAATTTTGCAAAATTTCCAACTGACAACTTTTGCATTTCCCATTCGAACGGTGAGTCATCCTTGCATTTAGCCGCTTTAAAGATCATATTCAATTCCTGGTAATCTGGGATGCTTGCAGAGGTTAATGATGTTAGGTGCTAAAAATTAGCAGACAAATAAGAGGGAAAAAAAGGAAAGAGAAAAGAATTAAAGTGTTCCTAAATTTTTAAAATATTTCAACTTAAGTTATTGCTAAATTTTAAGTGGCCAGCAAAACGTCAATGTTTCTTTGCGAATGTTCGTTTTTTTTTTTGTTCGTCAATTATTGTTCTGTTTCTTCTTGAAAATTTTTTTTCGTTTTCATAAAATCACACCAATAACAATTTAGCAATTTAAAAATGTCCGCGTTTTTGAAATTGAAATTAAAAGGAATTTAAAAAATAAATGAAATGAAATATATTTTTTCATTCTTTTTTTGCCTTTCGACAATTGCTAATTTTAACTTTGGCAAATTCCAACGATGTATTCGGTTGATCTTTACATAAATTTTCAAAGCTTTCCTTCTTTTTTGCTTCTTCGATATCTTTTGCATCGGTTAAATTAGTCCATGGTAGTTTGCCATTAATTAATTCAATCTGATAATTAAATTTTAAATCGACCATTTAATTCTGACTTGTCAGACGATGAAGCAGTAGCTTAGAGGTGAGACTTGGAATTTAAATAATCTAACAATCCCTGGATCCTTTTTTTTTTCTTTTACGGAAAATGATTGCACAAATACCAGTGAGTAAAACCATGCAATGAGGTCGTCACGTGGACCAGTTTCAGCATGTGAATGCACTGTCAGTGATACGTAACGTAGCGCGCCACGAAAACCCGCATAATGACGTGGCTTGCGCATTCTACCATCTATTTCAGTGAACATTCGTGCCATACCTTTATTAATATCACTAAAAAAAATAAAATAAAATTTAATTTTGTAAGTTTAAAAATTTTATGAAATAAAATTCACCGTGATCAAGCAGATAAATAATACGTCGTTGTGCACCTCTCCCAATGCAAATATTTGATGGTTTAATGTTACGATGCAGGAAGCCTGCATTATGCAAATCT
Source organism: Litomosoides sigmodontis (assembly GCA_963070105.1). NCBI lineage: Eukaryota > Metazoa > Nematoda > Chromadorea > Rhabditida > Onchocercidae > Litomosoides > Litomosoides sigmodontis. Next base: position 1,667,427 of record OY718805.1, read on the forward strand.
TGCAACGCATTTATCACCTGCAAATAAATAGCAACAACAACATCTCGTGTTGTTGACAGAGAAGGTTACTGTAATTTACTTTACTTTTCCCTTACTTGTAGAGATATTCTATAAACGGTTGTGGGCTGTAATCGTTTAGGTGGATACTGCTTACGTATATCAGCCAGGTTACGACCAACAAGATCCATCACAAGATATGGCACATCGTGAATTTGTCCCATACCAATTAGTGTCACAAAATGTTTCTAAATTAATTGAGTTGTTTAAATTTTCAAATTAATCATTACAATTTATAATTTGTTAGAAATGTACCTGACGTACGTATTGCATGAAAAACTCCGTCCTTAAAATTTTAAAATACTATTGTAGTGATGTGTTAGTTGCAAATGAAATAAGTTGTAAATGAGCAAATATTATGAGTGATTTCGAATTTTGAGAAAAGATTTGAAGTTATGCTTTGTTAAGATTATCGGAATGAAGTAGTTCGCTTACTTAAATTACGCAAATTATTAGAAAAAAAAAATGTTTGCCTTTCCACGTAGTAAAGTTAAAACCATTTGCTCAATTTTCATCCGTCTTGGGTCCAACTTAGGCGTTGCAATTTTCACCACTACAGGACGAGACTTAGTGTTATCATAAGCCCTGGAACAAATTCCAGGACTGGTCACGCAACTTAGGTACAAATCTACCTGCAAGCAGGTAGATGATTTGTACCTAATCAATTCCACTACAGCAATTCACTCCTACTCATTTCGTCCTTCATAATATACGTAATACTAAGATTGTATTAACCTAAAATTATATGAAACAATTCTACCTGTAATAATAAGAGTATTACTAATGAATGATTGAAAAATGAAATGCACTAACGGTCAAGGAGTTGATCGATGCTAGAAGGTTTAGTTGCAACAACTCTTTGCTGATGCCAATTTATCAATCGTACGCTTTGGATAATTATGTCGCAGTTAATTAATTAATTAATTAATTTAATTGATGTGGGAAACAAATCATAACACACACGCACACGCACACACCGATAGATTTGACTGTAATTGCTGTGGCCGAGCCTCCTCTCGATTGCATACCTATTGCGAAGCACTTCGCCAATTTTCAACATTTCAATAATTTTCTCCTTCGATCCTTTTTCATCATCTAAAATAGTGCCGTTTTTGAATTCCTCAAATTGCTACACATACCCACTCAGTTAACATTTAAATTAATATCTTAGTTGATATTTAATTTAGCGGATAAAAAGTTTTTGAACTAATAACAGAGCCAGCAAAAATTGTTCATTTATTTAACAATTCTCTTCGAAGAAAAATTTTACGGATCGTTCGTTGCAATAGAGAATGCAACAATGATCGATCGGTCGGTAGAAAATTTATAAATCGTTTTCGGCAAAAATATAATTTCAAAATATTGTTGCTAAACGTTAAGGAAAAGATGTTTATTGTTGCTTTTGCTAAAATTTAATTTAATTTAAATTTTGGACAAAGCAGATCTTTCATCGGAATTATAGAGTAACACTAATTACTACAAATGTTTTTCTACGTTTGTAATTAAGGAAATTATAAATTCCTACCTGGAGCTTTTCCCGTGTCCTGCTTTTTCACGGACTTTCGTGTATGAGCTAATACTGCGGAAGATTTCTTTAAATTTTAATTTAATTGAAAGAACAATAGCATTTTTTTACGCGATATTCGCGAGAGATTTTTAAAATGCAAAAGATTTGACAAGCAAAAATGATCACTTTTTTTTCGAAATTAAATTTTGAAATTTTCCGATATAATAAATTTGCAGACATTTTTATTTTTCTCTTGCTTTCAGCAAAAATTTATCACTGAGCTATTGTGAAGTTTCCATTACCATAATCGAAATTTTAAATCGCTGATGAAATGACAAGAAAGGACTGTTAGCCGCTCAATTCAACCATAAACAATTTAACTGAAAATTTCATCTAAAATAATTATAATTTAAATATGCAGAAAATGCAAATTATCATCACGCTGTAAGCATTCATTACCAGCTAAATTCATTCAACAATCACGATTAGTGATAAGTAGGAATTGAAATTTTATTTGTAAATTTTAAAATTTTACAAATTTTACATAATATATTTTGTTCGTTACATATTACTAAGTAATAGCAGAAGATTATTGTGAGAGAAAAAGAAGGAACGGATGGTAGAGTATGTATAGAAGTAATTATGATTGCTATCTCGAGGAATAATAATTCATCAATTAGTTCTTTCTTTTTTTTTTGGAAGCAGTCAACCATAAAGTTCTCGCGTAGGATTCCTTCGGATAATAATTACGGATAATAATTACTATCCTTCTTGGTACCCATTTCCTCCTTGTTCAAAATTAATGCTATAATTTCTTCTTCAAAATTCAATTTCTGCGAATAAATTATTTCGATAAATTTTAATGCTTATAATTTTTGCGCATCGAAATGTAGCACTCATGTGATTTGTGAAATCTTTACAGTTCAGAACGTTAATTCGTAATAGATGTTGAACAGTCTTCATTACAGTATTCATCTGTTACACTTCGTTACCGTTCCAAATACCTCTTATCCTCATCACTTCGATGCAATCATTATCGCTCTTCCTATCGCAGTAGAAAAATTTCAAAATTACTGTAAACTACATCATCAGTAATTTCAAAAGTTTCAATCTAACTGAAATTGAGAAAGCCAGAAATTTGGATATTTCTTAAATATGCAAATTTGATTTGCACTTTGTCATACGAAATGCTAGTTATAAAAAATGTCATTGCCATATTTGACGATCATTTTTTAAGCGTTTTTTCCTTCATTTCTTGCTGTATTATTCCTACGACAGTTCAGTAATCGTTTTATTGCAGTACAATTTAGTATATGTATAGTATAAGTATAATTTAGCACAAGTTCGTCGGAATAGAAGGAACGGTTGAAAATTTAAGAGAAAGAAAAGTTTCGTAAAAAAAGTTCATTAAAAAGATATCTTCGAAGGGTGCATCGATCAAAATTTAATGAATCAAGTGGATGAAAATAGAATAATATGCAATTAGAATTAAAATTTGAGATTGAAAATTAAACTGATCCACAAGGAAATGATAGGACGACCATTTCAAGTTCGACTAGATTTTCATTTAGAGATTTCATTTAAACCAGAGATTGCAATCCGGAGCGTTCAGAAAATAAAATTCCATTCACAGGTGTCACCTCACCTTATGCGACAATGGCGAAAAACGGTGAGGGCAGAGAAGCTGAAATCAAAGAGGACAATAGGGCGGTAAAAAAGGATAGCAAAGAGAAAGCGATAAGAAGATATGACAAGAAAGGTGGGGTGAGAGAATGTGAAAAAGAAAAGAGGGCCGGACAAAATAAGATAGATGAAAGTAACGAAAAATTGAAGAGAGAAGGGACAGATAAAAAAATGACGAGAGATGCAGGAAATAAGAAAAGATCGGATAGCAAAAAAGATAATGAAACAAAAAAAGGTGGAGGAAATGAGCAGAGGCAAAAGAGTGCGAAGAAAGATGGAATACAAGACGTTAAAGGAGATGCAAGCGTAAAAAGGGATGAAAAAGAAGGGAGAGATAGAAGGAGGGAGAGAGTGAAAAAGGATGAAAAAAACGAGAAAGTAAAGAAGACAAATGAGAGTGAGAAATCACTGAGAGAAAAAAAAAGTGCAAACAACGCGAGCAGGGATAGGATCCATGACAAGATTATCGGAAGTTTAACTCCTGAAATGACCAATGAAATGGTAATGCGAGGGGTCATTTTCTACGAAGACCTTGGTGACCGATCTCTTTACGTTTTCACGTCTTTTATGCTTGGACATTTTAGGTTTCTGCAGAAACTAGTTTAGTGAAATGATATAGAGGTGCGGTTTTCAGTTTTGATTTCACTTTTGCAAGAATGGAAAGAATTGACGGGTTCCTGACGTTACCGTACTTTTATTAATTTCCGGTTAGTCGATGATAACTGATTAGACTGACAGGAACTACAGAAGTCAGTATGAAAGGATTTCCGCAAAACTTTACGTGAACTTTCTCTTCCGGCAAATTGCCACAGAGAAGATTACTTCAAAAATCAGTCCATCTCAATCATCCCTTTCAGGCAAAGGTACATTTTCCACTGTGAAAAAAAGCTGGTGCAATGCGTTAGCCAAAATGGTTGCTATAAAAATAATCGACACAAGGTTGTTGATTAAATATCAATTATCACTCATTTATCACTTATCACCTATCATCTGCTATTCATTGGTCATTTGAGATTAATTTTTGTTTACCGATCAGCCGGCTATTGCTTATCATTAATGTGCATCACATTGAGGGAGCTCTTCAACATACCTACAAAAAATTCACTGCTATTTCATTTTAAAATTCTCACTTTGCTTATCGAATTAGTATTGATAAATAATAATAATTAAAATAAAATAAACAAATAAAGTTAAAAATAAAGACAAAAAATAAAGACAAAAAATAAAGACAAAAAATAAAGACAAAAAATAAAGACAAAAAATAAAGATAAACTAATGAAGATTAATTAATAAAGATAAATTAACAAAGATATATTTATAAAAAAAAATAAGTAAAAATAAATAAAAATAAATAAATAAAAATAAATAAATAAAAATAAATAAATAAAAATAAATAAATAAAAATAAATAAATAAAAATAAATAAATAAAAATAAATAAATAAAAATAAATAAATAAAAATAAATAAATAAAAATAAATAAATAAAAATAAATAAATAAAAATAAATAAATAAAAATAAATAAATAAAAATAAATAAATAAAATGAAAGTTATAAATATATAAAATAATACATTTCTATTTCATTAATCACTCATTCTTCTATAACACTTAAAGTAACTAGGAGATATAAAGTTTTAGGAAAAATTTAAGATATACGAAAAAGTGTTTGCCACGTGAGATTGAACTTGCCCGAACGTTGCAACACGATAATATCATTAAAGTTTATGAAGTATTTTTTTTTTGAAATTAAAGAAAAGAGAAAGAGAAGTTTCAATTTTGAATAACATTCTATTCCTAAAGTTGCGCAAATCGTCGCATTTAATAAATATCAAATCCTGTAAAAATTGCTAAAAATTAGTATAAATTACTTTTAAAATATAGTTCTATGGCTTTGGATCTTTTCTAATTTTACAGGCTTTATGTTAAAAATTTAATTAAAAAAAATTTTATTTTTAAACAAATTTTCCGGTAATCGAAAGAGATCCGTATGTTTGCATTATACAAGATTTCACGAGTAAAGGTGATCTGTTGCAAAAGATCAGACGCGAAAGTAAAGTTAATGAAGTGTGCGGTAGAATGCATTTTCGGCAACTTATTGAAGCAATGAAGGTATCGCGGCTTTCTCCTTTTATCCCAATCCTAAATTAAACTCTCGTGCTATCTTAACCTTAAGACATTTAGCTTTAAAATGAGGAAAATTCTGCTTAATAGTACTTGAAATCAATGGAAGTTGTGCATCGTGATATTAAATGCGAGAATATACTGCTTGATTCATGCGAAAATGTTAAAATTACCGATTTTGGTTTTGCGCGATTATTGAAAATTGGTGAGAAATCAAAAACATTTTGTGGTTCTCGGGCATACTTAGCTCCGGAAATTATTAGGTTTGCGCAATTTTTCATTTTTACTAGCCATTTTTTCCCTTTTAAAATCATAAATTAGCCATATATTAATTAGCTGGTCAGTTTAGCCATCACGCCGTTGGCCGCATATTTTCACCTGAAATTTTTTCCTTCTCATTGAAATTATACATTGGCTTTCACGTGGAGCTAATTTTAAAATTTTCACAGTCTTTAAAAATGCATTTTGTATGAAACCGAAGATTTTCAGTAGAAATTTCACGTGACTTCTGAAGAATGCGTAAACTTTAACTGGTAAAATTATTCACTAACGAGAGGCAATTACAAAAAATTGTTAGGAAGGCGGAAAGTTATTGAAATTAAATTTCTCGCAGAGCACAACCATATGATGGATATCAGTCGGATATATGGAGTGCAGGCGTTGTACTGTACGTGATGATCACGGGAATGATGCCTTACGATGATAGGAATGTGCAGAAAATGCTAGAAAGACAATTGCAACATAGGTGATCAATTTGTGTTAGTTCAATTTTCCACAAAATTGCATATTTAAATGTATCACTTTTAATATTCCTTTTTTTTTCTTTTGAATAATTTCAGTTTCAAAAATTCCAGTCAAATTTTTCAATTGCTTTTTTTTTTTAAATATTTTTTTTTGCATTTTAATCTTTTCATTTTTTTATTTCTCTCATTCAAAATACAAGTATTTTCCTTGTACAATTCTCTCTCTCTCTCTCTCTCTTTCTCTCTTTCTCTCTTTTATTACACAGATTTTAATTCATTTTCACACAACGTTCATTTTTGCTTTACCTTACTTTTGGTAATTTTTGTTTCAGTAAGTTAATTTTAAATTCATTTAGAATAATATATCCTCAAGCGACGAAGATTAGCGTCGATGCGAAACGACTGATATTTGACATCCTCCATCCGATACCTCACAGACGGCTAACAATTGAGCAAGTGATACAGTCGAAATGGTTGGCTAACGTGAAGTACCGCATGTTAGATCAAGCTATTAGCAACGACTCGCTGACGTCAGACTCGGAGAATATCATCTGAAGCGCACCCTCTTCCACTTTTCACGTTTTCAATTTCGAATACTTACATGTATGGATGTATGTATGACACATGCCTGTCCGAGAATTTTGTTATCATTTGGAAATAGAGAAATTATGGAAATATTAAATGAAAATTATTTCCGTTGATAATTCGGCATTTTCATCAGAAAAAGATTGGATGAGAGATGAAAGCGATAGAGGAAATGATTCGTTTTAATTACTAATTGATACGTTCATAAAAGATTATTAATTGCTGAAGAAGCAAATTAATCATTTAAACTTTTCTTATTCTATTTTTCCACATAAATACTTCAACGTTTTGAAAGAATATTTGCTTTTTCCTACAACTCTTTTACCACTACAAATTCAATCTTATTAACTAACGCAACTTGATTATTGTTAAATTAAATGATCATAATGATAGTAATATTACAGTGGTCACAATGACAGTAATAGTACAGTGATTATAGTGATAGTAATGGGTAATCAATGCGTCCACCGATCTCTCTCAACAATAACGCCTACAGAAAGATCCTTGAATTTGCATAATGGGGGCGGTTGCTAATCAGAAGCATAAATGACATTTGTGAAGAAAAAGGGAGAAAGAAGAAAGCACGCACAGTGTTGCATCTCAAATAATTTGGACGTAAGAGGAAGCGGTGGTAAGTGTTACTGATAAGAGTGTTAGCGAGCATATCAGTTATCCATAACTGATGGAATCGGTGATGGCGCATGGAACTCCTCTCATATTTCCTCCCAATTATTACTTATTATTACTGTTAGTCATATTTCCTCCCAATTATTACTTATTATTACTGTTAGTCATATTTCCTCCCAATTATTATTTATTATTACTGTTAGTAGGACGCGGATGTCATGAAGAAAGCAGCTGTATTGTGATGGCATCAGATTTGTAGCCAATGTTATCGATTGGACAAAAAGCAGAAATTCATTTCATTGGCGTAGTGTGTTGGTCTGATCTTTGGTCGTTGTTGTCCATTCTTTGCAATATTTCAAGCACATTTGTCAGTCATTTTCAGTATTCTGTAATATAATGCTTCGTTATAATTTTGGCACACTTACGACAAGTCAATGTACCTGGCTATTACGTCAGGCTTCCACATTCAGGTATAATATGGTATTAAAATTTTATCAACATAGTTTAAATTATTGAATTCTTCAATGTGAAAATTATTTTGCGAAAGATGTGAACTTAAAGCAGTTATGAATATTTTCTTTCTGCTTTCTCGGTGTTGCGATTGCTGCTAAAACTATTGTAAACATCGTTTCAATTTTTCAGTGGATCAGGCTTAACATCTGAAAAATTCATGAAAAATCCACAAAATGAACCAGTATTACTATATCGAAAAGGTAGTGCGGAAAGAATAGCACTTGAAAAAGCAATATCAGAGATAGCCGGTACAACTACAGATATCCCACTAGTGATTGGAAATGAGAAGATTTTGAAAAATCTTAATAGAAAGCAAGTTATGGTGAGGAGCATATATATGTGAAATTCAAGAATAATTGTTTAGTAGTTTGTAGTTTTGGGTCATCGTGAAAATTAGCAGGTGGAACGCAAAAGATGGGAATATTGTTAAAGAGTTGGTAAACTTCAAAGAAGGATCTATTTGTTTTCGTGGAAATAATAGAATATTGTATTGGGGGGATGTCCCACCACACTTACCAGGAATATTGGCAAATATTTTGCACTAAATGACAGGATAATACTGGTTATATGCTTAAGTTTTTTGGTAAATAATTTTTTAAATTATTCTTTGATCTCTTTTGTACTATTTACAATTGAAACTTGAAATGTTTCAGCCTTCAGATCATCAGAAAGTTATTGCGCGATTTGCACATGCCACTACGGAGCAGATTAAAGATGCGATTCAAGTTGGTCTAACTGCCAAACAGAAGTGGCAACGAAAATCGTTAAGGTTATAATTGCCTTTTTCTCTTCGTGCTTGAATTTATTTCATTTGGTTGTCAATTATGTTGCAGATGTCGCATATTTAATTCCTATAGAGCTACTGCAATATTTCTCTCTCTGTCCTGCATCTATTCTTTCATTTCCTTTTTTTGTCTTTTTTACTCCTTTTATTTTATTTTACAAAGATTCCAAAACTTCATTGAATCCTCTCACGTGTAATGTACTTCAGCTAATGATTGGGACATTTATGCTCTGTATGATATCTTGCTTTCCAAGAACAGGGACATCATAAGCGGTCATGATGTAGCAGTTTAAAATGTAAAGAGTTTTTGTCGCCTCATAATTTAATTGTTTTATAGAGAACGAGCAGATGTCTTTCTTCACGCGGCTGATTTATGTGCTGGAAAATATCGTATGAAGCTCAATGCTGCTACAATGCTTGGACAGGGAAAAAATATTGTACAAGCTGAAATTGATTCAGCCTGCGAGCTGGTTGATTTCTTCAGATTTAATGCTATGTTCGCCCTGGAACTGGAAAAGTATCAGCCCATTTCTGTGAAAAATGTTACCAATACAATGAGTCTTCGGTAATCAATTAGCATCATTTATCTAAAGTTCAAATACTCCAAAAATTATCTCGTAGTCCCAGACTTGACCATCATTAAAATGTATGTGACCTCATTTTTAGTTTGGAGTTTATTTAGAGTTTATTGGTTTCATTTCAGTTGTTTTAGTTGTACTTCCGGTTTATCTTGGAGCGTTTTGAAATTTGTACAAACATTTCTGTTGGTATAAAATTTATTTGCAGGAGTCTCGAAGGATTTATTGCTGCAATTGCTCCATTCAATTTCACAGCAATTGGTGGTAATTTGCCTTCAGCACCGGCTATGATGGTAAGCGATTACATTATGTGATGTTAAGCATACTAAAATGTTTATTTGTCGTTAGGCTATATTATTTGTACCGCAAACTTATTAATCTAGTTAAGGGAAGAGCTATTTTAGGGTAATGCTGTCTTATGGAAGCCATCATGTACTGCCGTATTGAGTAATTATTTTATTTACGAAGCTCTAGAGGAAGCTGGTAAGCGTTCTCAATTGTACTGATTTATCTTTTTTTCTGTCAGTAAAAAAATCATATATTTCAAAATTGTTTGTGCTTTCAGTGATCAGTGGCATCTTTGTAGGTTTATCATTTGAAAATATGTTGCAGGTCTTCCAGCTGGCATTATTTCATTCCTACCATCCGACGGTCCTACTTTTGGTAATGCTATCACTTCTTCTCCCCACCTTTCTGCTATTAATTTCACCGGATCTATGCCAACATTCAAGCATTTGTGGAAGCAAGTTGCCGAAAATTTGGACGGCTATGTTTCATTTCCACGACTAATTGGAGGTTTCTGATTGTTTTAAACCGAGATCACGAGACTAGTTTTGACAGTTGAAATTTAAGATGGTGACAATTTCAATCTTCAAAGTGTTTTGGTCATTTATTTCGTGTTACATAAAGCCACCAGTTGTTTTCTATAAAACCATGCAAAAATTCAGAATAATCTAGTGGAAAAATGTAATATTTATAGAATGTGGCGGTAAGAATTTCCACTTTGTTCATCCATCGGCTGATTTGGACACCGTGGCACCATGTACAATTCGTTCTGCATACGAATATCAAGGGCAAAAGTGCAGTGCATGTTCCCGAATTTACGTACCTGAAAGTTTGTGGCCTGATTTGCAAAAAAAACTTGGAGCTATTCAAAAGCAACTTAAAATTGGAGATGTAAGTGTTCAGTACAATACATTAAATTTCTTGCACTTATAAAAATATTACAGTTTCGAGTTTGTTTCATTCTTTAGAAAATAATAGCAGAAGAAAATAATATAAAATCGATAGAAATTAGGATTGCTTATGGGTTAACTTTATTATAGGTACGTGATGGCTCAATCTTCATGGCAGCAGTCATTGATGCGAAAGCTTTCAAATCAATTAGTTCATATATTGATTATGCTAAAACAGGTGCAGATGGAGCGAAGATCATTTTTGGTGGAACATATGATGACACTAAGGGGTATTTCATTCAGCCAACTCTTATACAAGTTGATAAATGGGATTCCAAATTACTTAGAGAGGTATATTTTAGACTAATCTATGTGCATAATAATGATGGCTGTTTTGGGGATTTGTGAGTTGGAAATCCTCTGTTCTTTAGAATGCTCAGGTCTGGTTGGTCAAAGACAAAAATTTTGGCCGTACGTTTTATATTTGCAGTTCCTGTTCATATAACTTATTCCAGTGCTTCGCCGGATTTAGTGACTAAATGACTACTATTGTGATTTTGACTTTTATGCAGGAAGCAAGTCACTACCTCCTGTAATAGAAGCTATTTCATTGGTGATGTTACTTTGAACTTTTGCAAAATTTGCATTTAAAAATGTCAAAATGATTATCGTTTTAGGAAATTTTTGGACCTGTGTTGACCGCATATGTATATAAAGACAGCGAAGCGCTAGAGACCGTAAAGAAATTAAAAGACTCAACAGTATTCGGTCTCACTGGAGCTGTATTTTCGCAAGACAGGTAATTGGATGGGATGATATTCATATTCTTGTAAATTCGCTGAAAATAATTTGAAATTTATCATCTTCTTGGTAACAAAGTAGTAGATTAACGGCTTCTGGAAGAGTCGAAATGGATGGTATCATGAACGATACCGTTGAAGATAGTATTAGACTTGATTCGTCCTTCCAGTCCCACCGACTACTTTGCGATGACGAAAAGAACAGGATTTAAGTAATTAAATTTCTTGGTAATGGTTGTCTTTTTTCTTCTATGTTTGAACTCTTCAGGGAATTTCTATACAAGTCTCGTGACATACTTCGAGATGCTGTTGGAAATATGTATCTGAATGATAAATCAACTGGCTCTGTAGTTGGACAACAACCTTTTGGTGGAGCACGAATGAGCGGTTAGCTTCATTGTTTAAATTCTGTATTTGCTTCTGAAAAAGATGATTTTCCTTATTGTGAAATTAATCTCCAGAATTAAATGCATCGCCTCCGACAATGCACTTAGTTCTTCTAATCCAGTTCCTGTTCTTATCTCTTCACATGTATTAAACAATTTCAGGAACGAACGATAAAGCTGGTGGACCGCATTATGTTTTACGGTGGGTATCTCCTCTTTGTATCAAAGAGACATCGGTTCCTCAAACGGAATGGAGATATCCATCAATGGATTAAACGTGTTTGAAGTTGATCTGAAATAAGTGTGGTTCATTTTTTTTTTGGCGCTTTTATATTCTAGAAATCTAGACTTTTATCTCTGATCATGTCCGTGTGCTTAATTTGAAAATAAGTTTATATCTTAATAACATCTCTATTTATGATTAAGACCTATATTTTTATCTCTCCTATTAAATGGTGCTTAGCCTCTCCTATGTGTTTTTATTTAAATTTCAAGCTTTCATGTTTTCAAATTCATATGTGAATTTTTCAGTGTTTTTGGCATTATTTATTAAGGTTAATAAAAAAACTTGAAGTGTAATTTAATTCAGTACTCCAAGCCTACCTACTGTATGTTTTGGATTACTGTTGATACAATTGGAAGTGTAATGCTCATTTGTTTGAAATTTCATTTTTTTCTTTCACAGATAGTCATTTTCTTTTTTCATTTTTTGAATTCTGAATTCATTCAATATTGTTAGCAATTTGTTATGTTCTTCAAATTTGTGAGTTTTTTTGATGGTCCAAAAATCAGGTCATTTGCTGTTGGCAAATAAAATTATTGTAAAAATGTTTCCATATTTGGAACCATCGATATGCAGTTCTCATATACCTTAAAAAGGTTGAATAGTCTCATCTCACAAGTTAATTATATTTTAGAGTTAAGAGTGAAATTGCCATAAAATAATGGTTTCACTAGCGGATTCAGACTTAGTAAATGAGTTACGTGGAATTTGATGATATCTTGTGTTTCTCTTCGACATTAAGTTATGGTTTATTCAGATACTGGCATTTGACAAATTAGAGAGAAAATCCAAAAATATATGCCTTCAAATTAAAAATCAAAATTTACAACTTTACTGGAAGCAGTTATTGGTATTGCAGAATGTAAATCTAATATGCTACGATCATATATGATGTGGTAAATTGCAGTTGATGCAAAGGTATGAAGACTACCGAGTCGTAGCGCAGATATCATAACATTTGAAGTTAAGGTTCTGGAAGAATTAAGGCGCATTTGGTCCGCAGATCTGGCGATGACAGACTGGACTTCTGTTTCATTTGATAGTAGGTTTTATTTCAGACTTTTGTTTGGAAAAGGATCGCTTTGTAGCGAGTTAAAATTGGATAGGAAGTGTTCTGATCTCTTTATAATAGAATTATTTTTAGAAGCAAAAAGCGTATTACGGAAATGGCGTGAAGAACATGCTCGTAGATCGGTAGAGACGGTGGAACTGTGGGAGCATGTTCTAAGTCGTCATCCTCGTTCACTTGGTGATGAATTATGGCTTGTTTATGAACAGGTGGGTATTACTTAAATAAAACTTTTGGTATTCTTCGACAATAAAGTAGTCTGCAATGGGCGCTATAATACTGTAACATATTATGTGATAATTCAAAGCACTTAGATATAAGATTTCACAACATATTTCGTGCTAAGCGAGAATTTCTTCTTTCCGATTACAGCATTCAAATAAAAATGGATTGCTCTACTATATGTTGTTACAACGATCGATGAAAATGTTTTATTTACAAAAATATAAATATATTCTCATAGTGTAAATTTTTTTGGCACTTGTAACAGTACAAGCAAATGTAAGAGAAAGGGAAAATAGTTACTCTAAATGATGTGTAGTTGTCAAGTTAGCAAGTTAATAAATTACAAAAAACATAATTGAGGGTTAGTAATATTATAAATGTGTTTTGATTTTAGGTTTGCATAGCTGCATTAGATTTAGTCAGAACTGATATTGTAATGGAATGTATACAAGCATTGCAAGAAAAGTTCCCAAGAAGTAATCGTGTCCTGAAACTGCAAGCAATGCGTCTCGAAGCTTTAAAACGGTGATTTTTCGTATTTTACAAGTTTGTATCAGTACAATTGGGGACTTGATAGTAAGGTTTTAATGAAGTTAACAAACAGTGATTTCTAAAGGAATAAATGGTATAGTTTGAGTATGTAATAAAACCTATTAAACAAAATGCTAGGGTAAAATGTTAGGTGGGTTTTATGTTTTTAGAACTATTTACATATTTGAATCCGTGATCAGTTCTTGTATATTTATTTTTCGCAATTCATTACTTATTTACTGTAGGTATGATAGCGCTACACATTTGTATGAACAACTTATTGAATCGGATCCAACAAATATGGTAAATATTTACGTTGATTTAAGAAGATGAAAAATGGGAAACTTCGCTGAAATTTTTTTTTAAATCTGTTTATTTGGGATAGGCGGCTAATTCCTTAATTTACTTTCGAATGAAAGTGTAGGGAAAAAGAAAGTGATTTGTATAAAAGTTATGGAACAATAATACTTGGAGTTTGTATTTTCACATTTTCCTTGTGGAAACTATTAATTAAATTGATTTTGTATTTTCTCTTGCAGTCCTACCGCAAAAGAAGAATTGCAATTTTGAAAGCACAAGGCAATCGACAAGAAGCAATCCGAGAGTTGAACGAATATTTAAATACTTTTATTTCTGATACAGAAGCATGGCTAGAGCTTTCTGATTTGCATTTGCAAGAGGGTGATTATCCACATGCGGCACATTGTATGGAGGAACTTGTCCTATCTAGTGTTTGTTTATTTGTTTATTATGTTTCGGTATTAAAATGTTCCTGAATGAGAAATTTGTTTCAAAAAATTCATGTAACAGTAAAACAAAATTATTAAGCTTTCAGACTTTGCGTGCTACTTTGCTTAGCAAATTTTTTAAAAGCACCATGCTTTTAGTTTTCTTTACTGTCATTCACTTGTTTTTGTTTCAGCCACATAATAGCTTATATTTACGACGGCTCGCCGAAATACGTTACACGCAGGGTGGTTTAGAAAATATTGAACTTGCGAAAGCATATTTTGAACAAGCAGTTCGGACTAATCCATCATGTTGTCGTTCATTATATGGAATAATTTTGGTGAGTCTTGCTAAAATTTACTGCGTTGAGTGGGTGCGGATGGCTGGCTTGCGTTTTACTTAGTTGTTTGGAATAAGTTTGAGAAATATGAGGGGTCAACAAAATGCATTTGTGAGGCACGCTATTCCATTAAAAAACCTTTGTTATGCTTTGCATTATTTCAGTGTTGCATAAATTTATCAGCAAAAAATAGTGGTCAAAGGAAAAAAGAAATAGTACAAAGCGGACTAGCGGCAATCGAAAAGTTGATAAATGTTTACGAAGAAGCTTCAGGAAAAGAGAAAAATCCAAATGTTGCAATGGAATTGGAAGCAGTATTGAACTTGAAAACACAGTTACAAAGTTAACTATGCTTTCACTTGTTATCGAATGTTTGTGTTGTTATCGATTGCATTACTTAAATTTGAGTTTTTTTATTTGTTTTGTAAACTGTCTTGCTTCAACGATAAGGTATGACAAAAATATTTGTTTCCTCATGTGTAGAAGGACAGAAGTTTCCGGGAATAACGTTAGTCCTCATTTTCTAGATGAACTTTAGTTTGTTCATAAATATATTGTATATGTTGCAGTTAATTGTTGTTATATGTCTTCACTATTTAAAGTGATATTAGATTATTTGATTCCTTTTCAACTGTAAGTTGGAAAATCATCTAAAGTGGTGGATGATTTTCGATTATTGTCTTCGTTAGCACTTTATAGTCTTTTTTCCTTTGTTAACGTTTTCGTAATGAAGAAAGAGATTTGAAATTCTATAAAATTTGCAATTTAATAAACTATTTATATTGCATGTTCTATCTGATTTCTGCATGTTTCTCTTTTGGTCCTAACTCCAAATAATAATGGTAATGGAAGGTAGTCAAAGCTTAAATTTTATATGTATCACTAGTTGTCTCACATATTTTATGGATCATTAATGGTTTTGCCTACTCATCAGAAAACTTTATCCTATTTTTCTTCTGCAATCTTAATCCTTCGATCGATTAGCTCCTATTTTTGGTGGTAATGAATATGGTTTAGTTCGTTCTTTACTGCTGTTATAAAATTATACACTTCAGGACATTCAAATTAAATTATCAGTACTATCGTCTGATATTCTCAGCTTGGCCAAGATTGCTAATAGCACCCGTAATACCACCGAGAGTTGCTCATACGTTGTTTCCTTGTCTAGTGGATGAATAATGTGGTATTTTTCCGCTTAGCCTGAACATTGTTGGAGTAATATCCTACTTCTATTGAGAACGTGTCCTTCTACGTTACGTCGGACTCGTTACATCGAACTCGCAGGTGGGCTTATTTCATTGGATATTCGGTCTTCAGTGGTGCATTGAGGGGAGATTATTCCAACAAAAGTGTTCAGGATGAAATGAGAACAGTATCACTTCACTATCTGATTAATTCACTGTCAGGCGCTCTATTATTTATGAGAGTGAAAGCGGCAAAGTTGAAACGAATTATGAGACTATTTGCTAATTATCTGTTTGTTTAGTGTTGTTGATAACAGTTTTGTCGATTCTGGTACGTTGTGGACGATGTAGAGAGTACAGCTATCAGAAAAGTATTATCATTGAAAAATTGTCCAATTTTATGGAAGAGGAAGAGAGATGAGAGGCATGCAGAGGGGGAATATGCTTTTTCTATGGGACCATAACACCAGTAAGATAAGAGCTGTCCCAAGCAGAATTGAAGATCGATATCTGGTCGATATATGGATTATTCGAAAAATCGAAGTAAAATATTGGAAAGAGTAGTGGTAATAGTAGGGCAGTGAAGTAAGGGTGTCTTTTAATCGACAAGAATTGGAATTCCATTCCTTGCTCATTGATTATCGATATGTGCAAACTGATGACAATCGAATTATCAATAACCTAGAAGAAGAGGGAAGGAACAGGCGAGGTCGTCGGTATCGATACCCAGTATGTCCACTGCTCCATCCTGCAACAGCGGTCGATGTGACCGCTCGCATGCATATATTAGCTATCATCGTACCGACGATAACCCTACACAATAACACTTTTTGCAAATTAGCAGTTGAGAAAGAGAGATTTCAATGCTGCCGACAAGAATCACATGTGAAAAGAGCATTGAGAATTGATGAAAATGAATAACATATCGATAATGCAAGTGATTAATTAAATACAGCTAGCATGCATTTTTCCCTCACCATAAAATGAAAAGACAAAATTTTGAAAAACAGATTATTATTGTTGATTTTTCAGTGAATTTATTCATAAATGTTTTTTTTTTCTTGGAAATAGTTAATAGTGGTAGAAATGAAGGTAATATTGGTTTATCCAATTGAAATATTATTTAATTTCTCACAATATCAATGCCCTATCACTGTTATGAGTGTCATACAGGCATTATTATCATACTAATTGATAATTACCATCAAATTGATAGTGGCAAGTAAGCAATGTATGTCCTGTAAACGGAATTTGCTTCCATCTAACCTATTGTGAGCATGAAATTTAGAGCTTTTTTTTTTCAACATTTTCAGATGTCTTTTAATTTATATCAGATATGTGTCTTATACTGGTTGGCATGTACTACGATCACTTCTATTCTTGGCTTATTAGCTCTACAACAATCGGGAAAATCAAGTAAAGTTGATTGCGTTTTTTTTTTGATCAAAAATTGTTTGTGTTAGTGTCAACCTTAATCTAATTTTTATTCACTTGAAATTGATGAATGTTTTTTTTTTGTAATGTTTTTGCAGAAACAGTTATGAATCTGGTTTATTTTGGAAAATTCAGAAAAGATCATAATTTCGAAACTTGGCTAAGGATGATCGAAGTGCCGAAAAGGTCTTCTTTTAGCCGATTCTTTTTACAAAGCAGGAATGAATTACAGAATTGAAGAATTAATAAAAACGTGCCAAATCTTCCTATGCCAAGCTATTTCAATTCTTTTTTAATAATTAAGATTGTTTTGGATGTTTTACTTGGTTGCTTTCATCGCTATTCTATTTGCTTTCATCGATATTGGCCTTATTGGTGGCGAACTACGATATAATGGTGTGCTATTTCCAGTCATCCTAAATATTTTCATTAATTTTTCATTTTGATTGTGAAAGTATTAAACAGTTCCGATGAAGCTAATCACTTAGTTTTAATAAAAAGAATGAACAATTTATAGGAATGTGTGCAGTTTCGTTTAAAAAATTTTCAGGCAATCTTATTCTTATCTCACTGGGTCTTTCACTTTATCTAATACACGTATTACGCCGTCTATATGAATGCCTTTACGTCTCGATCTTTTCTGATTCCAACATGAATATTTTACACTTCCTTTTGGGAATCACTTTTTATCCATTTTGTGTTTGCTCACAACTTTCATCATTCATGCTGGACAAGAAAGCAGGTGATTGCTTAGATCTTTTCAATTTTTAAAAGTTTTAAAAATAACCAATTTTCCTTGCTTCACGTCTTGTAATTGCAGAGGTGAATGTCTTATCAGTATCACTTTATATGGCATTAATTGTTGCTATAATTACCGTTCAGGTAAAACAACATCATTGCTTTGTCCTACTTGCTCAACTTCGCTTGCGTAATGGTTAGCTTATTTAATTTGTGAAAAACTTGTATCATGAGAGTTTGATGTAAAAGTAAAGCAGTAAGAGCGAAGAAGTTTTGAATCGTAAATTAACTAAAAATTGGAACAGAAAGGATTGCCGAAATTTCCTACACCAAACTCTCATGATGCAAGTAATTGTCCAAATCAATTACGAACGAACAAATTACAGGTCGTGGCATGAATAAATTTCAGGATTAAATGCGAACAATGTACATGCAATGCCACATGGCGGCCTGTTCGAGTACTGCCTGTCACCTCATTACTTCCTTGAAATTATCATTTATTTATTGCTTGCGTTGATTTATCAATTATCGACGCCTATGCTGCTGTGTTTTCTATTTGTCACTGTAAATCAAACTGTTGCTGCTTTATTGAATCAAAGTTGGTATCGAAGGCATTTCCCTGCGCATCTTAGCAATAGGAAAGCTCTGATACCGTATATTTTATGAACCATTGTTAAGCTCATTCGAATTTAATTTTGCCAAAAATTTTCTCCGAAAACAATGTCATTTAAGTACATAAATCTAAGGATGGTAAGATTCTGAACTGTTAATCACTTGTAATTATAATTAATTCTATCACTTCTACACTTTCTCTTATACCTTTGTACTTCAATAGTATTCAGACTCCGAGGAAACGCTAAATTATAATTTCCGATATTTGAATTTAAATGAAATTTTTCTTTCCTCTCATATCTTTCATAAAAAAGGAGTTAGGATGGTAAATTCTTTTTCTTAATAAATTTGATCATGAAAGAACACATTCAAATTACTGTTGAACGGAAATTCATTACTACATATATTGCACACAGTCTCCGATGAGCTGAAGATGCTTACCTTTCATAACGTTGTCATCTACTCATAATATTCAAGATAGAAATGATCATTAATTTTTCAATTGCGTATTGTGCATTTTCTAAGTCCTTGAAATGTTTTCTGATAAATAAAAATATATTCAAATTCATAACAAATCCGGCAGAAATAAGTGAATCAGTTTTGCGCAGTATTCAACGTTTAAAGCTTATTAACTTGTTGAGCTTCTTCTTTCATTGCCTCAATAAACGCCGTTAATTCATCACGCAACATTTCCGACTGTACCGACAATCGTATACTGGAAAAAGACAAAGTAATTCTCGGAGAGCAAGAATTATCAATGTAATAAGAACCATAAAATCTATCTCTTTTCCACTGAAACTTTCTAGCAAATTCATGGAATAGTTTAATTGTCAAACGTTGAATTCCTTGACAAGAAAGAAGTGAAATATCACTTTCAAAGCAATACTTACCTTGATTTTGGAGTGAATGATTCTTCTGGATGATAAGGTGCTCGAGATAACAAGTAACCTCTATCACGCATCTAAAAGGTTGAAATTTCAATAAAATTTCATTCCAAATGATAACAGGACCAAAAAATTTTCTCGTCATTGAGAAATTTTATTTGCCTTCCTCATTCCTACCATCCTCACACGCGGAATATTTCAACTACGAATTTACATCACTAAAAGTGTTTTTTTGCAAAACATACCTTTTTCGTTAATGTGTTCAATTTTTCATCTGCATTACTTCCTTCATAATAGATGTGTTGCAGAGGGCTCAGTGGACTACCATTTACCACAAATCGTGTTCCTTCGAAAGCTTTCCTCAACCCGGCACTGATTAATTCAGAGTTTTGACGTAGGCGTACTAGACGTTCTGGATCGTTGTTAATAATATCAAGACCTTTGCCTAAAAAATACTCCACTTCAAAAGAGAAGTTTCCTATTTTTCAAAACTTTTCAAACTGAAATCTTGTATTTTTTGCCTTCATAATTTATTCAAATTTTGATTTAAATTTATCTCCTTTAAAAAATCAATTTTACTACCAAGTAATTCTGTTCCTTACATACGTTAAACTGACTTGTCATTTGTATACCTCAGTCCTGATCTTTAATCACTAATCCACTTCACATGAATACTAAAATGAAAAGAATTTCTATTGTTCCACATTTCAAATTATGTCAAAATATAAAGTTGCAATTCTACTACCCTCATCTTCACAGTCCATTTAAGGTATTTTGAATGCAACTACTAGTAGAACTTCAATCTTCTGACTGACTGGTAATGATTAAATTGTTCAAAGAACACCTATAAATATTTGAGTTTATCATTTTCAGTAAAAAGTTTGACTGAAACGTGCAACTACTGCATGGTTAAATGAGAATTAAACTAAGGAGGACAATGTGCACGAACCGGTAGAATGTTTTGGCTTTTACAAAAAATATGCTTCATCAGGAAATTAGTTTGTTTTAGACGAGAAGTAAATCCTACGTACAGGCAGGTGCTAATTTCATATTAACGTACTTTAATTTTCTCATTCAACTAATCGAAAAATATGATTGGCTTACGTCAAGTATGTTAATTTTGTTTAACAATGTAAAAGAGATCAAAACAAACGAACTTGCAGCAACTGCTAGCAAAGGAGGCAATGATGCTGAGAAACAGTAACCCAAACCTAAAAAATATTATTTTTTTAATATTTGTTGTATATATCAAAAAAAAAAAATTTATGTAACCTAAATAATTTCATATTTTATGATTTACTTAAACTGACCAATATTATATTATCGATTGCAAATGTGATTGCAGCACCAACGATTTCACATTAAATAACTATCATATATTATATTGTGAAGTTTTAAAAAGCAAATTCCACGCAAAATCGAACGAGAGAGAGAGCGAGAGAGAGAGAGAAGGAAAGAGTTAGGATAAAACAAATTGATCAAACCTGATACCACAAACGGTATCGATCCCATTTAACAGATTCCTTCGCTATACAGCCAATCCCTCATTTTTAAGCATATATCAATCATAGAGTATTAATTAACACATTCAGCAACCTGTGACATCAGTCAACCAAATAAATTTGAACAAACGAAAAAAACCGAAAAATGCTTGGAAATGCAGAATTGTGGAATTTATGTTGGAGACGGTCATAGCGATTCTACTCTGATCAGTCATATAAAGCAAATATAAATGGAGAACTGTAGTGGTCAAACAAATGGATTAATTATTGAAATAAATAAATATCGAATTAATAATGAGCTATTTCGATAAAATAAATGATAAGATGCAGTGATAAGTTAAAGTCTCGAAGGGGCAAATAATAAAATACTGCTTAAACTGCCGTTGTGGCCATTTTTATTCCCGCTGAAACTATTTATTTCTCAATAAAACTTGAAAAAACTGAAATGACGCTAAAAAAAAATTGCCTGCTTCACGGAGAACGAATTTTGCTACTCCTACGATTTGACAAATACTACATTAGACGTCAAAAAGAATTATTTCAATTTAGGAATAAAGTGATACAAATTCCGGGACAAATTTAATCCTTTAATCTACACTGGCTTACCGCATAAACGTTGATGATAGACCACAAACGTTCTTCCGGCGCAAAAACCACCAGTACTTGACAGTGCATGCTCCAACGAGCCCACAATCATATCACAGTCAGCTACATCGATGCCAAAATGCTCCGTTACACCTGGAAATAGAACGGTAACCATTTCTTGGAATTAACTGTTAAT
This sequence comes from Litomosoides sigmodontis, assembly GCA_963070105.1. Classification (NCBI taxonomy): domain Eukaryota; kingdom Metazoa; phylum Nematoda; class Chromadorea; order Rhabditida; family Onchocercidae; genus Litomosoides; species Litomosoides sigmodontis. The sequence continues at coordinate 1,689,298 of OY718805.1, forward strand.
AAACGAAAAATAAAACAAAGCAAAATCAAATTAAAAAGTACACGATTAAAATTCAAAAAAAAATGATCGATGTGAGTGAACGCTGAGGAGTGGTTAATATATCAAGGACCACCTTTTTTTCTTTCAACAATCAATTGATAAGAAGAGTAACAAGATATTTAATGATTATTGATTCATAAACTTTACTGTTAATCCTAGTTGCTCTTGAAAATCCTGCACAAATTTTATGCTATACTATTTAATCATCAAATTTGCATTCAGTCAAAGAACAAAAAAAATTCAAGCCAAAAAATTTTGTCATTGAAAAAAATGACAAGATCATAACGAATTTCGAAATACGACATTTGCATGGAATAATACTGAAAAGGATTATTTTATCAAATTTTACTTGCGAGAATGAGGACATAAATTGTTGTGATTTTGTCTCAACTTGCTGAGCGACAGACGATAGCTATCACTGTGAGATTATCATAAATACGAAATGAAAAGCATTCCTTATCAAAGAAAAGTTTAGTTTAGTTTAGCAATAATTTACTGTTGTCTAGAAGTGAACTACCGCCGTCCACACATTCCATTCCTGATAGGTAATATCGTTTTTGGTTTCTGAAAAAATTTGATAAATCTAATAATTATCCTTTTTCCCTAATGCTAGCAAGCAATATGTTTGTACATTTACATTGATATAATACATACAACAATAAACATTCCAAAATTTTCAGTTAGCTATCATCCTACGATGCTACTCCATCTTATGATAATTTCAGAAAAGAAAACCAAATAAATGATACAAAATGGAAGTGAGAGAGTGTAATGAAGAAAAAATTTTCATTTAACGCTCACAATCACTTCAGCTACTACACTAGAACTACTACAAAAGAGCAGCAACATTCCTACAATAAACAACAGCTGTTCAAATGAATTTACTGAATTTAAACTAGAATTTATTTGAGGATTAAATTTTGCTAAAGTTCATGTTAGAAATTTGTGTTTGCAAATGTGCCAGCCATTCATCTAACTTTTACTGCATTTGTTGATTTCACAATTTCATAAAATATAAATAAATATGCATGAGAGATACTAGTCATATGTAACCAAATCCAATACTTTATTTCATCCATCCCAACTCCAATGTTGATTCTCTCACTCCTTTCCTTCATCAGTTAACACCCTCATTCCTCTTTTTTTCCTTCTTAATAACAGAAAAAAAAACTTTCCACTTATCTATGATTATTAGAATATTAAAAAAAAAAATTAAACCATGTATTACTTTAAGCACTATGTATTACTCTTTTTTACTGCTTTAACTTCTCCTAATTTACAGAAAACGATCGCATTTTACGTGTCCCATAATCCCATAATCTCACTTCACACTATATCATACGTGCAAAAAAAAGTCATTTTCACACTTTTTAACAATTGTTCCAAAAAAAGAAAACTTGTATTACAGTATTTCGTATTCCTACTGAACATGTTTTATTTCAATCATTTCCCTTTTTGTGTCAGTTTTCCGCAGCACTTTTTTATTTCTTCTAGTTTGTGAAACAGGAATTCATAAAATAATTAAAAATAGATGATTGTTTGTGGAAACAATCTTATGACACCATATAACACTAGCACAGAATTGTAATAGTGAAAATTATTTGTAGTTTCAAATTAATGAATTGTTGAGTGGAAAATATTTCATCATTAATTATATCTAATTATACATACTTGTCAATCAAAATTCTCTATGAAAAAAATATATGCCTTTCATATTTAATAAAGTGATATGTTTACAGGAAAGTAATTTCAGATCAAATGCGTTTATCACTTTCACTCCTGACAACTTGCAGCTTCTTCATACAGCTACTTATCACTGATAGTGATTGTAGTGAGAAATTATTCCTCAATAGATATTACGTTATGAAAAGTGTGGAACGACGAGCAAACAATGTCGGAAGCAATCACACGACAACAACAACAACAACAACAACAGACATAGCTCTCAACCAACTTGAAATGGTGGCACCGACTAGAGCTGAATTAAGCCATGAAATCTTGCATCAAGATGATATCATAAGCTCAGAATTTGAAGCTCCAGAATTTGCCTGTAATAGAAATCAGTCACAAGCAGCAGGAATTTATTGCTACGGTGATATACTACACGTGGTGATGACGCTAGGTGTCTACAAGGATTCTAAGATATTTGTTGATAAGCCATTGAAAAAGGATCCCGACGAAGTGATTGCAGATTTTCAAAAACGTTTCTCAAAGGCAATCACAGAAGAGAGTCACAAGGAGGTGGTACAATTCATTGACGATAACTTTGGTGTCGAAGGAGAGGAGCTTGATGAGTAAACAAAGTTCAATTTTTTCGTCACGTTGACGTCAAAGGAAAAAATTTCCTTTCGCTCCTGTATTTCCAACTTTTTTTTTGCTTTACATTTCAAAACTTTCCATTCCTTGCGTCTTCAAAATGCTCATCTTACACAAAGTAAGTGAAACTTTTTGTCAGTCTAATGTCATTTATTTTACAGGTGCGAACTATCGGATTGGAAAGAAGAACCTGAACGACTACTTACCATCGAAAATAGTGCTTTACGACAGTTTGCACTTCAAATTAATCATATATGGAAAAATCTATGTAGGACTGTAAAAAATGAAGTAAGTTAAGAAAAAAAGAATACATCAATAGCTTAAAAGTTGGAGAATTTTCTCAAATTTTTTTTATTCTTTATATAATTTTCATAGTCATCCATTTTATGTACAGAAAATACGACGAAAAATTATTTTAAAATCCCTCTAAATTTAAATCATTCTGTTTGGAAGACAACTAATAATTCGAATTTCAACATTGCAAATTGCTATTCCACAAACAGAGAAAAACTCCCTAAAGCACGCAATGACGCCACCGCAGACGGAGTAATTGGAAAGTTACAAATACTTCTTAGTTGCTTAGTAGAGATAACACAAGAATTTACAAATCCCATCACTATGGTCGACCACATCTACAACTATTTATCAAAGGCTTTCTCATCAGAGTGTATCGCGCAACACTTCACTTATCAGTACAACCAAAGCCAAAGTCATCTATCTTGTAGGTTAAAGAAAAACCACAACGATATTCGATAATTTACGTGCCGAATGAATTCATCGTACCAGGTGGACGTTTCCGTGAATACTACTATTGGGATGGCTATTGGATTATCAAAGGGCTTCTGGCATCAGATAAGTTGATCACTTAACTATTTGTAAATTGACAACCTATCGGTGAAACGAAATTAAAAATGACGTTTAATATCTTAAGTGTTAACTTATTCATTCAAATGTACTCTTCGTGTTGTGATAATTTTCCGAACATTCATTACAGTAAATTAGAACTTAAGCTAAACTGTACCGTTCAATATTGGATGTATGAAATGCATTTGACATTTGTAGTCCACTCTCAGGTATGCACAACACTACTCGCCGAATGATTGAAAATTTTGCTTATCTTATAAATAATTACGGTTTTATTCCGAATGGCGGACGAATTTATTACTTAGGCCGATCACAGCCACCATTATTTATTCCAATGGTTTATGAATACTACGTAGCAACGAAGAACAACAATTTCTTAATCTCAGTAATTGAAGCAATGGAAAAGGCAAGCCTAATTCAAAAGTAGAATTGTGCAAATTAGCAAAAATTGAAAAGAATAATTGGAACAGTTGTGAAGATGTGAAAGACCGTAGCATAAAACCTTTCCAAAACCAACTTTCGCATTTAACCAAAAAATAGCTTACTACTCAACAATAAATCATAGCTGCTAATTAGGCACCTGTTTTACACAAGAACACTTAAACACACACACACACACACACATACATACACACATACACACACATTCCTGAGAAGTGTAGAAGATGCTGACTTTAGGAACTATCCTTCTGGAAGACGAGACGCACAGTAACAATAGAAAAGGATGGCCGAAACTATACAGTGTTCCGTTATCGAGCTGATAGCAACGTACCGCGGTAAGATATCAACAGTCCTTTTGCATTTATCATGCTGAGAATGATCTCATCAGTTTTCAGCCTTGCAAATCACATCATAATTTAGCAATAGTCACTTCCTACCTCTTTTTTTCTGTTAACTGTCATTTGTACTTCCTTTCAATATTATGAAAATAACTAATACGATATTCGTTAGCATTTTAGGAAAAGATAAGACTCATTAGATAACTAATTTGAAATTTGCACTAAAAATGCAACAAGCTCAAAAGTCGCGAAATATTTGATAAACATAGAAGATTCATCGACGACTGTGTATTATTAACTCAGCTGCGGTGCCTCTTTAGGAAATCACAAGTGATGTCAATTAATTTGATTTAATAATTCCACAAACATAAAATTTGCGTCATTTCGTGTGGATCAGAAGTCGAAACTCACTTAACACGTGAAGAAAATAAATATGTCATAAGAACCTGTGAGCTGCTTGCAGACCGGAATCATAGCGTACGGACTGTGTAACAGCTCAACATGTACTGCCATCAAAAAAGCGTACCCTCTGGCGTGATATAGCAAGTGCAGCAGAATCAGGATGGGATTTCAGTAGCCGCTGGTTCATTGATCGGAAAACATTAGAAACCTGCGAAACGTCAAGTATAGCACCAGTCGATCTAAATGCATTTATGTGCTGGAATATGGCTATACTGGCACACATACATGGTCATCTTGGTTCGTTTTGCTGCCATTATCAACATCGGACAGTCATACTCGGTAGGAATGAAAGATTGCTTGGATATAAGACAATATTCACAAAAATGTCCTAAATGTCGGCACTTAAACCTTAATTATTACATACAACATGAATTTTGCTAAAACTACCTTCCACTAATTTCATCAAAATAGAACTTTAAACTTGAGATGATTGAATAAAGAATATAAGATAAAGTAAAAAATTATTTGTCAAATATTAATTCAAATATTTTGTAGGAAATGTGACACGTCGAAATGAGCTAAATAACGAACGACATATTTTCATCGATACGTTTACTGACGTATTTTACGACAAAGTGAAGAAAGCATGGTTTGATGTAAACATACGAACTGGTGAGAGGAATTACGAAGCATATCCTTCCATTGCAATACCATTATTTGCTGAATGCTATCAACGATTGGATATACCAATGATGAGTGATGTGCTGGACACATTACAACGTAGTGGAATTCTAAACTTTCCCTTCGGAATCCCTGTTAGGTATGAAAACATTAAAGTATAATGCACTTTGACCATAACCAATCCAAATATCAATACTTTTTCGGTCGCTCCATTTCCAAAAAAAAAAACTAGTGCATAACTTTGAATATCGAAGTGCGAAATAAAAATCAAGATCTCAGAAATCTCGATTCAACTGATTTATGAAATAATTTTATGAAATCACTACTTAAAAATTAAAATCGTTAGGAAAATCTTCAGTTTAATCAAAGGAACAAATCAACAATGGGACTTCCCAAACGGATGGGCAAATGTAATTCACATGATTATCGAGGGACTAAGAAGATCTAATTGCTACAGGTATGCTACAAGCAAATTAGTGACATATTGTCCTTCAATTCAAAAGAGACATGACCGCTTCAGTGATGTTGCCATCGTATGCATCAAAGAGTGAGATAATTCATCAGAACTGGTCCATCCTATCTCTCTCATTGTATAGGGAATGTATATCACGTTGTTCCGTAACTTTATAATGCTATTCACCAACACTACAACGTGGAAACCTATTGTTTCCGTCGACTTGAAGCGTCTCAGGATACACTTTTCCTATCATATTTTAACGAGGTCAAATTCTGAATTCACAATCAAAATGCTAGAGTAAGAGTTAAAAATACTGGGAGGAAGATATTCATTTAAAAAATACTATGTACTTTTAAGTCAATTAACATGAATGTCACAGAATGCAACAAAAAGCGTTCGATATTGCACAGAAATGGATCAACCTCAATTATCAAGGTTATTTGAAAGACGGCAAAATGTGGGAGAAATACGATGTTACTAAGCCGTACGAGAAGAAAGCTGAGGGAGGCGAATATAAGATACAGGTTAAAGATATATTTGAAATAACCAAATCTAATACAGAAAACCAACAAAATCATCATGTGCAAATAAGCGGCTTCTATATAGACAATTTTTTAAGGATGGTTTTGGTTGGACAAATGGAGTGGCACTTGATCTAATGGTTACCTACAGCAAACTATTATCGTTTAAAGACCACATGAAGAATAACGCTTCTTGGAGTGCTGCAAGTATAACACCATTTCTCTTAGTCTTGTTTTATTATTAAAAATGTTACTTCCATTACTGTAATCTGATTATGACAACTCTCAGTGGTTTTTGCTCATAAATTTGTCCAAAAGCATCGCATATGCAACATATACATACATACACACAAACCACACATATTTAGAAATCCAAGAAGAAAAACTTGATAGATTTTTCGAGCTCAACTCGGGATTTCCATAAAGCCATGTAGAATACAAGCCTTGCTGGGATCAAACCTATTAATGGTTAAATTTATACTAATCCAAAATACATTTTCATATCATTTGTTAATAAGATTTTTTAATTCAAACTCCATTCCCAACACCAAGTGAACATGTTTGATTAAGATTCTAAAATACTGCCCTTTTTTCATTCTAAGATGCGATAGGAACAGGTTATAGAAGCAGGATATTGCTCGTACTGTACATATGTATTTCTCATACAGTAGCATTTAAGAGTAATTATGCGACTTTAAATTATATTTTCGTTCTATGTGATGAGATATGCTAGGTATCAGTAATCATAATTTGGACAAAAAGTTCCCAAACTTTGTTCAAAGCTGATCTGTATCGATTCCATTATTTATGATTGCAGGAATAATTCAAAACTTATAAATGCAGGAATTTCTTTAATAAAGAATTTTCTTAACGTTTCACGCATTTTATTCCATATGAGATACTTTCCCCTTTTTGCCTATCCTATTTCGATTTAGGCTTTTTAGGAAACAAATTGGTCAAAAGAAGCAAAATGAAAAATGTAGCTTCTATTTTAAGGACTTACTATTTTTTAAAAGAAAAAAAAAGCTACCTCTTCCTTTCTTTCCAATAACACCAATGGACAATGACTCGTCGATGAAGATGCGCACTTTATATTTCCACTTCAGAGCTATAAGTTCAGGTAATGGACACAGATCACCGCTATTCATGTAAAGTCCTTCAACCACCATGAATCGTCTTGTTTTCGATGCTAATTTTGGAAACTACAATAGAAAAAGGTGCGAAATCTGCTGGAAATGAAGCGATTAATGAAACTGAAAACAAGTACTACGGGAATGTAAAAAAAGCCCCCCATGTTCTGCACACCAGTTTCACTAAACTCAGTCAGGAACCTTGAGGTCCATCTCAGCTTGTTCCATTAATAACCTCTCCAGATCGCTCATATCGTTGTGATTGAACCACTCGATGCGACTCCTAGACGCTTTCAATCCCTCTTGTATTGCAAAATTCACTCCTAAACGGCGGGGAACTTAATCAAATCAATTTAATCATCATAATTTAAGATTCAATCCAATGCAACTGATAAAAAGGCTCTATACGAATTTATCAAAAATAGCCACCAACATAATATATGCTATAAAGCAGTACAATTGTAAGAAATTGAGTATGTGCAAACAACCGAAGGCCCCATCCAAGCACCTCTTGGTGATATTCAGAAAGTTCGATTCGTAACAGATAATTTTCTCCAGTCTTTTCGAAACTTTTATTACAATATTTAAAAATGCTCTAACATTTATTTTTAGCCATTCGAGATGAGGGATTTGTGAATAAAACCATGATCCGAATTTATTTTCAACTTGAAATTATAACACAATAAATGTTACTATATTAAGCAATACGGAGGATAACTAGAGGGAACAGAACTGTTTGGAGCTATAAAAGGTAACCTTTGTCAGCAAAAATGACGTCTCCTTTTTTTGCGTATGCTGGTATGGAACTAGAAACAGTTACGTAACCATAACTATAGAGTACTGCCTCCTCACATCCCAAGAAATCAGCAAGCTGATTTTCTAATGTAAGATGTACATCTACTGTACCATAAAAATGACGTGGTCCGCATGAACCAACGCCATATTTCGAAATGGCTTCTTTCGCCTCCTTCTGCAAAATAATGAGGTACTTAAGCAGACACCTTTCCGACCCATGGTTGAGATACCCTTTATCAATCACTTTCAAATTCATGATAGCAGAAGTAGAGCAGTGCTGTTGCACTGCAAGGTTGAAATTGTCAATTACCTCAATCGTTTTATCTCCAACTAATCCCAAAAAATTCGTTGTCACCAAATTCAAATATTCCTTACCATCGTAAATAATAAATTTGCCCACTTTCCTGCAAAACAGGTTGCCACGGAATTACATGTTATAAATGTACTCCAATAATAACTGTAGTTTCAGAATATCTTGAAATTGAAGTTTTAATAAAATTTTAATGCATATTTCACCCACAGTTCATACCGAAAAAAGTTCCCAACCCATAAAAGTAATGTGTTTGCAGGGCTGAATGTTCATCGGAAATTTCTGGTACCAATGGTTCTGGTTTCCATTCTTCGATTATTCGCTCTTGCTGCTATAATATCTTAATCATATATAGGATAATCAAAAATTAATATACAACTGCTTAACATAAAACAATAAAAAGTTGCCTGTTCAGTTAGCCATTTATGGTTCCGCTTGCGAAATTTCAAAGCGATTACACCGTAAATGACAATAGTTAGTATTATAGTTTCGATGATCAATTGCTTGTAACTCTGTAATGAAGGAAACCATCTCAGCTATATGAGAACAATATCACTGCTTAATTTGCTTTTTCATATAATACAGCATACTTTTTTGATGATTCCAGCAATTCAGAGTTCTGCACAGCTACCACTTAATATCTCAGCATGCATTACCCTAACTATCGACCGATTCCCGAAACACGTTGATTACAGTAAGATTATTTCCCCTTTCCAGGCAACGTATATTAACTTCCACTCACGCAATTATATAAATTAACATACAATGAAACTTATAGAAATATGAAACAACGTATCTTCGCGCTTAAAATTTTTCAACTTCACCACCCTTCTTTCCTAATGACTTCTATCACGAAAGAAAACAATTCACTGGAAATCTAACAAAAAACTTACTGAGGTGGAAATATGACTACTGAGACGATTACTGAAGTGGTAATTACAGTCCTCTTCATGATACGTTGACATCCTTTCCAATACGTCTCAAAATTTAAAACCCGTTAAAACAGTGTCAACTGTACTTCATATTAATGACAAGGCCCGTACATTCTAATCACGTGAAAAGCAGGTTATTGGTTCTTTGTTTATGTCGAAGTTCTATATCAGATAGGACACAAATCTGTACTTAACTGCGCCTCGACCCAAAGCAAGAACCAGAACAACTGCTAGTCCCTGGTGCCTAATTCAATTCATCAAAACGAAATCAGAAAAGCATAGTAATCTCCTCCATTACACAAGTCCAATAAACTTTAAACACCTAAAACTCTGTAGTAAATGTATGTAAAGCAACTAATTTACTTTACGATGAGAGTGCTTGGACACGCGAAAAACAATTACTTTGAAAGTTTTAATAACAATATTTATGCAACAAACACATAAAATCATAAATGAGATAATATCAAATGCACAGCAAACATAATTTGAAAAGAATTTTATTACACTGCTTCTGTTTTTCTCTTTTGTACATACTTCGTAAACTAAATTGGCTTTATATTAATAACGGCGATATTCGTCATCGGCAGATAGTGCAAGCGAATAATACTTCAATACATCATATATTCATTCGGCTCAACTCATCGATTCACTGAATTTGTGTAAAGTAGTCATGCTCTTAATAAAAATAAAAAAATAATTATAATATCACTTTCAAGATCGAATAGTTTACGTGAATCTCGATGGGTATATGACTGTAAAACGACTAATTTTATTACTGTTTCGTATGTCCAAAAGTTGAAAAATACCATTTGCTTTTTGTGCCACTGGAAGCCAATAAATCAGCGTATTCGCTTTCCTCAATACCGCATATTCGAGCAATCGAGCGAAAGGAATCTTGTGATGAAATCAGAAATGTGGTACTCTCGAACTCATTTTTTGCTGCCACCAGCAATTCTTTGACATGCAGTAAACTTAAAGAAACATCTAATTGAAAAAAAAAGTAAAGACAGCACCTCGGCCTCTAATCATTCAGTTCAAGTGCATCTTTTTGCCATGTTTTAACTATAAACCAGATATGTGAATATCAGCAAAAAAAATTTTTAATGCCTTCAAAACTTCCCTATAGTAAAATGACAATACCTAGAATCTGTAAGGAATGACTGCAAGAAGCCGTAACATTCTACTGTTTTGGCCATGTTCTTCTTGAGGGCGTGATGAACATCTGCATTCAATGCCAGTAGAAGTAAATTTGATTGCAACTGGAACAGCAACACCACAAAAATCAACCGTTTTCTTATTTCGACAAAAAAGTAACTATGTTATTGCATTAGTTATTTTATCGTAATGGTGATTTAAATAATGAGTAAATTCGGCAACAAATAAATGGTTCCAAGTTTCTCCTATCAAAAAAATTAGAATTTTGCTATCCGCTTGACAGTATCCAACCTGCAAAGAAAACACACCAAATGTCCAGTTTGCATATGCTGAAGACAGTGTGAGGCAGCCTGTTCACAAAACCTCCGAAGCCTACAACTAAGAACTGCCCTGCGTATTAGCATTGCCGCTATATATCGTTTTGCGCAAATATTCAAACTGTAACGCATCTCTGATTTCAACATATCCTATGAGCAAAAATGCAATTAAATATTTTTCTAAGACTTTGGAAAATAGAAATAAAATTGACTGAGTTACGCACTACGTACGAGACATGAATTGATTGGAAAAAAATGGTCGTAGTGGTCAACTTTCATAATGTAGTGCGAAAGTGTAGAAAAAAATCATGGAAAAACACAAAAAAATTAGTTGGCTGACTTCAATACTACACTGGAGAAAAATGTATTCGCGAAAGGAATCTTAACAAATAAGTATTTTCGCAGTAAAGGTTTCTTCATTGAATTCTATAACATCGAAAGGATAGCAGGAACATGCAGCAGTGCTAACGAAAAATTAAACGCACAAACATGAGTTAAAAATTGCACAAGTTTTAGAAACGGCAAAATACCTTTGATATATTTTTCAAATATTTATCGAGTTTCAAAGCATTTAACCTATTTAATTCTTTTGATACACGACGTGTAGACCTCCAAAATTTGGCATGCCTAAAAATAATTATCACATTGCTATTTGTGGAAGACCCACACTTATTTCCCACACTTCTGAGCGGGAATTCCCTTAGGTAAAAAAGTGAACAAATTAAATTCCACTTTCACTCCAATTTTTAACTCATTTATACAAGATTAAAAAATTAACAACCTGTAAGGAGCACTCATTTTATAAATCAATGCATCAAGTATTGCGACTGATTGTGGTGAGACGGCACCAGGATAAAGATCAATCAGCTTATCAACCATCATCTAAAGGAAATATTTGGAAACACAGTGATAAAAAATCATCAAAAGCCAAAACTTCCGAATCTCACTTCGTTTGACTTTGAGCACATGTTTTGTTAAACCAAACGATAGAGAAAGATTATTGGCAACGTGCTGTTATACCCGTCAACGAGTACATGGGATTAAATAATTTGAAGTGAAATCAAATACCAATCTTACTTTTTCATTAATAACCGTAGCATCGAACTTCTTCTTATCTGACTGGAAAGCGTTATGCGGTGACTGCGAGCAGTACTTATCCACGAGGGCAAGCAATTCCTCCGACTCCAAACTTTCATACATTTCCATTCTAAAAGAAAGAACAATTTTGCAATAAGCTTTACTAGCCCAATTAGTAGTTTACCACATGTATTTTATATTCTTCCGCTTGTTACATGTCTTTGAGCAGTCCAAATTTAATTTAATGCAAAATTTCCTTTGCTCTTGAAAATCTTCAATCACAGTGAAACAGCTTGCTCTACTAAATATAATAATGCAAGCTTGTGTATGCACATCAGAACACTACTTACTTAAATATTTGAAAATAATTTGATTGAACAACCATCCCGTTGGTGAAATAACGAAATACTTGGCACTCATCTCAGTAACTTGAAAAAATTTCAAAAGTGAAATAGCCAATACCTATTACATCACATCCACTTCAATTTTCCCCCGAGTTACCCCAAAATCCTCCGCACTTCCCGTAGGGGAAGCCGACCGCGTAAACCACACCGTCTCACCGTCCCGGTCGTGAGCGAAAATCCAAAATCCCACTGTCGAATTGTTGGTCATCTTAAACGGTTAAGAAATAACTTTGGTATCGCTGGGTAGTAGTCATCAATTTTAGTGAAAACTAACGTTTAAAGTTTTGATGTGAACTCTCATTACTTGGATAATCTGCTAAATTTTAAAACTATCAGCAATTATTTCGTTCGTGTAAAATATTTCGTAAATTCCGATTGGGACATCAACTTATTAGATGAATTGAAAAGAGGTTGATTGTTAAAAAAGTGTCTCAATTCATAGTTAATAATTTCCTATTGTGTTACATTTTAGCAAATAATTGATGCAAAATCTTAACAACTCTTTTTTATTTCGTCTTCACAGTTTTAAAATTTAATCCGAATTTTGGATGAAGCGTGCGAAGTTAAAGCGAATCGCTACGACAATACCGTCATCGCCTGTAATATGACTTTATAACGGATATCTCACTGTACACTGCACTCTGCATCTTTTTCTATTCTTACATCTTCACTAATAACATTTATAAAATCGAAATTTAGATTGTCCGAGTCGTTTCAGGGGAAATACTGTCAGATTTTTAAAAAGATGTTTTGAACAGATCTTTTTTAGTTTCTTATTTTTCCTTGCTTTCTCCACTTGCAGTTGCTTTTTTTTTCTTTTTACATCAACAACACATTGAACGTTTTATGCTGCTAAAAAGCGATAAGAGAAGAGAGAGAGAGAGAGAGAGAGAGAGAGAGAGAGAGAGAGAGAGAGAGAGAGAGAGAGAGAGAGAGAGGTATTTATGATGCTTTCTACTGTCAGCTAAATTCTTGTAAAGAAACAGTCAAGTAACTGAAATGGCTCAGTTTTCCTACAAAAGTCAAATTGGTGCTATTTTAGCATTTATTATCAGTTTTGCGCAGCATTGGCCGGCTGGTTGTATTTCATTTCCTCTCAGCAGCGCTTCCGCCTATGTTAGTCTAACCGAAATTCACTCGTTCCTTTCACTTAGTCATACTTGAAATTAATTTCCAGCAGTGAAAATGAACAATTCGAATAATTCGCCGAAATGCTCGTGAAAGCTGAAAGTTTTGTGTGAAAGCCTACGACGTTAGGTAGCAAAATTGCGGCAAATTTTTTTGTATGCCAAACACGAAATTATCCGAAATTAATTTTATAAATGCAATCTTAATGAGAAATATTTCGGACAAATTAACAACTGAAAAAAAAAACTGTTTGAGCAGTGCCAGAGGTTAATTTAGTGCAAGTTTTGTTCAGATTCCTCTGATTTATATTATGGCTGGAAAATTTGAAATGATCACCTATTTCGCAGGTATGTAAATAATGATCCTGAGATTGACAAAATGCAGTAAAGTTCCTGAAATTACGTAATGTTGGAGAAGCTTCCGTGGAAAGACTCCTGCATGTGCAGGATGAGATAATGTAATATAGCGATGGAAACGTTTCTTGAAATGAAATAGCTGCTAAATGGTGGATTGTTAAAATTGCTAGAAAATTGATTCGTTGGAAGGAAGAATGCTTAGAGAGTTGTTTTGGATGGCGATAAATTGCCTTGCACTGATCATCTAAACACTAAGAATCATCACGTTACTACGCTAAGTCAGACTGAACTATCAATCATCACATTTCACTTCCAAATGACACTACCTGCCTGATGTGTGAAATGCTTAAATGAAATGAGACGTGAAGCTACAAATGTCACGTAAATCTCAATCTCCGCCTAATCTAACTCATTCCTTTCAAGAACGACGAAACATTTCCAGTTTTACTGCAAACAACAATTTTGGAACTGATGAAATGTGAGCCGAGTACTTTCGGCACCAAATTTGTAACTTTATTTCCATGGAGTGAAGCAATGTCAAATAGCACCAATCTAACCTTACAAATTATTAATGCATCGATGAATGAGACAGCTAAAGTGATCATTGAGTACGATAATGGCTTGGAGAAGTTGAAAAGCAAAGGACAAGCACCAAGTGGCATTTCGACGGTTAAACCAAATTCCTATATTACAGTTAGTATTTCCGTTCACGTTTCCGTCACAGGCTAATTTCAGTTTTTAAATATTACATTCCTTTTTTTAATTAATCATTGGATTGCAGTAAATTATATTCTATGTAAAGCTAAAAGTAAAAGAAAAAAAACTCATTCATATACTGTGCTATTGCACATGTGAAGTTTGAATGTTTAAAGGCAATTTTTGAATTGGAGTGAAAAAAAATTTTTTTTTGAGAAAGAAATGACGAAGAAAATTTTCCAATTGAATTTTTTTTTTCTTTGAAAATTTACAAAGACCGAAAAATTTTTTGAGAGTGTTAATTTGACAATAATCATCGATCATATTTTATTTAGCATAAATTTGCTGCAAGAAAAGTGATGATGCAACTGCACGAAAAGAATGAAAGTGCTGTTGCCGGTTTGACCGCAGCTCGAATTTACGTCTCTTCGAGCTTACCTGTTTCCATCATAGAGTGTATCGTTATCGCTGACGAAATTGCTGATTGTTTTACAGGTACTCACTTCCACAAATGATATGAAAAATTTTTTTGAATTTTATAGATCAGACGTGTGCCTCAAATCACCTTCACTTTCTTCTTTTTGACGCTACCATAATCAAAGAGGACATCATTGTGGACAAATGACCATGATGTTTGAATGGGAGTATCTTCGTTTCCTCTTAGTTTTACCGATAGCAATGGCTGGTGAGCGGTATTCCTTCTCCGTTACGTCATCATCAGTAAACAGTGATATGCTCACGGCTTACTTCATACCGACTGCTACCGCTTCACAAATAAATGTTACAACAATGACAAGAGATGGTTTGAACCGGATCAGTGTCACTTCACTTGTAAGAGCAAATTTTATGATTGAAAAAACATTGAGACCGATCGGTCATCAATCTCTCTTATCGTTACTTTCGCAAATGTAAATTTGCTGTGAAATTATATTTGAAGGTGTTGTAAGATGATAGGCAATGCTTTCCTGCAATATATTTTTCAGCTACTGTATTGCGCATGATTTAAGTAACTGTTACGTGAAACTAATGACGCACTTCTGACTGTACCTAATTTAGGTGTGGAATTTAGTTCTTTCCACTCATTCAATCAACTTTTCCTTTACTTCTCCTCTTTCTTTTTTTTCAAAAGTCTAGTTGCACCGTGGATCGATCACTTATGCTTACAACAGCTATATCGATGGTCTGTCTACGGTGTACATATCGAGCTCATATCCACTTATGATTGTGCTATCGATCCGAACGCATCTGACGCAAATCTCTTCCGGGAATTTTGCCTGTACAATGCTTATACCAGGTAGTGAATGACGTGATGAGAACGTTCAATCCACTTATTCATATTTTAGCATTAATAAATTAAGCAAAAATACTAGCAGTCATGTCATAGTATTGCATTTTGAAATGATATCATCTTACTATGACATGGTGCATTCGTAGTGGAAGAAAGAGCTATCGTCGGTTTGCATTCACGTGAAAATTATTTCAGGCTATTCGCAAATAGCATTTCCAGATCATTTTCACGTGCATTTTACTCCGCTGGATTGGTCGGGTGATTATCGAACTCAACTCCTCCTAGCACCAGCAACAGAAAATTCTCAACCTTTCACCGTTCTTGCATTTCACTCAAACACTGCACAACTAATTAACGTTACACCAAACGTCATCTCCGACAGCGTCACTAGCGAATGGCGCTATCGTCTCAATGATGCAACTGTTGGCTACATATCGAAGTGAGCTTTCACGTTCGCTGCATTTTACACTCAATGGATCTTGAAATTTCAACGGAAAATAAGGCTTCCGTGAGGATGAGCACCTGCTTGTATAAGATCCAGAGATGGAAGGTTCACCTCAGTGTGATTTAAATGTACTGTTGAAATCATACTTTGATGCTTCTGATAATTTAATTTTACAATTCCGGTTGTTTAGTGTTAAAAAAAAAAAAGCTCTAATGCTTCGTTCGTTTCGAATTCGTTGTGGTTCGTTGCTTGATAGATAGCAAATGTATTCCAACTGGTCGATGAAGAACAGTACAATGCAACGTGATGATTTCATTTTCAGCGGCTCACCCTTCCATCTACTTCGTTTTGAAACTTATCAAAATTTGAGCTCATTTTTGGACATTGTACCGGCGTACTCACAATATCTCACCGGAAGAATGTGTTTTATTTTCAGAAGTGAAAGTGAACGCTTATTCGTTAGTATTTCTGTAAAATTATTACTATTAAATTACTGGAAAAGTTAAATTTTTTACGAATTTGAATATAAATTCAACAAAAAGCAAAAGTGATAGTGCTGAAGAATGCATGCAATTAGTAGACAGTGCAATAGAATGATTGAATTATTAAAGCACAAACGATTCGTCTGAAAAAATTAAATAAAAAGCTTAAATGCAACGTTGGGAAAAATCATCGTATGTTTTAGTTTCATGAGAATTGTACTTTTGTTTTTTTAGCTCATTAATTAATTATCTTATATCAAACTCACTTTGATATAAGATAATTAATTAATGAGTTAAAGTTACGTTGATAATCGTCTTCTTCAGCTCTATCACGTTTCACATCAATCAGATACTCTTTTGCTAGATGGAAAAGCATTAGAAGTGGAATACGTTGAACGCTTCCGAAATGCCTTCCCTCACATTACTATGCAAAAAATTAATACGAAGAATCTGAAGCGTGGAATGCACTGTCTTCAATCAAGCGGTCGCTACTTACTTTTTATATTTGGTGAAAGTGAGAAAATGTACGGTTACGTGCCAGCTTTCAACGGTAATTCCAATTATTCGCATTTTATTGCTAGGCAAATTGCCTCATAGCTTGTGCTAGTAGATTCGGAGATAGCTAATTTAATTAATTAATTGCTTGAGCAGTAAGTTAGCAATGATTGTAAAGTGCTCATCATATTACAGCTCATCATCCCATGGAGCGATCAGAACTGATCATTGAAAATAACTTATATCACAAGAGCATTTTTGGTGTTTCATTTGTGACACTGTTTCCTTGGATAACAGTGCGAGAAGAGTTTGGTGACAGTTCCACTACCACTGGTACCACTACTTGTACCACTACTACAACGCTCGACATTTTCAATCCACATCCGTATGCGAGCGCACAAGTTAACATTAGCTATCACAGTGAAGCTAAGGGAAATTTAATTGAAAAAGTCTACCACATAGCACCTCACACAAATCGTAAGGTAAAACTTTTTCTCTTTCAAAATTTCCTTCTGTGTATGTGGTGCTTGTGTTTTCATTTATAATTTGTTAAGAGAATTTTGCAAATTTTCATTTTCACCGGATTGAATAGATCATTTCAATTTATTATGTAAAACTTTTTGGGTTAATTTTAAATTAATAATTTTATAGATTGTTAATTAATCTAGTGAAGTTTTCATCTTCAGTTCGAATTGAATAAGAAAATGATGACAAAACTTTATGCTGCATATAGCGATAGCATTTATAGAAGTAATCATGATTCTCGAATTACGATAAAGTCTTCTACGCCAATATCTGTTACGCAGAGTTCTTTCTTTGGTAGCGAAATGGCTGATAGCTTTACAGGTACAATTACATTTGCATATGGCTAACGCAACTGAACGGATCATTTGACGATCATTTTGTAATGTAAGTGAATATTTAATAAAGGTGCTATGGGAGAGCGACGGAAATTACGTCAAATGATCCGTCGCAAAAAAAAAAAACATCCGACAAAAGATGATTTCAGTATTACCGATGAAAATGGCTAGCCAGAAGTATGCATTTTCATTATCCAAATTAACAGCCAACAATAGCCATGTAATTGTGTACTTTTTACCGCTTAATCAAACAACAAAAATATCAATTGCTGCAAAATTTGATGGGCAAGAGAGATTTCATGAAATTGAAATTGAGGTGAATTTTTTGCCTTTGAGAAGCCAATTTAAAGAGTAGTAAATTGAGCTGATAGTGACTTATCAGTACTTTGAGTAGCAATAAAACGACCATTTAGTACAGGTCCATAGAGGTAGTGTAGCACCTCTCGATGATCTAATTTACAATGGGTTACTGCTATTAAAGTTATCACTTGATGAAATATTTATCAAAATCAAATTTATTCTTGAAGTGAATTTTAGATGGAGAAAAATTCACCAATTTTTGCTTATTATGGGTCTGCCAGAGAATTGTCGTTGAATTTAACGGGTGACAATCCGTTTCAAGTGATCATAACTGTGCAACGGCTACTACTAACAAATGTCACTGCAAGTATTCCGGATCGAGCACATTTCGATTGTAACGCAACAATGTCTGATGTGCAAAATGCTAGCACCCACACTAATATCAGTACATTTCAATATTTCATATCATTTCAAAATGCTGTCACTGGATCACACTTACAGTAACATCGCCTCATCTGCATGCAATATAGCACCATGCATCCCTCACTTTCTCAAACATCCAATCATCCTGAAAACATTCGTTAGTGCCACTGCCACTCAATTTGCGTCGTTTACTGAACGTCGTCAACTGTGTTTGATAATATTTGGTTAGAGCTAATAAACTATGTTGGAAATGAGCGATAAAGAGGGAACAGTATTTTAAAACAGTAACAGAATGCTTATTTTGTTAATTCAAACATTTTTAGCTTACTACGAATGTAATTCCTCTTGTATGACAGGTATCTAATGTAGTAATACATATATGTTAGATATGTTTTTTTTTTAAATCTTTTAAAATCATAAAACAATCATCGGTCATAATTAGGAGATGTTTTTCAAAGGCAAAAGTCAAAACCTGGCATGGAATTTGAGCGTCAACAATCTTCAAAGCGCAAACCGCAAAATGTGCAAGATTACTTTCAACAGCGTAGGAGAATTCTCGGTTTTTTCCCAACTCCCATTTACAGGTAGATCATTTGTGATTGATTTCTTACGTTGTAGCCCGGCCGATTCCGGTCATTTCATTTGGTCTCAAATAATTGCTTGATATATTAACAGCTTACCACTCAAACAACCTTTTTTTATTGCTTGCAAGTTGTCATCGCAAGCGCTACACACAATCATTCAAATTTCGTTGCATGAAATAATTCAGAAATCATTGTACTCACATTTACTACTACTTTCGTACTTTCGATTTTATTCCATCTGCAGCACAGTACGAAACAGGAGGAAAATACTTCGCCATCAATCACTATCGAAATTTGTATATCGTAAGGCAAAATGATAGTATTAATTGAAATTTTACTCAGCACTTTGCTAGACCAATGTAGGAAGGAGTAAATTTACAGAATTAGAATTACCATTCTTGAACTTAAAATTACTAATGCAACTTCTGAAATAGGACAGTAAGACTGATTATTCGTATTAATGATAGGCAGTCAGCAAAGTGCTAAAAAAGTTAACTGATAACAATGGCCTGATTTACCTATCGCAATCTATCATAATGAAAATTTTTTTTTGGAATTTTATTCAGAGAAAGTTTCTTTTTAATAAAGGAATTTTTCAGGTATTTATAGATAAGAATACTGCAGATGATTTAGAGATCACTGGTGCTTTTTCTATTGATAATGTACATGAACTACAAACGCCATATGATTGCACATATTTCATATTCAAATTTTTCTTACCAACCGTTCCTGTACATTGCGTGCAACTTACTGGACATCACGTTGTTCACATTTGGAGTGAGACAGTGCAAAATAGTTATTATTATTATATCGCATTTGCTAGTTAACTTCTCATTTAATTGAAATTTCCAATAAATTCTTGTCAACTTCTTAAATTTATAGTTCCTGTAAAAATTACAAATTTTGCTTTCATCGATTACTAATATTTTTAGGATCTGCAAATACGTCTGAACAAATAGTATCATCCACGGAAGGAAAACCATCTGAGGAAAGAATGAGAATGAAAATCAAAAAAACGTTTAAAAAACTAAGAAATCGAGAAGGATCGGCAAAAACAATGGGAGTAAAATTATCACCAAAACAATTAGCTACATTTGCTGACACTAATAGTGGTATGACTTTTTTTTGTGCCAAGTGAATTTTATCTCTTTCTTCAAATAAAATTTCTACTTTAACCACATAAGAAAATAATTCATAGAAATTTTTGTTTCACAATTACATTCAGATATGCAAAGAAGAAATATTTCAATCTCTCGAAATGGCATCGATTTGGCAAGGACCATTTGCACTATAACTGTAAAATTGCAATTAATAGTATTAATTGGAATACTGAAATTAATATAGACAAGAATCAAATATGGTGCTGTAATTGTAACGAAAATTCATGGTTTTGTTTCAACTAAGGAAGCGTGCACAAAATAACCAAATGTCCTACGAATGAGACAGGTAGATGAAGGATTCCATCAGAACAAAACTTCTATCACTGCCTTTCAAAAGACCATTTGGCACTTAGGCTCATTAGCATTGCTATAAGCAGTTTCGTAATCGCCTCCAATTTCTTAATGCTTTTCTTTGAAGGATTCATAAACAACATTACATAAGTCCTGAATTTATGCCACCCAAAACTTTTAAACCTATGGATGCATTGAATGGCTTAAGAATATTTGTTAAGAACATTAGTAATTCCTGTTATCCTAAAAGCTTCCAATATTCCTCGTTATGCTCTCAAAACTGTAACCATCCACATTTTGAGTAAGACTCCAAAGAAATGTCAGAATTTTAATGATATACATACAGTTAAATCTCTCCAACACTGGAAAACCATTTCATAAAAAAAAATGAAAATTCCGACTGCATGACCACTTATATTATTCCAGGTTTTTAATAGCGCAGTTAACCAAAAATAGTTTGGATCAAGTTTTTGTCAGTATTTCTCTGGCGTTGTTACGGACAATCGCTTCCATTCCTTCAACTTCAGCACACCAAGCACCAATGCGATCACTCATCGCCAGAATCTGAAGCGACAAAAGCCACATTCAAGCTACTAACGTTTAAAAACCAGTATAGAGAGAAATTTTAAGCAAATACAAATACCTGCTGTGGAGAAAGTACTCTTGGTTGTACCCATGTAATATTAACTAATTCTTCCACTTGATCAATTGAACCCTGCACCAATCCCTTGCTCAGTGCTCTCATTACTAAAGCCTCAACTTTATTTAGATCAATCTGGGCTTTAGCAGCAATTTCTTTAAATGAAATATATCGTTCCTTCGATGGACGAGCCAAAGCAATCTGTAAATTTCATAAATGAAATTTCGAGACCCCAAAATAAGCAGGCTTATGCACAATATGTATATATACCAACAAATATGAACTCATACCTCCATCAAACTCAATAAGCGAATTTTATCTTCCAAAAGATCCTGATGATCCTTAAGATCATCCCACTCGGCCCATTGTGAACGATATTCGTTAAATTTATTAAGATCGCCAGCATTAAAAGCGTACAACACGTCAATGATCCATTTTTCACGAGTCCCTTCTAGCGATTTGAGGATCGGATGTGCCAACTTCAAAAAAGCCGTAACTGGTCGTAAGAAAGCACGAACACTTACAAAATTTTTTATCATCACATAAATTATCGGCTGTAGCGCCTATTGTGCATTGTGCTGGTGACAGAGCAAAAAGGTGTTTGATGTGTGGGAGATAAAACTTACGCGATACTAATAATAATGCAAAGCATTCACCGTAAGAGGAAGGCAGGCTGAACCGGAGTAGAAGTATGTGTAATCATAGGTGAAAGGAAAAAATTGAAAACTCATCGAGAAAAGGAATGCTTACCAATTCACCAAAATTGTAAACATCATCGCCTAGTAAAGCAGCAAATCCTAGTAATACTGCTTGCAGCTGCTTTTCGGACTGTGGCAACTTTGTCTGGTCTTCACAACCCAAATAACGTAAAGCTTCACGATAATAACCAGCGTAATTTCCAATTTCTTTCAAATAAACAGATGAAACCTAAAATTTTTCTTAATTTACCAAAACAAATACGAAAGTCATTATAATTGACCTATAAACAAATCTGTATATCCTAGAGAAAAGAGGCTTTTATATTCAAAAAGGAACATTTAAAAACCTTATAATAAGGCCCATGCACTGGCGTAACTCCGGGCAGTTCGTCAAGTAGCACTTGAGTTTCTTCAATCATTTTCTGAAAAACAAAACTCATAATAACAAGAAATATAGAGAAATTTCTTACACGCAAAGACTTGCTTTACTTACGTCAAAACTACTTATATATGCAACAATATAAAAACAAGTTACAAGGAAGACATATAATTAGTACCCTGACGATTTGAATGTCGACGCAACGGTCTTTGGAGTCCTTATGCATTAGACGCAATTCAATCTGTCCCGTTCGTACACGCACTACTGCTTGTTTATCCTTCGAAATTGTTTTCTCAATTTTATTCAAAAACGCAAATGCGGAATCTCTATCTGCAATAAAAAGTTCATATATTTCCACCAATTATTCTACAACGATAGACTACATATATATATATATATATATATATATATATATATATATATATATATATATATATATATATATATATATATATATATATATATATATATATATATATATATATATATATATATATATATATATATGTTTCAAAGTGAAGATATTCATTCAAAGTCACATCCGTCTGCTTGTTCGCTTCCGAGTTTGGCGAAATTTACTTCAGCAAATAATGTTGTTTTATAGCAGCTAATATTTGAAAGGGAATGGCGAAATTTACTACTTTCTACGAATGTTCTTTGTGTTCTTTACTGAAAGCAAGGCACTCAATAAAAAATTATCACCTCAAAAATACATCATAATTACAATAACGGAATTCCTTACTTTTCATAAAAATTGATTTCGCTACAGGAATGATAATTTCGACAAGCTGTAAAGGATTAATCCGATGTTCAAATTCATTGATAAAATTATCATAAAAATCCTTCAAATCAATCGTTTGAATAAATCCATCATCATTAATAACTTTTCGCAATTCCACGGTCAACTGATGCCAGAGCCTAGAAAATCAATTTCGCATAAATTCCAAAGCTAATATGAAAACTGAAACCTCCGAATTAATTTGTACACAGCTGTTTAAAAATGCAAATTAAAAAGGAGATACAACAGTGGACATGTCGTAATAGTGACCACCAAATTCAGTTAAATCAAAAGATTCGAGATCGAATAAAAATAAATTCATCCCATTTGTGGATTGCGGTAAAGAAAATATTTGGCATTTTCAATATTGGCAATACTGATTAATTCGATGCCTCGGCTAGACCTTGCAGTAGTTGAAAAATATTGCTTCCACGAAACAAAGATCACTATACACCAATATATTTCAGATTTATTTGCAATATGAACAATATTTTAACAAAGCCTACTTACTTTTTAAAGTAGAGTTGCTCGAGCCTCTGCCAAATATCAGCATTAACTTCATGAGAAACATTTTTATTTTTCACTAAATATGCTTCAACTCTTTCCGACATTTTTTGTGAGTTAAGTTCGATCACTACCGTCCGCTTTTGTAGTAGCCTGAAGTATGACTCTAAATACCTGAAAATCATCCATACGGTGATACACAAAAGCATCAGATGGTCGTTAGGCTAGAATATAACTAAGGTATAAATGGTGCAAACAGAGCCACAGAACTATTTCAACTGCAATCCAGTAAAGCCGCAGAATCATTAACGCAACGAATTGACTTAGTCCAAATTTAGCTATCTCTAAGGAACACCGACACTCGGCAAGGATGACAAATGGATACTTTAATATAAACTGATCATGGAAAGAAAAGTAACATCCCACATGAAACATGAAACTGCTGATGCACAATAATCACATCAACCCCTCTCCCCACTTTCGTCAGTCACTCGCGTAATGCACAACAAAATTAAAATAGCAACTCGAATTCAAACCCGATCAGCACTAGGAGAAAGTCTTCTTGCGGGAAATTTAAATATTTCTTTTGTCGTAGCCAGATTTGAGAAGAGGCTGGAATAGGGGATGCTGGAGATCGTCTGCTTGGGATGCTTGACTATTTGAGTGTTTCATTGAACTCTCACGTGAATTTTATTTTCATTTTAATTAAGAGTTCCTTGATTTGGATTCTCTGATAGCATTTCATTTATGGTCCTCCCACTTCTCGTTTAACTGCTAAATTTCTTTCACCTCCCAACTTTAATTCTCACTATGTTCGATTTTCTAACTTTTTATTAGACCAACATTATTTGCAATTGTGGAAGACTTGTTCAGCGCTTAGCTACATAATTACTGATTTATTACAAGTCACTTCTGTTTTAGGTCATTACCAGCTTATTGGTGGTATTGTTTATGTAATTGTTAACGTATTACAGGTATTGTCCTAACCAATTGTTGTTATCACTCTAGCCAATAATGTCGTCCTAATTGGTGGTCAATTTATGACGATCAATTAAAATTAGTCGAACCGATGCTTTCGGTGTTAACAGCTTCAAATTAACAGCACATTTACATGCAGTTATTATTATTATCATCAATTTTATTGAAGTGTCAAAAATTTATGCAAAAATTTGCTTAATCCTTCAGATGGAATTGGAGGATGATTCATCAAATTTACGATCATCAGCGTGGAGCCAGCGGTCGTCGAGATTAAGCACTGCTGGCAGCGAGGTGGGAATTGTTGTGTGGAATTGGTATAGTCTTTAAGACAGCTTATTCCATCCCTTGTCATTATCATTTTATTCGTTAGTAGTAGTTATTAGAAAGCGGGAAGACAAAAAAGATGACGAAGCTACACGAGAAAGAGAACGTGAACGAAGTAATAGCAGCCGTAATATTGCATGACTGACTATTTGATTAACCAGCGTGTACATCGTTTTCAGGCTAGCGATAAGAGACGTTCTCATCGTGGTCGACGTTCAAGCATGTCTGTCAAAGAAGTTGTAAACGGCATTGAAGTTATTGTAAGTTCAGTTCTAGAAAAGTTCAAATATAATGAAACGTTTTTTATGATAGTGATTGTTTCTTCTTGCAGCACCAAGTTTAGTTGTTTCCTACTTATGATTTTGGTTTTTTCATTGTTTGAGAGTTGTAAATATTTTCCAGAAAGACGTAATTATTGGAGAGGACATGGCCAAAGTAAATGCAAGGAATTCTTCTCTTGTGCCTGAAAAAATAGCTGCTATAGATGAAGAAAAGGAGCATTTGACGAAATATATAAAGAAATTGGAAAGTGAAAAAGAGCAATGGGACAAGTTGCTTCAAAACTATGAGAAAAGTGCCGATATTGCAGAGAGGTTTGTAATTTCAAACTTGATCAGTTCCTTTCTCGAAATCGATTTCTAACAACATTTGCACAACAGTTGAAGTGCGAATGTACTTGTCGTTAGCAGCATGAAGTTTGGAACCTCTTTACTTTAATATTCCATGGGTCGCACTAATGGATTGATGAAGTTGAGAAAATAGTGTGAAACGGCAGTAACTGATTAGTTGGTGCGATCAAAGATTCTCCTATCAAAAAAATTGTCATTGGTTCATGGAACTTGATAAAATTTTCATAATAAGTACACTTCCAGTGAAATCCATAAGCCGATTGTACTTAGTTCAAAACATGTAGAAGAAGTGCGCATGGAGTACATGGGTTCCAGAGACACTCCATCATCTATTGAAATCGCTTTGGCAATGAAGCCTGCTTTACATAAAAAGACTGAATTACAGGTTCTTATTACCCATTTATTTTTTAAAATGAGCTAGGATGTATCTTTAAAATAGACCAGAATCATAGGCTTAATTTCGTTGCAAATTGTATTATCACTTTAGATATTAGAAAACCAAAAACTGAAAGATGGAGTAGCTGCTGCAGAAGAGAGATCTCGTCGATTGCAAGAGTTAATTAAAATCCAGAGGAAATATTTGGATTTCGAAAACAAAGATGAGCTTCTAGCAAAAAAAGCTGAATGTGATGCTACACTGCAGAAAATTGAAAACTGGATGATAAAGCATGGTTTCTCTGCTCATCTTGACGCGATTTGAAGCTGTTCTCAACATCACAATTTTGATTTAATTGTTTTTTATATATTTTTTGCTTTCATGACTAACTTAGGTAGAGCATTTGTCATGCATACTTAATGAGTCGTTTAGAAGGAAGGAGCAAGTAATAAGTTATGTATACACATATGAGACGTCTACATTTGTTTTCAACTTTTGTCTACAACTGGATAGCTTTTTTGTCATGGTTAATCATTTTCCCTTTATCATTATTACATGTCAATGAAATCGGTTTTCTTTACAACGTGACCCTTACAAGAAAGAAAGCGATATTATTTTACAATACTCGCAAGTATTAATATGTCATATGAAGTCCTTTGTCAATTGACAGATTTTTGACTTTTCGCAAGTTTTCAATTATTCCATGAAACAAATGTTCTGCACTGGAAGATGAGAACAGGGAAATATTTCAACAAATGTATTTGGCAGTACGTATATGTGATAAGTCAAAATAAACTCTAAAAATTCCCATTTGTTTTCAACTTTCTTTAAGATCAGTGTTTGGTTACTAATCAGTGAAATTCGAGGAGTAATTAAATGATTCTCTTCAAAACGTAGTCATCTAATTAAATAATCATCACGAAACATGCGTTTCCATTTCTTCAACAGTAATTGCAAAGCGTGTATATCCAAATTATTGGAATCTGTATTTGGACTATATCCGTTAATAAGCAAATATGGTACTTCCGATATTCGGTTTGGTGTAACAGACATCGTACGATGAAATGCCCTTAGCTGTAGTTGTGTCCCACGTTCTGAATCGTAACACCATCTATAACTTTTTTTTCGATTTTCATTTTTTTCAATAACTAGAATTATGACAGATGGAGTAATCTGTTTTTTGCTAAGAATTTCTTCATCATAATAACTTCCTAATTTAAAATCTTTCCTACTGTATTTCCTTTAATTTCAGAGGAGCAAAAAAAAGTGGAAACCTAATTCGTCGATGGTGATTGCGGATGAAGCCGGAACAGCGTTGAAATGCTGATTCCACACTGACGTCAGTGAGAGATCTTTCGAAACAGATGATAAAAGCCAAGGCATGTTTTATTTTTGCATATTCCAAAACACAGCTTTGTAATTTATTGGCCTTACATTCAGTCGGTCCATGATTGCATCGTATAGTGCCATTCTAAAATTTTCAAACGAATTATTAAAGAAAAGATCCGCAAGTTTTTTTTGGTAAAATTACCACTACTACTTTCGCGGGTCAATTTGCTCTGTATTAGTACTAATTACTAATTAGTGCATGCTTTATTGGTAACATTGATGACATGCGTTTAACTAAATGTTCGAATTGCTTTATTAGTTGTATTTAAAAAACAAATTTTTATAATATCTCTTTTACATATTTGGCATTATCAATTTTTCGTATCTCTTTTTTTGAGAAAATTTTTGAAACTCTATTAGTTTTATTTCAACATAATAATTAGCTTAATGTTTTCTTTAAATGAAATTCGATTCTGATGAAATTTAAAATTAAGATTGGTGAGAAAAGCGTTTGATAAAGTATTCCAAGCAGTGAAATTATTTTTTCCACACTGCATTTAACTTTGATCTTTCCAAAAAAAAAAATTTAGCTCCATGCCGCTAAATTTTTTTTGAAATTTTTTAAATTATTGACTAGTAATACTCAATTTATAAGAATACTCTCATTCCCGTAAAACACTTTTATAGACTTATCATTTATTACAAATATTATTTCAAAAAAACGATAGTATTTAACGAATAGAAATAATACGTACTTTGTATTGTAAACATCGATTAAATATTAATTTGAGAATCTTTTCATTAGCAAATAATAAGTAAATAACAGAAAAAAATTTCATAAATTACCAGAATTATTAGAATGTAATAGAATTTGTGAGAAACGTACAAACTGAAGAATTTTAAAATGCTTTATTGCTTCTTAAAATTTACAGCGGAAGGATTTAAAAAAAGGTAATTTTTGTTAGAGAATTCGCTGTGACAGACAGCCAAATCTCACTTTTTCACTTCTCCACTCTTTTACATTCAAACCTAAAAATGTAATAATCTGATAGGATGATCGATCTTATAACTCGTAAAAACGCTACTCACGCACTATGTAATTTCATTGCTGAGAAAGTGAACCAAAAATGTGAGTGGATCGGACTGCTATAGCCGTAACTCGCATTTCAATTTGTTTGTGTTTTATTTTCAAAAAAAAAATGAAAAATAAAAGACGGCATTAAAATTTTTAAATTACACTCTAATTGATATAATTATTAATAAGTCTCACATAGATAGTTTGTAAGAGTATTTAGCTTCATTTTTCTTAATTCAAAAAAATTCCAAAAAATTCTTCATTTTAACCACTTTCAACTTATTTTGCTTGCTAATATCGAAAATCGAAATTTTTCGCTTTGGCTAAAAATTAAACGAAAAAAAGAAAAAAACAAAATTCAAATTCAGTAGCAACGAATCCGACGACATATCTTGATTCATTCTTTCCCTATTTACCAAAATTTACGAATTTCAGCAAATTTTATGAAATATTTTTAAAGCAATACTTGGATAATAATAATTATTATTTATTCATATTTGCTTCATTAATTACGCAAAGTGTAAAGAGTCGTCGTATGATTTTGTTAGAAATAATTAATAAAATATTAAATAACCCCTGAAACTTAACCAAAATTAGTCAAAATTATTTTAATAATGCCATTTGAATTAATAAAAAAAACGTGTATTAATTGTTTAAAGTAATAGGAAACGATTATTTAAGAAAAACATTTTATTGCTTTTAATTAGCTGTCTGTTAAAGTTTGAGAAAAGATAATTGATTGCGAAAATATTCCCACTCCCACATTTTAAACAAATTTCTGCAAGTTTACAAAATGAATTTCCTCTCTTAATTTTAGAAAACTTTAATATCAAATTTTGCGGAGCTATAGATAGTAATTGAATGTTTTAAATTAAAATTGAACAAATTGTTCACTTTGAGTAGTTTCGAATTTCCCCACGGTACCATTTCAAGTTCAATGAGTCCGCGAAATTGATTGTAAATATTGCCGAGATGATTTGCAATAAAACGTTGGCAGTACGGACATAGCGCTTCATAATATAAGCTTAGTTTCAATGGTAATTTTACGTGTCGAAATTGATCACACTGCTGCTTTACGTTACAACGTCTAGCGGATTCATAGCTATCACACCATAGTTCAGGCGGAAGATCGCAACACTGAAATTACTAAATTTCACTCTCGCATTTATCTTCTTTAAACTTTTAAATTTCAATCACATTTTGGATTATTCCTGCTCTTTCATCTGTTTATTTCATCAGTTATAATGAAATTCATCACTAAGATGACGGCAATCATTAGGTTAAGGCCTGTTATTGCAGCAAAAAAAGGTTGCATGAATTTATAATGCAATTTGGACAAAAATAAATTTATAGTAATTTCATTACAATTAGTGCAGAATTAACAAATGACAAATTTTATTATATACATATATACATAGCAGTTAGTGAATGTTACTGAAAATGATAAGGCATTTTGGTCATAATAATAAACATTTGCAGTTAAATTTTAAGACTTGAAATTGTTCTGTTGTCTGCGCTCGATGGTGAGAGCTTCCTCTATAAATTTGTATTCAATCAGCTTTTTGCAGTAATTTTGCTAGCTAATTACGAAACAATTACGATGACATTTATCTAATTAATGACAAATAATTAAGTAATTTGACGTTTCTTGTCAAAAATTATTCCATTAAATTAGGCGAGCGAAACAGAGCCAGACACAATGATATTTTTGGCAGACTGACTTTTTTTAGTTGAAAAATGTTCAAAATTTCTAGGTAACACTAATAGTGGTGTTGAATAACAGGAACTAATACTGAAAATACTCAAAATAAATTAGTGCTGCCAAATAATAATATCTAAATTAACATCTAGATAAAACTGAAATTGCTGTGAAGTGAAATTTCTAAAAAATTTCTCAAATGCTAAATTTGTTGCATGCATGCAAAACATTCAGCGTGATATCAATTTTTTTTTTCAGCGAAAAAAGAATATTTATTAGGTCAGCTGAGAAAGTGCAAAAGCAGTTTAACCGTTTTTCCTTCTTTGGTTTTACTTTCACTGCCCTCACATTCTTTTGACTTTCTAGAAACTCAGAAAAAAAAACGAATTCTTAATTCTCTCCTCTCCCTCCTTTCTTCCTTTTCTTTACACTAAAAATGATAGTTCCTTTTTTCGGAATTCTTCGAAGTCATAAATTGAATAACTTCATTAAATGAAATCAATCCATTGAGAAGTAAATTTGCTAATTTTAGGACTAAAAAAGTTTTTTCCTCATGGCATACAGATCTCTTCGTTGTTCATTAAATATTATATCGTTTTTTGCGAATTTCATTCATATTCGACGAGTAATGATTTTTTTAAGCCATAAGTCATTGAAAGGTATCTTGGGAAAGACGAATTTTCCTCGTCGATATCAGTGAGAATTGTTGAAATTGTTTCCGTTCCGTAATGGCCGAGAAAAAAAAAACATCAGTGAATTGAAATGGAATGAAATTACTCAGTGAAAAAGTGAAAGGGAAATGAAATGATATGAATTATAATTTAACCTTTTTTTTTAACAAATATTTACCAAACCTTTCCTTGCAACTCACATTTGGAGCAGAATTTTTATTTTTTAAAGCATTTTGTGGAATACTTCAACGATACTTATAAATTTTTTTTTCCACTTAAATTATCGGTCATAGTTAGAATGCATGAAATGATAGCAAAATTTTAGCAAAATACGGATGTAATGAAAGTGGGAAGACAATAAAATTATCTAAATGATGGAAATATGTGAAGTTTCCTTGTTGATGATTGATTGAATGTGGAAATGTACAATTTGGTAAAGTTTTTACAGGAAGAATTAGTCGCGAAATATTTTAAGAATTTCTCCAATTCCTTTCCTTTTCTAACATTTCTCAGTTGAGTGCGCTAATTTTATACATTCAAATTCAGTGATATCATCTGACATCAACACTTTCGGCTGCAAAAAAAGGCGAAAATAAATTAAAAAAGAAAAAAAATGAATGGCAGTGATTGCTTTGTGGAAAAAATTATAATTGACATCTCCGCGTGTTCCACATTTATAGTAATTAATTACTTTCATAATTTACTGTTATTACTATTTATTGTTGCTATTTCATACATTAGAATCATTATCATTACTGTTCGCTATTACTATTACCGCAATTTATTATCTATCATTATCATTATTGCTATCACTATTGTTGTTATCATTATCACTACCATGTTACTTTAATATTTAATAGCAATATTGATATAATATCATGAAGGTGCAAACCTTGATAGCATATATGAGTAATATGGCTAGTAAGGAGGATAGTGTTAAGCATCTGTTTGAAGTGGCACCCATTGATCTTCTCCGATGCTTTGCAGCACTGACAGATTGAATTAGATGAAAGGATATGCAAATGACACCTGCTGCTTAGCTTAGACAAATATGCAGATCGGTGAATATGTCAGAGGCGCTAGCGGAGCCGAAATATTCAAAAGTAACCGAAGCCAATCGTCCGATGTTTCAAATAACTGAAAGATGCGGAAGTGTGATAGTTGTCGGGGTGGAGCTAGGAAGCGTTATAACCAATGCAGTTGTGGTAATTTATTTTAGGCGCAAAAAGCGCCTGAGCTATCAGTGTTAACCGTACCACTATCACTAGCAATGCTTCTATGGTATTGCGTAAGTGTACGGATGAATTTCCTTCCCATAGCGCTACGCGGAGTTTGCCTTAGATGAAGCTGTTGCTGCTTAAATTACTAATTGAGTGAGCTATATAGGTTAGAGTTAATTTGTGTGTAGTGGAAGAATGACAGTGAAGAAGTGAGTAAGCTAACAGAAGCGGTTGATGATAAGATGCTAACGATAGCTACAGCAGCGAAAGGTTATGCTGGAGGCGAAGTGAAATAAACTTGGGAACGCTTTCTGAAACGAGTAAAATTAACTTCTTTTTTTTTTCTGATAACTAGCACTCAAGTAATTGATTGTTGTTGCGACAGACAAATGGTTTCAACGATGTGAAGATTTGTTGACGAGGAAGGGCATTAAAATAAATTTTCAAGAGTACTAGTTTGTGAATTGGAAAATTACTTCCTTTATGAAAGCGCATTCTTTAATGTGTGAATGATTTGAAACACACATTTCACAAATTGTTGTTTAGTCCATTTTACGACGTCTTTTCGATCAACTTTTAACCAACGTCACATCGTTGTTCTAAAAATTTCATTTAAGCGTTGAATGTATCAAAAATTCGAAAATCTCAACCGATCTTTTTTTCATTTGTTTTCTGACTTTTCAGCTTTCTGAAAAATTTCCGATTGTTGAAGACGTCTTTTAAAATACTATAAATGTTATCTGATAGCAAAGTAAGGAACAGGCAAGTTTAATAAATTTCAGATTAAAAAATTAAGAAAAAGTTTGGTACATATGCTGCTAGAAATAACACTTCAACAATCCATCTATTTTCATTAATCTTACCTTGCTTTTTTTTGCCACCCACTAAAACCAATCTTTTTATATCTCAAGAGCTACTACATGCAACTTCTCATTCTATATCACCTGTTTCCATTAATCATTCATAAAAAAAGTGTTTCGTTGTAGAACTATGAAAATGCCACCAACAAAAATCAACTCTTATAATACTCAATTAATCACCCAAGCATGTTTTATTTGCTCGCAGCTTGAAACTCAAACAGTTTCAGTCTATAAATTTGGTATTTTAGTAACAAGAGCTTGAATATTTGAATATGCAAGAGTTTTCATTGTAGTTAATGCTTGCTTTTTTTTCTTGCATATTTGCTTTTTGTCTCATTGACTTCAATTCTTAAATTAATTCCTAAATTAAACTTGAAATTTGAGACGTATCATAAATACATACATAAAATAGATGAGTGAAACGGATAAATGCAATATAAATTACAATACTGACTGCATTTTTGGCCAACAAATGTATAGCATTTTCTCATATAAAGGAGCAATATATAATTCATGTTGCTATGAACTAGCTTGATTAATTCCTGTTCTTTTAATTAGCATAAAATACAAAAAATTTTCTCGAAACTTTTTAAGCTTCGTTTCGAATAATTTAGAAGCGCTGAATAACAGCAGTTTATAATTTATCGTAACAGAGAAGACAAAATTAGCCGTACGTATGGCTTTAAAAGTGTAAAAAATAGCGATAAATTTTATAAAACGATTTATTTACTACACAAGCAATGGACAAACTAGTATTACATAAAAAATTAGAAAGCTTGAATATGACACATAGTAAATATAAGATCATTGTAAAAAAAAAACCCGTATTTACAATGATAATTGGAAACAAATAATGATTAAGTGAGCAATGGCTGGAGTAAGGTAAATATGGTCCCATGCATTGAACGACCCAGACCAACCAATAAATCTTTCTCTCGCCTCACAACTTTCAACATTTCCTCAACGTCGTGCAAACTAACATTATCCATTCGCAAACGTAGCTCAACTTCTGTCGCTCGGTCACACAGTTTCGTTATAGCATCATGAATTAAAGCACGGGAGCCGCTCCTGGAAGTGCATCATTTCCTTATGTTTAACTACAAACAAAAATATTACACCTACTAACCACTGTAATTACTTTTATCTATGACGAAATTTCCCAAGCATTGATTTCATTGTTTTATTAATAAAAAACCGCAGAATACTCTCTTTCAGGACTGAAGAACATCTTTATACCTCGTTATTAAATTGGTGAGGTGCACATTTAAGTCTTTCAGAATGCCCTGTGCCTCTTCTAGAGTTTTTGATTCCGCCACTAATGAAAATTTCTTCGCTAACATGGCTTGAAGCTGAAATTATTTCTGTCTCATTCATAATTTCAGATATTGTTATTCGTTTGGAAAATGTAATTTCACGAATAAAAATAAGGCCAAAAACATACATGTGTGAAAAAAATCTCTGATATTGCGCTTAATGGTTGTGCAATAAAACATATCAAGTGATTCAGCCTTTGCCGACCAATGTTAAGTTCTTTCATCGTAGCTACTGAAAATTCTCCTTGAAACCGGAAGTATTAGAAAGAAAAATTATTTGTTTCCAAACACAACTGCCTACTAGAAAAAACTGCATAATTCTTTGCTAATATTTGTCAAAAAATCTTAATGTCACTCGAACTTGTAGTAATAGTGAAAAAGTGTAAACAATTCAGGAAACGAAATATACCTATAACGAAGTTATTGCGATGATTAGCAAATAAAACATTTATAAAAAGATAAGCTTACAATCTATTCTAACTGCTGATAATGCCTCCTGCGCTTGCAACAGTCGCAACAAGAAACGAAGACACATATTCAGGGTGGAAAGAAACTTGTCCTCTATTAAATAATACATTGGCCAGGAAAGCTAAAATAAAAATTTCGTTCATTAAGAAATTAAGTCTTTCGTATTATATGTCAATGCAAATATTACGTTTGTAACAAACAAATTTAAATGCGTAGACGTATTGTTTCACATCCACTACATCGAAGATTGGGTCGATAATAATGGGCATTAAAAAAACCTGTGGTTTTATCACTAGATCATCCAGAAAACCACTATCACACAAAATAGTCCATCTCTCACAAACTTCAGGTGGAAAACCAGATAGCTTTAAACTATTTTGAAACGACAGTACTAGGCTGCAATGTTGTGAAGTACGTGTTGCTCCAAATAAATCAAATGCCATTTCGCGCACCGCAAAACCCGTATAAACTGACTGAAAATTATCGCACAATAAAAAATCATAAATTTCTGAATAATTTAAACATTTACGATCTCCTAATATCCGCAATAATTAAGTTGGTATTAGCGCTCAATCCGGTGAGAAGCAAGTATAAAATACCAACATCTCATCCCTATAAAGCTGAAACGGATCGAAAGCAAAAAGTAAACTCGACTTGCCTCAATTTCTTTCAAAACGTGAGGTAATGCATCGTTTTCTAAAACACAGCGAAAAAGAAGAGAAGAATTATTTTTGGCACATATCTTACATGCATATTCCATGCTTCGTACAATTTTTTGTGCGGTAATAAAGTAACAATCATCTTTCAATCGTAGAGCTTTCCTCAAGTAAACCGAAAATTCTAAAATAAATTTAACAGTCGGATAAAAACTTGAAAAAACTATAGTAACTTAATAGGATTATAGGGGTTTCATTGTTACCGTAACTTTTTATTAATTTTCCTATCTGCCCACTTATCAATAATGTAAGTTCACCAAACCAGAAATGTCTAAACGCTAAAAATTGAGCAGATTACTACGATTACAAGTAAACATTATCAAAAAGATTTTTAACTTCATTAAAACTTACTATCAGGTGCTTGATAATCATAATTGCCCATGCGCAAACGGCGAGCATTCAAAGCGCCATTTTCTACACATTTAATCAGAAGTTTGGACCAAAATAAACAATGCGTACGCCTTGTTTGAATTCCTATACCGTCTTTCGCACTAAAATTTTATGAATCATTCTGGTTTTAGTTTGAAAAAATTATATCTTTCATTTGGGTCTAACTCAGAAATCATAACGGGTGTAGATAAGTGTTCCGTAATATGAAATGTAACCTTTGGAAGATGAATTCGTTTTCAAGCATTGGATCAATTTCACCTGCATTGAATAAACGATCAAAATATCGTTCGAAAATTGCTATAACACCTTGCTGCAGTCGCCCGATGACTTCTTTCTAAAGAAAATATTTAGTAAAACATTAGTTCGCACTGAAATAAGTATAGAAAAAACTACCACAGAACGTGGTCGCAATTCTGCATAAAGAGTTGTAGCCAGAAAACGATCCAAAAAGCAATTGACTGTTGCATAATTCCAAATGCCAGCAGTAATGATCACCGATAAGCTATTATAAACAATAGAAAGTGCCAGCAATTCGTTACGAATTGAATGTAAGAGGGTGCGTAAATCTGAAAACCAAATAAATATATCTTGTCGTGCTTACTGGATGTGCATGACATAGCGATGAAAAGAAATGAAGAGAATTAATGGTACTGAACTCAATGATTATGTTTCGATGTCTGTATTCTGCAGAAATACATCTTTTAAGTAAAGTTAACTCTAATCAATTTCAATATCCTTTATTTTAAGGTATCAAGTTTCATTTAATACTCCGTTATCAGTGAAACGTTCCATTAGAAACAAGCTAAAATATTCAGCTTACTTAGCGTATCGTTATTATAAAGCTCGCCAACAGCTTGAGTATGCCTACTTAAAAAGTCCAAGACGAATTCCTGAAGAACTTGTTCGACCTGCGAATGAACATGATCTTTCTGACTGAAAGCTAACAAAGCTATGAGCTGAGTATGTGCTTCCAGAAATGGTTCTACGTAAGTAGCAATCTGAAAAATTGACTATACATTATTTTTCTGAATATATCCACGATCCCAAACACTAATAAATCCTATTAAAAAAATATTAGTACCTAAATTACCCTTCGGTTTCACTTGTATTTGAATAAAAAAATTAAAAAAGGAAAATAAAGATTTGCATTCCAAAAATATTTTACAAAAATATACATTACATATTTTGCTATTTAACAAATAAAAATTAGATAGTTACTTCAGTCTGCTCTAAGATTCCATCGGTGAGATAATAACTGCCATCCAATTCATAATTGCCACAAGGTTTTGGTATCAAAAATGAACAATTCCTGTTAATATCCAGCAACCTAAAATTTCAAGTAGAACTTAAGCAACCCAAAGCAAAACCATCAGTTGAGTATTCCAATTTAATTTATAATTACTGAAAAAGTGTCTCTATTGCATTATTTTGCATAATGCATAGCCTATTTAGGATGACAAAAATACAATTTGTGAAACATACAGGAATAAATACAGCACAATAGAATTAAATTTAATAGACATGTAAATTTAAATATAGATAAATGAACAAATAGATAAATAATTAAACAAACAGACAAATGCAGTTGATAAGAAAGGTTCGAAAAATTTGCCTCAACAAATGGTTGATAAGTTCTTGTTCTGTGATCATAACTCTATGTGTTGAAGATCTGAAATATTGTATAACCATGTATATTTCAACTGCACGACGCAAAAGATATCAGAGTGATTAAAGCAGGGAAACTGATTGCTTCTAGAATTCAAGTTAGATGAACTTCAAAGCAAAACTGAAAATACCAACCTTTTCTCAAGAGATTTAAGAATTTTTCTCGTGTTATTCATCAATATATTATCTTCAACGCTCACTCGGAATGCCTGTAGACCATGTGGGATATTTAACCGGTTGGATTCATTTGCGACATCAATCTGCCATTTTCTTCCTTTTTCTACGACTGCTACATTACGTACAACTGTTGTTGCTGTTTCATTAGTATTCTGAATTCGCAGTATAATTATAACTGGTTTCATTTTCCGGTGCTCTGTCTTACACATATAAATCAGTATATCCTTAATAGAAGGTGAAGCGGATATATAAATTGTGTGTGAAATTCAATCAAACTTTCATGATCTAGCTCAAGCAACATAACAATAATCAAATATCGCCAACAAATCAAATACTAAATACACATTAGCGACGTTTCATTTTATTAAGTTATTAATTTCAGGAAAAAATTTCTAAAAAAAATTACAGCGTATCTACCTCGTCATCCGAATCTTGCTCTTCCATTCAATTATTTAACACACACACACACAGCTGGCTGTCACAAGAACCTGAAAATTTATATCGCTTGCGCGAATGTTGCAAAAAAAGATAGATTGAGGAAAGTTTAGACAAATTTTAATGCATCAGATAACACGAAAAACCATTAAACAGTAATGCAAACTCATAACTTCGCATTATGAAAAACTGAAGTCACACATTAAAAAGGTCACATGGTGCAGTACTATTTATTGAAAAGGGAGAGTAGTCGAAATACAATGGAACAGAGGTTGACAAAAATTAGAAAATACACAGAACTAAGAGAGTGTAAAAGATTGAAAAACTCCCACCACAGAATGGAGGACTGAAGAGGGAAAACCATTAAAACGGTCTCAAGTGAGCAGTTCCGGACCAAAACATTTTGGAATGAGAGTAGCAGGTCGGAGGTTGAATTACGATCGCGAAAAGCATCCATGCCGGATGGGTTGCTGTTGAGTTGTTATATGCTAATGGGTCGTCTGGCTTTTAGTCTTGAGGAATATCCCTCACATATTTTTGGGCAGTGCAAAGTGTCGGGTATCCTCCGTTTCCCCGCGTTCCATCTTTTTATCCTATCCTTTCCCACTTTTTACAATTTAATGTTCACTTTTTGCGAGTCATGTGAATTCCACAACTAAGTTACATTATGCATTTGCTAACTGTTAACTGTGGAACACACACACACACACACACACACACACACACACACACACACACATATTGAGGTGATGAAATTGTCTCGTGAACATACCTCTCGAATAGCTTCGTTTTGATTATAAATTAATTCAGCTGTAATACATCCTTTTACTGTACTGTCATGTCCGGTTCTCTGGCTACATATTATCCGATTGCATCACGAGATATTAAGTCAGGTAACTGTCGCTTTTAAACTACGTTAAAAGGCATAGAAATCACTCGTAGGATCGCTAAGAGGGACGAAGCTTTTATTGGCTTCTTGTAGTTGAAATATTTAATTCTTCAGCTATTCTTTTTAGGCGTAAAAGGCGATACTCCCTCTATAATTTGAAGAAGATTATGATTTAAATAACTATTTTCTTTCTTAAACTTCTATTAGAAGATTTTATTGCAGATATGAGTTATCGACGGAGCACTGGCGAACCACTCAAGCGATTTACAGAAGCGAAAACCAGTATCGGTGATATTTATAATGAGCTAGAAACCTACGTTACGGATCTTTCACTTTTCTACAAGGGCATGTTTCTTATTAATTAATGTATTTTCTTTCACTTCCAATGAGTACTGTCCGGGAATTCGTTTTGTGGTAGCTAGGACTTTTTCTAATTTTTTCCATAAAATATGTTTTTGGATGTTGCTTTGAAGTAGTTTCACATACTATGTGCTTCTACGCACTGCATAATGGGAATAAGAGAATTCCTCAACTTTCTTCTAGCAAGTGCTTTGAAAAGTCGAGCATCGATGTTTTATTTTTGTATTGGATTTAGAAATCCTGAATGACAATGGAAATGTGCCGGACGAGCAGGTGCTGGAAGTTGCACGCTTCAAGGAGAGTATAAAAACAATTCGTGATATGTTCATGCGTGACACTATGAAAGTTGTTTTCTTCGGAAGGTAACTTCCTATTTAACTACATTGGACTGTTGAATATCCATCAGATTTATCTCACATGTGCATCTAAACATTTATAAAAACCTTCATGATAGTTTTTTTCCAGAACAAGTAATGGCAAAAGCTCGGTGATTAATGCCATGTTGCATGCAAAAGTGTTACCGCAAGGAATGGGGCATACCACTTGCTGCTTTTTGCAAGTAAATCTAATTAAAACTTCTTCACTATTTTGATGTCATTCTAAATTCGTATGCTAAGGTTTGGATCTTATAATAAGGCAAAAATTGATGAGAATTAATGATCGTTTATAGGTGGAAGGAAGCCCAGACGACCAAAAATTTGTATTGAATGAAGACTCATCGGAACGGATGAACATCGAACAGTTGCAAAGATTAGGACATGCAATGAGTGATAGTAACGTTTCACTTACCGAAATGGGCCAGGACTCACTTTTACATGTTTTCTATCCCAAATCAGCATCACGTTTACTTCAGAACGATGTCGTTATTGTCGATAGGTTAGTTTGGGTTTTGGGCTTTTTAATATACGCTATTACTTCCACTTTAATTTTTTTGGAAGGTGTGAGAGGAGAAACTGGGATGTTTTCACGTGAAGACTGATTGATTTCTTCTAAATTAGGTTTTAATTTTTCGATCACATCGTGAATTACACAATGAGCAAAATTTAGCCGGCCAAGTTTTGTGGAATTCAATTTAAGATTGTTATCAACCCTTAAATTGCATAACTTAGATAAAATAGTAAGTGAGGAGGTGCACAGTCCCACATTATCTTTGTTTATTGATTATTTTATATGATTACCGAAAAGAAAAAGTGAACCTTCAATCAAAATTATAAAATTCTTCAGCCCTGGTGTAGATTTATCACCGGAATTTGATAGCTGGATTGACAAGCATTGCATGGATGCGGATGTCTTTGTTTTGGTTTGTAATGCAGAGTCGACTCTTACGCAAGCTGAGAAGAGTTTTTTCCATCGAGTGAGTTCAAAGCTAAGCAGGCCGAATATCTTCATTCTTAACAATCGCTGGGATGCAAGTGCAGCAGAAGTGGAAAATATGCAACAGGTTGAAAAGTTGAGTTCGTGTCATGTTTCGTTTTTTGTGAGGCAAATGGGGAGGCGAGTCAAAACATTTTTTACATTTCTCATGCCTTAGTAATTGAGAGAATTATTCTCATTAATGTTGCCAAATCCAATCTTATGGACCATTGTTTAACGTAAACGTAGTATTTTGAGAGACAAAATAATTTTGCTTATACTTTTCTCATAAAAAAGAAGAGATTTGCATTCCATATTATTTTATGTATGACTAGAGAAAAGAAGATGATGAAGTCCTGTCTAAAATCACTATTAGGCTCTTCATTCATGCTATAAATTTATCATTGGAATTTAGTAAAATCTCATTTGCTGTCGTTTTTTTCTTCTCAGTTTTGTTGGTATGCTTATTCTTTCAAGAAGCTGTGAAGCTGCAAAGCTTTATATAACTTTTTTTTCCAGTTGGCCATAACTTACCAATAATTTGAATTTCTGCGCTTACAACTAGTGAGATCTTCTGTCGCTTCAAAAATTTTTTCTTAATTTTTGATTTTAGTTTTTGTTCTTGATGTTTCTTCATTTTAGTTGCTAAATGTTTCTTGTTATTTATATTTCATTGCTTTCTTTCAGGTCCGTGAACAGCATATGACGCGATTCAAACAATTTCTTGTGAGTGAGCTCAAGGTATGTAGTGAAGCAGAAGCCGCAAATCGCATATTTTTTATATCAGCGCGTGAAATGTTGGATATACGCTTGAAAGAACGGGGTGTAATACATGATGGTGGGATTTTTTTTTCATGTTCGAAAAGATGTACTTAGGATGATGTCCAGCTGAGATTTTTCTTGTAGCGAATTTTCTATGGAAAAGCTTACTAAAACGGATTCTAAAAACTAATTGTTTGATTTCAGCCTATCAAGTTGAGGGATATCAATATCGCGCAATGGAATTTTGTAATTTTGAAACACAGTTTGAGGTAGGAGTGAATATCTTATGGAAGTCTACATTATAAAAAAGAAAACAGTAAAGAGCAAACCAAGAATAGAAGAAAACGTTTAATGTCTGATAAGTATGGAATTTTTAAATTTTCAGCAATTGATCTCGAAATCTGCTATCAGCACGAAATTTGAAGCTCATGCACGGAGAGCTCGCGAAATTGTGGGAGAAATGAGGAATAATCTAGATATTGTGCAAAATAGTACTCTCAAACGGAAGTATGTTTGGATAAATATTTTCTAATTACATTAATTGGGATCCAAAATCTCCTCCAAATTAAGAGGATGTTTTCCTGCGTTTAAAAGTAGCGATTATTTAGAGCAGGGAAATCCATAATTTCTTTATGCAGTCGATCTGATCCCCAGTAGTGTTCTGTTATTTCTGGCTTGACTCGTTAACATACAGCTGACATCGTCTGATGGCTATTGTGATTTCTAATGTGGAGAATGTAACTGAATCACAAGTTTTTTTATGAATTGTATATCATTTTTTGCATTAACTTTACGGATTTTAGGAGTGAGTTGCAATCGGATTATGCAAACAAAGAAATCATATTTAAGAACTGTTTGAACAACTGGAAGGAATTTGAACGATTTGCTGTTGTTGAATCTCAAAGATTGAGAAATGAAGTATATTTATCACTTCTTGGGATTATGTAATCAACAGTATTTCTTTGTTGCTGAGCGAGTGAAACCTTAGTGATTCAATTTGTTTCTTTCCAGGTGCATCTGAAAGTGTCTGCGGATTTCTATGAAGAAATGCAAAAGCTGGAGTCAATTATTGATAGATTCGATTACAGGTTCATTGACGAACCTGTTTCCATTGAAGACTATAAAAAGGTTAATTTTAATTGCTAGGTAATACTAGTGATTTATTTGACAACTCAGTTACTTTCTACTGTGACGTTTTTATTAGAAGTTATATTGCAGAATTTAGCTGATTTTGTGGACAAAATTGTGACGGAAGATTTAGAAGCGCGTTGCACGAGAGGTCTTATGCAACGTATTTGGAATTTGGAAAATTCCATGTATTGTACGTTTTTATGGTGTACTTGATCGCTCTTAAGCATACATTCCTTATATTTGTCTCATTAATGTTCATCCTTGTGCTTATTTCTGTTCTGTTTTTAATTTAGGTAATTTAATTCACTTGCATGGTCTTCGATGATGTGTTTGACAGCATATTTACCTGTAAATTTGGATTAGAATAGTTTTTTTTCAGAAAAAATTGGAATTAATAATACTTTATATTTCATTGCAGTGCACGTCAACCAGATACTCGCGGAACCATATACTAAGAAGCTAGAGCAGGTACTAATTTTTTCTGACGACTTGTAAAGTACGTCTCCTATAAACTCTATAAACATGGCCGTCGCATAGTTTTGATATATTAGTTG
Organism: Litomosoides sigmodontis; assembly: GCA_963070105.1. Taxonomy (NCBI): domain Eukaryota; kingdom Metazoa; phylum Nematoda; class Chromadorea; order Rhabditida; family Onchocercidae; genus Litomosoides; species Litomosoides sigmodontis. The sequence continues at coordinate 1,732,358 of OY718805.1, forward strand.
GTCTTCGGGCTAACTAAAGAAATGCTTCAACTGTTAGCTAAAAAATTAATTTGCAGTTGAAGCATAAAAAGTTAGCCAAATTTTATTCCTTGTGTTTGAATAATTTCTTATTTCCAGATTTGGCGGTATCGTCCTCCGTTCAATTTTTCTATTTGCATTAATTGTCCGTCTTTGATGCAAGACTTTCGAGAAGATTTGGAATTCCGATTTTCCTTTGGTATTACAGCGATCATCAGACGGATCAATGCATATCGTTTAGGAAAACCTATAACCGCTGTTGGCAGTCAACCATTACTCGATGTTTTCGTGAGTTTTTTGATATCTTGGGTTTATTTTGAACAACTTCTTGTACTTTGAGTTGCATTTCCATGAATGATTTTCTATAAATAAATTGATAGCATGTATACCGTGATTATATGGTGTCATGGCAACATGTAACATGTTTTGATGACATATTGACGGGAATTGAAGCTCTAATTGTCAACAAAAAGTTGGATTTCTTGTCACTGCGTATAAGAGACTGAAACTTATCCAAAACAATTTACCAAAGTTATGGGAAAGTTTGTCTTTGCGAGAGAATTTATACTAATTTTACTCAGTATCTTTCTGGAGTATTCGCAAAGCCTTTTTATGCATTTTGGAACTATAATGAGTACCAATAATATAATAACATAATATTAAAACTTTGTCGATGAAATGTACATCTATGGTGTGAAATAATACTTCAGAAAAGTTATACTAAGCAGACAAGTATAGAAGCTGGCGAGGGAAATTTGGAGCAGAATAGTCACGAGGATATGCTGGTAACAACTGCTCAATCACAAGAAAATGCCGTAATGGCTCAAATTTTACTTTCTTCGATTGGTTATATTGCTAATGGCGGGCTTGGCCTTCTTGTTGTAGGCGGAATAGTTAGTTTTCTATTCTTTTCGATAGATTTTAACAGTGAGCTGACATTAATAGTAAGTTGATGCTAATACGAGATAAATTAACAGTTAGCTAGTGCTAGATATTGAATGTGATAATCTTTCCTATCAAATAAAGTTTATTATAGTGTACAAATATTTCAGTAACGATTTAGTTTTCTATAATTGTTGTGAACTCTCTTTTAGGTTTCGAGAGCAGTTAGTTGGCGTTTTATCGCTGCTGGAGTAGCGCTCTATGGTGGTTTGTACGCCATAGAGTATTGTCGTTGGAATTCTGGTGCAAAAGAGCAGCATTTAAAAGATCAGTTCCGACATCATCTAAGTGCAAGAATGCGTAACGTTGCAACTACGCATACAATGCACTGTGAAACACAAGTTCTAAGGTCAGTTGCTGTTTAAATTCCGTATCATGGAAGTACTATCACAGCCATGTGTATTTGATGTCACTTGTCTTTCTGTGCATTGCCTCACATGACTGTACAGAAAGGATGATATGTTTTTCACGAATTAACTATTATATACTACATTTTACTAATATTCAGGAAACTATTGACTATTTTTTAATAACCATTCTAAAAATTTTTCCACTTAAAGGGAAATGCAGCAAGTGCTTGGTGGTTTAAAAAGTACTGTGGGTGGAGTACATCAGGAAATGAAAACGGAGCTTGATGACATACAAAGGGAAATTCGAGAGATTGATCATGTTAACAAAGGACTTAACACAATAAAGTAAGCTTCTAATGCAGTTTCACTTCTAATTATTGCGGGTGGATCGTAAAGGGCGAAAAATGTTAATGATGTTGCTAGAAAAAGGAGTAGGTTGCCTTAAAATACACCAGGTGTATTATTTTTTACTTATTTGAGCCTTTGTCAATAATTGATTGTTATAATTCTTTGTGATTTTTCATTTTATAACTTTATTCAAATTATGAAGATGTGATAAACTTTGAACATTGCAGAGGGAAAGCATCATTTTTGAACACAGATCTGGATCGTTTCGAGAGTGAATTTTTGAAAAACGGTTCACATTCACCCGTACTTCAACAATAAACTTGCTGGAATGTATTTTTATTGCACATTATCATTGGCTAGAAAAATTTTCAAGTTAACTTGATTTAAAACTTTCAGATACCTTTAGTGAATGAAATTTTCAGCGAAATTTCAGGAGAAATACAAGGAGGAAAATTGGACGATTGACATCGTGCCTTTTACTGAAATTTGCTTTCTTTTCACATCACTATTAGAATAAAAGTGGGAATGAAATAAGTTGCTTTATTTTTTCTATCATGAGACTGACTAATATTTTATGCCTTCTCTCTTGCGGGTTAATACTTTGCTTTTCGATTCTTACTTGTTTCTTACAATTTCTTTCGCATAAATTTTAGTCAGAAATGTCCGATAACTGTTGCATAAATTTAGGTCGAATTTAGTCTCAGTGTTTCGTGGTTTATGTTAATTTCATCTTTCTTGCATTTTCTTATTTTTTTGTGTTGATGAATTATTATCTTAGTTTCCGTCGGTTGCATTGTTAACGGCAGGTAATTTAACACAAAAATGTAGGCGTGAATATTTGATTATATGTGAAGTTTCTTTAGTTTACATGTTTAAGCTTTTTTATCGAAATAAACCTGAAAGTTATAATTGTTTGCAAAATGAGAGCATGTGAACGACGACTTGAAGTAACTGACGTGAAAGGATACTCTTTAATCTGTCAGGTTAGTGCATTAAACCTCATTTGGATGAGTTTAGTTAAAATTGGATGAGTTTAGTTAAAATGTGTGTGTTAAAATGTGTGTGTGTGTGTTGGATGAGTTTAGTTAAAATGTGAAGCAATTGATGAGAAATTGTCAGTGTTGGCAACAATGAAGATTGATCCAACCAGTAATTGATGACGTAACGACAGTTTAGTGTGATGAAGTAGTAATTTCTTCACAAGTATTTTTTTCCATTTCGCAAATCTAATACGAAATTTGCAGACAAATGAAAAAATTTTACATAAAAGCAGGCTTACTTCGTTTCATTTCATGTTTAGTATACTGATTTTATAAAATGTAGCTATTGCTTTATCTTCTAGCATTGTATTTCAACAAAATTGTGAAGTATTGGAAGAGACTACTGTAAAGACGGTGCGCACAGGTATACGATTGGCACAGCAGCTAAAGTTTGTTTCAATTTCAAATCACAGTTGCTAAAATTATAGAGAGTAATTGCTATTTTCCATTTTGCAAAAAATATCTTACTTATTCATGTACTTTCAAAAATTTCCAAAATAATCATTCAAAGTACTTCCTTATCTATTCCGATATAAATGAAATTATTTAAGGAATTGATTGAAATTCCAAACGGTTTAATGAAACTTTTACTTTTTTTTACTTTTCTAAATAATTCTTTTGTCCAAAACAGAATATGCAAAAAAAGGCTGACAATTAATAACAGCAATTTTAGCTATTAAATCTTAACTAAATCTTGGATTGAGAACAGGTGGAAAAATGGTCATGCAAATTGTCGTGTTTTGAAAATATCCTGAAATTGAATACTTAATGAATTCATAGAGAAAAAATTATCAAAGTTTTAAGATTACACAGCGAAAATTTTACAATTGAAAAACTAAAATCAACATTATGAATTTAAATTGATTTTCACGAACAATTAAAATGCAGCCAATGCTGCTTATAAATAATAAAAGAATTAAGGGAAGAAAAAAACGGATGTTCTTTAATATTTTTTTTCTGTTTTATTTTAGAAAATTATTCCAAAATTATACGAATGAAAAGATTTCAGCAACACTAATTCAATAGTGATAATTACGGATAAATACAAATTATACAGTATGACATGCGTTACACTGTATTTGAGAGGATAATGAAGAAACACTTCATTTTTACGGTATCCACTAACAATAATAATAAGGAAAACGCTGAAATATGCATTATCGTAATGCTTTCTACTCTCGTACAATCATCCTTCTATCCTTTACCACTTATTACTTGATAACTTTAACTTATAGATGAGTAGAAAAAGTACTGCCTTACCTACCTACCTGTTCATTCTAGTAGGTAAAAGGAGAAGCAACGATTTCGTCTATCAATGATTCACTTCAATCGCTAATTTTTACATTTCTTTTTTTATTTCCTTCTTGCATCGTACCTTTCTCTAACTTCAACAACCGTTCATGCTTGGTGTATCCTTCAAATGAAATTAAAACTGCAAACGTACATAGGCACACACACACACACACACACACACACACACAGACTTGCATATGTCCAAGTAGCGTTGATATTAAATGTATGATGCGACAACTGCGCACTGTGGAATAATTTAATCGTTTTGCTCCTTCTGTACCAAATTCATTTCACTGTTTCGTCCTTTTATAAAGTTAAAATATAACTAAAGAGATAAGCATATCTGCCTGAATTTAGCAAAATCATTTCTACAATTTCCTTCATCATGACATTATGCTGCATGCTACAGTAATATCTCATTACAGTAAGGCTCTGCTGTGACTACGATATTAACGGCAACACTTAGTGTACGGTGTTTAGCATATTCGTAGTTTTATCAAATCGTAGGAAAAAACTGGAGAAAACTGCTTTGTGCTATATATGTCAACAATTCTTATTTTCAATTCAGAACGAAGTTAACAAACCATTTAGGAGCTATTCTACAATTGAAGGGAAGAAGCAATGATGGAATTTGAACAATTAAATGTTTCCTCGTTCAATCTAAAGAAGTTAACTAATTTACTTACTTCCAATCGTTTCATTTCTCTGAATTTCTAAATTGAAACTAAATCGCTTTTTTCAAAAATAACTATTTTGCTGAGCTTAAATATGTACGATCAATTCATCCTTTGAATTCTTCCTACAGCAATAACAATAACCACAACAACGGTATCGGAAGTGGTGCAAAGATGCGATCATAGCTGTTGTTTTTTTTTCAATTTCATAAGTAATCAAATTATTCTTAGTGCTAATTAAGATATCAACGGTTTCTGATAATGAGTAAGAAGGCATATGGTTATCGTTAAGCAGTTAACGAGAAAAATATATGGTAAATTTTTAATTGCCTAATTTAAAATCATTACGTAAAATTGACGTTACATCAGTGAGAGCATTTTTGGTATTTTTTTAAAAAGCATCGCCTATTAATTGTGATGGCTAACTTTGATTATCATTTGCAATCACTCATCTATCATTATTACTTCCGCTATCAGTATGAGTGGTACGGTGGAAATTGCCACAAAATGATTTCATCCAACGGCAGTACCGTCACTGTTGCTGTTGTCATTTAAATGGAGCAATTAGACGAAGTAAATATACGTACATTTGACACGTCAGACTATCTCTCATCATTGATTAGCCATACTTTGTAGGCGAAACGAAATCTCTCCACTCATCGAAATCATCGTGGATGAGTGGCCAGCCTTGTTTGATGATTGAAGTTTCATCCATACTTTTTTTTCCCCACTTTTTCTGTTCGCAATTTTAAACTGCGCAACATTCAATGATCAAAGATCACAATCACCACTGCCATCATCGGACATCACCGATCATTGGCACAAACACTCAACACTAGCGATAGCAAAACACAGTACTTTCAAAAGTTTGCTTAACAGGAAGAGCAGGAGGAATGGAGGAGAAGGATTGAAGTGAGTGGCAGATTATTGAGAGTGCATTTTGTGCTATAGCAGCTTGTTTGAAGCTTAGCTTTCCTTTCTGGATATTTTCCAGGCTTACGCATTTATTTCATTCACAAATTTCATTTCCATCCACACTTCCGTTCAAATTCACATCCATCGTTTACCTTATCTATCATATTTAAACGTGTGCTTTTCATTCACCTCTCTCTCTCTCTCTCCCTCTCTCTCTCCTCTTTTTTGCTAAGTTCAATTTGGCTAATTCATTTGTTACCTTTTTTTTTCGCTACAAACTGTTAAATTCGTCTGGCATTCCGATATTCAGAAATTAGGATTTTTAAATTTCGCTCAATTGCCTTGTTATTCCAATACTCAGAAACTATTCACTCGTTTTTTTTTTCCTTCAATTCTATAGATCGGTCCTTTTTTTCGCATAAAAATAAAAATGAAATTAAACAATTCATATTAGTTAGCAAAAATTTCAACTAGAGAATTAATTTCAGGAGGAAAGTGAAGATGAAGTGAGTGATCGAAGGACTGAAGTGAACGACAGTGAACAACGTGAGGGCAATGAACGCACTGGTCAGCCTCTTCAGTATTTCGAATTTCCTTTTCTCCTGCTTTTTCGCCTCTCTTTTGTTTTCGGTAAAATGAAAGTGCACGGCAAGCGTGCGGGAAGTGCCTCTATTAGCAAATAGTGATGATTTAGCTGAAAGTAGCGTAACAGCTGTAGCGCTTCCTCACATTTCACAGCTAACTTCTCTTCCGTTAGCGATGATGAAAATTTTGAAAATAATTCGTACAATAATTTTGTGACAGTTTCCTGAAATTTCCATTTCATACTTATTTCAAAGCTATTACATTGCGTAATTTATGCGAATTATTTTTACGTTGTCATTTTCTTTAAGTGTAAGTTATTGATTGAAGTGGAAGAGGAAGAGGGAAGAGAGAGAGAGAGAGAGAGAGAGAGAGAAGCAATGACAGTTAGCTGAAACGTCATGTGATAGGGAATGACAAGGATGCTAATTAGTAGTACTGATAACGTCGGTGATAATCTGTAGTGTCAAAAAGTTAATGTAAATTAGGCAAACAATGAATTCAGCAACGAATGTAATCAATTAGTTAGCGATGGAATTACTTGTGAGTTTCACATGTGCACTTCCGGTTGCGATTTCCGGAATTGAGGAAGACGCCTTTCATGACTCATTCACACTTCCGAAAAATTCAATCAATTCCAATGAAAATGGCGCATTCACTCAATTGAGAATTTTTATTCTAATTAAATTAGAATAAATTAATAAGTGATACCAGTTTCCAATTTTCTAGGTTGTAAATATACCGTAGCATTGATAGAGAAGTGTTGTACTTCTAACGAAGCTCATTTCTGAGAAATTGCAAGTTTGCTTCACCCTAACTTAATATTGCAACTTCAAGGTATTTAAATCAAAATTTGAAATGAAAATCGTCCAATTTACTTTCTTTTTCATCTATCTTCCTCATGTGTCAAATAATTATTCAAATAAAAGAGAAAAAAATTCGGTGACTTCTAAATTCGACTATTTCAACTGCAATATGAAATGCGCATTCACGACTAAATTAGTAAATTTTTTTTGATAAATTGAATAGTTGAAATTTTTAAAACAATTATATCTCACTAATTTAATAATTAATTAATTTGCTTTTTTCTCCGAAAGAAAAATTAAAAATGTAAAAATTTATTGAATCTAATGTGAGCACATTTTTTCCTACACTGCCATCGGTAAATGTTGCATTTGCAACCGCTTTAATTTCAAAACGCTAATTAATTTTCAATCAATTAAATCGCGCTTAATTTAAAAGGTAAACAAGAAGGAGCACTTTCAACAACTTCTTTTGCAGTTAATGGAAAAAGTTTTTTCCTCACTCATTTAATAAATAAATTACAGGTCTAAGCCTCAAACATTCTGAACATTTCATTGTTGCAACTAATGAAATTTCCACGTAAGTGGGATGAATTGACGTTCGATGCTTGCGACATCTAAAATGCTAGCGATAATTAATGTTAATTGAATATCACCACTAATTACGAGTGCACGAGAAAACAGCTGGAAAGATTCCGAATTCCTGCCAGGTTGTCGGGAATCTCAAAAGAGAAGAGCATTCTGAACCTTTGCATGAGAGATCGCTAAGCCAATTGCTTTCGTTACATAGAGAGATTGAGTCGAAGTGCTGTCGTTTCAAGCAAGTGATTAATTGATGTTTACTATTTTCAATGGCTTTACAATGAATGATAATGCCATTTGGAAGAAGCCCAGCGCTACTGACATGTTTGAAATTTCAATTTTTGCGACAAATCCCTTCCTTCCTTAGCTTCAATTACATCCTAATTTCATCTACCGCCAACATCAAATGGATATTTTCTTTTTTTTCCATCAAATATGCGCCAGTAAAATTTCATTAAATTGATGTTGCAAAGTTAGCTATCCAATTTCTTGTTGTGGAAATGAAGATTACCCGCCTAGTAAAGTGTGCATTTCATCTAATTAATACTTTCAGTAATTACTGTATTCATAGAAAGAAACAATTTCTTCTAAAATTTTATATTAAAAAATATGAAAAATTATGAAATGAGCTTGGGAGGTGTTAGATTATATGACTCATTTTATGCATTCAAGTGATCCGACCGGAACAGATGTTTATAATAAGCCGCGTTCTGCCTAAAAAAAACGCAACGCACCGACAGATGTCAAGAAATAGGAAATTTCCTGTTTTTTTTTTTCATAAATTTAGTCAATTTAAACTATTTCCTATAATGTTATTTTTAGGAAAGTGAACAATTGGTGCTTCGTACTACTACGTTGATAATTTAGGCCTTTCACTCCGTGTCAGTAACACGTCAGTAACTTAGGCCTTTTACAAAGTGTAAATAATAACAATTAATTAATTAATTAATTAATAATAATAATAATAATAATAATAATAATAATAATAATAATAATAATAATAATAATAATAATAATAATAATAATAATAATAATAATAATAATAATAATAATAATAATAATAATAATAATAATAATAATAATAATAATAATAATAATAATAATAATAATAATAATAATAATAATAATAATAATAATAATAATAATAATAATAATAATAATAATAATAATAATAATAATAATAATAATAATAATAATAATAATAATAATAATAATAATAATAATAATAATAATAATAATAATAATAATAATAATAATAATAATAATAATAATAATAATAATAATAATAATAATAATAATAATAATAATAATAATAATAATAATAATAATAATAATAATAATAATAATAATAATAATAATAATAATAATAATAATAATAATAATAATAATAATAATAATAATAATAATAATAATAATAATAATAATAATAATAATAATAATAATAATAATAATAATAATTGCAGCTATCATATAAATAATTTAGACATTTAAATTTATTTAAAACTTTTAAATTATTTCTTCCTTTTCGCTCCCAATTTTGCATTTGTCAGAGGTGAAGATAGAGGGAGAGGGAGAGAGAGAGAGTGGAACTGTAACATTTAATATAATTATACGTTTCATTTTTAAATGGTTGCTAATTAGCGCAGTTATTCTCAATTTCTGTTGATCGACGAATTCGTTGCACAAAATCAAAATTAATTTAAAAAAAAAAAACAAGTTTTGTTGCTTATATTTTACAAAGCTATGTGTTTAGCTTGTAAGTCCATCAGAAAGATCGTTGAAGAGCTGTAATGATATTCGACGTAATCATTTCACAATGAAAAAAGGAAAAAAAGGGAAAATGGAAGAAATTGATTTTGTAAAATTGCTTTTCAAAAATTGCACACTTCTTTAGCACTCCATTATTCCTTCATTCTCGCTTTTCACAACTGCTGCTCTTTGCCAACCGGTCAACGGTCACCGGTCACTCTTAAGTAATTCGATCCAACGATCATCATTTCCGACAGGAACGATTGTGTCGATTTAATTTTTTGCCGATTTTTGTTGGACGTTGTAACAATTGCAAGGATTGCTAAACGACCGCTAAATAAGAAGTGAAAAATGAATTTTCATCATTTCAACGCTAGCATCCCACTCTCTCTAACCTTTCATTCATTCCTTCGCTTCCCCTTCTTTGGTCTTAAATTATTCCTCCCCTCATGTTTTCATCTTTCAATTTTAATCCTTTTTTTCAAACTATTTAATATTCATTCTATTTTTGCATTTCTTCCTTTCTTCACTAACTTTACAATTTGTTAAAATCATCAGAGTCAACGTATTCAACTAAATATATTGGTATTTGTGCTTCGTTTGAAATGATTAGTTATTGGAATGGAAAGTGAGAAAGGAAAGGAATAATTCAGTTGAAAAAAATAAGTCAATTTTTATTTTAAAAAGAGATGTAAATTTAGGTGTGAATGAGGAGCGTGTATGGCAATTATTGCATGAATTACAACAACGTGAAATTAGCCACGTATTGAGGAACGATATACGTGTTCTTAAGCGTTTTCTTCAGAAGCTATTCTCAAAAAAGCTAAAGCCTAAGGTTTTCATTCTTCATATTTAGTCCAAACTATACGACTGGTGGAGCGTCTTCTTTTATGCTAATTTTACTACCATTACTTCTACCATTGTTAATTTAATATTACTATTACGACTAATATCACTATTAATTATTTCGAAATGATTTTTAAACTTGATAATTTCTGATGAAATGAGTGCGTGCCAGGAAGACTGGGAAAGGGAGATGGCCTAAATAAATGACCTAAAGCTTCAGTCACCCAAAGCACACACTAAAGCGTGTAGGAAGAAGGAGAAAAAAGAGGAACATTTAATGGAATAAATGAATTAAATTAAGCCTACGATGATGAGCTTCTTGCAACAGATGACATTAGCTAAGTCTTTCAGCTTGCTTAACGGTGTAATTACGCTGTGACAAGACGCTTAACATTCCCATTGCTCACTTCTCCTCACTTCAATTTATTAGTCAGGTTGGGCGCAAATTGCTTCCGCCATTTCATCAAATGTTTAAGTGTTAGGAAAAGGAAGGTAACTTTTTACCTTAAGTATTGCCGGCAGGAAAATGAAGCAAATAAGGAAGAATGGGAAGGTGGAGGGGAATTTGAAAAGAACAGGAAATATTAAATTTATTCCAACATTGAAATAGCATGTTTCGGGAAAGTTTTGTGGATTAAAATTAACTATCCTTCCTCAATGCAAATTTCAAGAAAATAATTAAATTTCCAACATTGTATTTTCCTATCTTCCTTAATTTTCTTTTGTAGGATTTATCAGATTCGTTTGCTGAAAGAAGCAATCAAAAACTATCAACTTATTGTCAAAGTACACCATTGCCGCCATCACCGCCACCGCCACTATCACCGTTGCAATCGTCATCACAGTCATCAGAATTGTTCAAAACAAAAATCTCAAGTCAGGTTTAATTATTCTTCCGCTCTCTCTTTTGTTTCAAGCATTTGTTTTTTCGTACGAGCTAAATTTCGGGAAAAATTTTTCCCTATAACATATTTGCCAAGGGCGCTTTTGTCACATTTCAGCAAAATTAGCTCCCGCACTTGGCTTTTCCACTCTCATGTGCTACATGTGTATTTGATCAATTTGTGTTGCAGCTGATGATATATTGAAGGCAAACTTAGAATTTCACAAGCTTCTTCAATTTTTGGAAAATATATTGGTGCCACACGTGAAGCAAACAGAGGTTCAATTCCTCTCATTTTTAATTTTAATTTTAATCTTATTATTCCACTTTTGTCGGTGCCTACTTCTCCTATTTCATGGGATGCTTGCTTTATGCGCTTGCATTAGCATTCAAACCGTCTTTTCACTACAGTACTGGCAATCTGCTAAGTTCAGGACTGGTAAGATTAGTTGTTGATCGACTAGTTCCATGACCTAACAGCAACGAATGCTTTCATCAATTTGATACTTTTCCAAAAAGCGAACCATTTTAGAGGCTAATATTTGTTGGTCAGAAAGCGCAAGAAATTCGTCAGCTAACCGTGAAATCTGATGAAAGCGGTAGCCGACTGATTGTTGTTGGGCCAAAAAATATAAAAATCAAGTAAGTGTGGGTGAGAGTCGACTGAAATTTTGCGGTACAAACGATAGCATTGGTAGATTTACCATTTCAGTTGCGCATGAAACAAAAATTTTAATGATTTTTGCACATTAAGTAATAATAATGGTAATAATAGTAATTAGTATTCAAGTAATAAGTAATTAGTAAGTTCATTTTTGCTCTTTCTTTTTTCCCTCAAATTTGCTGCCGTTTTTTTTCCTAGTTTTTTAATTTTTACTCTGTAAAATTTTGAGTTAATTTTAGGAAAAGTAACAGAAATAATTGCGGCGTTGTTAAGAGGGAATTTAATTAGTACTGTTGGAAAAAGTAAACTTCACTTGAGCAATTCGTTGAAATAAATTTCATTTAAAATTCAAGTCACAATTTCATCAATTTTCATTTTTACTTTTATCCGATTATTTTCTTTGCACAAATGTTTGTGCATTTTAGTGTTTTGTTTCCAATTTTTGCATTGTTTTTTTCAAGTGAAAAATAAAAATGTACTAAAATTGTAAAAATAATAGTTTTAAATGACTTGTAAGTGAATGTTTAAAATGTGTCGGGCTCATTTTGATGAGGAAAAATGAGTGATAGCATTTATAAATCTACTCCTTTAACTTTCCCCATCCCAGAGAGTTTCTTCTTTTTTCTTAAACTTACAAAATTTTTTTTTTTTGCAAACAAATTTTTGTGCGTCAACTTTTTCTTCTTTTTGTAAAAAATTATAAAAAGTTTGCTGAAAAATGGCCATTTCAAAATTTTACGTTTCATCATTTTGTCAGGAAATTCTATTGCCAGAGCTTTATTGCAGAGCTCAATGAAACTGTGTGCGCCAATGATTTGGTGATAAATTAAATTTTTGCAAAATTTTTTAAACGATTTCATTTTTGCATGCATTGGTGTTGTCGATGATCATAGTGAATTCTGTTAGCACTAAACTAACTAATTGTGTTTTAAGTTTGAAATGACGAAAATGGTTTTCTTTTTCCAACCGAAAAGAATAGACACATAAGCTGTTGATAATGATTAGAGCCGGAAAATTGTAACTATGATTACTGCTATCCTAAAACTAAATTTAATAATTTTGTTAATTTTAATTAAACTGAAAAGTAATGAAGGGTAACTGTTTAGGCATCGCATCCATCAGAATGTCACACATCACTTAGGTTAGATCAATCAGAAAAACTATCTGTCCAAAATTTTTCAATTGCAATTCGTGAAGTGTTCATTTTGCAGCAAAGCATCAACGAACTTGTCATCAGTCGTTTATAGTTGAGGTCACAGAAACATTCTTCGCATTTCTCCTAAATAGTTCATTCATTGATTCTCTCCCTCTCTCTCTCTCTTGCTCTTTTCTCTCTCTCTCTCACCGTCTCTTTAATTTTGTATAAATTATCTTTATTATTTTCAGTCAAACGCTAAAACTTCTAGCAAATTTTTATCTTAATAGAAGCATTGCTTGAGATCTCATCGTGCACTCTACCGAACACAACGAATGCAGCAAAAGTAGTTATATTAAAACTTTATATTTCACTAAGTTGTTTAAGGCTTATGTAAACGTATAAGCTGCCTAAGCTAATTGTAATTATCACTGCTGAGAGCTGTTCACAACGACAAATTCAATTCTAAACTTTTCTTATAATTTCATGATCAGTGAAAAAAGAAATTCTTTTACATATTTCCATGAAATATTAGCTCTCTCTCTCTCTCTCCCTCTCTCTCTTTCTCTGACTTCTTCCCATGCTCCCTCTTTCTCCCTCTTGTCGTAAGATCACGTCAAATGTTTGAAAGTTTGTAAAGTAATGAAAATTTAAACGATTGATCACACAGGTAAGCGGTTCCTTCCTTTATCGATTCTCATCTTCGCAAATATCGCTTGATCGAACAAAGATAATTTCTGCTAAGACGATCGATCGATATCGTTCTTTTTTTTAGAGAGAAAAAATGGCCGACTCACTTCAGCTTTTTTTTCTTATACAAAATTAAATGCTGCGAGTTTGCCACTGAAACTAATTACTAGAAGGATGAAATTTGTTAAATTAAACTGACAATTAACGAGTTGTTATTGAAAAAGAAATATGAGAGTAATCGATTGCTAAAGTGCAACATTAGCGCATCATTGTTTGCTTTCATTTAAAATGATTGCATTATCAAATGATTTAATTAGGATTAATTAGGTGTTTTTTAATTTCTCAAGAAATTCCCATTGACAAATGTACGTGAGAGTAGTAGTGAAGCGATTTGAGTGAACAGCGAAGCACTTGCAAAGTTTCGTTGAAATTTTAGCTCACACTAAAAGATAAGGTGGTGGTTGATCGATCGATTGTGAAAGAAAGTGTTACATGAGGGAATTAGGCTACTAGCATAAACGCGCATGGATGTTGACGTACACGTACCTATGTTATAAACAAGCCATGCATAGACGTATATGCCTAACTAAACGAACTAAAAACACTGCCAAGTTTCAATTTGGCCAAGCTTAAGCCTTGGCCAAAGCTTATACGTATGGCTTTTTTTCCTCAAACATATCCTTTTAGCCATTCATGGGCAAAAAAAAGCCGGTGAACGAGCAATTTGTCAATAAACTATTTTGACAAATACATATTTATGTTTTGATGCTTTTTTTCCCTCCCACCTACGTCTACGCTTCACTTTAAAACGTAAGTGATAATGAAAATTTTCTCCTTTCATCTTTTCTAACTGATTGATCAATTAATTAATGAGAGGAAAAGACTGCATAAGTGCAAGGGGGCAAATTCCTCCCAAGCACTTCGATGCACGAATTTTGATAACGCATTGGCCGAATGGTCAATGGTCAGTGCAACCAACAGAAGGTCTTACATATTATCACTTTCATTTACGATAAGCTTATCATCTATCTTATCGGCTAATGGATGGGTGCTGAAACATATGCCTAATTTTCAAAAATCATCATTTTAACTGTGTTGTTGTTCCAGCACGCTATTTGTCTGCAAGTCATCGCCTTATGTAAAACTTCAAAGCGCGACTAATCACTGAAATCTAACAGTCATTAATTAGTGGTCAATTCACTAAGGCATTTAATTGTTGATAAAATTTTGCACTTGAAGAAGTATTTATGCGAACTTTTTCAAAAAATTACCTTAATGATTTCAAAACGCATTGCTACCAATAATTTCCAAAAAAAAAATTCATACTTTCCTGGATATTTTGTAACATTCAAAGAGGTTACTTCCTTGCACTAACTGAAGTAAACGGTTATAAATTTAATAAGTTAATTTTTTAGCTAATTAGTATAAGCAAATAAGCATCACAAGTGCTAGTAAAATTTTTTTTCCATCTCTTGTTTTTGTTTTAACTTTCCGAATTTTTAATTTCCTTCAGTCTATCAAATACTCATTGACGCTACCGCCTTTTTTCAAAATTCCTTTAAAGTTACAATTTGCAAAATTGCAATTTTTGTTTGCATTTCAAAATAAATTGGTTACTCACTTGCTGTGTGATGGATTGTTTGTTGCAGTATGTGAGGAAGGGCTTAATATGTTATAGAATTGCTATCAGTATGCAAGCAATGAATTTTATTTTTTTTAATTTTTTGAAATTTACAGATCAAGTGGCCGAATTCATATCGGTGATCAAATCCTAGCACTCAACCAGCATTTTCTCCATCCGTTATCGGCAACAACCGAAAAATCCCACGTGGATCCCGTCATTTCAGTTCCGTTCACAGAACACGATGACGTAAATGAATAGAAATTAGCATATTTACATATATAATTGATCGATTACAATTAAACTGAAATAAAAGAGGTAGGAAAAAAAATAATTAAGAAGAATGAATGAATGAGGAGGGTGAATTTGCATGTGTTTAAACTTGAACAGTCTCCAGAATCTCATCATGCAAAAGCTCTTACTGTACTTTAAATTGGCTGATAGTCTGGTCGTTCTAATCTTACCTGTCAATTGATGCTATTAGACTCAATCTTCTTTCTTAAATGCACCGTTTGGAAAAATGAAAAGCGAAAGAGCGCGTCACTTTAAACTATTTCAACTTTTATTTGCAACTAGCAAGAGATGAAATTAGGCGCATTTCTCTGATACCGTAATTTCTGATAACCTCACGAGGATCGTCAATTACAGCAATCTCCTCTCCTGCTTATCGTACGTATATCGTAGCTTAAGGTTCCCTCATAAGCGAAGATAAAATATTGCAGTGGCTAATAGAGTCAGTTAACTAAACACTCTCAACACTTCATTAGTTCAAAATTTTTGTTCTAAATTTGATTAGTATCAATAATTTAAAAGGAAAAGAAATCAAACAATTTATGGTGCAAATTTGAATTAAAAACTCAGTGACATTCGATTATGCAATCAAAATTACAATTGACCAATTGAAATCTATAACGAATGATTTAGTTTTCAATGAATTTGATAATATTTCAAAATGCTAAATTGAAATTGTGGTATGCAAATGGTGTGTTAGCATAAATTCGTACAACATTAAGGATGATTATCGTCGGTTAGGAGGTGCTGCACAGAGGAGGGACAGTATTGGTGGTAGCATAACGAAGCTAACGACAAACAGCTCGAACTTTTCATCGCTGCTAAATTTTTCAAAGGTTACGGAAGAAGCTACTACTACTACTACTACTGCTACTACTACTGCTACTACTACTACTACTGCTACTACTAGTGGTACTACTGGAAGGAGAGGATCAGAGGAGAGGAGAAGAGCAACGACAGCTGCGTCGGCTCGAGCGGATGATGATGAAGTGGCTAGACAGGATGAAATATGGAAATTTGATAGTGAGAAGGTTGCAGCTCTGTTGTCACCGCTCGCCATTCCCTCAACGACATTAATTGATCGGTACGAGAGACTCGTTGAAAATTTGAACAACGTTGAAAGGGTGCCGCTATACGAGAAATTAGAGAATTTAAAACATACCGCAATTATTATCGTTACATTATTACGTCAATCACCGCATATGGTTGTACGTTTTCTTTTTTTGTTTTAAGTTTTTTGATTGTGAAAAATTTTTTTTTCCAAGCTATAATTTTCATCGTGTAATTTCATCGTTAATCAATTTCAGTTGTAACTTTGAACAAATGATTTCTCTTCATAATTGGATGATTTTTTGTGAAAGTTGAACAATCAATTGTTAATGCAAATTAATTCATTTATTTGTTATTTATCAAATGGTCCTTTCTTTTTTTTTTCGCGCATTTTACAAATGCTATTTGTTTTTCGGCACGAAAATGTTTGAAATGTGAAGTGGTGGGATGTTTGGGAGAAAATTTTTTGCATATTGTAGCTAACGAGTGATTGGACTGAGGTACAGATCATTCATCTGCCAAATGTTCCGGGCGTTGGATTAGGCTTTGGCATTGTTGGTGGTGCGTCAAGCGGTGTTGTTGTCAAGACGATTCTACCTGGAAGTGTTGCTGATAAGGTTTAATTTTTGGGAAGATAATGCTGCATTGAAGTATGCATGTGATTTTGAAATGAATGAATTGATAAAGATGGAGAGAAGTGTGAGCACACTGTTTCCCTCAGCTTTCTTCGTCCTGGATGAGTCCGAGCTATCGCCGTCATCTTTAGGATAGGCGTCTATGTCCAGGTGATCATATACTACGAATACGTGGAATTAGCGTTCACGGCATGAGTCCACACCAAATAGCAACCATACTTAGGCGACAGGATGCATTGATTGAGTTGGTAGTTGGACGACCAACGCTTTCTTCCGATAGCTGTAAAAATGTCAAAGGTTAACTTTCAATTTTTCTTTTGCGAAATTAAAATTTGAAATATTTGCTTCTGATGGCAACGCACTTTTTCTCTTTTGCTCTTTTCATTTTCAATGTTTCCATTTGAATGCGTCAATTGGCGCATTCGTTTACTTATTTTATTCATTTAATGCAAACTTTACATTCCCTTAAATTTTGAAATATTTTACGCATTTTCATGCACTAGACGGTTTCCCCGGGAAACAATCAGAAGACGAAACTTTTTCATCAAATCAAATAATTTCAAAGCAAAGCTGTCATTGTAGAAGTATCAATGTGTGTGTGCGTGTGTGTGTGTGTGTGTGTGTGTGTGTGTGTGTGTGTGTCTGTGTGTTTATGTTTATGAAATGGACAGTTTAATTTAGCTGCCCTTTGGCTGTTCTTTTTTTTCTTTAACAATTTCACTGCATTTTCGCTCAAATTTGATTAGAGGAAAATTACACAACACCATTATTGCACGTATTTTTCTTCGTCAGAAAATTTTTACTTTCATTTCAAATTTTAAACGTTGCACAGATATCCATTTGATGTAGTAGTTTAATTAATGTTTTGAAATGTATCTTTTCCACTTCTCTGAGTGTACATATTTTGCGGCAATTTGATCACATTTGATTTGCACTTTCATAAATTTTCAAATTTTAATCCCACAAAGTGATGAATTTTTTGCAAACAAAAAAGTTGTCAAGAAATTGTGAAGACGAGGAATGATATTATTCTGGAAAAAACACACAATATTTTTGCTTTAAGAAGCGCATAAATACTAAAAGATTGCTATCGCTTGTTTATCGTTAAAAATACTCTTTAAAATTTTAATTTATTCGCAATAATTTCGTTCGCTGATTGCTATTTTCAAGCGAAAGCAATGATCCCCCAAGTGAGACATTATATTATCAATACTATCACTTATCAGTATCATTCTTAACAGTTATCAGTGAAATGATTACGATATTTAGTGATAAAACACCTAATTCATCACTGATTATTTCACCTTTTCTGCTCAATGAAGTCATTTTATTTCACTGTAATTGAAGTAATTCGCGCTGTTAGCATTTTCGCTGTTATCACTGTCTTATCATTACTGTTAGTGCTATGTTACTGTTGTTCACACTAAGATTATCAGTAATTATTCCTTAATTTAAAGGATAATATCTTTGGAATGATCGAAATATTCCATCTACGGTCCATTCAAAATTTTGGGTTATTTGCAGCCTTTGTAGCCTTTCTAATTTCCAATTGTTTACTCTATTTTAACTCTTTCATTTTCCATTCCTTTTTTTCTGCTTCATGACTTTCTCTCTTTCTCTCTCTCTCTCTCTACCTCTCAGATCTCTTTACATTTACAATTGATGAAATAATAGTGAAACAAATAAAATTGAAGGGATTTTTGTTCGCAATCCATTTGAAATTAATAACTTTGAAATAAATGACTTCTTACTTATCGCTTTCTGAAAAATTTGTACCAAACACATTCCGCTCATTTTTATGGGGAATTCTTCTTAAAAAGATTTGCGCTAATTTGCGGCAAATTTGCAAAAAGAAAAAAAAATCAAAAAATCGACTGAAAAAAAAGAGCCATTGAGATTCCAATTTCAAAATTTCCCATTTCTGTCCTCCTTCTTCTGCACAAATGAACTCATTCTTATGCTTTCCGCCGTTTCCACATTCCAAATTTAATTTACTGAAGAAGAGCAACTCCCTTTGCGCAATTGAAATTTCCATTTTGCCATTTCTTCGTGCAATTATCGATTTTTTTTTGATAGCATTTTACAGTGTTGGAAATCCTGAATTCGTCTAATTTTTCCCGTTGGACGAAGAAAGAAATTCAAGAAAATACGCGAAATTCAAAGAGCACATCTTTTTTTTTCTGTCCTATCATTAATTGCCACTTAAATTTCACCCGTTTCATTGTAGCATTGTCACCTGAAAATTTGCAATATTTACATTTTAATCGGAAACAATAATTTTTTTGTCACGTACTATTTAAAAACACGCAGTGAAAATGTTGAAATAAAAGTGACCTTCACCACTTAATTTAAATCTCTGAGTACTAATTAATACTTTAATTTGTAACTAACATTGGCATCATTTTAATTCCAAAATATGAAAACATTTCTTTCTTTCACAATTAAAAAAATTCATTTCAAATGTGAATTTATAGTATTACACGAAAAATACGTTAAGTTTTTCTAGGCTGCTGGACAATGCCAACACGTGAGGCACTCTGTCGAGAAAGTTTAGACGAAGAAGTTCGGAAACATGCCGCTCTGATGGCCAGTGCGGCTAATTTCTTAGATGTTGAAGGTTGTGCAAATTTTAACAGACACGATGATGAAGAGATGACAAGGATAATGATCATAAATAATTAATAATAATAACAATAATAGCGATAATTAGTGTTACAGTAATAATAATCACAATAATAATAATAATAATAATAATAATAATAATAATAATAATAATAATAATAATAATAATAATAATAATAATAATAATAATAATAATAATAATAATAATAATAATAATAATAATAATAATAATAATAATAATAATAATAATAATAATAATAATAATAATAATAATAATAATAATAATAATAATAATAATAATAATAATAATAATAATAATAATAATAATAATAATAATAATAATAATAATAATAATAATAATAATAATAATAATAATAATAATAATAATAATAATAATAATAATAATAATAATAATAATAATAATAATAATAATAATAATAATAATAATAATAATAATAATAATAATAATAATAATAATCATAATAATAATAATAATAATAATAATAATAATAATAATAATAATAATAATAATAATAATAATAATAATAATAATAATAATAATAATAATAATAATAATAATAATAATAATAATAATAATAATAATAATAATAATAATAATAATAATAATAATAATAATAATAATAATAATAATAATAATAATAATAATAATAATAATAATAATAATAATAATAATAATAATAATAATAATAATAATAATAATAATAATAATAATAATAATAATAATAATAATAATAATAATAATAATAATAATAATAATAATAATAATAATAATAATAATAATAATAATAATAATAATAATAATAATAATAATAATAATAATAATAATAATAATAATAATAATAATAATAATAATAATAATAATAATAATAATAATAATAATAATAATAATAATAATAATAATAATAATAATAATAATAATAATAATAATAATAATAATAATAATAATAATAATAATAATAATAATAATAATAATAATAATAATAATAATAATAATAATAATAATAATAATAATAATAATAATAATAATAATAATAATAATAATAATAATAATAATAATAATAATAATAATAATAATAATAATAATAATAATAATAATAATAATAATAATAATAATAATAATAATAATAATAATAATAATAATAATAATAATAATAATAATAATAATAATAATAATAATAATAATAATAATAATAATAATAATAATAATAATAATAATAATAATAATAATAATAATAATAATAATAATAATAATAATAATAATAATAATAATAATAATAATAATAATAATAATAATAATAATAATAATAATAATAATAATAATAATAATAATAATAATAATAATAATAATAATAATAATAATAATAATAATAATAATAATAATAATAATAATAATAATAATAATAATAATAATAATAATAATAATAATAATAATAATAATAATAATAATAATAATAATAATAATAATAATAATAATAATAATAATAATAATAATAATAATAATAATAATAATAATAATAATAATGCAGCAACAACTGTGGCGAGCAAATCGATCAGTGTTTTCGAAACTCTCGAACCATCAAAAATAGTTTCTGCTACGGTGGAACCAATAGACTCACGTGTGCTACGTAATGGTGCGATGGAAGTGACGGATTTGCGTGAGGTACGAAATGATAGAGTAGGATTAAGGGGCGATGGATATTGTGACGGTGACAATGTGGATGGAAATTTGCGATCAGGTAATTTCCTATTGCACAATGGGCTCCTGCGTGCCACTCGTAGTTTTTTGAGAAGCGTGGAAAGCTTATAGGTGACGTTTATGGATTTACACGCCTAACATTGATATGATAGGCCGATAGCTGTAAGGCAAACGCATCATTCTTCACTGTCCAATATGCAAATTCATAGGCTACCACTGGCAATCACAATAGCGGCAAAAAGCTTCCATTTACTTTTTTAATTTAAGCAAATTTTTAGTCTAATTTATATGTAAAATTAGGTAATTCATTCATACGATGAATATTATTTTGAAATTTAGCTATTGCTAATTTCTCTTTCAAGTTAGCATAAATGAAAAGAAATTAAAAATTATTTCAAATTTAGTTTCTTTTCCTGTGCTCTAAAGATCAATCAAAAGCAAGTGAAAAAAAAGGAATTCTTCTATTTCTGATTTTTTCCTGTTATTAAAATTTTTCAAATTTCGAGGCATATTTTAATGCTTTCATCAGTGCTTTCAATTTAATAAACTGAAGAAATGATAGTAATCCGCGAAACTTTTTATTTCTTAGTTGTTGACAGTAATCTGAAATGCGTTTACTATAAACATTTCAATTTTGCTAATCTCGTTTAAATGGCAAAAATTTTTGATATTTAGAAGGAAATGAGCCGATTCAAAAAATGCCTTCAAAAATGCATGCCTCTCTTAGAGGAAGTACTGATACGTCAAATGCACGGAACACTCGATCACTTCAACAGCTTCATGAATTGGTTCAGTTTTTTTAATATTAATTAGTGCTAGATTTTTTTCTTAAGAAAAGTGGACGAAGTCAAAAATTTTTATTTTTCACCATTTTCATTTTTTTTACTATTTTTTTTATTCTACTATTTTTAACGATTGTTTTTTTTGTATTTAACTGCTATTTTTAGAAATACCCAGTGATGAATTCCTTAACGCTAAAAATAATTACTATTATTGCTAATTATTACAATTGCTGTTATCATTACGCTGCTGCTATTTTTCCTAGTCTTAAGAAGGAGTTAAATAAAAATTTGAAATTTTTGTTTAATTCTTTGAAATCAAAATTTAGACGCTAACAGCATTTGCTCGTGTAAATTGGATTGTTGGAAAGTATGAAGTAATTGAAGTTGAATTGTGTCGTGATCCTGCGCTTGGCCTTGGTATTACAGTTGCCGGCTACGTTCATATGAAAGGTGCAGTTCAAAGGGATCGCCTCAATTTTTTTTAAAAGCTATTTGACTTTTTGATATTTTTTAATTACTACACTCTTCATGTGATAGCAAGAGTGCTTGTTTGAAATTTTTGCTGGAACTTTGTGAAATAGAAAAAAAAGTAAGTTAAAAGTTTTAGCTATCACTTTTAATTCGAAAGTTTTATCGATCACTGTAGGAACATAAAATAGGTAACTGCTGAAATTAGTCAAAATTAAGCCCAAAATTAGGATTTGCCTAGAAACTTTAAAAAATTTGAGTGTGCAAAAGTAGAGTTTAGTAATTACGAAGTAAATTTCAAATGCCTTCCTCTTTCTCACCAACGGCTACAACAATATCATTCATCAAATGCTATTAAAATGAAGAAAAGTGAGTATCTCAAAATTAGTTATGGAAAAGAGCGAATTATTCCCTAAAGATAATTTGAAGCATGAAACAATGATTGTTTAGATCGCAATTAATTAATTTATTTTTAAGTTTCACTTTTTTGACCTTTCAAATTTAAACTTACAAATAGCAACAACATTTTAAGGTGTAATTTGTTAGTCTCATTTCTTGAATTATATTTTACCATAGAAAAAAAAAGAGAAGAAAGAAACTGATGAAACACTAACATTACCTTTACCTTTGCGTTAAGCTCTTCAAATTCAAAATTTCAAATTGTGAAAAATAATGAAGGCACTACCGGTTATTTTTAGTTTGTGTGTGCGTAGTTAAATGTTAATTTATTAAATTTGACATTTATTGCGTGCCATTTCGATATCGGTCATAGCCGTGAAACTAACGAGCATCGATCGAGTTCTATTACAAAAAGAGAGAAAAAACTATAGAAAAAAAAACGTAATTGACTATATGTTTGTTGAATTCAATTTTCGAAATTTCCATCTGCTAGAGGATGAATTCAAATTTTCCTTCACTTGATCTAATTACTAATCAATTTCTTCCCACTGCGGAACTGCATTTTCCATTTATTCCTATAAAGTAATCCCACAAAAAGTTTTCAATGAAATTTTTTTTTCTTTTAAGAAATTTAATATTTAATTGTAGCGCATTCGGTGCGTTGGGCAGTTTTCAATCATTAAGTGTTCTTATTGTGAAGAATATGATGCCTTTTATGCAAAAAAACTTCTGCAATTATTTTGAAATTTCAAATTTTTAAATTTATCCAATCTTTAGGATTTTAGAAAGAGTAAAAATTAGTCCTTTCAGCTTTCCACCCAAATATCTACTGATAGCGTAATTAAATTCGTTTTTCCTAAATTTTGATCAGCCAACTTTTAATGGTCGCCGTGTGGTATTAGAAGAAACTTGTGATAATTATCATATTGTTGTGAGATTAAAGCTGTAAAACGATGTAAGAAAAAAGTTTTTCGAAATTTCAACGTGAATATGCAAAGATACAGTAGCGCTTGATCGTTCACGTAATTTCATTAATTTAAAAATATTTCAGAATTGTTTTTCTTTTCTTTCGGAGAGCTATTACACATATTTTAATTGCAGCAATCAATTTTAGTTTTTGTTAAAAATTGTCTTTAATTTTCTCCTATAGCCACAGTGATGATGGTGCTGATGATGATGAGGGAATGTTGTTTTAGAAGAGATAAGTGGAATTTTTGTAAAATCGTTGGTGCCTAATTCAAGTGCCTTCCATTCAAGGAAAATACAGTTGAATGATCTCATTTTTGAGGTATGAATTTCAGGATACTTTTTGTCATTTCTTCCTATTTTTATTTCATTTCAAAGTCGAACAGATTGCAACGGATCAGTTTTAATTGTTAAATGACTTTTTTGCGATGAAAATTTGAAATGTAATCATTTAATTGTAAGGATAATTATAATTTCAAATTTCCATTTTAATAATATGGCGAAATGAATTAAACGAGACACGTTTGACTTTGAGAGAGTTGAACTAAAATGTCAAATTACTTTACCTGCCAGTACAACTTACACCTCATTCTTAAGGTGTTAACTTCTGGATACTTTTCTCTTCGTTATTTCTTCCTATTTTTATTTCATTTCAAAGTTAAACGTTTCTTTCCATTTGTTCATTTACAGGTCAATAATAAATTGCTGGAAGGTTTAAGTCATAGGGAATCAATACGAACTTTAGTGGACAGTGGTACAAGAGTTAGGATGAAATTAATTCGTTTCCTACCTGGTTCACCACAAGCTGAATACCTTGCAATGCTTCAAAGGCAGGTAGGTAATCACTTTATCGTACGCCGGATAACTTATAAAACTACTTAACGGCTATCTTTTTTTTCCGTTTGAGATGGTATGTAATTGGAAGTAATGAATTGAATTGGTCAACGAAGCAAATTTGAATTAATTACTCGAATAATTAACATTTTAATTGGACGAATTTAATGTTTGAAAGGAAATGATTAAGTAGAGGAAAATATTTCTATCTTTTGCACATATCTAAAAGAGTAAAGCGAAGCTGGCCTATTGTACCTTATCTTAGGCAGTGATTTTATTTTCAAAAATTTTACTCCAAATTAGTACCGGAATTATTAACACGCTAATGGTAGACTAAAAATTGTAGCTCAATTTTACAACAGCAGTTTTTTTTTTTTTTAAATATAGGAAGCGACAGCTCAAGAGTTAGACGTTCAAAGTGCGCTACGTGATGTTGTAGCGAATTGGAGGCATCGGTTGGGTTCTGAGTTTGAAGTGATCAGTGTGGATTTGATCCCTGACAAATGTGATGACGGTGGTTTGGGCATTTCACTGGAGGGTACGGTGGATGTTCTAAATGGTGCTGAACTATGTCCACATCATTACATTGATTCGCTTAGGCCTGGTGGACCAGCCGCTTTCTCAAATGCCCTCCGCTCAGGTGACGAATTGCTACAGGTATGATCCTTCTCCTTCCTTCCTCCTAACTGTTGCAATTTTCAGGAAGAAATGAGCATTCCATTTTTTGTTCTCATTTTTCAATTGTAATTCTGGGTATTACATTGTTAATAGGCTAATGATGTGGTGCTGTACGGCGAATCACACGTAACTGTGAGGCAAGCGCTAATTAGTGCTGCGTCAGTTTCACAACGAATTAGACTTACGGTAGCGAGGAAAATTCAAACTGTCAACGTCTTCATGCCAAAGCCTGAGGAAGGCCTACCAATTGCTTATCCTTTATTAGCAGCTACAGATGATCGTCTTATTAAAGTTAGCTTAATCATCTTATCACTTAGGCAAATTACCACCACTTATCATTTGGCGAATTCTTTTTATTTCATGAATTTTGATTGAAAGCTGAGTTAATTGGTTCGATTGTCCACCTTGTCATTGCACTACTACATTGATTTCAAATTAAAAATTTTGTGTAAATTTTGTTTCAAATTCTAAACTTGTTTTTGTTTGACAACAGCGACATCGTCCATTCGTTTCTTCAAAAATTCAATTTCAAACATTTCACATGCTAAATGCTTATTCATAAATATGCTTTCTATGCTATAATAATGATGAATAAGGAACCATAAAATTTTTATTTGACTTTTGCGAAATAAGAATAACACATAGCATTTCAAGTCTACCATTCATTGAACTGAAAATCAATGCATCACAAATAATTTCAGGCCAAATCTGAAACCTGTATAGTAAAAGCAGTGGATTCAACAATGGCTGTATTGGAACAAGTATTATTTTTCTGTAACTTTAACAGTTAACAAATGGAAGCTTACTTTGCAGAGTGCATTCAGTAGCCTAAAGTACACAAATAAAGTGTGGCAAAGGAAAAAAACTCATTAATTATGTTTGCGAGTTGTTTTCGATTTCTTTTCTAAAAGTCAATGCTTGAAGAAAAAAATTCTTCCAATTTCAGGTTTCACGTCGTTTACGTTCCAGATCGCTGCAACTCTTTAATGGTTTAGCTATCTGGCGTTGTGTACCGATGATCGTACAGTTGGAGAAGGATAGTCGTGGCCTGGGATTTTCAATCGTTGATTATCAGGTAAATTATGAGGCTAAATAATTTAATAATTTTATGTTAACATAAAATATATGAAGTTGTGAAATAACTTTAAAAACTTTTCAGCCTTCAATAAATGAATACGTTTGTTTGTTTGCAGGATCCGTTGCATCCAGGGCAGTCTGTAATTGTGATACGATCATTGGTACCAGGTGGTTTAGCACAAGCAGATGGTCGGATAATTCCCGGTGATAGGTTAATGTTTGTCAATGATGAGGACTTATCGAACAGTACGTTGGAGTATGCTGTAGCAGTCCTGAAATCAGCTCCTGATGGCCTTGTTCGACTGGGCATCGCAAAGCCAATACCCATCGAAGAGGTTTCCGTCACTTCACTTCCTAGTCATTTCAAGTTAAAAAATTTGCTGATTCGACTAACCCTTGCTCACTTATCAATTAAATGAAATCCCCCTTTTCTTTGTCCCAAAAGATTTTTCAAAAATTTTTAAGTATTAAAAAAAAATGTTAATGAGCTGACGCTCATTTATTGATTCGTTCCTCTGCGTCATCATTAGGCCACCTAATTCGTGGCTAATGTTGAATGAGCCATAATATATTACACCTATAAAGTGAATGAGAAATGCTGTCAGTTACAAGAAGTGAGAGGCTTCAATAATCTCCTCCATCCATGCTAACGTTTGGGAGAAATTTTTCCTGAAAATTATACTTCCATCAGACATTATTGGCATTGTTACATTTAGCTAATTCTCTCCCCTTTTCTTCCTCTCTCTCTCCCCCTTTATCTCTCTCTATCTCTCTCTCTCTTTCTGCATTTTTTCATGGGTGGAGATGGAGTTTTTTTCCACCTTTTTTTCTTCTCCTTTTTATCTTGCCTGTCATAAACTTTCTACGTGTTATGTACGTGTAATGACGTGAAAAGTAGTAGTATTGTTAAACGCTACATAGCGCTTACACTCATTGTTTTAGAGACACATTCACAGATCTGACCGATACTTCAAAAGCTATCCGCGATCTTAACTTATTACCCGGTCATCCTCCAACCATGTGCGCATTGGACAGACGACAGATTGTTTAATAGTTAACATTATCAAAATTATCACTCCAAATGTCTCGCTCTCTTGCTGGTCACTTGTCACCTGTAATACTCTTCACTTACCTCAAAATTCTACCCAAACGACCATCCATGACTATCAGTAGTTTCATCGAGTCATTAAAATCATTCAACATATATATATATTTCCATGTTTTAAACATTTAACCAAATGCCTCAAGCACTTTTCAGCGTGATGTTTACTCTCTCTCTCTCTCTCTCTCTCTCTCCCTTTTACTCTTTCTCTCTCGGGAGCATTTTCAATTAATCCATGAAAATGAAAAAAAACCTCAGAAATACATAAAAAATTGAAGTGTAAGTTTGGCGAAACAAAAAAAACAAATCATATAAATTAGGATTCATTTGTTTTGTAAGATATATGGAACGAAAATTAATGAAATTCGAAAAGCTGTCGTTTTTTCTGGTTTTTTTTCTTCGCGATGAATCATCGAATGATATTTTCACATTTAAGTGAAAAGTGGGAGAAATATACTTCCCCCAAGAGATATATAGGGGGTGGAAATTGAAATTTTTTGATCACTTTTGAAATTTATTTTGTTTTAGCAATTTTTTTTGAGAAAAAAAATTTCATTTCTAAAATCCTCATTCTAATTGTTCATTTACTATTAATTAGTCTATAAGCTGCTCTCCTCCTCTTTTCTTTCCTAAAAGCAAACATGCAGAAATTTATCAATTTTTAATTTTTTATTCCTTGAAAATTGTCGTTAATTATTGGTGAAAGTCGTTCTTTACTCTTTTCGATTTTTATAAATGCTAAATTTCCTTTTTCGTTTTTTTTTTCTATAATTGAGAAAAAGCAAATAGATGTTTTTAAAGAAGGAAATTTGACAAGAAGGAACGAGAGGGAGAGAGAGAGAGAAGGAGAAGAAGAGTAGAGGGAGAGGGAGGTAAAACAGTAAAAATTATCAAATTTAAAAATTTTGGGACTAATTGGGAATGTAAAGTGATGTTGTACTCATGAAAAATGTCAATTTTTTGAAGTGCAAGAAGTGAGAGAGAGAGAGAGAGAAAAAGAGCACATGAAGTTCATTCATTTTTTTCTTGACTAAACGAATTTCTGTAAGTAAAGGATGAATTGTCAAATTGGAGGAAAGTGTGTGTGAATGATGGATAAGCGCAAAATTGATTTGCTTGGGCCTAAGGCTTCTATTTCATAGCTGTTCCTACCCTGTTTTACGCTTGCTTTTTGCAGTGTGGCAATGGGCTGAATGACCATTCACCGATTATTTCACGTAGCGAACGTGTACTTGCAAAAGGAACCTCACCACTGTTACGTCGACGTGGTCACAAACAAGTAAGTAAGCTGTTTCTTTTCCCTTCATACACAGCACTGCAGCAACTTCGTAGCAGTGCTAATTTCAAAATTTACTTGTTTGTTATTAATGTTTATGTTTTCTTAAACAAAATTTTTTTGCTTTTTCATTTTGCAAAAGTCAATTTTTAAATTTGCAATGAAATTAATTAAATTGCAATGTTATCGTTCTCATTTCATTCGATTAATTTCATTGAAATGAAAAATCAGAAATTGAAGAAAGCACTGGAGTGGTGCTAATTAAGGAAATTATCGTAAGCTGGCCGCTTGTAAGCGGTCCGTCTGTTAGATTTCAAACTCATGCATTCGTACGCTCTAATTATTCCATTTTTCTTGTAAGTAATACAATAGTTTATTTAAATTTTAACTTTTAGAAAATCATCCTGGTGTAAGTTAATTAATATTTAATAAAACAAATGTAACATATTTCATTTTTTTGCGTATTTTCTTTTTTGCTTTAATTTATTAACTGCTGAAATGATGAAAGTTGGCATTTCGGTTACGGTAACGAATGCCGTAATACAGATAAGTAATGAAACTTTTGAGTGACAATCTTGTCATTTGCCACTCTGTCATTGCAACCGAAAGCACCGTACCCTCTTATTTTGTTAAAGATCTTAAAAAATTAGATTTCTCAATTTTTTCGTCACTCACAAACCACGTATTCAAATAGTTCTCACTCACACGTCATTTAAATAATGAATATTGTAATTACTGTAATTGTGTGTTTGCATTACTGTAATTGTTCGTCAAAAAAATTGCAGCTTTATTTGGAATTTAAAGTTGTATGATCAAGATCAGGATGAAGATAAATCTTTAAAATTTTATCAAAATTATCAAAAAATTGCTATTACTGCAGTTAAAGCTTTATTGTATGAGGGTTTCACATAAAACGGTTAGAAAAAACCAAGATGAGTCTTTTTTTCTCTCTCTCTCTCTTCTCTCCTTCTCTTTTTACTTCTGTTGTACTGGCTTTCAATCTATCATACACAATTTTGATTCTTTTCACTTGCATATCACTTTGTTCTGTGCATTTTTAAAATTTAATTTTCACACTTCCCGAAATGTATGATTTTATTCGTTTTTTCTTTTCCACATTGATCCATCCGTTGAAAATTTAAAATTATAAAATAATTCGTTTGCACATCAAAAGTAATTGAGAAGTACAGGGAGGATTAATGGAAGCAATGTTTCAGAGAGAAAAAAAGCACATCAAAAGTAATTGAGAAGTACAGGGAGGATTAATGGAAGCAATGTTTCAGAGAGAAAAAAAGGTTTTGCAAATGTTTACGAATATTTGCAGCAATTCTATCTCTTCCACTTTTTTCACTAAGCTTTGTTTTCTTTTTTGTGAAAGAAAAGTTAATTTCATTTAAAATTATTTAAATTGAAATCTATAAATTACTGTGAGAGACGAAAGTTTTTGAAAATGAACTTTGGATTAAATTGTTGGAAGTGATAATGTGATGAGTTTTAATGAAACAGAAGAGGAGCATAAGATTGGATTACTTAGAATGCGGAATTGTAAAAGGGAAATTTACAAGAGATAGTTGTTGCGGTAGAAGTAGAAGAGAGGAGTGCTTTATGACCATGAAAAGAACAAAGTATCATTGGTTTCAGAGAGAGAGAGAGAGAGAGAGAGAGAGAGAGAGAGAGAGAGAGAGGGAATATGAGGATCGAGTTACAGGATGAGGTCAGAGGAGGGAGTTACTGCAAGCTGACATTACAATGGAGGGAAAGGGGGGGGGGTGTAGAGGGGTTGGAGCTTGTGGAATTTTTCAGGTAGGACAACACTACTATTAAAAGTATTATTTTACTGGTGGGAAATTCACTTTCGTGAGATTAGCTAAAAGTTGACTTAGCTAATTTAGACTAAGTGAAAGTAAGAATGAGTGCTATTAAGGCCATTACAAAAAAGATGTTAAGGAATACGCTGATTTTCTAATGGAAGGAAGCAAACTTTCCTTTATTTCTTTCATATTTGATTAACGAAATGAAACGTGTAAGTGCGCTGAAATTTTCCATCAAATGAAAAATCATCACTTTAAGGCTCATCTTCAATTTCAATTTAAAAATTTTGAAATATTTTTGAAGTGTGTTTAATTCATAATAAAATTTAGCCGTTACTTATGATGGCACTTCGTCTTCCGTTTGATTAATTGAATGTGAATTTGATTGTTCGAAATTTGAATCCATTACGACATTTCATTTCATTTGTCAAATGGTCGAATGCAGTGAAAATGACCACTTCAGAGAAGTGGTAGTGATAATTCGAAGACAATTCTGATTGACGCACATTTAGCCTTTTTCTATAATTTCAATCATTTTCCTCTTTACGTAATTTTGATCATAATTAATTAGCATTAGCAGTTGTTTGGGAATGGAGAGTTTGCACTTTGAACTTAATTATTCTAATAACTAATTAATTTAGCGATAAATCCTTTCAGCATGTAACACTTTTAGTTTGTTGTTTTCGCTCGTTTAAACTTGTAAGTAACATTTCAACACGAAATGTTAGCATTCAATTGCAATTTGATAAATTTTTTATTTATCAGTTTTTTGAGAAAATTGAATTTAGAAAATTTTTAATTCTTTTCTATTTATAATGAAATTCCTCTTCTAGATAATTACTGAAAATCCCAGTTAACATTCAAACTACTCGTGTGAAATGGAAATATTTCATTTTTTTTTTAAAATTTGCTTAGAACTGAAGTATTTTTAGGTAAAATTAAAACTTTTTCTTACTATCAGATATTTTTTCACTTCTCTTCATAACAGTTAAACATTTGTATACATTTTGGTTGAACTTCAGGCAATTTCATATACATCCAGTCAGGAAACAGTTTGGCTCGGTGCAGCTGGCTTTTGTGGACAACGTCGTCTACAGGTTTTTCATTTTCCACTTTGAAACTAATTGATTTCAAGTGGAATAGCTGTTATCACTTATGAATGAACACGCGGAGGCTTTTTCATTTTTATTAGAGAAATTCTTTTTTTTTCCATAATTGTTGCCTTCTCAGAACTTATTTTATTTCCATCATCCGCCAGAACCAGTTTCTCTCCCCTCTTCCTTCCTCCTCTCTTCCTCTTTTCTCTTCGCTTTTTTTTTTGAAATTCTATTTTTTGCCAAAAAAAGCCTTTCAAAAAGTGTCTTCTCGTAAATTTGCAAACAGTTATCGATAAGATTTTATTTACTTCATTTGAAAACTACTTTACTCAATTTACAAAAAAAAATTCTCTTAAAATTTGCCAGTATTTTTCAGCTTGTTCTATTTGAATTCATCTATTTAATTGTTCTGAAATTTCATACTCTAATATCTACAGTTATTAGACAATTATTGTAATATTATATTATTTGTCGGTACGGTATAGCCTGGTATTACCGTTGTAAAAAAAGAAATGACTATGTGTGAGAATCAAATTTCCACTCTCCACTACTTAGCTTCACCTGAAAAATTTTCAAAAAAACAAGCAAAAATTTAAGTTTATTCATACTTTATTTCCTCATTGTGTGCTTTTCATTCAATTCTAATTTATCATTTCATTTTCAGCATAAATTTTACTTTTCCTTTCAGTTTTCTAAAAAATTTATAAGAATCAACAAAAAAAACAGGATGAAAAGATACACAGCAACTTGTAACTTTTTTTTTTGTTATCTAATTTTCTTTCTGAAGCGAAATTTTTTCAGAGTTACTATCAATCGTCCGGTTCGCTTACACCATCAACATCTCATACCTGTAATAAATCATTAAATGGAGTAAGTTTTCCCCTCCATCCATTCCTCTTCATTGCTTAGTTTTTCTCTCCTCCGTTAATTTATGCATTCTTAGCAAAGAGGGACGATGTACCCTTTCAATGTAACTCTCTTCCTGACATGACACTTTCACTGATCGATCACTTCCCTTTCTTTTCTCTCTCCGTCATAGACAGATATTACAATTGTTTTTCATTATTTTAAAGAGATGTTCGTTTGAATTTCTCACTTGTAAATTCACCCTCCCTTCATTCATATTTCACTGATTTCAATGTAATTGGCGAATTAATTAGCGAATTCTCTAGAGTCATATGTCGATGATCAGCTGGTCACCCTCGTCCACTCGTTCATTATCACCTTGTGGTTCAGCAATTCATCTACCTGGTTCATGGGCCTCTGATGTTGTGTATTTGCCGCCAAGCTTGGAACGTTCAATTAAAATTCAAAAAGGAGCGCTATCACTTGGTAATAATTTTTGCAAATTAGACGAGAAAAAGATAAAACTATAACCTTTTTTCGTCAACGCAGAAAAGCAAAATTTATTTTGAATAATAATTTTTGTACTTTTAGGTGTTGCATTGAATGCTGAAATTGATAAAGGTGTTAATGGTTGTCAGGTAAAGAGTATTTGTAGCAAAAAAGCTATCGGACGTGATGGACGAATTCAGGTGGTGCTTTTTTTTGCAAATAAAAATTTCAAAATCCAAATTTACAATTTAGCTCAAATATGTTAATTAAAAAAACAGACGTTATCACAGTTGCCATAAAGTGTTATGCATTTGCTGTTATATTACTCCAGTAGAAATAAGTGTAAATAATTCAAATTTACACCTATTTCAAATAATTGAACTAAATTTTTTTAAAAAAAAAGAGAAACACTAAAATTTATAATTTTCAACTTTTAGCAAAGGTAAGCAATTGAAATTTGCATTAATTATTGGGGAAAGAGAAGGTGATAAATGTACTTTGATGTTTGAAGGTGAATGACTATATCGTAAGGGTAAACATGGAAAGTTTACGAAATGTGACAAATTCGAAGGCACGAGCTATCCTCAAACGAACTAATCTTATTGGTACTCAGTGCAAGTTTGTCTTACTCCATTCCTTTTTCCTTCTCACATTTTTGTTTTGAAAATTTTTAACTGAATTTTCAATGAAATTGAAATATTTTCATAATTGCTTAAATTTAGCATTGATGTTGTTGTATAGATGATATTAGCATAGCAACAATAATGTGCATGATTCATATGACATCGTGATACTTACCTTTTCAAAATTTACGTCTTCTCCAATTTTTCCATTTCACTTTGAGCATCTAACGGCTCTGAAAATTTGTCTGAAAAGAAAGGAATCGAAATAATTCATTCATCAAAACACTCTTCTGCTATCTTTTAAACGATTTAGAAATAGCGCAATGAGAAATTAATTTTCACACAACTTCACTAAACCCTTCTAATGTAATTAATTCAGAATAATTTAGTGTTAAATTTAATGAGCAACGATGAAAACAGTTTCGAGTTCACTTTTTGCATAATTGAAGATAAAATTGAAAAACGATAGAAGAAATAAGCCACTAACTAAAAATAAATTATAATAAATTATTTATTGCTAAATTTAAAAATGAAATTATCAAGTAGGTTATCTGAATGGAATAGCATGCAACCATTCATTAAGTGGAAAAGGCAAGTCATTGTTTTGAAATTTAGTGAAACTTTTATTCTTTCCTCCTTTTTTTGCAGTCGAAGAATTTTTTTTTTATTTTTTGTTAAATTTTCTAAATTTCTCTATTGCAGCATAACATATATTACTGCGTCGGATGCGAAAATTTGGAAAGAAAAATATCATCGTGAAGAGGATTATCATTTACCGGTGGTTAATAGGCTTTCACCGAAGTAATCTATCTTTTAGCTTAGATAATATTTACTATGTAGTTCAATTTCAAATTACCTAACTCAGAAGGAAGATTGCACGAATTGATAATTTGAAAGTCATTTGTTGCACAATGAAAGTTACTTTGTTTAGTTGTTTTTGACTAATTCTAATTTTCCTTTTAAAAAAATTAA
Source organism: Litomosoides sigmodontis (assembly GCA_963070105.1). NCBI lineage: Eukaryota > Metazoa > Nematoda > Chromadorea > Rhabditida > Onchocercidae > Litomosoides > Litomosoides sigmodontis. The sequence continues at coordinate 1,767,228 of OY718805.1, forward strand.
TTTCCACCGCTTTTTCCTCACTTTCATCTTTTATTTTCAAGGATTTTTCCGAAATTCTATCGCAGCTTCTATTCGGATCGGAAGGAAGTGGAGAAGCAAAGGTCATTTGACAGTGACGTAGTTGGCGTGGAATCTGATTCCTCATTATCGTTAGCTAAAAAACGATCGGATGCTAGCCAGCTTGATGGAAAATCAATTGAAATTTTAGCCTTTAATTTGGTCCAAGTAAGCTTTTCTCTTAGATTATATATATTAGCTGAGTGGTTTCAGCTAAATAACTATCATTTCTATTTTGAAATAATTGTAAGGCTGAAAAGTGCACTGTCAATCATACTGTGTTTGGATTAGAGTTGGAATTTATTAATGCAATTTAATTGTTGTAGTTTACTTTTTTTCATTTTCTCTCTCCTTCCCTTCTCTCTGTCTTATTCTCTCTCTCTCTCTCTTTCTCTCTTTAGTGCCATTGGGGTGAATTCAAAATTGCAACCAATTCTCATATCGAAAATAATGTGAAAATTCTTAGATTGATTAGCAATCGGTTGATTCATTTTTTTTTTTGAATTTATACTAATTGTTTCTAAGCATTGATTCGTGTAATTGCATGAAAATTTAGGAAGTGGACGTTTTATAAAAATCCATGGCTGCTAAATTGTTTTTAGCAAAATTTTAAGTTGAAATTCAATTAGCAAGTTGTTTTACTGTTTATAAGAAAATTTATATTAGCTATTTTTTTTAAAAAAAATGCTGACGCTTAGTGGCTACTTCAAGCAGTTTTCGAATGCAAAATTTATCATAAACATTTGCAAAATAGTAAATTAATTAAATGACCAGCAGAGTTTTATAACAATTAAGCAAATTTGAGTATTAAAGAGCAATTCAATTAAATTTTTTTCCTTTGATTTTTGTTTTTGTTTTCCATAATTTATGAAATAACAATTTGCGAAATAAAAAGCACTTTTTTGCTCCGATTTTTACATTGAAACTTTTGCTATAATTAAAGCGATGCATAATTAATTCCGTCAATTGCTCATGCAATTTCTTGCTTTACTTCTGCGTTTCCTTCTCGCACGTACATTTGGGAATTGCTAATTAAACATTGAATGCTAAACAATCATCGATTTCGTGTTTTCAACTACTTTTAGTTAACTGAAAGTTTAAAATCTTTTTAATTATAAATTTTCCAGTTTTAATTTATGGTATACCTAATTGCATCAATTTTTTAGAGCTAAAATTAATATTAAATTTCTTAACTATATAATTATTTGATTGATAAAACTTAAATCATTTGTATTATCATAAAACTTAAAATTGATAAAACTTAAATCATTGATAAAACATAAAATTGATAAAACTTAAATCATTAAATCATTTGCAATTTCATTTTGCTGTTTCAAATTTAATTTCGCAACGAATTTTAAAACGGAAAACTTTGTTCTTTTCTCGAAATATGAGGTTTTCTCGTTGTGCGCTAATTAACATTAATTCACGAGGTCTTAGCAGAAGGCTGAACTCTTGGCTGGATTGTCAACAATAATTATACACCGAAAATTGAAGTGTAAAAATTGCATCAGTGAGGAATTTTTTATTAGGCAAAATGTCTAGGCCTTTTATTTCTGAGTTTTAGGCCGCTATTTCCTAAAGTCCCTTCACTAGCTGAAATTTTTTGACCTGCTCTTTTTGCTATGTTTGTTTTTCTAACTTTCACTTGCAGTAGCATTTTCTTCCCTCGAACACTTCTTGTAACTTTTTGAACACTTAATTATCAACATAAATTTGAATAATTTTTCGTAAATTTTGAATATTTTTAGCTTTTCCAACAAATTCGACTTTGTTAGGGAGAAAAATTAAATTTGCTGACAATATTACATGTTTAAATTAATAAACACATAATTTTAGAGAATTTTAAAAGACGTTTGGAAGGAATTGTTAGCTTCGAAGAAGGAATGGCAGCCGTCGTTGAGTGAAGTGATCGAAGTAGCACCGTCCACAAGTGTTGCACTGCAAGTGGTTCGTTTCTTTCACTCAATCGGAAATCACGGAATCCTAAATTCCTGAGCGGAAATCGCTGTCCTGAACGCTTTCAAATTATCAAATCTTTCAAAAAATCTGTTGCATTTTTTTAGATTCCTACGCATTCAACATTATCCGCCAGAAGGATGAATTTTCCGGAAGAGTTGAATGGAAAAGAAACTCAGACGCCCCTTGATAGTTGCATTTCCGATTCGTTCATTAATGAAACAAAAGTATGCAAAACGGAAGAACAGGAGGGATGGACCAAAAGCAAATGTAGCGGTGAAGAGTGCGCCATTTCATTGATTCCTCAATCAAACAAAATTTCACAAATTTCTTTGCATTTCTTCAGAAACAAAAGAAACTAATTTTGAAAATCACGCGTGATTTTCGTTCCACCAAAATTAAGTTTGTAATTTGCTGAAGAATCTTTGATTTCTCCTGATGTAAATTAAACATTCACTAATTTACATTATATTCCCTGTCGCACACTCTATGCGTTAAGGTCGTCGGGAGAGAAATCCGTAATCCGGCTGACGTCAGGGCAATTAGATTTGCTCCCTGAAACTGATCATTTGCTGGTCCGGAACGAAAGCGGGAGGAATAATTTGGTTGAAAGTGAATCAGTCAATCCATCAATGCTCTCGGATATGTCATCATTGCCAATTTCATCCGAAGTAATTTTTCAATTTAAATATGTTAATTTTAATTTACTGCAAACGAAATGCAAGTAAATAAATGAATGTTTCATTTGCAATAATTGAAAAAAATTTTTCAATAACTGAAAATCATCGCTCCCTCCTGCATCAACCTCTTTCATCCGGCATTCCGGGAGGATTAGCCTGAATGTGAGTTGCTTCTTGTCGGTAGCATAGGTTTGCAGTTGTCAGCGACGGAACTAATCTTTTTACAGGCAGCTCAATCAAATCGTCTCAAATTTTGGGGTCAAACGAAGACGGTTGTGTTAAATCGCGAGTCGAATCAGTCGTTCGGTAAGCCTAGGAACTGAATAAATGTAGCTGCACGTTGCAAGAGTGACGATTGACGTAAGCACAACATAGCAGTGCTAAACATTCAATTATTTAACTTAAATTTTTTTCAAAAAAAGGTTGCACTGCAGGCATTAGTATTGTTGGTGGACGTGTGGAAGTTAGTCATAAAAGTGGACAACCTGGCACGAGGAAAGCTGTTTCGGGTATTTTCATCAAATCGGTCTTGCCGCATTCACCAGCTGGCCTTTCTAATATGATGAATATGGGCGATCGGGTAATTAGTGTAAGTAATTTGAAAGTTATTAGGTGAATTTAAAGAAGCAGTAGCAGCATAGTGGTGAGGCAAATGTTCGGAAGCTGCTGACGATGATGTTTAGATAAAAGGAAGTGATTTTAACCTAATGAAGCAAAATTAAATTGTGTCATAAGTGATTGAACTTTTAAGGTTAACAATCATGACTTACGTGAAGCTACGCATGAGCAAGCAGTTCAGATTATAAAAAGTGCTAAAAACCCGGTGAAATTTGTTGTTCAAAGTCTTCATAGTTTTCCATCATATCAGGTAATTATTTTGCCGCTTAATGCAAACAATTTATCCATCTAAACTTTATCAATTAAAAAGAAAATTTTTTTCCAAATTAAAAATGTGTTTACCTTAAAGTAGCTAAAGTAATTTGATTTTAAGGATAATATTGAGGAAGAGAACGATGAAGGAGGAGATGAATGTGAGGGAAGTGGATGGAGGAGAGTGGATGTAGAGGATGATAGGTCAGACCTAATGAGCACTTTAAGTGTGCCTGAAGTTACAACTAAGGTATTTAAGCCTTAAAAATTTTTTTCATACTTTTTTTATAAATTTTATTTTAGTGGTTGCAATGAAGACATATATGTTTGCACATTACATTTACCTTCAAATAATTGCTTTATTTAAATTGCACATTTTCACGAATGTATCAATTGAATATTTAGACATTAAATGCAATCCGTTCTTGACGGACAGTAATATTTAGAAATTGGCAGCGACAGAAGAAACGGCTGATAGTGAATCAGTGCGGCAAATTAAATTGCATGAAAGAGCTGAGTGCGCAACAGTTGAACCTCTCAGGAGGACATCGGATGGTACTATGAATGTAAGTTTCCTTCCAGGAAAGAGTAAAGGTGAAGTGTGGGAGCTTTTAACTGTAAGAGATGAAGCAGTCAGTCATTCATCATTGTTGTGCAACAACTTTAGGATTAATTCCTCCATCGTTCGTTTCCATTTCTGGCTTAAGACTGATTTAGGCGTCTTCTGACTTAGGACTTCCTCAGGTGCAGCTCAGCAGTAGGCAAGTTTACCTTGCTTTTCATGCTTTTCGCTTTTAAGGATGGGAAGTGTGAAGGGACAGAAAATTTGAGAAAATTGTCGCAGAAGCGAATTAACGCAAAGAGAGGAGAGTTGACAGGACGAGGAATTGATATGGATAGCGCAGCTGCGCTGCCGAAACGTGATGATGACGCGGAAGAGGAAGATTGGTTCTTCTATACGAGAGGTGTGTATCGTTTGAAATTTCAATTCAACATCGAACACTTCGTTGTCGCATAAGTGATATTTGACTTCTTACATGAGTTGGATTGCATAAATCATTGGCTGCATTGAATTAATTTAGATAAAATAAATCGTAAATATGGTAATTTATTGGGCGATACGATATTGCTGAAGTTGGACGAGGTGCCACATGGTGATCTTGGCCTATCACTTGCAAGCAATCGTGATCGAGATCGCGATCGGATGATTGTTCAAGTGGTTGCAGTCAAATCCACTTGTCCATTATCGGTGAAAATTGGTGATGAACTGCTTGAGGTATTTTTTTTTTAGCAAAGAACCGAGAAGGATTTGAAAGAGAATGGATTGTGTAAATTTTGTGTGAATGGAAAATTTTGGCTGTAGCAAAGCTGGAGAGAAAGGAGGAGAGAGAGAGAGAGAGAGAATGAAGTAGTTGAGGAAGAACTTGAAGATAGTTTAATTACCGAACAATTGATAGGTTAATGGAAAGGTACTTATTGGTCTGTCGCATTTGAATGTCTCATCGATAATGCGCAAATGTTGTGAAGATGGTATTCTGGAACTGTTACTGTTGCGAAGATTCGAAGCACTGGTAACCTTGTTTTCATTGACCTTTTCTTTTCTTATTTTTTAACAGGTTTTTTTTTATTTCCATTAAAAAATTTGATGAGGAATGGCGGTGGTGTCTGAGCTTTTTCCACTATTAATGATGATGGTTAATCTGTTTTGCACTTTCGGAAAATTTTAAAAAACAAGAAATTATTTGATGTAATATTCATAATTTCATCAAATTGTACGCAGCAACGATCATCTACGCTACCTAAAATTCCATGACAAATTACAATTCCTTTGCTGAATTTTTTTGCCAGTTCTTGTTTTTACAATCATCAATTATTCGGTTTATTTTTTGCAAGAAAAAAGTGAAAAAAAAAGGGAATCGATGAAAAGAAATATTATTTTTTAAAATTCATTTCGAAAATTTGAAAGTTTTGAAAAAGAAGGCTAAAATAAGATTAAACTCAATAACTGTGAAAGTTAATTAGTGACTACTTCGATATGCACTAGACAAACGAGTGGTTTCAATCTCATGCGACACCTAACTCTCTGATTTATGCCTGTTTTCTTTTGAAGTTGACAGTGTGCTTTAGCAGTGCCGAAAAAATCCAAGTGAAATTTAACGTCGTTAAATTGTCGCAATCTTTGTTGATGCTTTGAAGGAAAAAAAGTCATAGAATGGGTTACAGATTCATCAATTTGCATAGGATAGCTAAGTGTGCCCTAACATTGAAATTAAAATTCAGCTCGATGCAAATTTGTAATTGGCAGCGAAAACATCGGATGACTGATTTATTAATAATAATAATAGGTTCACTTATTGATTGTTGACGTTTAGTCAGACGTAAGGTAGCAGTAAAATTTTGGCATTTTTTGCATTGCGTAAAATAATTTCAATAATGCATTGGAACATTTAGCATAATGCAATTAGCAGTGATACGAAAAATCACACTACGCCTATAATATTTGACGTTACGTCTGTGCTACAATATTAGGTATGAAATATTCAACGTGAAGCACATCTGATGCATTCGGATCAATTGCATACATCTCACGTAGCTTCGTTTTTGCTCAATGAGCAAAAGATAGTTCATAGAGTTGTTCGTGTTTACGTGAATGTGAAATTAAGGTAAAAAGTAAATTTTAGAAGCACGTTTCTACGACGACTGCTCTTGTCCGATGCTAATTTAAGCTAAGCCTTATAGCTATCCCTCCTTCTTTCCCTCCCCATCTCCTGCCATCTCTCTTTCTACCTCCTCCCCTCTCTCCCTGTCTCTTCGTTCTCATTCTAAAGCGCAAAATCAATTTAAACTATAGCCTTATTTCGTTGAAGTTCTATCTTATTCCATGTTGAAAACAACTGCCAAAGAAGAGCAGTAGATGGATGTGAAGTAGCAAAGAGAGAAAGGACAGATACCTTTCCTCTGCTTTTCCCTCTCTAGGAGATTCTTTCCTTGCGAATATTACTTCGTCTGTCGCTAGGCTAACCTCCCTCAGTGTGGCACTTTTTCCGTTACTTGAAAATTTCTCCTTTAAAGCTAAAAAAAAAAAACGAAAAACTTCACTGAATAGCCAAATTGAAGAATTCCTTCCTTTTTCTTTTTCTTGCATTTGCTTCTCTACCACTTTCTCCTCTTCTGCTTTCTCTTCCAATTTCAGCAAAAAGAAAAACAAACAGTCGAGAAGCAAATTTGTTTTCATAAATCTCTTTTGACCGTTGAAATTTGTCCAACAAACATATTTTAGCTATTAGCATTGCAAAATTCGTTCCTTTCATCAACACCGCTTATCACTGATCGCTGTTGCTATTATCAGTTGCATTTTAACATTGCTCATCATCACTTTAGGAAATTTTAATAAGCGTCGTTTCATTGATTTCATCCACTTAGATATTGAATTACTGTTGTTATCATTATCATCATTGTTATTCTTATTCCTTATTATAATTATTATACTTGTTATTTGTTATTATGATTATTATTACTACTATTATTACCATCATTGTGATCATAAATATTAGTGTCATTAGCATTTCCTAGTCGTTTTTTCCTTTCATCCGATTTTCCAAGCTCCTAACGAGTGAGTAAATTTAAAAAATTATTTGTTGTTTAACTGCTTAAAATGTGAAATTTGTTTGAAATATTTTCTAAAAATCAAACTTAGGGGAGATATCTAAATTATTAATTTAATATCTAATTATTGTTCATTCCTAATTACTATTACTTATTCAACACTTTGTGGAGTATTGTTGAGGAGTGGGGATGAATTCAAACACACTCATTTCATTTAGTAAAAATCAGCAAAGTAAAAACAAACGAAAAGGCTTCCGTCTTCCATTAGAGACTTTCGTCATTCCATAAAATCTCATTAAGCTATCCTTTCTTTCCTTCATCGATGCTTCCCCTTTGAAATTCATAATACATTCATATTTCCACCTTTTTTCCCCTCCTACCATTTGGTGGAAAATTGACAACCGAGAGAGAGAGAGAGAGAGAGATGGTGGTGAGAATTTTTTCGCTCTTTTGATAACTCAATATTTAAACTGATTAGCTTTTGTGTGAATAAGCCAACAAGCACACTGCCTTTGCACTAACGAATTGTCAGATTGATTTTTGAATGCTAAAAGCTTAAAGGGAAGAAATGAAATGGAACAAAATGACGCAAGCATTTCCTAAGCATTCACTTAAATGAAAATAATCGATCGATCAGTTCCTTGCAAAAAAAAAACGAACGGAAGGAAGCATCCATATTTGGTTCTGTTAATTTCATCACATTTCGAACAAAATACTTTATTGGTATTGAATGCTGAAAATTATCTGCCAATTAATTCTTTTTTTTCTGTTAAAAAAATTGGCTTCACTGATTTTAACGATTTTGATCGTTTAATTGGCCGTTAAATTTGCTAAATGTAATTTGATGGTATGCATAAGTGTTGCTTCAAGATGCTAACATAGCTTATTGAACTTTTTAAACAAGCAAATTTTCGAACAGTAATTTAATGATTGTGTAAACGTACGATGCTAGTGAAACTAAGCAGTAAATTTTTATGCTTTTAAAATTTCATTTCACACTTCTCCTTAATACTCATTAGTACACAATGGAAGTAATTAATTAATCAGTAGGAGAGTTTGCTAGCGATATCATCATTCCCATCTCATCCTATTGTCGTTGTCAAACTGATTGATGCTTTTTTTTGAGTAAATTTTAAGTTAAGTAACAAGTTGCTTTAAGTTCTAGAGAATGTGGAAAGGTTGTGGGAATGATATTCGCGATCTCTTCCGTCTCATATTGCAACATTTCTGCTCCTCAACTTTTATGATTACTTTTGCTAATTTTGCTTAATTTTTCTTCTTTTACAAAAAGAATATTTTAGCCAAATAATTTGTGTGGGAGGTATTTTGATAAGAAAAGAGCAAACTTCCTATTTTGTAGGCAATTACTTTGAACTCAAGAAAGTTTGATGGAAGTAGTACGTTTGGAATTGAAAAGGAAGTACAAATGAGCGATAGCGGTGATGTGAATGCTGAAGGTAATAGTTTCAACTTTTCAAATTCATTAAAAAGTATTACGAGGAATTTGCAAATAATATTTCTCTCAACTCTTTCATCGTAACAATTAATTACAATTCCTCGTTGATTTATTCTCTCTGCTTTTTCAGAGAGTAAATTAATTAATTACAGCATTTTCCCTTCTTTGCTTTATTTTTCCTTTCCTCTCTTCGCATCGCTTAAATTTAATTGAATTAAAATAGCCTCTCTAGCATATCCAGTTTTCTTTTTTTCGCATATTTTAAAACGGGATATTGGATTTTACAGACTTGAAACGAAAATTGTCACAACAGAACGGATCAGTCGTTGGTATTGAAAGCGGACGTGAAACGCTTATTGAAATTGATAAGGATGGAAAGGTGCGGTTTAACTATTCGACTTACGTAATTTTTATTATTTCGAAAGTTTACATGGCATTTGTTCAGCGAATTCATCTATTAATTAATTAATAGTTAGCTTAAGTTTGGGCTAAGAGAGAGACAGTGGTTGTTGATTGTATGAAAGGACTTTTTTGATACTTCATGTGCTTTAAATTTGAATTTATTTATTGGTAGTTTTCAATAGAAGTGAGAAGTATTTGTTTGAATGCAAATTTCACATTTCACATTGTTTAAAAAATTAGGGTTTGGGGTTGAGTATTGTTGGTGGTTCCGATACGGTACTCGGTACAGTGGTAATTCATGAAGTATATCCAGACGGTGCAGCAGCAATTGATGGTCGGTTGAAACCCGGTGATCAAGTTCTTGAGGTATACCTTCTTGTTTTGCTCATTTACTTTTAATTGCAGTAGCTAAATTCATTTAATATATAGTGATAGGTAAAATTGTTAAAATTAAAAATTTATTTTTTAAAATGAAATAAACAACTTACCTGACCATTTCCTTCATAAATTCATCTAAATATATCGATGCGTGCGTGCGTGTGTGTGTGTGTGTGTGTGTGTGTGTGTGTGTGTTTGAATGTGATTCGTAAGTTCTGTATTTAGCAGGTGAATTATGAATAGGTAGGTACCTATTAATCTACTTAATCTTTTATTTGATTGTTAAATTAATTTATTTGATTATTAAATTTAGGTAAATGGTGTTTCGTTACGTGGTGTAAGCCATGAACAAGCTATTTTACTACTCAGAAGGACTCCAACTAAGGTTTGTTTATTATTCAACTTTAATGAAGTAATTTTCATCGTTATTTTAAAACTGCTAAAAATAGCAAAATGTAGTGTAAATTCTTCAAAGAGTGCTTGAATTGAACTTGATTCTTAATCATTGTCAATTGAAATTGATCAAGCAAATGTAACTAAGTAATTCAATACGCACTTAAAAAATTAAGGTTTCCTTGCTGGTGTATCGTGACGTGAACCTACAGCTGTCACTTTTGGATCCAACACAAATTTACAACATTTTCGAAGTGGAACTTACCAAGAGGTCAGGTCGAGGACTTGGACTTAGTATTGTAGGCAGAAAAAATGAGCCTGGTGTTTACGTTTCAGAAGTGGTGAAAGGTGGTGCTGCTGAAGCTGATGGACGACTAATTCAGGGCGATCAGGTTACACTATCAATATAACTGATCAATTTTTTCCACCGCTAATTAGCAATTCAATTTTTACTCCCAAGAAATTTCTTCTATTATTGATATTTCTTCATTTATTGCTCGCAAAATTAATTAAAATTTTTGTTTACTCTATTTATTTACATCTAATTGTGCAAATATTTCGATGTCGTATCTGATAGAGGCTGTCATCATCTTTCAGATACTAGCCGTTAATGGCCGTGACGTGGCAAGTTCAATGCAGGAAGACGTAGCAGCAAAACTGAAAGTACTCAGCGAAATCAATCATATTTTTTATTACAATTTACATAATACTCTATTCACAAATTAATTTTTGTCTCAACAACGAGTAGCAAAAGCAAATGACCAGTTCAGCCTTTCCGCAAAACATTTCAGGCGTGTACCGGTCGCGTCGTCCTAAAAGTTGGCCGTTGGAAGTTAACCGAAACGGCTAACAAAGCACGTTCAGGTGCGGATGCTAAAATTCAATTATCTACGCCAAATGATCATCAATGAGGATAAGATTATTCCCATAGCAAATTGTGATAAATAAGCGAAAGAGAAAATTTTAGTCAAAATAGACTTTTATCTGTTACTAAATTTAGCATTAAATATGTTTGGGCTTCCAAAAATTTTAAATTTCAGAAAGTGATGCGGTTTCACTAACACCGAATGATGGAAAAATGACAACGCTACCAACGCCAACATCCATTTCAAAATGTCAAATAAACAGAAATGAGGAAAATCAGCCATCGCGAGTAGTATATGCAGATCTATCACTGATAACGCAAGAATCTAGTAATGGCGGTGGAGCATATCAGGTTAATTAAAATTTTTCACGAATTCAATTGACTAATTCAACTTTTTTTTGCTCTCACTTTTTCAATTACATTTTAAATCGCATTTCTCCTAATTGAAGATGTTTTTTTTTTTTACTTTTTTTTTTCTCAGAAATCATCTGTTGCGGATGAGGGAAGTTCATCGGTGACGACCTGTCCGGATCAAATGAAGGAAGTTAAGCTTATCAAAGATTTGAATGAGGAGAACGGCGATTCACTGCTGGTAACGCTGGAGAAAATTCCGGATCAGCAGCTAGGTATGGGAATTGGTAAACGTGCACGCGGCATTTTGGTTACTTCACTGCAACCTGGCAGTGCTGCGGCTGAAAAATTGAAAGTTGGCGATCGTTTAATGGCAGTTAATGGAGTGGAAGTAACTGATCAGGTTAGCACACGCAACGATTTTTCTGCGGTTTTCCCGTCTCTGCTTGACTTTCACTTTTCTAGTCTTAGAAGAAGAGGAAAGTATTATTTTGTAAAATTTCAAAATTATATAATACTCTTTTGCATTATGCAATTCATATGGAATGCATTTTCAAAATTTAAATTGAAATATTTCAGCTATCAGCAGTAGCATTGGTGAAAGCAAGTGGTAAGCATTTATGGCTTCAAATATCGCGACCAAGGATTTATCAAAATCCATAAATTTTGTTCGATTATGTTCAATTTCAACAAGCAACTTCACCCCCTTAGTTTGTTTCTAAAACGAAAATAGCTAAATGGGAGGAATGATAGTTGTGCTTTGTTTTGTGGATATTTTAACACTTTTAATTTTAAATTATTTTGCAAAGATGTGAAAGTTAGATTTAATCATTCGGGCTTGAAAGTGTTTCCCTCCCAGCGAAGCTTTCTTCTCTTTGCAATGCCGCAAACAACCAATTTTGGTTTAACTGTTTGCGATGAAAGAAATGCCGCGAAAAGAATTTTGTTTCGTTTTCTTTTCCTATTTTCTTCAATAGCAATTTAAACTGTTGTACATAGTAAATGATTGCTGTGGTAGTTGAATGGTTAAATTACTTGAAAGTTACAATTTGATTTATAAATTTGCATACATTCATAACTGTGTTCTATCGTTCATTCACTACTTTTCTTTTTATCTCTTCTCATACTCATACCAATTAGCTAATTTGATAGTTCGGACGTAAATTCGAAGTAAGCATATTTTAAAGCAAAAAAAAAATGTTTATGTTTTATGAATAATTGTTACTTTCTTTATTGATTCGTTGGTTGATATGATTTCACGCAATACTGTCACTTATAATTAATTATTGATTATGAGAATTTTTGAAAATGTTACAACGTCCCTGAGCTGCGCAACACCGAATTGATCAAGTGAATGAAGTGGGCAAAGTTTTTCTGAATTCATTGCTCCGTCAATTTTCTCTTTGATTTCAATCAATTCTGATCCGAGTAGCAGTAGATGATGACGATGACGATGATTGTGCGGTTCGTTTCATGAAATAAGCAATGAAGTAGATGATCGGATCGGATCGGATCGGATCGGATCGGAGAAATTGGGATAAATAGCAGATTAGATTAATGATTGAAATTGAAATTCCTTTTTGTTGCGCAATCACGTACGGTTATGCGTTTTTTTCGCGCATGATTTTTTTTAACAAATGAATGATTAAAAGTGGTTACTGTCACTTAATGAGGAATGACGCATTGCATTTATCATGGAAATTTCGAAAGTTAATTATTATTTGTTTGACGGACAACACTCATACGTTTCACTAATTATTTCAATTAATTAACGGCAAGAATTGAAGTGTTTTTGCTGCGTGACAGTGCAAGTTTGAAGCGTTGGTCAATTTGAAGTTGTTGTTGACGTGAACCTACAACGCAGTGAAATTTCAATGAAAAATTAGGCAAGAAGAAGGTTTATTATGGAATACGATTTCTTCTTTTATTTTTCCTCACAAAAGAGTGACCAAATTGAGGAAAGTAAATATTGAACTATTTCAGCAAACAGATATTTTGCAGAATTTGAATAAATCAAACTAATTGGTTTCAGTACATTTTTTAATACCAAAGTTTCCCCTCTCATTTAAGCTAACACCAAGGTGAGCGCTGTAATTATAGCAATGTTGTAGTCCTGAAATGTGAAATAGCTAGAAAAGGTGAAATTATTAGGTTAAAATAAGCCTACCGAACGTATCCTATGCCACACGACAAATCAGCAAAATCAACAAATTATCATAATTGTCTTCCTTTTTTGTTACTTTCCTTTTGTGATAATTAATTGCGGCGATTGAATTCCATTATTCAAACAAACCAGAAAAAGTGCAAGAAGTGGAAATCGTTTAAAAATTGGAAATTATCGAATGTCTATAGCATGACAAATCTAAGTAATTGAAACATTGAAATGATTTGCTGTTAGTAAAAATATTTGAAATTAATTAAATGAATTTCTTATAAAATTGAATTTCAAAATAATCAACACTAATTTATTTTTGCATTCGATTGTTTCAGTCATCCCAAAATTTACACTTTTTCATGTTGTAGCGAAAATGTAGAAATGATCAAAACAACGATGCAACAATACCATTAATTAAAAATTTTAATAGAAATATAATTTTTTTTCAATCCTTTTTTAAATTCCATCCTTTCATATTCTTCCATTACTGTTGCCTTTTCTCGTGCAATAATAAATGCTTAACTAATTACTAGAGGTTGCTAATAGCAATAGCAACATTTACTTAATGCGCAATTTATTTAAATTAGTTTTTCAAAAAAAAAAGGAAATGAAAAAGTATCTATCCTTGAAGAAGAGGGTATTATCAAAGGAAATGAGCGACGATTTCAGGTTTGCGTTGCTTGTCGCATGTGAGCGATGCTTTTTCGTCATCAGTTGCCATGGCATCCTCAGGTGGAGCCACTCTTACTTTTAGATTCATTTCAATTTAATTCGACGATCAGTGTGCAACTTCCCCTGTCAACAACTGCTTTCGTTTAAATCTCAATTGCTTCAAACGGCTAGCACTTTTGTTTTCCAACGACTATTTCCGCTTTCCTCCAGCACTTTCCGCTCATCCAGTTAATTAGCCAGCCTGAATCAATTTACATTTGCCTCCTATGCTAATGTAATTAATGAGAGGCAAATTTTTTATTTTCCTTGTTGAAATGATGATGTGTTCGCCGTCAATTCACACCGTTTCGAAAAGTAGCAAGAAATTGGAATTGATAATGAGGAGAAGGTGCACTGCAAAATTGGCTCTGTTTTTTTTTCCATGCCCTTCGCAAAAATTTAATTTCGTAGCATTTGTTGAGTGTGATATGGTAAGTGATGGTCATTCGTCCTTCGATCGAGAAATGGTCAAGGCAGGAATTGGAAGATCGCTATCATGTCCTCTATCAACAGCATCATAGCTTAAAACGAAGTTACAATGAGTTGGAAAGTAAACTGAAACAGTATGCTTTATTAATTGATTAATTAATTAATTAATTACTGTTGTATACCATGTGTATTGTGCTGCTTGTATCCAAAACATCTAATAGGTCAAATGCAAAGATAAAACGTTTCGTGGTTAGTGGGAAAGATTGCAACGATGATGTAAATTATGCTGAATTAATTAAGGAAAATCGATTACTCACCAGCAAGGTAAGTTAGATAATTTTGAATTATTTTAAAAAGGTCATTGTTTATTTTGACAGATTTCGTTTGTTCTGTCAAACTAGATAGCATTCTCTGTATTTCAAATTTTGTTCCAAACATTGTGATAAAACTCGCTATTTCAGTGCTTCATTTAGGAAGCTTAGCATAATTTGCAAATTCAAATATTAAATATTGCTGTTGAGAACACCCACTATGTTCATGTAACTTTTCGGATTTTTTTCATTCAAAATAACCCAATGATTTAGTTGCTGACGAGTTAGGAAAATATAAATGCAATTTAATTGAAATGCGATTTCCATACTTATCACTAATTATCCATATCAGTCGGATAGGTTTACTTGTAAAAAATTAAATTATAGTTGAAAAACTTGAAACAACAAGTGCTGAACTATGCGAGGCCTGGAACATCAACACAATGGTCTCTTTCTTCACAGGTTTGCTACGACTGGCTTATCACTGCAACAGACTTCCTCTTTTTCATACTTCCCT
Organism: Litomosoides sigmodontis; assembly: GCA_963070105.1. Taxonomy (NCBI): domain Eukaryota; kingdom Metazoa; phylum Nematoda; class Chromadorea; order Rhabditida; family Onchocercidae; genus Litomosoides; species Litomosoides sigmodontis. The sequence continues at coordinate 1,782,368 of OY718805.1, forward strand.
TCAAAGTAATCTTGGAAGGCTAATCTTTGCTAGGTTCGTCCATCTGTTCAACGACCGCAATCAGCTCTACCACGAAGGCCTAATGCTACGCCGCACACTACCGCCACTAATTCTTTGGCGCAACTTGTCAACGTTCATCGACGACCAGCAACAGATGTGCCAAAAGTTTCCGATAGGTAAAAAATTAGAGAGAGCCTTAGATATTTTGAGTCATACTGTATCGCTTCACATCTTAATACAGTACAGTTAGGTAAAGAAACTAACTTTTAGCTGATGAATTGAAGTGATTGATTCAGTAAGTTTAGTTGAACGAAGAAATGCAGTTAGCGATGAATTGATGACGTTCGACGTTCGACGTTTGACGTTATCAAAAATAAGAAGAGAATTAGGAGAAGTGGTAGCCAATTAATTTGGTAAAGATAATTAAGGAAGGACAAACTTTTGGACAAAACACTTTTCGTCAAATTGAACAGAGAATTGAAGGAAAAAGATGACAAATGCGCCTTGTTAATGTGTAAATTAAACAATGTCCAGCAGGTAAGTCTTTAAATTGCTTCATTTCTTTCCCTATCGAATAGCTTTCAGTGAAAGTTTTTAATATTTATGTAATTTTCCCACTCAGTTCTCCGCTGAACAGCATTTTTTCTTTATAAAAAGTGGTTTGCACTAATTTGCTAATTATTTTAAAAAAGATAATTGAAATTTTTATTGCAATTGATAAATTAATTATTGCTATCGTCGTTCTGTTAATTTCTTTTGAATGCTTTTTAATTTTGAATAAATTATTCCTAGCTTCACGTATCACTTAAACCTGAAGTTCCAGTGAAAAACGATCAAACAAAATTTCATGAATGTTTCAACTCTTTTCATTTCCCTTTTTTTGGGATTTACTTTAAAATTTAATTATGCTAATTGTAGCAATTAGGAAAGCTTAAAAATGAGTACGACGAATTGCTCAAGCAACTTCAACATAAGCAACACGAAGGGTCGAAGGTACAACAGCAATTTGAGAAATTATCGCTGAGCAACACAACCGATGCGACGATTGCGAAACAGCTGAAGAATGTTCAAATTTTGGAAAATGAATTAGACGTGCTCCGAGAGGAGAACAGAATGCTACGTGAAGCAAACGAGAAGCTCGTGCAGAAGTGTGTCATTGATTGCTTACTAAGCCATTGAAATTTGACAAAATTTAAAAAATTTTTTCTTATCCGCGCAAACAGACGGGAGAAGCTCTTCTTTTCTCGAAACTTTGATAAAATTATATTTTAAAACCTACAAGACAGCATAACGTTCAGCAGTTTGTGTAGTGGCATAATGGAAAAGTTGTTGTCGCTACAGTAAGCTAATATTATGCTAATGATGGTGCGTAATTAAGTTACAGCTCATTAACAATTGAGCAATTTACAATGGAAGAGGGAAAATGTCGCGAGACAATGAGCGAACAACGTATGTCGGAGATTGAGAAGCAGCTGAACGAGTCCCTTGTAAAATACTCTCAATTAAAGCAAAATTATCAAAATTTAATGCAAGCAAAATTGGAATTGGAAGAGCGACTGAACGAGCAGAATGCACGGATAATTAAGGAGAGAGTTGTCGTCGATGAGAAGATGACCGATCAAAGGGAGGAATTTGAGAAAAGGAAAGGGAAGGTTGAAAATGCTGCGAGAAATGAGGTATGACATTTTATCAAATTAATTATCAAATGATTAAACAGTTGTGCTGCGTGGGAACAACAGCGGAGGAGGATGTGCTAAGCTATCAATTTAGCATTCTTCTTTCATCTATTTTAGAAGTTTAGCGGAGCAGACTTCAATCTTGTGAAAATATACGAAGATTTAACACGAATTATCGAGGCACACATTGTCGAGAGATCGTCTGATTATCATGGTGATAATGGCAGTGATAATGGAGAAGCACAAGAACGAGGAGAAAGCATCGAGAAGTAAGTGTTATCATTTCTTTCTCATTTGATAAATTTGCATAATTGTGTTTTGCTTCGAAAGCATCTTCAGGTGGCGAACAATGTACACGGAAATTTACAATGAACTGGAAAAGGTGCGAAATATGCTACTCATTCAGCACAACATCAATGAGCAACATCTTCAAGAGGTGTTAGTTGAATGATTGAAATTCAATAAAATTTTCGGCAGCATCTCTGATTGAGAAATCTCCCTGATGTCTCCGCAAATCCATGTTACTCACCTAAGTTAAATAAACGAATTTCTTACTTTTTAAGTGTATTTTGTTTTTTTTTCCCTTTTGAATTCTCTCGTTTTCTCTTCTTTCAGCTATTTTACTTGTCAGTGATTAAATTGACGTAAATATAACTGACGTATGCATAGGTGGATTTCCTACATTCACAACTATTTTACCGCACTGTTAGGCTTTTTTCTACTATGGTAATTACCGTACTCGGTAATCAATTTGCAAAGAAATGGTTTTAAATGAGTGGAAAGAAATAAACGATCAAGAAAAAAGAATAATAACGAAAAAGCGTTTAAATTATACAAGCGTATCAATTATATTTATTATTATTATTATTAAATTAATTAATTAATTATTGATGAGGCTGACAAATCATAACTGAATACTGCAAATGTCCAAATTTGGAAAGTTTTTCAAAAAATTTCAGATAGCTTTGCTGAATCAAAGTTTGCAACAAACAAAAGCACATTCAGAATGCAAAGTGAAAGATTTAATTGCAAAGTTGGCTAAGCGCGACGCTGAAATTACAAGCTTGGAAATGCGGTTGAAAACGTTAGCATACGAAGATCAAATGCTTATCCTACGTCCTACGGTAAATCATTTTACGTGATAGTAATGGCAGTCAACTTGCATGCGAAATAATTCATGAATGATGAAGGGATTTAGAAACTTGCTTGTAATTTATTTCGAGTAATAGCTTAATTAATTAAGTTCATTGATGATTAGTTGCAAATTAATTAACAAAAATTTGAATATCTTCCACTTTTTGTTGCTGCGACTTGCAAAAAATTGAATAGAAACTAGGAAGTACTGAATGGATGCTTGGCTGTTAATTTTCAACTTTAATCAAAGTATCGCTGAACAAATCATCTATCCCTCCGTAGTATTTTGTAAGTTTCAGACGAAGAAGCAAAGAATGGAAACGAACGAGATGATGCTACATTTGTCGAAGATTGTACTGACCACTCATGGCCTCTCGCAAATTGGAATTGCTCGACCTGTCATATTTTTAGCAATTGAATTTTACGATTTCGAATTGCAAACAACGCCAATGCTAAGCGGCCCTGAGTACGTTCAACATCAACGTAGCAGTAACTGATTTGCACACTTATAAAGCTTTCGACATTAATGAATAGTGATGTGCGTACGTGATATTCACGCATAATCACGTAAACTATTCCTATGCATCTCAGGAATAGTTCATAGCAGTTGAATATAGCTTTTCTCAAATTTTTTTTTTGCTCAAAAATATTCTGATTGTTGAATTTTAGGATACGACTTGATTTTTCAACGATTTACGATGTTATTGTTTCAAATTTATTCCTTCACTACTTAGAAACAGTAAGCGTATTTTGAATATTTTAGTACTATTGCTAAAAAGAAATAAAGTAAATTTGCCAAATTTTGTTTGAGCAATGTGAAAATTTGCTAAAATTCAATTATGTGAAAAAGAAAATTCAGAATGGCATAACAATAGAAATGTATCATCCACGTGGTACTGATTACGTACTCCTCTCTGTTGGTAATATCTCATTGAAACACTTGCTTAACGTTACGGAATCGTTTCGTGGCACACTTCAAATGCGATCGTTACGTGACGGTTGCTTATTTGCAACAATTGAATATGACATTAGCATAAATGCTCAAATGATTAACGCATTAATATTGCAAAAGGTACGTTGAAATATTTCATTTTTTAGTAAAATTTTTAAAAATAATAATTTTACAATTTCATGTTAAATTGCATAGCTCTGGAAAGTGCAAAACTTTTTGCCGCGAAAAAATAAAAGAGTGAAATGAAAATGACTGTCATTTCTATGACTAATTGAAGTGAGAAGAAGTAGAAGTTATTAAACAGCTCTTCAGGTAAAGTAGATATCAATATTTTAAAGCTAAACAAATTAGTCCTTCAAATAATTTCTAATTTAAAAATGAGCCGCGTTGGTTTTTGATCACTCAGAATATTTCTCTGTGATTGTTGCTTCTTATATATTAATGTTAATTAGTGAAGTTTAAATTACAGAGAAGGGTAACAGTTGTTAGTTCGGGTGCATTAACTGATACTGATGAATCGATCAATCGTTCCATGTACAACATGCTCGTCGTTGACGTTCAACGTTGTAGCAATCTTGATAAGCTTATCAACGGTTCATTCTTCATTCTTACCTACTGAATGCAAGTCTTATCACAGACGTCTTATCATTCCACAGATAACTACGTCTGATTGCTCTATCACTGAATTTATCGCAGTTACACGTTCAGCTTCTTCCATTCAACGATGCCATTTGCAAATTATTTAAAAGACTGCTGCATTTAGAAAATTACGCTCCAACAACTTTGATTTCGTACGAACTGTATGATTGTGATGTGTGGCGAACCGAACCGGTACCAAGCAATGCTAATCCAGAATATAACTCCGTAAAAGTGTGGATTTTACCAGCTGGAATTGATTTGTACAATGCTTTACGCTCATCGGTACAATCTTCTACTCAATACATTTGCTACAGTCAATTACAGTTCGTGTGATAAAACTAAGCTTCTCAAAATTTTTTAAAAAAAGGCCAGGGAGCATTGATAAGCCTTCGTGTAGCTATCTTTGCTTCCTTAATTTACTTCACGTAGAATTATTTAATTAATTGCTAACTTTAATAAATTATTGTTATTATTATGAGAAATTCTGAGCTGAACAAATGTTGCAAATTTCAAGATGAAACAGAAAAAAAATGATTTTAATAATATTTGATAAATAGCAAAAAATCGATTTTAATAAACTTTGATAAATTTATTCACTTAGATAAAAAAGCATTTTTATTTTAGCATTTAACAATAAATGTCTTGGAGGAACAAATAAGTAGCGGTGGAGAACGTCAAATTGGCTACGTGAATATTCCGCTTTACCCGCTTGCTCACAATAATGACATTTCCGGAAAATTTATTCTTATTTCGGTAAATCATTAATAATTCAATATATAGCTATGACAGAGCGTTCGATAGACATTGCTAACATTCCACTATTATTTACAGATGAAAAGTGATGCGCCAACGGAAGCATCAATCGATATTTCGATACGATGGAAATTTCCATATCATCCACCTGAATCGGAATTGAAACTGGCAAGCATATTTTCAAACATAATCTCCTTTCAAATCTATATGAAGAGCAACTTATGAATAAAATTCTAAAAAATTACTTAACTTCTCCCTCTCATCAATTGAACAAGTTGCATTTCAAATTTAAATAACAACATTCGCATAAATTCACTCACCTACACTAATTGCTTCCACATTACTTTTAGGGAAATGCTAAAGAAGTTACTGATACATTGCCTGAAGCAAAATTGCCGGTGAATAAATGGTCAGTTATGAGAAATGCGCTTAATGAGAGAAGCTTAATGAATGAAATGGATGGAAAATTTTCGGATGTGGAAGAATCGTCAGGAAAGTATCGCCGTAATGAGTTGCAGAAAGAGTCGCAAATGCAAGTTATCAATGAGAAATTTTTATGACAATTAACAATGCGCAAAAGTGGAATAATTTGAAAATTAACAACGTGCAAATATCCTTTCAATCATTTGCACTCTTTTTAGTATGCAAAGCAACGAGCGGTCAGCAATTGTAAACGATGAATTTATTGTTAGAAATGCTAATTTAGAAGATGAAAATTTTCGCTGTCACTTACACTCCAAGGATCAGGTTGGAAGAGTGGGACCAAGAGCTGTGGATATTGCGGATGATGTGAGAGATGACCAGAGTGAGAAGTTGCACATCGTGCAAGATCACTCTGACAACATGGTTTGCTTTCGTTTTTCCTCTTCCATCCAGAAATTGATAGATGGCAATTGCAGTACAGCTGTTAAAGGTTAGGTGAGAGGTTTCGGTATCGATACTTTGAAAAGGCGCCTAAAAACTGGAATGGGAGATGATGAAAAGCTTAGGAGAATTCACACCGGTAATCCAATTTAAATCTCTCTCGCTCTCTCTCTCTCTCTCTTTTGCTAACTTTTCAAGCCCTGCTCGAAGACTAAAAGATCTAAATTTTTCTAATTTTCTTACTTATAGAAGATTGCAGCATTTTGTGATATTCTTGATAATCTCATGGAGGAAAAGATGTAGAGAATTTAGGTTTACATACGATCTCATTCTTAATTTCATTACACTTCTAATACACATTTTAACAGTGTTTTAAATGTTAGTGAAATAATCTAACAGATACGATTACTGTATTAAACAGTACCATCTATCTTCGATCACAATTGACTTCATGAATAATGCAGCAAAGTACTATATAATTGTTATGGCATTACTATTTATTAATTTTAGTTCCATTTCATTTTGTCAAGTTAATTAACACAATATCCTCTCATTGTTTCATTAAAATTTGATAAAGTACAAAAAATTCAACTTAGTTATTTCATTTTACTATTCATTTATTGTTTCGCTATTTTGAATTATTACTATTTTTTTTCGTTATTCTAAATTTTGGCAACCAATACTTGCTTACTTACATTACCGTTATTTTCATTTTAACCATCCACTTATATTTCTCCAATTAAATTCAGGCGGAAGTGAACGAGCAACATAAATCATCACTGCTTTCACAAGGTGGACGAAAAATTCCGCATGTTGTTGAATTTGCAGATCCCATTCAGCAGTCATTTTCAGGTCAATCGATTCTTTCCATTTCAAAATTCAAACTGATTAAACGAAGAGAAAGGAAAAGCTTTTGTTTCAGCTAGTACAACTAGCATTGACGAAACGACGAGTAGCTCAACAACGGATGAAGGACAAATTATTGAAACTGATATTTCAATTATCAGTGCTAAACAGGTACTGATAGAATAGTTAAGGAACAATAAAGATGTTAGCTAATTCAATTGGCACTTTCAAAATTTCAGTTAATTTAAATATTTTGCAGTTTGTATTGGAAATATACTTGGAAAAAATGCTGTTTTTTTCCCTTGACATTCCTAACGAAAGCCAAGGAATATCAGATTAATGAATATTTTAACTTGTATTCCTTGCATGGAAAACAAATATCATTTACGCATTATTTTTCCATTTAAAGTGAAAAATTTCCAACACGAAATAAATATATATGAATTTAAAACAATGAAATGTAAACTTCATTCTCAATTTCTACTTTTACAATTCCAAAATACAAATTGTATTTCCTCAAATCATTGGAAAACACAAATTACTTTTTTCTTATAGCTTCCACCAAATAATGCATATACTGTGGAACTAATCATTGGAAGCCTTCATATTAGCAATCTGTCAAAGCTGCTCAACCCTTTATACGATGACCAGTCGATTTGTATTGAATGGAAGCTTCTAGATTTTCCACTAGAAGAATGTGAAACAACCGGCGAACCGTTGCCACTACCGCGTGATACACAAATTGCCGCAGACTTTAACTTTCAAAAATGTCATTTCTTTCACATATCTTTTTAACAGACAGCTAATTTGCCTTAACGTACATTTATCACTTCACAAATAATTCATAATAAATTTGAAAGAAAAAAGAACTAAAGTGTAATTACAGGTTATACATTAAGTGAACGACAATATTATCTGTTACGTCAATGGATCGAGCATGGAAATAGGTGAAACAATCATTCCACCGTTAATCCTATTATATTACATAATAAGTGCAAATGTTTTTATTTATTTAGGTTGGAGATGAGTTTGGTAAGTAATGGAAGTAATTTGAAATCAAGTGAAGACTTAGGTGTAGCGTACGTTGAATTAGACGCGCAGCATAATGCAGAAAAACGATTGTCACGTTGTAAGTGTTAGTCTGTAAAGTTTTGTTCTTTTGTCGCATTCTCTCTCCTTCTCTCTCTTCTAAAATTTATTTAAGAATAAAAAATAAAAACAAATAAAAGTGGTCCTAAATTATGCGTCTAAATATATTACAAATTTTTGGTAAAACAGTAAACATTTGTAGAGCAACATGAATAACTTTGACAATTATTTTTAATTGCTAATAACCACCACAAATCATTCGCCATCAGAAAAAAAAAGGAACCAAAAATTGTTCGTCAAAGAATAAATCGATTTACAATTAAATAATCAAATTTCAGTTCTTGATATAAATGGTGTTGAAGTGGCAAATATCGACATAAGCATATCGTACAGTAAAGAACTGCTAGAACAACTTCAGGATGTTGGAAAATGAACAAATTTCGCTTTTTTTTTTTGTTTTTATTTCTATTTATTAAATTTGTTCTGACATGCTCCAATAATATTTTGTTGTTTGATTGTTTCGTTTTGAAAAGTTTTTTAATCGTTTTTTTTTAAATTTTTTTACGAAAACAATAAAGAAAGAGTAACCAGCAGTAACACATACTGAGAAAGTTACAGTGTTACTCAAGCATTGATTTTAATTAATTTAAATTGAATGAGTTAATTCATTGTTAAGCGGTTCTTTCTGTAGCAATATTTTTGCACGGAATTTTCTAGAAATGCAAGAACATACGACAAAATGGAAATGAAAAATAAAATGAAAATTCGTTTCCATTCCACACCTCTAATTAAAATGTCTCAGGCAAATTCGATTTTCCTTCTTCCACTTTTTTTTGCCTTGTAGACATGAAAATATGCGAATTATTGGTTTCCTTAAGTGTTATGAATATGATTGACTTCATTTGGGTGAGATAAATTACATTTTTTAACGCAAAACTTCAGCAAATAATTACATTTAAATGATAACTTAATGGTAAAGTATGAAAAGAATGAAGCCTACATGAACACACTTGAATGGAACTTTTCTTTCTTATGAACTTTAAATAACTAATATGCATTTCAAACTGTAATTTATCATCTGCCCTAATCGTATAAAGTTATCGTCATATCCTGTTCTGCATATATATGAGACTGAACGCAAGATGCCAAGCATGACCACGCAAAATTTAAATGATTTGAATAAAATTACCAGAAAGCAATTCAAAATTTAAAATTTACTTTATTCAGAGGTGTATCGAAAACATCCACAACACAATCTTTGCAAACAATAATAGTAAGCTTACGTTGTATGGGGCAGTATTTTACGGTTAGCCGGCATTAGACGTCACGTTGAGTGGTCGGCAGGCACTGGCGCTTGCATTACCGTCCGTGGTTGTGTCACTTAGGTTTTTTTTTTTGATTTGTGAAATTGGATGTCAATTGAGGGTGCCAATTGGTGTGTGCTTACTCGGTCATTTTTCGGTCATGTATGATTGGATTACGTTTACTTATATCACTTGCAATTCACTGATTTAATAATTTGTCCTTTTTAATTTCAGGGTAACGTGACACGAATCCTTTTACTACTTTGATGCCCTTACCACCGGCACTTCTAGCTCGACTTAAACGACGAGGGATTATACACGAAGGTTTGATAATTCATTTAAAGTTGTATTTATTGAATTGGTTGGATTTTTTTTTGAGTATGTTACAATAGAAGACAAAACTGTACACTTATTCCTAATGTGAAATAAATGCAGAATTTTTATTGTTCACATCAGAAAAGCTGTATTCGTTCCTTTTTTTATGGTGTAAGATCACCAACAAATTCATTTTTCTGCTAATAGATATCAGGGAAACGTGAAAATTGAATGTAGCTTCCTGAGCGAAGTGCATATAAATTAAGTAAAAAATGATATGTTTGTAGGTAACAATTTTTGCAGATGCATCTGAAGAAGTGATTGCTGAAAACTATGATGTGGAAACACCTGCTGGAGTACAAAATAACGCACGTCAAAAAACGGAAAAAAATGCTTCGGGAGCTCGGGGATGCCCGAATAAATGGAATCCTTATCACTATTGCGTGCAATTTTGTTATGATCATTGGAAGGATGGAACAAATGAAAACAGGTTTACTTTATTTAAGTTATCACTGTACTGATGCTTCAACAATTTTTGGAATAAAGAAATATAAAAGATTATCTTACTGTAAACGATGTGCTTAACTTCACGGTGTGTTAAACCTTTTGCGGTAAGCAAAATTATTATCGAGCAGAAACGTTTCGGTGGAAGAGAAACCTTAGAAATTATTTTGGTTTCTCAAATAAATAGAAGAAACAATTTAGTTCATGCTTTTCTTTCATATCAAGTTAATTAATATGTTCGTACAATAGCATTTAAATGCAACAAATAATTTCTTTTGCAGAAGAAATAATTATATCATAAGTACACTGACAAATTTGTGTCTTTCAGACTTACGCAGAAGTATCTTGATCAACGAGCTAAAATTTTAAAGAAATATCCATTGCCGAATGGTAAGTATATCAATAAAAATGGTTAAATTTCTTTCCTGCAGGGTTTTTGTGACTGCTGATTTTTCCTAGAATCTGTTTTTTAGGTTGGAAAGAAGTTTACGATCCTGGTTGTATGCGTCATTATTACTGGTGCCCACGAACTGATGAGGTATCATGGCTTCCGCCCAGACATCCTTTGGCTGTAATTGGCGACGCTGCACCGAAAGTTGCGAAAGGTCTGGTCTGGTTCAGTTCAAATTTGCTTTTATTTTAGCTTGATATGATGACTTGACTAAGTTTAGCAAAATATATATAAATCAACTAGTGCAGCAGTTTCACGCTTGATTTTGGAGTTTATTACATCTTTTTTTTTTCAGAATTATTTGAAAAAGGCGAAAATACTAATGGTCTCGGCGAAAATAGAAAGGATGGTTATGAGAAAAGGAATGACGAGGAAAGAGAGATTTACAGCGAAGATCGAGGAGGCACAATTAGGCGATATGATGACCATAGGTCAAAGAGAAAGGTTGGATTTGGCAATAGTAAAAATTTAGGTTTCATGATCAAACTCTGAAAGTAATCCTTCAATGTTAATTTGCTTTTATTTTAGCGACGCGGTTCTCGATCAGATTCTGAAGCTAGTGATCGCTTGTCAGCATCAGAAAGTGATGAAGAAGGCAGGCTTGAATTAAATGACAGAGACAAATTGAGTGAGTGCTCTTGGTTTTATTTTAGGAAGAAATATATGTGTCCTTATAATTTTTGAAATGTATCGAAAATAATTTGCGTTAACATCAGATACTTTACGACACTTTACGCATTGAAATCTTGAACCACAAAATTACATGTGCGCATAAAGTTGTGATTTACATAGAAGCATGGAGATGCGAAACTGTACTTATTCTAAGCAAAATATTCATTGAAATTATACCAGTAAAGTGTATTTGCTAGCGTTAAACTGGTTTTTTTGCATGAATATGTTTTTTCTAGGACGTGCCAAACGAAAAGGAATTGATCCAATGGACCCAGCTGCCTATGGCGATAACGTTCCTGTGTATGTATTGTTTTCAACCTTCAATTCTTTTTATCAGCTTTGGTATTCACCATGAATGCTATACTGCGTTATTTTCTGATTCGAATTTTGTGTAGAAACTGTTACAACTCACTAGTGATTTTTATTCAGTACGCTTCAGGAGCTCTTACCGAGACTGGTCATTTCTATATTCATTTGTGGTGGTCACTTAACAAATTATCAAGTTACTGGGATGTAGAATCCTCCAATTAATGAGAAGTGACGAAATTAGTTTATAAAATTATATATCGCGGTTTCTTGGTTCTACAAGCATAAGAACAGTTTTACGTGTGCATTAAGCTTAAGTTATTCATTTCATGTTTTTATTCACATATTTTTTTCACGGAGAATTTGCAGGGGTACGTGGAGTTCCGGTTTACATGCCCACGATAAAACAGGTGCCGATGTTACGGCTAGTGGTCCTCTGTTCCAACAAAGGCCTTATCCCGCTCCAGGTGCAGTTTTACGGAAGCAGCAGAAGGATCGTGAGAAATAGCTCTTGGAATGATAATTTTTTAATGCAACGTTTATTGCTTTTTTGCATTGTGCTTTGTTTTGGTGTGAATGTATAAAAGTGTTCATGATTACCTGCGTTGCCTTTGCAGTTACAGATGCCATCTGCATTAATTTATTCCTATTTCATGTGCTGTTTGGATGAGTTTAAGAATATTTCTTAATATATTATTGTCTGTAATTCGACTGGAAGAAATTTATGCTGTCATATGGGAAGATTGTTGTTTTTTTATTTTGAACGACGATTAATGGTATCGTGATGCTTTACTGAGGTGGTTTAATGCATAACTAATGTCTTTCCTTGTTAGATCTGATGAGATGATTGCCACTGATGAATACCCGGAATCACCTGAACAAAAGACGGTCACATTCAACATTTCACGTAGGAGCCCAGCTTATGGAACGATTCTTGCTCTTTCTGCATGCGGTTTCAGCGTTGAGAAATCGGTGGTTTTCACTGACGAAATGCTCAATGAGATGATATTGTAAGCTCAGACAACTGTTTTGAATAATCTCTCAGCACTATGACTTTTTAATGGAGAATGATATTTCTTGTTCGAAACTGCTGTTCGTCAGCAGTTTTATATATTATCAACGACATAGTGAGGAATTGAAAAATCACTTAAGAAGTTTCATTATTTTGCTCGACTGTTGATATTTTCATAGAGTTGTTGAACCTGCTAAAGCGGTTTCTACCAAGTGAGTAAATCATCACAATATTCGCAAAATCTAAAGTAGCAGTAAAGCTTGTTTATGAGTACGATAATATAAAGAGACATGGCTTTCCTCTTCATTTATCATTCTCTTTTCAGAGATGGGGTAAAATTTACAAATGATGCTTCCATTGCACGTTTTATTGTGCGCAGCTCTGATAAAGCGAATTATTTGTTTGGTAGGGATATTGTTGAGCAAGCTGAGGTAATAACTTTTCTATGTTATAAGTAGTGTAACTGATGTTTTTTATTTTAAAACCCTTGTGTGTGAAAGTTGAAAAGTAATTTCGATTTTTTTGAGTATATTTTTTTCTGTACGGTTCATTTTGTATGTCGTTTTTAATGTTTTTTAATTTGAAAATTTCCACCACTCTTGCTTTATCATTTAAGTCTTTAATAAGCAATCCTTTGTTTGTGGAGTGATATCATGATAATTTTATGATATATCTATGCCTTTTGATTTTTTAAGGTTGATTGCTGGGTGACAAAGGTCGAACAGTACTTGGAGCATGGTGCCTTGAAAGACTTGATGACGCTAGCTGAAGAAAAATTAAAAGCTAGTCAATATCTATGTTTAAATCGACGTACGCTTGCAGATCTTATGTTATGGACTGTTATAGCTACGGATGCCAAGGTAATTAATTCTCTATATTGTGTCAGAAATTTTGTAGATGTGAGAGATTTTATCCGACCACAATAATTATGTAAATGAAGTCAATCTTTGAGCTTCGAAAGAAGAGAACAAAAAACTTTGCAGCTTCAGCAACAAAAGCCTTTTTCATCTTTCTTCGAAAACATGCTGCGTGATCCTTTATTTTCTGATGCTCACAAAGTTGTTGGCAAATTTCAAGTAGAGACTCCAGAAAAGCTACAAAAAAAGAAAGTGGAGTCGGTGGGCATTCTTTTTATTCTTTAAATGCAGGTTTTTTAAGAAGCGAAAAAAGCCTGAACCACTTTTGCGTTACTAGTGTGTTTTTATGGCCTCTACTGAGACAGTGATTGAGAGTTCGTACTTTTGCTAGTGTTGTCTTCAGCTTTTTGTTAATTATGGAATATAGACATTTAGTGAGGAACCGAAGACTAATATTCTTAAATTACGTATGTTATTAGAAGTTTAGAAAACCATTACCAAGAGTCAAAATAAGACAACGAAAAGTGATGAAAAGAAGAAACTGAACGAACGAGCAAGGGATGAAGGCAAATTTATGGAGCTGCCGGGTGCAGAAAAAGGAAATGTGGTAGTTCGTTTTCCACCTGAAGCCAGTGGGTAAGTAGATTCATCTCTGCTATAAACAACAAAAAGTCGTGTATTTACAAAAGGAAGGAGAAAAAAAATGAATTTCCTTTTTTTTCAGATATTTGCATATCGGACATGCTAAAGCAGCTCTTTTAAATCAATATTATCAGCAGACTTTTGAAGGAAAATTGATTATGCGGTTTGATGATACGAATCCAGCAAAAGAGAATGCTCATTTTGAACAGGTGATAGTAGTAATTTAATTCGGAATTTTACCTTGCTCAGTTTGGTTTTTTGAAATTCAACAAAGTTTTTCTCATTGGTTACATATAACGGAAGCCAATTTGAAAAGAATGTATGACATTCATAGGTATAAGGAAAAATATTGTCAGTAAATGTGCTGGAGTTGATGGAATGATACTGAAGAACGCAGATGAGTCACATTATGAAGCACTGCAGTGTAATTTCCAAATTTTGTTTAAGGTGATTTTGGAAGATCTAGAAATGTTGCAAATAAGGCCAGATAGGTTCACACATACATCTGATCATTTCGACATGATATTAGAAATGTGTGAACGTTTGTTGCAAGAAGGGAAAGCTTACGTAGACGATACGGACGCAGAATTGATGCGAAAGGAACGCGAAGAACGTAAAGAAAGTCAATGTCGTAACAGTAGTAAGTCTTTCTGTTTAATAATTTATTAATCCACATTGTTAGATTATTGGAGCGCTTAGCTTTATCCGTAGCGTAAGTTAGTGCACCAATAAACTAACAGCAGTTCAAAAAATAACTATACATTTATTCAAATAACGAGACACTTAAATCGGTATTATAGGTGTTAAAATACTTATCAAGATCCTTTACTGTCCAATTTAAATATGTGTCTTTCTCTCCATATTTATCTATTCCTTTTATACTGAATATTCATTTTATTAACGAAAAATGAACGAAAAGTATACAGTTTTTTGGTCATCATATTGAAAAGTTAAAAAAAACAATTGAAATGCATAATAGACGATCAAATTTTCTCATTTGAATTTTGAAGCCTCTGAGCAAAATTTACTACTATGGGAAGAAATGAAAAAGGCGACACTAAAAGGACAAAAATGTTGTGTTCGAATCAAAATTGACATGCAAAGCAACAATGGTGCAATGCGTGATCCGACAATTTATCGCTGTAAGCCCGAAACCCATATTCGAACTGGAAACAAATATAAGTTTGTCGTTACGCTATTTTAGCAAGTGCTATCGTTATTCATTTTGTGACGCTGTAATTTTTGAGGATTGATAAATGACTGCTCTTTGGTTTCTTTTTGCAGGGTTTATCCAACGTACGACTTTGCTTGTCCTATAGTGGACAGTATTGAAGGTGTTACACATGCTCTTCGTACTACAGAGTACACAGATCGTGATGAACAATACTATTTTATTTGTGATGTATTAGGACTAAGGAAACCATATATTTGGTCATATGCTCGATTAAATATGACAAATACAGTGATGAGCAAGCGAAAACTTACATGGCTTGTCGATGAACATCATGTGGAAGGATGGTAAGATTCATTTATAGTTTCCTCAAAAACTGGTATATTTGCCTAGAGTAGAATTTCGAAGCAAAAACTGCCGCATGACATTTTCATGCAAACAGTTCCAAACTGTAGCATACTGCTTGTTGCAAAATAACTCTTATCGTGCTAATAAACGTTTACATAACTGAATGTCTGTGTTCTATATGTTGTATATGGTAAGTTCAGACATGCATGAAGGAATTGCTCAAAATTCTAAGGCGATGTTTATTAATTTTAATTTTTGATGTGATCCATAAATATTCGAAAATTTATATAAGACTTTAACTTTGTTCATAATTTTTCCTCCGCGCTTATGTTCGTTTTCCCTGTTTTTGCTTTCCTAAGAGGTTTTTGCATGAGTCGAAATATCGTTGCAATAAGGAAAGGATTAGGCAACTAAGACATAATTTTTTAATAATGAAAAGTTGTATTTTCGTTAAAGGGATGACCCGCGACTACCCACTGTTCGGGGTATGATGCGACACGGATTGACAGTTGAGGGTTTGAAGCAGTTTATTGTTGCCCAAGGTGGTAGCCGCTCCATTGTTATGATGGAATGGGATAAAATCTGGTCGTTCAATAAAAAAGTCTGTTTTACTTGCAGTATTTTTTTTGCACAAAATGCAGAAATTGTTATTAACTTTTTCCTTATTGGGAAGGTAAGTGAATGGCTAACATCCTCCACTATTTTTTTAGGTAATTGATCCAGTTGCTCCTCGTTATACTGCTCTTGATTGCACAGAAAATCTTGTTCAAGTAGTAGTTGCGGATGATTTTACTGAGGAATCAAAGGACGTGCCATTGCATCCGAAGGTTACTTTATTGAATATCAAATGCTTTGGTTTGAAAGCTTCTATCTTTTTCTGTCATATTGGTTTAGAAAAAGTGGACATCGTTTTCACAGGGAACCTATCTGTTTTAATACGCACTTATTGTACATTACCAAAAAATTCGCTACGTTTTCCATATCTGGTTATTTTTTATTATGCAAGTGGTTAAAGCATTGGACCAGTGATGAGAAATTTTTATGACATAACTTTTAAGATGAAATAATTGTTTTCATGAATTGTTGCGGATTTTTTTTTTGTTTTGACGATTTTCGTTAGCTATTCTAAAATTCTATTTCAGAACGTCGAAGTTGGAGTAAAAACTGTTTGGTATAGTAAAAAATTGCTGGTAGAAGAAGTTGATGCACGGGAAATGAATGTAGATGATTCGGTAACATTTATCAACTGGGGAAATGTGAAAATTTGCGACATATTGAAAGATGGTGATAAAATAACAGAAATCAGAGCAAGACTGGATCTTGAGAATAAGGTTTATTGCAGTTTTACTTTTGTTTTGCTTCATTTTTTTAAACAGTCGAAGATTTTTTATTTTGGATAATTAGTGCGTTTAACCCCTAAGAGTAATCTTTTTGGTTTGTTAATATTTAGATATGAATGCTTATCAATTAAATTAAATAATAGGAGATTTCGTGTCCTTTTTGGAACTCTGAACTAGAGTTATAGTGAAAGTCATGAGTACTCTCGTCTTAAATTATTTTGAACTGAATACAGTGATGTTATTAAATGCCAGTTTAGGATTACAAGAAAACATTAAAAGTAACATGGATTGCGGAAACGAAACTGGGACCACAAATTCCGGTAAAAGTCACTGAGTATTCTCATATTATCAGTAAGGCTGTTGTGGGGAAAGATGAAGACTGGAAGCAGTTCGTAAATTATAATTCTATGGTATGTCAAATTCCAATATCTAAAGTAACTTTGTACCTCTATTTTTGATGGTGAACAGAATGGTTCAAGCATTAAGTGCTTGGTTTGCTTTTGATAACATTAATGCCGCAATGAAGAGAATCAAGAAAACCCTAAAAAAAGAACAGAACCTTGCTGAAAATTCGGTATATTAAGCTTTAGATGTAGTATATTTCATGAACTGAAATGTACTGCGTTCTCTAAATTTTAATAACTTAATAAATCAAAATGATACAACTCTCACACCAAAATACCAATGTATTTTAATTGTCAAGGTGTTTCTTCCAGAAATACTTCGACTTTATCGGTGAACCAGCGATGAAAGAAATACGTAAAGGCGATATCATTCAGTTGCAGCGTAAAGGATACTATATATGCGATTCAGCTTACATCTCAAAAAGCGGATATTCTGGAGTCGAAGTGCCAATTATCTTAATTCTAATACCAGATGGCAGCAGTAAATCTGCTAAATCAGCTCAAACGGTAAGTGGTATTGGTATTCCCTTATAACTAAATTCAATATTTGGAAACCAAAATCTGCAAAAATAAAAGTTGGTTCCTCATCTAAATTTAATTGTTGATCCAGAATATCATATTTTATTGCATAAAGTACGTTATGAGTAGATTTTGGATTATGTCTCATATTAACTGATATATGTCTTTGGAATATTTCAGACTACAAAGGAGTTTTCATCCACGACGGAATTGATAAGAACAAACGGTGACATTCAAATAAATGGAAATATCTCAAGAGGTTGGTTTTAATTTAATTTGATTTTTTGCTTTCTCTTTATTGCTTTATTAGTGGACTAAAAAAATTTGAGGTATAAGAAATTTGGATAAAGAAATCTTTTTCGCTGTACAATTACTAGCTGCTATGGTGTTTTCTGTTCATTTTTAATGTTTTCTCAAAATTTCAGGTGAAATAGACATGTTTAAGCTTAGTCAACAGATAAAGGAGCAAGGTGATTTAGTTAGATCATTAAAAGCAACAGATCCTAAAGGTGTAAGAACTAAAGAAGCAATTACCACTCTTTTAAATCTAAAAAAGACTTATCAAGAATCGTCTGCGATGGATGATAGAGCTGACAAACTACCCTCATCTGAAATTGCCAAGGACCTGTATCAGAGCATCGAAGAACAGGGAAATCTTGTTCGGTCATTGAAAGCTGCTAATCCTAAAAGTAATGAAACTAAGGCTGCCATATCAAAGCTACTGGATCTTAAAAAGCAGTATAAGGAAAGTACTGGTTCGGAATATAAACCGAGATCAATAAATTCATCACGGGAACATGGATCGTCGACGTTGGAATCAAGAAGTGTAAACGAGTTATACAAGTTGATTGAAGAACAAGGTATTGTAGACCATTATTGATGTTTTGGCGCCTCATTCCTGCCTAATTTTGTGTATGTAGAAGTCAAGTAGAAGAATTGTTTCATCGATGATGTTTTATCGAGAATGTGCTCTGGTTTTCTTGAGATTTTTTCTTCAAATTGTAAAATTTTTTGCAAGAGCACTACCGCAAATTGCAACCGTGTTTTTTTTTAATGTGGTTATCATTTTTTTGAATATCACGCATTAACTTTATGACTTTTCGGCACTTGGAATTGGGTTTGAAATATTTAAATCAAATTAACATGCGCGCGCCCTTTATAGATAGGTGCAGCTATAGTTAGTTTAACATTGACTGCCAGTTTTTACGCTCTTTTGGAGTTTCTGAGTCGGGAGTATTTAATTATAGGAAACACGGTTCGTGCGTTGAAAGCCGTCAATCCAAAAAGCGAGGAATCGAAGGCAGCTGTAGCTAAGCTTCTACATTTAAAACAGGAGTACAGGGAAGTAGCGGGGAGAGAATACAAGGCGGAAAGCGCATCTGTTGCGCTAAGTGATAAAAATGATGGCACAAAACATCGAGAAGCATTTATGGCAAAAGTAGTTCAGCAAGGTGATTTGGTGAGGTCTTTGAAAGCGAAAAATGCCAAATCGGTGCGTTTTATACCTTTATTTTTTCCTAATCAAATTTTATATTGAACTCTCAATCTATGTTGATTTTCAGGCCGTTTGAAATTTGTAAAGAGATCATAAGCAGAATGAAAACATAATCCAACCATTCTTTTGTATTTGTTTTTTGCTGTGTCTCAGTCTTATTGTAGTTGGCTTATTGCTTCTCTGCAAAAAAGCGCAATCGCAAAACAGTTATCATACTGTATTCAAATGTTTGCTTGAAACGAAACGTTTAGGAATTTTGAATTTCCTATTACAGCAGGAAGCAAAAGATGCTATAGCGGAATTGCTGAGGTTGAAGAAGCAATACAAGGATGAGTTTGGTGAAGAGTACTTAGCGAGCAATGTTAGTGGGAATGCTTCCATTCCGAAGGTATAGCGCAGAATTCCTTGTTTGAAATTCTCAAGTCTGGTACGAACGATTGTTTTGTTTAATTTTTCTCGAGAGAACTTTGTTCTTTCCAATTTAATTGGCCTAAATATTTGTTATGTGTCGAAGATAATTCTCTTTCAATCTAATAGTAGACAGTAGGCCGATGTGCTGATTCTAGCTAACATCTTAATGATCAATGTAGGCTGGGCTAGCTTCAATTAAATTGTTAAGTAGAATTATGAGGAAAATGCAGATGCGACCGTCTTTACTGGTTTTTTCTTCTTTAGTCCGCTGCGCTTATCATTATCTTTTGAGTTACTTGTCGTTTGTATCAGTGAGTTGTTAAGTGCAAAATTTGTTCAGATTCCTAAATTACAATCGCTATTCGTATGTTGGATGATTTAGAATAAACTTTGTTTCCTATCCAACAATTACATCATCACGCTACTGGATAAAAAATTGGTGACTGTTTCCTCTCATGCTACAACGAAAGACGACCTTTATAGGAATTTTGATAGCACCTTAATAATTGAATGAGTTCGTACCTCAATTAATTGACTTTTATTTCTACACCAAAAACATTTCTCTGTCATTTTTCAAGGTGCTTTTCCTCGATACATGCTTTTAGGTTGGTTCTCTTGCTTTATTGACCTCCACTTTTCCTAAAAACTTGCATTACTTTGCTCCTGCCGCTCTGTTACTGAATAATTCAGATGCCGATGTGTTCCTCCAGTGATTCTTATTTTTTAGTTGTGGAGCATTTAAGTACTGATTTTTTTTTGTTGAGGTCGTGGTAGTTGCAAGTGAAGACAGCCAAAAAAGTAACGGTAAAAAAGCGAAGAAAGAAACCGAATCTAAAATGGTAGGAGCGTCAATGAAAGCAGTGGAGATGGTGAAGCAAACAAAATTAGGCATTGATGTCAAAAAGGAAGAAAATTTAGCGGAATGGTATTCTCAGGTTTCTTTTTTTAGTTTAAAGCAATCCTTTTTGCTATTGAATTGACTGGAATCGCATGGCTTTTGGAAACTGCAGTGGTAACAAAAAGTGCTGTTAAATATCTGCCTTATTTATTCGATAATGACGTGTGGTTTTTGGAAATTAGTTGTAAGATCTTGTTTTCCTGAATTCTGATTTATTTTGTGTGTGTATCTTTTGCTGTAAACAGACTCAAAATCCTTGGCGAATTTACGCTACAGGGTCAAATTATTGCATGACGAAGAGCGACTTAAACTATGAAGCATGCGTGAACAATGATATCACGTTAAAATTTAGATTATAATAAAAGCGGATATGATCGAATATTACGATGTGTCAGGTTGTTATATACTGCGTCCATGGTCATTTTCAATTTGGGAAATAATTAAAAAATGGTTTGATACAGAAATTAAAAAGCTGGGCATACGGAACTGTTATTTTCCGATGTTCGTTTCACAGAATGCCTTGCAAAAAGAAAAGGAACACATCGCTGATTTTGCTCCAGAGGTTTGTCACCATGCCATGTTCAATTTGTTATTATGATGCAGCAGAAGTAGTTACAGCTGAGTATTTGGAATATATTTTTAGAAGTTTCAAATGAATGAAAGAAAGGGCAACATTTCGCCAATTACAACGAGAAATAGTGATTTAGAAACTTCTTTACCTGAGTGCTGTCAGAAATGCCTTGCAGGTCGCTTGGGTGACTCGAGCTGGAGATTCTGATTTGAGCGAACCGATTGCTATACGTCCTACAAGTGAAACTGTAATATATCCTAGTTATGCGAAGTGGATTCAGTCCTATCGTGATTTGCCCATTCGTTTGAATCAGTGGTGTAATGTTGTGGTAAGCTGTTAATCTGGTTTCCATTTTCTTTTTTTTTTTTTTAAATTGTTAAACAAATGGCTGGAATTTTTTCATATGTTTTTATGATATCAGGCATCTTGATTTATCTTCATTATGGCAATTCTAGTTTTTTTCGGCAAATACTATTTTCATGGAATGACCGAACTTAAAACATTAGCTGGACTATGCTTCAATATTTGTTTATAATTATTTATTATAGCTTAAAGTTTTGAGATGCAATAAAATTCGACTGATATGAATTTTGAATTTTAGTAATTTCTATGTGAGAAAGTAAGGTTCTTTCATTTTAGCGCTGGGAATTCAAGCATCCAACACCGTTTTTGCGTACGCGTGAATTTTTATGGCAGGAGGGACACACGGCGTTTCAGATGAAGCAGGAGGCTGAAAAAGAAGTCTTTGCAATACTGGATTTATATGCGAAAGTTTACACAGACTTACTTGCTGTACCAGTAACGAAGGGTCGCAAATCGGAAAAGGAAAAATTTGCCGGTGGTGAATTTACGACTACCGTGGAGGCGTATGTTCCAATTAATGGACGAGGTATCCAGGTTCGTGTAATGACCTCGTGAAAATGTTTAGTACGAAGTCATAGAATTCAAGTAGCACATTCTGATTTAGAATGCTGTGTATCTTTGATTTTGTCGACAGTTCTACAAATCTTCATGTTTTCTTCACTGTTTCTCCATTTTATCGCTCCGGATATCTTGTTAGTGTAATAATTGAATTTTCTGCTGATTTTACTATTTTCCAAAGTAAACAATATTGCTTTTAAGAGAAATTTCTTAAGTGAATATATCATAAGACCTGTTGGATTGTAGGGTGCTACGTCTCATCATCTTGGACAGAATTTCTCCAAGATGTTTGACATTTCTTTCGAAGATCCAGAAACTGGCAAGAAAGCATTTGCATGGCAAAATAGTTGGGGTATGACAACAAGAACAATTGGTGCAATGATTATGATTCACAGTGATAATGATGGTCTTGTGTTACCTCCGAGAGTTGCTCCTGTCCAGGTTCCTTTCACAGTAAAGTAGCTCAATGTGTGTTGAATAAATGGCACTCTAGAAACTTTATAAAGGAATAGTGATATATATTTACGAAAAATCTAATTTTCGGGCTAGAACTGCACGATTTACTCACCAATTCTATTATTTTCTGCTGAAATGTGTGAACACAGGACGGAGTGATGAATATAATTTTAGGTGATAATCATACCGGTTGGCATCACTTCACAAACGGATAAGGAAGTAAGGCAAGAAATAATCGCAACGACGGAAGAAATCAGGAAGATTCTTGAAAAATCAAAAATTCGAGTGGACGTCGATGCACGGGATAATTACTCTTCTGGATGGAAATTTAATCACTGGGAGTTGAAAGGAGTTCCGATTAGGCTTGAAGTTGGACCGAAAGATATTAAAAAATCTCAGGTACTGCTGTGCTATAATGAATGCAGTAAAAATTGATTAAATCACTGGCTTTGTATCTTTATGTTCAAATTTTGAATAACCTAGGAATTCCTATTTAAAAAATCAGTTTTTTATTTTGTGCAATCCTTGGCGAAATTAGTTTGATATAACTGTTGTAAAATTGTTCCACATGATACTACAAGTTTTTGTTTTTTTCTATTTCTTCGACTTTATGTTTTTCATTTATACATCTACATAAAATATATCTACGTTTTTCAGGTGTTATGTGCAGTTCGTTATAACAGACAAAAGTCAGTCATTTCGATCAATAGTTTACAAGCAAAATGCTCCGAATTGTTAGACGAAATACACGCGAACATGTATGACAAGTAAGTTCTTGAACAAATATGAACATTTTTAAATGTCCAACTTTATTTAAGAGGTAATATTCTATGTTATGTTTCTCAGTTTATTTTTGTCCCGCATCTGCTCCGCAGGCCTGACTACTATGAAGGTGATAGTGTGATTTAAAGTGCTGGTGAGTGCTATCATTTGAACCTCCCTTTGAATTATAATTATGTTTTTGGTTATGTTCAGAGTATTAAAATGTTTCATATTTTTAATGGTCTATGATCTTACGTAAACTGAAATGGAGCATAAATTCATTTCATCAGAAGTTTTTCCAGTATGAAAAAAGTATGTGATCAGCATCAGAAGATTGCCACACAGTGGTCGGAGTTCAAGGAACTGCTGCGTCAGAAATGTTTAATTTTGGCTGCATTCTGTGGACTTCCGCATTGTGAAGATAACATAAAAAAGGATAGCTCCAGTGAGGAATTAGGTGAACCGGGGGTGCCTCTAATGGGTGCTAAAACGTTATGTATACCGCTGGAACAGGTTTGCTTTACCTGATTACGTTTAATCAAACGAATGATAAAAATTATGTTAAAAAAACTGTTTTCGAATCTTTCCCATAACATTAAGATATTTGTTGAATTGGTCTTTAACGTAAACAAGAACAGATCGTTTTCTACTTGTTACTAATACTACATTTTATAGCCTGCGGAACAGTTACCAATGCAATGTATACATCCGAAATGCAAGGCACAACCCAAATTTTACGCACTCTTCGGCCGCAGCTATTGATGAAAGCTTATTCAGTCACCTTTTTTCAGAAGGGACTCAAGAACGGGACTGCTTTTCAATTTGTCAAGATACAAAGATCTGAACGTCCTATTTCATAATTTTTTTTAGCTCATTATTTAGACAAACGCTTCGCACGAAAGTTGTATAATTCCTTTTTTTTAGGTTCTTAAGCAGTGCTTGGTACTTCGATTTCTTGCCTTTCTCCTAGATTTTCTTAACCTATAGCACCTTTAGTTTACAGACAAAAGCATTAGAATAAGCCAACCATCGATTCTTTAAAATTGGCAATATTTCAAAATAACTTTGTGTAGAAATAGGAACTCGGAGGTGCTGTGTTTTATTATTTTGTATTATGTGTTAACATTAATCGTATAGTACTAAATGCCTTGTTCACTGTTGTTTATTGTTTGTTAAGGACATAGGGAATATAAAAAAACTTATGAATTCTAGGAATGAAATATGAAAATTGTTTAACAACGCAAAATCAATTAAATAATATAGCCAAATTAATTCTGTTGTTGTTTTCGAAACTAAATTCTTGATGAACTTAGTTTGGTGGATGAATGGATTGATGCACGGCATCAACAATGTGTTTCGCTGAAATCCCATATTTTTCAAGCAGAACGTCTGGTGGTCCGGAGTGTGGAACATCAAGAATAAACAACGAACGAACGCGAATATCCTTCTGGTCAGATACAGCTTGACATACGGCCTCACCAATGCCTAAAATTCTCAATTTAATAAGATTTTTAACAAAAGTTTCTTCTTAAATATAAGACGAAGTCACAGCCATAAAACTTGAGACAGTTCTACAAAATGCGATGAGCAAGAGATGGACAACAAAGGTGGAAAAAATTCCTTTTTTACCAGGGAGAAAGATACAGCAAAAGGACATAAGATGGAAAAATTTAATATGTGAATAATGAAGAGTGATACCTCCAGCTTGATAGTGATCCTCCACAGTGATGATGCGATTTTCTGCTCTTTTAGCTGATTTCACGATCAAATCTTTATCAAGCGGCTTGATCGTAAATAAATCCATCACAATTACTTCCACACTTTCCAACTGCAATTTATCCGCTGCTTTTTTTGCCTCATAAAGCGTAACGCCTGCACCAATTATCAGTGCTTTTGGCTTGTTTGCATCATGTACGATCTGAAATAGTTTGTAAATTTTACAACGAAAGAGGCAGAATGCTTCGTCCATTCGATTTCGTAAATTAAAACGGAAGACGGATTGGAAAATTATCCACTGTGCATGGTATAGAACATGCGCATACTATTTCTTACCAAAAAAATGGGCAAATCGAATTCAAAAAGAATTGGAGAAGGCTAACTTATATGATTTATACACATGTACAGTCACCTTTCCTTTACCAATTTCGAATTTTTCATCGTTACTGTAGATAACGGGACATGCAGGACGTCCGGTGCGTATAAATGCAATACCACGAGTATTAGCTGCCAATTCTGTCGCACGTTCTGCAGCTACTGCATCCGTTGGATAGAACACGATAGATCCAGGAATTGTCCTGAATTTATTCGAAAGACATAATGAGTTTTCGACGCTTACATTTTCAATGTGAGAAAAACAGGAAATAATCATTGTGCAGAACAAACGAGCAATCAATTAACAACCTATCTGCAAGAAACGTATATGACATCAGAATGGACATACCGAAACAGTGCAATATCTTCCAAACCCATCTGTGATGGACCGTCTTCTCCAATAGACACACCAACATGTGAACCTGCGCATTTTATGTTTGCAAATGACACCGCAGCCATACGAAGCTGATCGGCAGCACGTGTGAAAAATGCAGCGAATGTGCTATAATTCAAAAAATTGCAAAATTGTCTCCACCGTATGAGATAAAAATTCTTATGTTAATTCAAAAATTAACAGAAATTATATCTGAAATTATAAACAAACATAGGTTCCCATTGGTGCTCTTCAGATTATCAGCAAATTCCAAGTAATGTTTTGGAAATTTTATAGTCTCAAATGTTTTTTTGAAAAAAGGACATTTTTCTTTTACAAGAGCTTATGCACCTTGGAAAACTTCATGCACAACCATAAATAGAGTCCAAAAACACAATCTCCACTAAACCTATGTTAATATATATTCCTTCACCACAATCGGATTAATGTTTAACAGCAAAAACAAATTCTTTTTAAAATGATTCTTGCAAGAACAAGATTAGCTCCATATTACACGACGTCAGAAAATAAAAATGAACATATATCAGCTCTTAAACAAGGATTTCAAATACAGCCTATATTTTCGTTAATACTACTAAATTTGCAATTGTACACCACGAGATACAAGACTGCACACTGGAAACTTACAAAAGTGCCTTCAAACAACCGCTATATGAATGGTTGCGTGTACATGTCCCTCGTATACGCATATATATACGCTATAATGACATTGAAACTGAGAATTCAACAACGCGTTGCGGAGAATTTTAATTACAATAGTATGGGAAAGAAATATTTCCCAAATGTTGAGACACGCTTGAATATTTGAGAGAAAATTTCATCAACTACATGGCTTCTTGCCTTTTCCCACTTCTAACTTCTTTCCTTTATGAAATGTGTTTATGTTATGTCCTTAATCGACTAGGTCACCAAAACGTAAACATTAATGATACAACCATGGAAAGACTAAAAGGGACGCTGATGTGTCCCATTCACACTCTATTCATTTGGGTCATACTGGTACATGGTTATGGAATATAAGTGGCCATCGTCCTTCTACGTTGGAATCAACTGAATACTGGTCAAACTAAAACTTATCAATGAAGCAAACCTTGCAAACGGAATAGCACGGTCACGACATTGCAAACCAACAGCAACCCCAACAAGATTTTGTTCCGCGATAAAACATTCGACGAACTGTTCCGGATGTTTTTTAAGCAACTTCTCACTAAATGTTGAATTTTTGGTATCACCATCCAAACCAATTATGCGCGGACATGCGTCCCCCAATTTTGCCAATGCTGTGCCGTATGCCTGACGGGTTGCCACCTGAAATGGCAGTAACTGACAAAAATTACATAGGAAAAACGTGCTAAAAATTTAGAATAAATAAAGGAGTCCCTCTGTCATTCAGTGAAAACAGCTACCGCACAATGCAAAACTTTACAGAGTTATCTCTATAAAAGTTTAATGAAATAAGTAAGACATTGCTGATTTGAAAATAAGTTTATGAATAGCAAAAGTAAAATGAATTTGGAAGCAAATCGACAAATAAATAGCAGTACGATGTACAAGTCTTCATCTCAGCTAGCTTTAATATAATAAAATGCTGTGTAGCCAGGCTTGTTTTAACTAGAACAAATTCACTAAAAGAGCGCATGCTTCAGAAAAAAGATAAGAAAACCTTATCGCCAAGTGAGTATGTTGGTGGTGCCATTTTAATATGACCGATTGGGAGTTCAACATTTGGCGCATCGTTTACTGGGGGCTTCATTTGAAGTGTCCCCGCGATATCAGCCTTGTTTGTAAGAATCTGTTCGATTGCCTCAATGGTACTTTCAGGCACTGGTTTTCCGTGCCAGTTATCCTAAAGCAGAAAAAAATGATTTCAATTTTCACATTCATAAATTTCAGGAATCCATTAATACACATAAGTTGGTGCGAGGAGAAATAACCCGATGCAGTCGTATTAAGCGTTTGTATGTAACTACCCAATCGTGATACGACATAACGATAGACGCATCCCGTCAAACAGTCACATTCATGATTTAGCAGAGAATCTAGGATATTTCCGGCATTTATTTCACCGGTCATAGCTGGTGCTCTGCCTCTAACATCCTTTTTTCCTTCGACTGATGTCTAGTTGGCCCCGAACCTCCACATACCCAGTGTTACTAACTGCCCAACTTATTTCTACACCAAGAGACCACCTTCCACCGGAGGAGGTCTAACATTCTTCATAACCAATCCACGAAAACCTGATAACGGGCGAAAAATTAACAAAAGAAATAAAGGAAATAAAGGAAACTGATGATAGGCTTCCATTACATTTTAAGAAATACTAGCTCTTTTTAATTTCGTGCAGAAATGGTCACTTGAATAAGCATTATTACTTGCATTTTTATAAAGAAAAGTCTCTTGCACCAACAGCAATATATTGCCCAGAAAGCTGATGTCGATGATTAAAATAAATATATGCAAATTTAAGACAAAAATGAGAGATAATAACTTCTAAAGAATAATGATGTAGGTCGTATGACTCCCGATATCCTGGTTTGTCCTGCTTATAAATTTTTATAGCATATATACCACTCAGATGTCAAAATGCAACTTGGATTTTCAGCAAGAGAAACTTACTTCATCTTCGATTCCAACAATGCCTTTTCCTTTCAGTGTTTTTGCAACAATAGCCGTTGGTTTCCCTTTTGTTTGGCTGAATAATTAAAAGTATTTGACTAAATCAAGTTCAGGTTCAATTTAGCTATTTAATCCCAAGTATTAAATACTCCTGTTGATAAGGGCAAAACTGTATTTTTGAACGGTCAGTAGCAACCGTCTTTTATAGCTATCATAAAATTCCGAAATATCAGTCATATCCTAAAACGACATTTTACATTGCCCTAAAATGAAGCAAAGTGGCTTTTTTTATAGATTTAGCAGGAATGAGATGGAAACCAAAAAAAATGCAAATATTGGCCTCTCTCCTATTATTTTCGAAATACGTTCCCAACCGTGCAGTACTGTAGGCATTCAGAAGTTCTACAACATTACTGCCATCAACAACGATTGCATGGCATCCAAACGAATCAAAGCGTTTTGCCATGGTGTCAGCATCATGCCCCAGCATCGTCTGTTGAGTCTGTCCTAGACGATTCATGTCCACAATTGCAACCAAATTATCCAATTTGTAGTAAGACGCAAATGCTGCAACATCGAAAAATCGAATTAGATTTCCTCAGCAAATCCTGCTTTCTCATCGTTAATAAACAGCGTTTGCGCTCTCGATTTACCGGCTAGATATCAAGGAGAATTGAAATTTAGCAGCAAAACATGCCTGCGGCTTCCCATACTGAACCTTCCGCACATTCACCATCTCCCAACAAACAGTAAACACGATAGCTCGCCTAAATTAAAAGAATTCTTTTAAAGAAGAAGTGAAATTTAAAGAACAAATCGATTTGGTTTGCACTGCATAAAACGTAAACAAACAAGCGTTATAAAGACTTACAAAAATGTAAGCCAAGCTTCGTGTTCAGCGGTCTCAGATCAATCTACTGTCACGGTTAGAGGATATTTTACTTCTAAATACGATTATACTTCACAACAAATACCTTATCAATATATTTTCCAACGTAAGCCATTCCAGCAGCGCAAGAAAGACCTTGTCCAAGCGAACCAGTAGCCACATCAATAAAGTCTAGTCGTGGTGTCGGATGACCTTCCAGGTCACAGGTTATCTTCCGTATATTCATCATATCATTAGTTGATATATGCCCAGCCTGATGCCAAGCAGCATATAGTACCGGACAAGCATGACCCTTAAAAAAAGAAACATTATTTTAATTCTTATAGCTCATGTCGAAAATCTCAAATTGTTTATGAACTGCAAAAATATTGCACAATACCCTTGCTTTTTTTTTGAAATAATCCATACCTTTGACAAGACGAAACGATCAGAAGATGGATTCTTCGGCAGTGTCTTATCTAATTTCATTTCGTTAAAGAAAAGAGTAGCAATAATTTCTGCAGCTGAGCATGAGCTTGTAGGATGACCTGACTTCGCCGCACAAGTCATTTTGATCGAATCAACTCGCAGATGATTCGCGATATCATCCAATTGTTGAATATCTATTTTTCCCATGCTGAATTTGATATGCTTATCGAACTTCCTAGAAATTTCTCCACAAAAATTAACAACACAGATCAATACGTTCATTACAAATAAACATGCAAAATCGTTTTGCTTTTAGCTAATAGCTAAAATTTCGAGCTCGCTATCCAAATGGATTTAACCCACCCAGCACGACTCTTCTAGTTAAAAAAAAATACACAAAAAGAACACGACAAGGATCATTTCATAAATACAACGAAAATTAATTTCATTTTCAAAAAGTATCACACATCGAAATGCACTGAGTCAGGCAAAAATATGCTTCAAACGACTGTGCTTTATGTTACAGTGTACTTTAATCTTTCGATAAGACACTCACTACCTGTTTTTGATGTTGTTATCAATAAAATTGTAAAAATGGCACATTTCAAACTTCAAAAACTTGAAAATCTTCAAAATATATGCAAACAGCGCAAGGACACGTTTGACAACAAACGCGTTGCGAAATGACTGGATAAAAGCCTTTAAACCGCATATCAATTATTTTAAGGAAGAAAGTACAGCAATAACATCTTGACATTTGAAAAATCATACTCTGCCCAATGAAAAATTCATTATTAAAAACTAGACGGCCAACCTACTTTTACAATAAATTTCCGTTTTCCCTACCATATTCCAATCTTTCATCTTTGGCACAGATGGGTAACGCACAAATAGCTCAACGGCTCATTGTTTTCTTTCTACTCATCAAATTTGTTTTATGACTCTATAAAGTTTGTAATCAACCAACTGTATCTTACGACTACATGAAGAAAGCTATATTCAAAAAAAAGTATAAATTAATGAAAATTTCCACACCCACTCTACTTTCTAACTGAAAATGTTTTTTTTGTTATATTCTACTCACGTTCGTAAGGCATTACAAATATAATAACCGAATAGTATTAAATTCATTAAGAGGATCGAACCGCGCCTCGACCAAGAAGGAAAAACGAAGCACATAGAACCAACGACAGTGTTTAGTTTCACCGTAGTGAGTTTTACTAGAACAAATGACGTGATTTTTGATCCCTTTCAAGGTCATGCGCCAAATCATTCTTTGTTTCATTTTTTACATTGTCAATTATTTCAACATATGTATGAAATTTTCAATGCATTCTACTTGAACTTGCTTTTTTAAAAATGTTAATAGTTAAGAAAAACATACTCTACGTCAGTCCACATGCTTTTCTCAAAAATAACAAGCAATCGAAAATTCTTCAAAAATCAATAAGACCCGGAATTCACTGAAGAATGAGTGAAGAATGAAAGACAAAGAAAATGCAGCTAAGTGATAATGCGAACTGTTTGTAACAAACTGATAAGCTATCAGCCCGAAAGAAAAGCACAACAAAGGAGCAGTCTTCTGACCACATTATTACTAAAATAATAACTTTAAAAATTTTCATAGGCAGAATTTTTCGATATTTTTTTTTCCACTATTTCACAATGAAGATTGTATTCCTGATCGATGCCAATGTAAGAATCGGACAATATGAAAGCCGTAAAAATATGTCGACCCCTAGAACAATGAAGCAAATTACATTAATATCGATAAACTACCTACAGCTCTTGTCTATTTGAAATACTTTATGTATAGCCGACTCAAACTATTCCATTTCCATCCCTAAGGAGAAGTAATTATAAACTTTAAAAAAGGCCTCCAACAGGAAAACTGAAATCTACATCAAGCAACGTTCCTCAATTTTCTAAAAATGTAACATTTTCATAAAATTACTTTCCATAAATGTTTTTGAATTTTTTAAAATAAGAAAACTTACAATCGTTTCGGCATCCTGAATGGCACAGTGAGTTGCTTAGAACCGGCAATGGGCGGTATCTTTTTACAGCATAAGACCTCACCCGTATCTTTCTCTCCGATAATCACAATCCAGCCAGCGGTTTTTTTTTTATGAAAACGTGGACAAAAAGCATCTGTTTCGAACTAAAATATGATTCCTTTATTTTGCTATCTAATTTCTTCATCATAGAAATTTCTAATTATAAAAATAAGTAAAATGCTGAAATAGAAAGTATCCGCGCAAAGAAAGCGTCTTTACAAATGTTTATCTTTAAAACTGGTACGAACATACTCTATATGGGCCAACCAATTCGACAGTAAATAACATGCGATACGACGTATCTGACTCAACATTTATATATTTGGGCCACCGCTCATCTTGCAAATAATCAATTTCGAAAACCTGATTTGCACCGCATAACACACAGTTCCTCGGCTGCAACACTGGCCACTTCAAAAGAACATCTACGATCTGCAATTACAGTACAACACAAAATTCAGCGATAGAACACTGTCACTGCATAGTTCTCCAAAGTACATGGTAGCAAAAAATTGCGTGAAAAGATACATAACAAAATGTCCACGAAAAATCATAGGCTAAAAAGTAAATACCAGTGCAGAAATGGACTAAACATAACCAAGAACGAAAGTATGCCGTAGACAGCTAATTTCCTCTTCAAATGATTATAGACTTGATAGTTATACGGATGCATTACTTCAGCTGTTCTACGTTTCTTTCTCAGTATCAAATTTAGAGCCAAACATAAAAAAGAAAAAATAAGATTAGCATGGGGCAAATAAAAGACATTAAAGAAGTAGAACCTCCACTGCTTGATGCTCATCGAAAACTGTCATCTCCAAAAGTTTCTTTATGGCTTTTTTTCGGGCCTGTTCGATATTCGGTTT